>CM017582.2:11436136-12163568 GCA_007844105.2 Rhamnella rubrinervis | reverse complement strand
GTCGCAGTAAATGCCTGATGGCCGAGGAAGCTGTCCTGGTCACATGAAGTGGGCGAGGCCGTAGGAAGATGTTACATGATGCGAGGAAGATGCTGGAGGCTATATAGAAGTTGCCTCGAGGGTCGTGAGGGAAGTTGGCGGAGGTCACAGTGGAAGTTGTCGGAGCAGAAAAGTTGACTGGAAGGTCAGAGGAAGATGGCGAAGCCCGCAGGGAAGATGGTGGCTCCTGGAAGATGGCTGGTAGGAAGTTTCTGGGAAGGCCGAGATGTTGTCGGAGGGCCATAGGAAGATGGTGGAGTGGTTTCTAAAGATACATAGGTCGCAGAAGTTGTGGGAGTGGTCCACGGGGTTGGTGAGGTCAGAGATGTCAGGAGGTCAGAGAAAAGATGGCATGAAAGTCATAGGAAGATGGCGGAGGGTCAGAGGAAGATATGCAGGGCTTCTGGAAGATGGCGGAGGGACGCAGAAGTGTTTGGGGAGGTCAGAGAAGTTGCGAGGTCAGAGAATACATGGCTGAGAAAGTGGATTGAAAGGTCAGAAGGTCAAGTGGTCCTAGGAAGATGGCGCATCATCAGTAAAGTTGTTGGAGGGGCGTAGGATGTTGTTGGAGGGCCATAGAAAGTGGTCGAAGGGCTGTAGGAAGATGGTGGAGGGTCGTAGGAATTAGTTGGAAGCGGTCAGTAGGATGTTTGAGGTTGAGTACGCCTGACGCCGCAGAAGGGGATCGGCGTCAGAAGCCAGCAGTGGCCTTGGTTGCGAGGACTATAGTTGCCGTCGGCCAGCAGGATTTTGGCTGGCGCAGGTGTCAAGGTTTGCGGTCGAGGAAGATGTTCTGAGGGCCGTAGGAAGTTGTCGGAGTGGTCAGAGGAATTTGGCTACGGCGGTCATGAGGGATGATGTCGAGAACGTGATGAAGCTGGTGGAGCGTCGAGGGATGACGGCATGAGGTCGCAGAAGATTGTTGGCGACCGTGAGGAAGATGTCGGAGGGTCGGAGGAAGTTGTCGGAGGGTCGTAAGATGTTAGATGGTCAGAAAGATGTTGAGTGGTCCGCACGGTTGCTGAGGCCGCTGGAAGCACGACGCCTGAGGAAGATTGTGGAGGCCGCAGTGAAGTCTGGCGTAAGAGTCGCAGGGAAGTCTGGAGGGCCGCAGGAAGCTGGCTGAGGGTCAGAGGGATGATGGCGGATGAACAGAGAAAGATGGCGCAGGCACTGGAAGATGGCTGAAGGACGAGGAAGATTTGGGAGGGGTGAGGGAAGTTGCCTGAGGTCAGAGGGAAGATGGGCGGCTCTGGAAGATGACTGACAGCGCAGTAGAAGTTGCTGGAGGTCAGGAAGTTGCTGGAGGTCAGAGGAAGTTGGAGGGTCAGAGGATGATGCATGACAGTCCAGAGAAAGATGGCGAGGCTCTTGAAGATGGCCTGAAAGGACGAGGGAGTTGTCTGAGTGTCGTGAGGGAAGATGGCTGAGGCTCTAGGAAGATGCATGGTGCGGTCGTGATGATGTTGCAGAGGTCGCATCGCTGGGCGTGAGGGTCGAAGAAGATGGCGGAGGGTCGTGAGGGAAGTGGGCGCAAGTGGCTCTGGAAGATGGCATGGATGGAGGGAAGTTTTGGGAGGTCAGAGGATGTTGCCTGAAGGTCAGGAAAGACGCGAGGCTCTGTGGAAGACGGCGGCGGTCGTGAGGAAGTTGTGGGAGGGCTGCACGGTTGGCGCAGAGGGTTGTAGGAAGATGGCGAGGGTCGAGGGAAGTTGTGGAGCCGTAGAAGGGCCGTATGGAAGGTCAGAGGGAAGTTGCTCAAGGCAGCAGGATGATGATGAGGGCCGCAGGGAAGGGCGACTCACTGCAGGGAGACACGGCAGTAGGCTCGGAAGATGGCTTAGGAAGTTTTAGGAGGGTGAGAAGTTGTTGGAGGCCTAGGAAGATGGCGGACTACTTAAAGATGGCGGAGGGTCGAGAGGGAAGTTGTGGGAGTGGTCGCACGGTTTGCGAGGATCGAGGAAGATGGCTGGAGGTCGCAGAAGTCGTGGAGGCCGCACGGGTTGGCTGAGGGCGAGGGTTGTTGGAGGCGAGGATGTTGCTGGAGGCCATGTAAAGCGGTCGGCGGGCCGAGGGAAGATGGTGAGTGGTCGAGAAAGTTGTCAAAGAGGCGAGGGAAGATGGCTGAGGCCATAGGAATTAGCTGGAAGTGAAAGGGGTCGAGGATTTTGTGGAGGTCAGAGGAAGTTGCCTGAGGTCAGATGGATGATCTATCAGAGGGAAGATGGGCGGACTGCAGGGAAGATGCATAAGGCGGCAGGCTCTCTGGAAGATGGCGGCGGATCGAGGGGAAGTTTCGGGGAGGCCATAGGATGTTGCCCAGGTCAGAGGAAGATGGCTACGTGGGCTCTGCAGTTAGATGGCTAGGTCGTAGGAAGTTGTGGCAGGCCGCACGGGTTGGCTGTGGTCGCAGGAAGATGGCTGAGTAGGTCAGAGGTCAGGAGTAATGTGAGGGGAAGTTGGCGGCGGGTCAGTAGGAAGTTGCCCGGGTCGAGAAGACGGGGAGTGGTCAGTAGGAAGATGGCTGAATTACCGCAGTGTTGCGCAGGCTCTCGAAGATGCATGGAGGACGCGTAGGAAGCTTTGGGGAGTGGTCGAGGATGTTGCGGAGGCTTCGGAGGGAAGATTACGTGGTGGCTCTAGAAAGGTGGCGAAGGTCGAGAAGTTGTGAGGGCCGCATAAGATGGCGGTGGTCGCAGGAAGATGGCTGGTGGTCGCAAGTTGTGGGAGGGTCAGTAGAAGCTGGCCGGTAGGTCAGTGAAGTTGCCTGAGGGTCAGATGATGGCGGACTACGGCCAGTAGAAGATGCATGGACTCCGCAGGAAGATGCGGCGCGCAGGCTCGAAGATGGGCTAAGGACTAGGAAGTTTTGGGAGGCATGGATGACATGTTGCCCGAGTCAGTAGGAAGACAGGCATGAGTGGCTCTAGAAGATGGCATGGTGGTCAGAGGAAGTTGTAGAAGGCCGCATCTAAGCTTTACCTGAGGTCGAGAGGAAGATGGCTGGTGGTCAGGGAAGTTATGGGAGTGGCCGTAGGGAAGTTACGAAGTGGGCCGAGAAGTTGTCTGAGGTCGCAGGAAGATGGCTTAGGTCGAGAATGATGTTGGAGGTCAGAGGAAGATGGCGATCACTGGGTGAAGAAGCAATGAGTGTCAGAGGAAGAAGGCTACCGCTTCAGGAAGATGGCTGGAGGTCAGAGGAAGTGGGCTGGAGGGGTAAGTAAGAAGATGGTCATGGTGGCTCAGTAAGTTGACTGGCGGTCAGGGAAGATGTTGCAGGTCGAGGGAAGATGCTGGAGGTCGTAGAAGTTGCCTGAGGTCGGGAAGTTGGCGGCGGTCAGAGTAAGATGGCTGGACTACCAGAGAAATTTTTGGGGCTGTAAAAGTTGCTGAGGGGTCGAGGAAGTTGCCTGACCAGAGGAAGTTGGTCGAAATGTGAGGAAGTTGTCGAGGCCTTAGAAAGTTGTAGGAGACCGTGAGGAAGTGGACGAGGGACGACAGCGGCAGGTCAGGGAAGATGTCTGGGTCAGAGAAAGTTGTTGGAGGTCAGAGGAAATTGGCGGAGGTCGAGGAAGATGTTGATGGTCGAGGAAGATGTCGAGGCCATAAGAAGTTGCCTGGAGGTCAGAGGAAGTTGGAGGCCATATGAAGATTTCGAGGTCAGTAGGAAGCTGGCGGAGGTCAGAGGAAGATGGTGGAGGTATCAGAAAGTTATTGAGGTCAGAAGAAGTTGGCTGAGGGTCAGAGGAAGATGGCGAAGCCCGTAGGAAGATGGCGCAGGCTCTGGAAGATGGCTGACCTAACGAGAAAGTTTTGGGAGGCCGTAGGATGTTGTCTGAGGTCAGTGGGAAGGATGGAGGCTCTGCGGGCAGATGGCTGAGTGTCAGGAAGCTGGAGGTCAGAGGAAGCTGCATGTGAGGGAAGAGGTCGGGTTGCCGGAGGGCCAGGAAGTTGCGTCAGGCCGCTTGGAAGATGACTCCGAGGTCGAGGAAGATGGTGGAGTGGTCAGAGAAAGTTATCGGAGGGTCAGAAGTTGGCGTGAGGTCAGGAAAGATGGCTGGTTCGTGAGGAAGATGGCGCAGGGCTCCTTGGAAGATGGCTACGCACGAGAAAGTTTTGGGAGTAGGCGGATGTTGCCTGGTGGTCGTGAGGAAGATGGCTGGTGGCTCCAGGAAGATGGCTGGTGGTCGTGGGAAGTTGCCTGAGGTCAGAGGAAGATGGCGAGGTCAGAGGAAGTTGTCGTAGGTCGTTGGAAGATGACGAGGACCAGAGGAAGATGGCGGACTACCGCAGGGAAGATGGCGCAGGCTCTGGAAGATGGCGAGGACGAGGAAGTTTCGGGGGGCCGTAGGATGTTGTCGAGGTCAGAGGCATGCATGGAGTGGCTCGGAAGATGGCTGGAGGTCGAGAAAGTTGCCCGGAGGCCGCACGCTTATGAGGCACAGGAAGATGGGGAAGGTCGAGGGAAGTTGTGGGAGGTCCGAGAAGTTGGCTGAGGGTCAGAGGAAGTTGTCTGAGGTCAGAGGAAGATGGCGGAAGGCCATAGGAATATGTTGGAGGTCCGTAGGAAGATAGCGGACGGCTCTTGAAGATGGCGGAGGTCAGAGGAAGATGCATGGACTACTTTAGGAAGATTGGTGGTCGGTAGCCATGAGGTCGTAGAAGATGCATGGAGGGCTCTAGGAAGCTGACTGAGGTCGTAGGAAGTTGTTGTGGTGGTCCAGAAGATGGTGGAGGTCGCAAGAAGTTGCTCCGTGGTCAGAGGAAGCTGCCTCCAGAGGAAGATGGCGACTAATCGCGAGGGAATTTGTTGAAGCGGTCAGAGGGAAGTTGTTGGAGTAGTAGGAAGATGTTCGAGGGCCTTAGAAGTTGCTGGTCGTGAGGAAGATGGTCGGTGGTCAGAGGAAGATGTTCAGGCCGTAGGATGATGGCGCAGGTCAGAGGGAAGTTATTGGAGTCGTAGGAAGATGTTCGAGGTCGAGGAAGTTTCGTCGGTGGTTGTAGGAATTCGGGGCGGTCATAGGAAGATGCCTGGAGGAACGATGCAGCTTGGTGGAGTGTCGAGGATGATGGCTGGTCAGTAGGAAGTTGTCGGGACCGTCAGTAAGATGTCGAGGTCGTAGTGTTGTCTGAGGTCAGTGAGGAAGATGTTGCAGGTCGTCGAGAAGATGTTGAGGCCGAAGAAGTTGTCCGGTGGTCGAGGAAGTTGGCGGACGCAATCGTAGGAATATTACTGCAGGTCGCATGAAGTTGGCAGGCCGTGAGGAAGATGGTCAGAGGAAGTTGTCGGAGGCCTTAAGAAGTCGGGCGAGGCCGTATGAAGGCCAGGGCCGTATGAAGTTGGTGGACCGGCCAGAGATGATCGCGAGGGAGGAAGTTGTTGGAGGACCGTAGGAAGATGTCGGAGGGCCGTAGGAAGTTGTCGGAGGGCCGTATGAAGTTGGCGGAGGGCCGTAGGAAGATGTTAGATAATCGTAGGAAGATGTTGGAGGCCATCGAAATTGCCGAGGTCAGAGGAAGTTGGCGAGGTCAGGAAGTTGGCGAAGGTCAGAGGGAAGTTGGCTAAGGCCGAGGGAAGTTGTTGGCGGGTCGTAGGATGTTGGCGGAGGGCTCTTGGAAGATGGCGAAGGGACGTAGGAAGTTTTGGGAAGGCCGTAGGAAGATGGCGGAGGTCAGAGGAAGATGGCTGGGCGGTCGTAGTGAAGCTGGTCTGAGGTCCTTGAAAGATGGCGCATTTACTCATAGAAGTTGTGGAGGGCGAGGAAGTTGTTGAGGTCGAGAAAGTGGTCGGAGGGCCATAAGGAAGTTGGCGGATGGCCGTAGGAAGTTGTCGGAGGGCCGTAGGAAGATGATGGAGGGCCATAGGAAGATGTTGGAGGTCAGAGGAAGATGGGACTGGAAGATGGCGTAGGTCAGGGAAGCTGTGGGGGCAGAGGAAGTTGCCTGAGGCCGTAGAATTTGGCTAAGGCGCAGAAGGTTGTCGAGGTCGAGAAGATGCTGAGACCCAGGAAGATGGCTGGTGGTCGTGTGAAGAAGATGGCTGGTGGCTCAGGAAGTTGGCGGATGGCCGTAGTATGATGTTAGAAGGTCGTAGGAAGATGTTGGAGGGCCGTAAGAAGTTGTCGGGCGGTCAGAGGAAGTGGACGAGGACCGTGAGGATGTTGGCTGAGGTCGTAGGAATTTGGTAGAGTCAGTAGAAGGGCGAGGTCAGAGGAAGATGTTAAAGCGGTCAGAAGATGCCTGAGGTCAGTAGGAAGTAAGCACAGTAGGAGTTGATGGACCCATCGCTGGAAGTTGTGGAGGTCAGAGGTAGTTGTCGAGGCCGTAAGCAAGTTGTCGTGGCTATAAGAAGTTGTTAAAAGGCCGTAAGAAATTATTGAAAGGCCATAAGAAGTTGTTGGAAGGCTATAGAAAGTGTTGGAAGGCCGTAGCAAGTTGTGGGACGGCTGTAGAAATTTGTTATCATGTCATATGAAGTTGTTGGCAGGCTTTAGGAAGTTGTTAGAGGGTCGTAGAAAATTGTATGATGGTCGTAGTAAGTTGTTGGACGGGTGTAGAATGTTATTAAAAGGCCGTAAGCAGATCGAGGGCTGTAGGAAGTTGTTGGAAAGCCGTAGGAAGTTGTTGGAAGGTCGCCGTAGGAAGTTGTTGAAAGGACGTAGGAAGTGGTTGGAAGGACGTAGGAGATTGTTAGACGGCCATAGAAAATTATTGGAAGGTGTAGAAAGTCGTAGAAAGACCGTAGTAAGTTTCTGGACGGGCGTAGAAAGTTATTGGAAGACTGTAAGAAGTTGGTCGATGGTCGTAGGAAGTTGTAGTAAGTTGTTGGGGGGCCATAGAAAGTTGTTGAAGGGTCGTAGGAATTAGTTAAAGGGCGATAGGAAGTTGTTGGATGTCCGTAAGAAGTTGTTGGAAGGGCATATAGAGTTATTGGAAGGTCGTAGGAAATAGTTGGAAGGACGTATGAAGTTATTGGAGGGCCGTAGAAAGTTGTTGGACGGTCGTAGGAAGTTGTTTGACGACCGTAGAAAGCGATTTGAAGGCCGTAGAAAGTTCTTGGACGGCCATAGCAAGTTGTAGGACGGCCGTAAAAATTATTAGAAAGCCGTAAGAAGTAGGTCGAGGACAGTGAGAAGTTGTTGGAAGGCAATAGGAAGTGGTTGGAAGGCCGTAAGAAGTTGTTGGCAGGCCTTAGGAACTTATTAGTGGCTCCTAGAAAGTTGTTGGAAGGCCGTAGGAAGTTGTTGGAAGGCCGTCGTGGGAAGTGGTTGGAAGGATATAGGAAGTTGTTGAAAGGTCTTAGTAAGTTAATGGACGGCCGTAGGAAGTTGTTGGAAGATGTTGGAGGGCCGTAAGAAGTTATAAGAAGATGTTGGATGGGCATAGGAAGTTATTGAAAAGACGTAGGAAGTAGGTCGAAGGCTGGAGAAAGTTGTTGGAAGGCCGTAGTGAGTGGTTCGAAGGACGTAAGAAGTTATTGGAAGTAGTTGGAGAGCCGTAGAAAATTATTGGAAGGCTGTAGGAAGTTGTCAGAAAGTCGTAGCAGGTAGTTAGAGGTCATAGGAAGTTGTTGGAATGTCGTAGGAAGTTGTTGGACGGCTGTAGGAAGTGTTTGGAAGGACGTAGGAAGTTTTTAAAAGGTCGTAGGAAGTTGATGGAAGGCCGTAGAAAGTTGTTGGATGGCCGTAAGAAGTTTCTAGAGGCTCGTAGCAAGTAGTTAGAGGGTCATAGGAAGTTGTTGGAAGGCCGTAGGAAGTTATTAGAATGACGTAAGAAGTTATTGGAAGGACGTAAAAACTGGAACGCCGTAAGAAGTTGTTAGATGGTCCCAAGAACTTATTGGAAGCCCTTAGAAAGTTATTGGAAGGTCGTAGGTCGTACGAAATTGTTAGAATGCCGTGAAAACTTTTTAGAAGGCTTTATAAAGTTGTTGGAAGGCCGTAGCAAGTTATTCGACGACTGTAGAAATTTGTTTGCATGCCATAGGAGGTGTTGGGATAGCCATAGGAAGTGGTTGGAAGGTCATAAGAAGTAATTGGACGCCTTAGAAAGTTGTTGGAAGGTCGAAGGAAGGTGTTAGAAGGCTGTAGGAAGCTGTTGAAAGGTCGTAGGAAGCTCTCGGAAAGCCATATGAAGCTATTGGATGGTCGTAGGAAGTTGTTCGAAGTCAGTAGAAAGTTTTTCGCAGGCCGTCAGAAGTTGTTGGAAGGCTATAGGAAGTTGTTGGAAAGCATAGGATGTTGGAAGGCTGTAGTTAGTTGTTGGAAGGTCGTAGGAAATTGTTCAACAGCTTTAGAAATTTGTTTGCATGCCAAGTGTTAGGATGGCCGTAAGAAGTGGTTGGAAGGTCATAGAAAGTAATTGGCCGGCCGTAGGAAGTTGTTTGAAGGCCGTAGGAAGGTGTTAGAAAGTCATAGGAAGTTATTGGAAAGCCCCGTAGGAAGCTCTTAGAAGGTCGTAGGAAGCTATTTGATGGTTGTAGGAAGATGTTCGAAGTCAGTAGGAAGTTGTTCGCAGGCCGAAAAATTGTTAGAAGGCTGTAGGAAGTTATTGGAAGGCCTAGGAAGTTGTTGGAAAGCTGTAGGTAGTTATTGGAAGGTCGTAAAAAATTGTTCGACGGCTGTAGAAATTTATTTGCATGCCATAGGAAGTGTTGGCATGGCCGTAGGAAGTGGTTGGAAGGTAATAGGAAGTAATTGGACCGCTGTAGGAAGTTGTTTGAAGTCAGTAGGAAGTTGTTCATAGGCCGTAAGAAGTTGTTGGACGGTCGTAGGAAGTTGTTGGAGGGTCGTAGGAAGTTGTTTGAAGATGTTGGAAAGTCGTAGAAAGTTTTAAGAAGGCCGTAAGATGTTGGACGGGCATAGGATGTTGTTGGAAGGCCGTATGAAGTAGGTCAAGTGTCATAGGAAGTTGATGGAAGGTCGTAGGGAGTGGTTGGAAGGACGTAAGAAGTTGTTGGAGGTCCGTAGAAAGTAGTTGGAGGGCCGTAGGAAGTTGTTAGATGGCCGTAGGAAGTTGTCAGAAGGTCGTAGCAACTAGTTAAAGGGTCGTAGGCAGTTGTTGGAATGCCGTAGGAAATTATTGAACGGCTATAGAAAGTTATTGGAAGGACGTAGGAAGCTTTTGGAAGGTCATAGAAAGTTAATGAAAGGTCGTAGAAAGTTATTGAATGTTCGTAGGAAGTTGTTAGAGGCTCGTCGCAAGTAGTTAGAGGGACGTAGGAAGTTGTTGGAAGGCCGTAGAAAGTTATTGGAAGGACGTAGGAATTGGTTGGAAGTATGTAGGAAATTGTTAGACTATCATAGGAAGTCTTTGGAAGGCCGTACGAAATTGTTAGAAGGCCGTAAAAAGCTTTTATAAGGGCCTATAAAGTTGTTGGAAGGCCGTAGCAAGTTGTTCGACGGCTGTAGAAATTTGTTTGCATACCATAGGAAGTGTTGGGATGGCCGTAGGAAGTGGTTGGAAGGTCATTGGAAGTAATTAGACGCCGTAGGAAATTATTGGAAGGCCATAGGAAGGTGTTAGAAAGTCGTAGGAAGCTGGAAGGCGGTAGGAAGCTCTTAGAAGGCCGTGGGAAGCTATTGGATGGTCGTAGGAAGTTGTTCGAAGTCAGAACGAAGTTGTTCGCAGGCCGTAAGAAGTTGTTGAAAGGTTGTAGGAAGTTGTTGGAAGGCCTAGGAAGTTGTTGGAAGGCTGTAAGTACTTGTTGGAAGCTCATAGAAAATTGTTTAACGGCTGTAGAAATTTGTTTGCATGCCATAGGGAGTGTTGGGATGGGCGTAGGAAGTGGTTGGAAGATCATAGGAAGTAATTGGATGGTCATAGGAAGTTGTTGGAAGGTCGTAGGAAGGTGTTAGAAAGTTGTAGGAAGATGTTGGAAAGCCGTAAGAAGCTCTTAGAAGGCCGTAGAAAGCTATTAGATGGTCGTAGGAAGTTGTTCGAAGTCAGTAGGAAGTTGTTTGCAGGCCGTACGAATTTGTTGGAAGGCAGTAGGAAGTTGTTGGAAGGCCTAGGAAGTTGTTGAAAGGCTGTAGGTAGTTGTTGGAAGACCATTGGATTTTGTTCATGGGCTGTAAAAAGTTATTGGAAGGTACTAAGAAGTTGTTGGAAGGCGTAGGAAGTTGTTGGCAAGCCGTAGGAAGTTGTTCAAAGCCCCTAGAAAGTTGTTGGAAGGTCGTAAGAGGTTGTTGGAAGGCTTAGGAAGTTATTGGAAGGCTGTAGGAAGTTGTACGATGACATAGAGAATTGTTGGAAGGTCGTAGGAAGTTATTGGCAAGATGTAGGAAGTTATTCGAACCCCCTACTAAGTTGTTGGAAGGCCATAGAAAGCTGTTGGAAGGCCATATAAAATTTTAAAAAGGGCTTAGGAAGTGGATAGAAGACCATAGAAACTTATTCAAGTCTTTGGAAGACAATAAGAAGTTGTTGGAAGGCCATAGGAAATTATTATAAGGCCGTAGGAAGTTGTTAGAAGATTGTAGGAAGTGGTTTTAAGGTCGTAGGAAGTGATTTGAAGACCGTGGAAAGTTGCTAGAAGGCCATAGGAAGTTGTTGGAAGCCCTAGGAAGTTCTTGAAGCCCGTAGGAACTTTTTTGAAGGCCCTAGAAAGTTATTAGTAGGCCGAGGAATGTGTTAGAAGGTCGTAAGAAGTGGTTGGAAGGTTGTAGTAAGGTGTTTGACGGCCGTAAGAAGTTGTTGAAAGGCCATAAGAAATTATTGAAAGGTTATAAAAAGTTCTTGGAAGGCCATTGAAAGTTATTGGAAGGCCGTAGAAAGTTGTTGGACGGCTGTAGAAATTTGTTTACAGGTCATATGTAGTTGTTGGCAGACTGTAGGAAGTTGTTGGAAGGACGTAGAAGTTGTTAGAAGGTTGTAGGAAGATGTAGGAAGTTGTTAGAGGGCCATAGAAAATTGTAGGATGGCCGTAAAAAATTGTTGGACGGGCGTAGGACATTATTGGACGAACGTAGAAAGTAGGTCGAGGGTTGTAGGAAGTTATTGGAAGGCCATAGAAAGTTGATGGAAGGCCTTAGGAAATTGTAGGAAAGCCGTAAAATGTTGTGGGATTGGAAGGCCATAGGGAATTGTTGGAATGTCGTAGAAAGTTTGTAGTAGGCTTTAGAAAGTTGTTGGAAGGCCTTAAGGAGTGTTGGACAGCTGTTGAAATTTGTTTGCATGTCATAGGAAGTTGTGGGACGGCCATAGGAAGTGGTTGGAAGGTCATAGTAAGTTATTGGATGGCCGTTGGAAGTTGTTGGAAGGCTGTAAAAAGTTGTAGAAAGTTATTGAAGGGCCGTAGGAAATTATAGGAAGGTCATAGGAAGTTGTTGGATGGCATAGGAAGTTATTGAAGGGTCGTGGGAGGTTGCTGGAAGGTCGTAGTAAATGGTTGGAAGGACATAGAAAGTTGTTGGAAGGCCGTAGGAAGTAAATGGAGGGTCGTAGGAAGTTGTTGGAAGGCGGTAGTAAGTTATTGTAAGGTCGTAGGAAATTGTAAAATGGTCGTAAAATGTTGTTGGACGGGCATATGAGGTTATTAGAATGTCGTAGGAAGTAGACTGATGGTCGTAGGAAGTTGTTGGATGATCATAGGAAGTTGTTGGAATGCCGTAGGAAGTAGATCGAGGGCCGTAGGAAGTTGCTGTAAGGCTATAAGAAGTTGTTGGAAACCCCTAGTAAGTTGTTAGAAGGTCGTAGTATGTTGTTGGAAGGCTGTAAAAAGTTGTTGGAAGGTTATAGAAAATTGTTGGAAGCCCGTAGGATGTTGGAAGGCCTAGGAAGTTATCGGAATGTCGTAGTAAGTTGTTGAAAGATCGTAGCAAGTTGTAGGTCAGCGTAGGGAGTTGTTGGAAGGCCGTAGGAACTTGTTGGCAACCCATACGAAGTTGTTGGAAGCTCGTAGCAAGTTGTATGACAAGCCGTAGGAAATTATTGGAAGGTCATAAAAAGTTGTTGTAAGGTCGTAGAAAGTTATTGGAAGGCATAGGAAGCTGTTAGAAGGCTATAGGAAATTGTAGGAAGGCCATAGGAATTGGGCAGAAGGCCGTAAGAAATTGCAGGACGGCTGAAAAAAGTTGTTGGAAGGACTGATGAAGTTGTTGGAAGGCCGTAGGAAGTGGTTAGAAGGTCGTTGGAAGTTGTTGGAAGGCCACAAAAATTGCAGGAAGGCCGTAGGAAGTGGGTAGGAAGTTGTTGGACGGTCGTAGGAAGTTGTTGGAAGGTCGTGTGAAGTTCTTGGAAGGTCATAGGATATTTTTTGAAGGCTGTAGGAAATTATTGGAAGGCTATAGGAAGTGGTTAGAAGGCCATAGGAATTTGTAGGAAGTCGTAGGAAGTGGGTAGAAGGTCGTAGGAAATTGTTGGACGGCCATAAGAAGTTGTTGGAAGGCCATAGAAAATTATAGAAAGGTCGTATGAAGTGGGTAGAAGGCCGTAGGAAGTTGTTGGAAGGCCATAGAAAGTTAATGGAAGGTCGTAGAAAATTAATGGAAGGTCGTAGAAAATTATAGCAAAGCCGTAAGATGTTGTGGGAAGGGCATAGGAAGTTATTGGAAGGCCGTAGGGAAGTATTGGAATGCCGTAGAAAGTTTCTGAAGGCTCTAGAAAGTTGTTGGAAGGTCGTAGGGAGTGTTTTACGGCTGTTGAAATTTGTTTGCATGCCATAAGAAGTTGTGGGACGGCCGTAGAAAGTGGTTGGAAGGTCATAGTAAGTTATTGGACGGCCGTTGGAAGTTATTGGAAGGCTGTAGGAAGGTGTTGGAAGGCTGTAAAAAGTTGTAGAAAGTTGTTGGAGGGCCGCAGGGAATTATAGAAAGGTCGTAGAAAGTTGTAGGACGGGCATAGGAAGTTATTGAAGGGTCGTAGGAAGTTGTTGGGAGGTCGTAGTAAGTTGTTGGAAGGCCATAAAAATTGCAGGAAGCCGTAAGAAGTAGATGGAGGGCCGTAGGAAGTTGTTGAAAAACCGTAGGAAGTTATTGTAAGGCAGTAGAAAATTGTAGGATGGCTGTAAGATGTTGTTGGATGAGTGTAGAAAGTTATTGGAATGCCGTAGGAAGTAGATCGATGGTCATAGGAAGTTATTGGAATGATGTAGGATGTGATTGGAAGGATATAGGTAGTTGTTAGAGGGCCGTAGAAAGTTGTTGGAGGGTCGTATGAAGTTGTTAGAATGGCGTAGGAAGTTGTTAGTGGGTCGTAGGAAGTAGTTAGAGGGTCATAGGAAGTTGTTGGAATTCCGTACGAAGTTGTTGGATGGTCGTAGGAAGTTATTGGAATGCCGTAGGAAGAAGGTCGAGGGCCGTAGGAAGTTGTTGGAAGGCCGTAGGAAGTTTTTATCAAGCTGTAAGAAGTTGTTGGAAGCCCCTAGCAAGTTGTTGGAAGGCCGTCGGAAGTTGTTGGAAGGCTATAGAAAGTTGTTGAATGTTCATAGGAAATTGTTGGAAACCTGTAGGAAGTTGTTGGAAGGTCTAGGAAGTTATTGAAATGTCATAGGAAGTTGTTGGAAGGTCGTAGGAAGTAGTAGGAAAGCATAGGGAGTTGTTGGAAGGTTGTAGGAACTTATTAGCAAGCCATACGAAATTATTGGAAGCCTGTAGGAAGTTGTTTGAAAAGCCGTAGGAAGTTGTTGGGAGGCCGTAGGAAATTATAGGAAGGTCGTAGTAAGTTTCTGGACGGGCATAGAAAGTTATTGGAAGCCCGTAAGAAGAAGGTCGAAGGCCGTAGGAAGTTGTTGGAATGTTATAGGAAATAGTTAGAAGGACGTTGGAATTTATTGTAAGGCCGTAGTAAATAGTTGGAGAGCCTTAGAAAATTGTTGGAGGGTCATAGGAAGTAGTTGGAAGCCGTAGAAAGTTGTTGAAGGGTTGTAGGAATTAGTCAAAGGGCCGTAAGAAGTTATTGGATGGCCGTAAGAAGTTACTGGATGGGCGTAGGAAGTTGTTGGGAGGTCGTAGGAAATTGTTGGAAGGACGTAGGAAGTTGTTGGAGGACCGTAGGAAGTTGTTGGAGGGCCGTAGGAAGTTGTTGGAGGGTCGTAGAAAGTTGTTGGAAAACCATAGGAAGCGATTTCAAGGCCGTAGGAAGTTCTTGGACGGCCGTAGGAAGTTCTTGGATGGCTGTAGGAAATTGTTGAAAGCTCGTAGGAAGTAGGTCGAGGACCGTGGGAAGTTGTTGGAAAGCAATAGGAAGATGTTGGAAGGCCGTAGAAAGTCGTTGGAACACCGTACGAAGTTGTTGGCATGCCTTAGAAACTTATTGGAAGCCCCTAGAAAATTATTAGAATGTCGTAGGAAGTTGTTGGACAGCTGTAAGAAGTGGTTAGAAGGATGCAGGATGTTTTTGGAAGGTCGTAAAAAGTTATCGGATGGCCGTAGGAGGTTATTGGAAGGCCGTATGAGGTTATTGGAAGGACGTAAAAAGTGATTGGAATGTCGTAAGAAGTTGTTGGCAAGCCTTAGGAACTTATTGGAAGCCCCTAAAAAGTTGTTGGAAGGTCGTAGGAAGTATTCGGAAAGCCGTAGGAAGTAGTTGGATGGACGTAGGAAGTTGTTGGAAGGACTTAGTAAGTTGATGGACGGCCATAGGAAGTTGTTGGAGGGCCAGAAGAAGTTGTTCGAAGATGTTGGAGGGTCATAAGAAGTTGTTCGAATATGTTGGAGGGCCGTAGGAAGTTTTAAGAAGGCCGTAAGATGTTGTTGGACGGGCATAGGAAGTTATTAGAAGGCCGTAGGAAGCAGGTCGAGGGTCATAGAAAGTTGTTGGAATGCCATAGGGAATGGTTGGAAGGACGTAAAAAGTTGTTAGAGGGCCTAGAAAGTAGTTGGAGGGCCGTGAAAAGCTGTTGGAAGGCCGTAGAAAGTTGTTGAAAGGCCGTGAAAAGCTGCTGGAGGGTCGTAGGAAGTTGCTGGAAGGCTGTAGGAAGTGGTTGGAAGGATGTAGGAAACTGTTAGACTATCGTAGGAAGTTGTTGGAAGGCCGTAGGAAGTTGTTCGAAGGCTGTAGAAATTTGTTTGCATGTCATAGGAAGTGTTGGGGCGGCCGTTAGAAGTGGTTGGAAGGTCATAGGAAGTTATTGGACTACCGTAGGAAGTTATTAGAAGGCCGTAGGAAGTTGTTGGATGGTCGTAGGAAGTTGTTGGAAGTCAATAGAAAGTGGGTAGAAGACCATAGAAAGTTGGTGAAAGGCTCATTTAAGTTTTTGGGAGGTTATAAGAAGTTGTTGGAGGGCCGTAGAAAGTTGTTGGAAGACCGTAGAAAGTTGTTGGAAGGTCGTAGAAAGTTATTAGAAGGCCATAGGAAGTTGTTAGAAGGCTATAGGAAATTGTAGGAAGGCCGTAGGAATTGGGCAGAAGGCCATAAGAAGATGTTGGATGGCCGAAAAAAGTTGTTGGAAGGTCTGAGGAAGTTGTTGGATGGCCATAGAAAATATTTCGAAGGCTGTAGGAAGTGGTTGGAAGGTCAAAGGAAGTTGTTGGAAGGCTATAAAAATTGCAGGAAGGCCGTAGGAAGTTGTTGGACGGACGTAGGAAGTTGTTGGAAGGTCATGTGAAGTTCTTGGAAGGCCGTAGGATATTTTTTGAAGGCTATAGGAAGTTGTTGGAAGGCTCCAGGAAGTAGTTGGAAGGCCATAGGAATTTGTAGGAAGTCATAGGAAGTGGGTAGAAGGTCGTAGGAAATTGTTGGATGGCCATAAGAAGTTGTTGGAAGGCCATAGAAAATTATAGAAAGGTCGTAGGAAGTGGGTAGAAGGTCGTGGGAAGTTGTTGGATGACCATAGAAAGTTGTTGAAAGGCCATAGAAAGTTAATGGAAGGTCGTAGGAAATTATAGCAAAGCCGTAAGATGTTGTGGAAGGCGTAGGAAGTTATTGGAAGGTCGTAGGAAAGTATTGGACGGCCGTTGAAAGTTATTGGAAGGCTATAGGAAGGTGTTGGAAGGCTGTAAA
This sequence comes from Rhamnella rubrinervis, assembly GCA_007844105.2. NCBI lineage: Eukaryota > Viridiplantae > Streptophyta > Magnoliopsida > Rosales > Rhamnaceae > Rhamnella > Rhamnella rubrinervis. The sequence continues at coordinate 12,147,587 of CM017582.2, read as the reverse complement.
AAGTTGTAGAAAGTTGTTGGAGGGCCGTAGGGAATTATAGAAAGGTCGTAGAAAGTTGTAGGACGGGCATAGGAAGTTATTGAAGGGTCGTAAGAAGTTGTTGGAAGGTCGTAGTAAGTTGTTGGAATGCCATAAAAATTGCAGGAAGGCCGTAAGAAGTAGATGGAGGGCCGTAGGAAGTTGTTGAAGAACTGTAGAAAGTTATTGTAAGGCAAGAAAAATTGTAGGATGGTCGTAAGATGTTGTTGGACGAGCATAGAAAGTTATTAGAATGCCGTAGGAAGTAGATCGATGGTCGTAGGAAGTTGTTGGAGAGTCGTAGAAAGTTGTTGAAAGACCATAGAAAGCGATTTTAAGGTCGTAGGAAGTTCTTAGACGGCCGTAGGAAGTTCTTAGACGGCCGTAGGAAGTTCTTAGACGGCTATAGGAAATTATTGGAAGCCCGTAGGAAGTAGGTTGAGGACAATGGAAAGTTATTGGAAAGCAATAGGAAGATGTTGGAAGGCCGTAGAAAGTCGTTGGAACACCGTACAAAGTTGTTGGCATGCCTTAGAAACTTATTGAAAGCCCCTAGAAAGTTATTGGAATGTCGTAGGAAGTTGTTGGACAGCTGTAGGAAGTGGTTAAAAGGATGCAGGATGTTTTTGGAAGGTCGTAAAAAGTTATCGGATGGTCGTAGGAGGTTGTTGGAAGGCCGTATGAGGTTATTGGAAGGACGTAAGAAGTTGTTGGAATGCCGTAAGAAGTTGTTGGCAAGCCTTAGGAACTTATTGGAAGCCCCTAGAAAGTTGTTGGAAGGTCGTAGAAAGTTTTCGGAAAGCCGTAAGAAGTAGTTGGATGGACGTAGGAAGTTGTTCGAAGGTCTTAGTAAGTTGATGGACGGCCGTAGGAAGTTGTTGGAGGGCCATAAGAAGTTGTTCAAAGATGTTGGAGGGTCGTAGGAAGTTTTAAGAAGGCCGTAAGATGTTGTTGGACGGGCATAGGAAGTTATTAGAAGGTCGTAGGAAGCATGTCGAGGGTCGTAGATAGTTGTTGGAATGCCATAGGGAGTGGTTAGAAGGACGTAAAAAGTTGTTGGAGGGCCGTAGAAAGTAGTTGGAGGGCCGTAGAAAATTGTTAGAAGGTCGTAGCAAGTAGTTAGAGGGTCGTGGAAAGCTGCTGGAGGGCCGTCAGAAGTTGCTGGAAGGTTGTAGGAAGTGGTTGGAAGGATGTAGGAAACTGTTAGACTATCGTAGGAAGTTGTTGAAAGGCCTAAGAAGTTGTTCGACGGCTGTAGAAATTTGTTTGCATGTCATAGGAAACTGTTGGACTACCATAGGAAGTTGTGGGAAGGTCATAGGAAAGTGTTGGAAGGGCATAGAAGCTGTTGGAAGGTCGTAGAAAGTTGTTGGATGGTCGTAGAAAGTTGTTGAAAGTCAGTAGAAAGTGGATAGAAAACCCTAGAAAGTTGGTGAAAGGCTCATTTAAGTTTTTGGGAGGTTATAAGAAGTTGTTGGAGGGTCGTAGAAAGTTGTTGGAGGACCGTAGAAAGTTGTTGGAGGGCCGTAGGAAATTGTGGGATGGCCGTAAAATGTTATTGGACGGGCATATGAAGTTATTAGAATGCTGTGAGAAGTAGGTCGATGGCCGTAAGAAGTTGTCGGATGGTCGTAGGAAGTTGTTGGAATGCTGTAGGAAGTTGTTGGAAGGCCGTAGGAAGTCATGGTAAGGCTGTAAGAAGTTGTTGGAAGCCCCTAGCAAGTTGTTGGAAAGCCGTCGAAAGTTGTTGGAAGGCTGTTGGAAGTTGTTGGAAGGTCATAAGAAATTATTGGAAACCCATAGGAAGTTGTTGGAAGGCCTAGGAAGTTGTTGAAATGTCATAGGAAGTTGTTGGAAGGTCGTAGCAAGTTGTAGGACAGCGTAGGGAGTTGTTGGAAGGCCGTAGGAACTTGTTGGTAAGCCATACGAAGTTGTTAGAAGCTCATAGCAAGTTATATGACAAGCCATAGGAAGTTGTTGCAAGGCCGTAAGAAGATGTTATAAGGCCATATAAAGCTGTCAGAAGGTCGTAGGAAGTTGTTAGAAGGCCATAGAAATTGGGAAGAAGGCCATAGGAAGATGCTGGACGGCCGAATAAAGTTGTTGGAAGGTCGTACGAAATTGTTGGATGGCCGTAGGAAATATTTGAAAGGCCATAGAAAGTGGTTGGAAGGCCGTAGGAAGTTGTTGAAAGACCATAGAAAATTATAGGAAGGTTGTATGAAGTGGGTAGAAGGTCGTAGGAAGTTATTGGACGACCGTAGGAAGTTGTTGGATAATTGTAAAAAGTTGTTGGAAGGCCGTACGAAGTTGTTGGAAGGTCGTAGGATATGTTTTGAAGGTTGTAGGAAGTTGTTGGAAGGCTGTAGGAAGTAGTTGGAAGGCTGTAGGAAGTGGTTGGAAGGCCTTAGAAAGTTGTTGGAAAACCATAGGAATTTGTAGGAAGGCCGTAGGAAGTGGGTAGAAGATCGAAGGAAATTGTTGGACGGCCGTAGGAAGTTATTGGAAGGTCATAGGATATTTTTTTAGGGCTGTAGGAAGTTGTTGGAAAGCCATAGGAATTTTTAGAAAGGTCTTAGGAAGTCGGTAGAAGGTCTTAGGAAATTATTGGACGGTAGGAAGTTGTTGGAAGGTCTTAAGAAGTTGCTGGAAGACCATAGCAACTTGTAGGAAGTTGTTGGAGGGCCGTAGGGAATTATAGGAAGGCTGTAGGAAGTTATTAGACAGACGTAGGAAGCTGTTGGAAGGTCGTAGGAAGTGGTTGAAAGGATGTAGGAACTTTTTGGATGGTCGTGGGAAGTTGATGGAGGGTCTTAGGAAGTTGTTGGATATCCGTAGGAAGTTTTTGGAAGGTCGTGGAAAGTTGTTGAAAGCTGTTGGAAGGTCGTAGGAAATTGCAGAAAGGTTGTAAGATGTTGGATTGGCGTACAAAACTGTTGGAAGACCATAGGAAGTTGTTGGAAGGTCGTAGAAAGTGGTTGGAATGACGTAAGAAGTTGTTGGAAGGCCGTACGAAACTGTTGGTGGGCCGCAGGAAGTTGTTGGAGGGTCTTAGCAAGTAGTTTGAGGGCCATAAGAAGTTGTTGGAATGGCGTAGGAAGTGGTTGGACGACTGTAGTAAGTGGTTTGAAGGCCGTAGGAAGTTGTTGGATGGCCGTAGAAAGTTATTGGAAAGCCGTAGGAAGTTGATCGAGGGTTGTGGGAAGCTATTAGAATGCCATAGAAAGTTGTTGGCGGGCTGTAGGAAGCTATAGGAAGTTTTGGAAGGTCGTAGAAAGTTGTTGGAAGGTCATAACAAGTTGTTGGAAGCCCGTAGGAAGTTATTGGAAGGCCTAACAAGTTGTTGGTAGGCCGTCGGAAGTTATTGGAAGGCATAGAAAGTTGTTGTAAGGCCATAGAAAATTTTAGAACGGCTTAAGGAATTGTTGGAAGCCCATAGGAAGTTATTGGAATGCTATAGGAAGTTGTTAGCAGGCCGTAGAAAGTTGTTGGAAGCCTCTATCAAGTTGTTGGAAGGCCGTAGGAAGTTGTTGGAAGGTTATAGGAAGTTGTTTGAATGTCGTAGGAAGATGTTGGATGCCCATAGGCCTAAAATGTTGTTGGAAGGTTGTAGGAAGTGGTTCAAACGTCGCAGGAAGTTGTAGGACGGCATAGGGAGTTGTCGGAAGGCCGTAGGAAATTATTGGAAGGCCGTAGGAAGTTGTTGGCAAGCCGTAGGAAGTTGCTGGAAGCCGTAAGAAGTTGGAGGCTATAAAAAATTGTAGGAAGGCCGTAGGAAGTGGGTAAAAGATCGTATAAAGTTGTTAGACGTCCGTAGAAAGTTGTTGGAAGGCCATAGGAAGTTGTTAAACAACTGTAGGAAGCTGTTGGAAGGCCGTAGAAAATTATTAGAAGGTCGTAGGAGGTTTTTAGAAGGCCCTACAAAGTTGTTGGAAGGCCGTAAGAAGTTGTTAGACGGCTGTAGAAATTTGTTTGCTTGTCATAGGAAGTTGTGTAACGGATGTAGGAAGTGGTTGGAATGTCATAAGAAGTTATTGGATGATCGTAAAAAGTTGTTGGAAGGTCGTAGCAAGGTATTGGAAGGTCATAGCAAGGTGTTGGAAAGCCGTAAGAAGTTGTTGGAAGTCAGTAGGAAGTTGTTGGCAGGCCGTAGAAAGTGGTTGGAAGGACGTAGAAAGTTGTTGGAAGGACGTAGAAAGTAGATGGAGGGTCATAGTGAGTTAGTCAATGGTCGTAGGAAGTTGTTGGAAGGCCGTAGTAAGTTGTTCAAGGGTCGTAAGATGTTGTTGGACGAGCATATGATGTTATTTGAAGGTCGTAGGAAGTAGGTCGATGGTCGTAGAAAGTTATTGGAATGCCATAGGAAATGGTTGGACTGACGTAGAAAGTTGTTGGGGGCCGTATGAAGTTGTTGGAAGGCTATAGAAAGTTGTTTGATGGTCGTACAAAGATATTAGATGCCTGCAGGAACTTTTTGGAATGCCTAAGAAGTTGTTGGAAGGCCGTAGAAAGTTGTTCAAACGTCGTAGGAAGTTGTAGGATGGCATAGGAAGTTGTTTGAAGGCCGTAGAAAATTGTTGGAATGTCGTAAGAAGTTATTAGCGAGTCGTAGGAAGTTGTTGGAAAGACGTTGGAAGTTGTTAGATGGTCGTAGGAAGTTGTTGGCAGGCTATAGGAAGTTGTTGGAAGCCCCTAGCAAGTTGTTGAAAGGTCGTAGGAAGTTGTTGAAAGGCTATAAAAAGTTGTTGGAAGGTCGTAGGAAGTTGTTGATAAGCTACATGAAGTTGTTGGAAGCCCCTGGCAAGTTGTATAAAAGGTCGTAGAAAATTATTGAAAGGTCGTCGAAAGTTGTTGGAAGGCCGTAAAAAGTAGTTGGAAGGCCATAGGAAGTTGTTGGAAAGCCATATGAAATTGTAGGAAGGTCATAAGAAGGGGGTAGAAGGTAGTAGGAAGTTGTTGAACAGCCGTAGAAAGTTGTTAGAAGGTCGTAGGAAGTTATTGGAAGGTCGTAGGAAGTTGCTAAAATGCCATAGAAAGTTGTTGGAAGGCCGTAAAACATTGTTGGACGGGCATAGAAAGTTATTGGAATGCCGTATGAAATTATTGGAAGGTCGTAGAATGTTTTTAAAAGCCATAGAAAGTTGTTGGAAGGCCGTAAGAAGTTGTTGAACGGAGTAGAAATTTGTTTGCATGTCATAGGAAGTTGAAGGACGGCCGTAGGAAGTGGTTGGAAGGTCATAGAAGTTATTGTACAGCCGTAGGAAGTTCTTGAAAGGCTGTAAGAAGGTGTTGGAAGGCCGTAGAAAGGTGTTGGAAGGTCGTAGAATGGTATTGGAAAGTCGTAGGAAAGTGTTTGAAGGCCGTAGGAACCTGTTGGAAAGTCATAGGAAGTTATTGGAAGTTAGTAGGAAGTTGTTGGCAGGCCGTAGGAAATTGTTGGAATGACATAGAAAGTTGTTGGAAGGCCGTAGAAAGTTGTAAGAGGTTGCTGGAGGGTCATAGGAAATTATAGGAAAGTCGTGGAAAGTTGTTGGACGGGCGTGGGAAGTTATTAGAAGGTCGTAGGAAGTAGGTCGAGGGTCGTAGGAAATTATTAGAAGGTCGTAGGAAGTGGTTGGAAGGACATAAAAAGTTGTTGGAAGGCCGTAGAAAGTAGATGGAGAGTCGTAGGAAATTGTTGGAGGGTCGTAGGAAGTTGTTGAAAGGTCGTAGGAAGTTGTTAGAAGGTTGTAGGATGTTGTTGGACGGGCGTAGGAAGTGGTTGGAAGGACATAAAAAGTTATTGGAAGGCCGTAGAAAGTAGATGGAGAGCCGTAGGAAATTGTTGGAGGGTCGTAGGAAGTTCTTGAAGGGTCGTAGGAAGTTGTTAGAAGGTCGTAGGATGTTGTTGGACGGCCGTAGAAAGTGGTTGGAAGGCTGTAGGAAGTTGTTGGACAAGCGTAGGAAGTTGTTGGACGACCGTAGAAAGTTGTTGGAAGGCCGTAAGAAGTTGTTGGAAGGCCTAAGAAATTATTGGAATGTCGTAGGAAGCTATTGAAGGGCGTAGGAAGTTATTAGAAGACCCTAGAAAGTTGTTGGAATTGCCTAAGAAGTTGGTGGAAGGCTGTAGGAAATTATTGAAAGGCTGTAGGATGTTGTTGGCAGGCCGTAGGAAGTTATTGGATGGTCGTAGAAAGTTGTTGGAATGCCTTAGGAAGTTGTTGGAAGGCCATAGGAAGTTGTTGGAAGGTCATAGAATATTATTAGAATGCTGTAGGAAGTTGTTGGAAAGTCATAGAAAGTTTTGGATGGATGTAGGAGGTTTTTGGAAGCCCGTAGGAAGTTTTTTGAAGGTTATAGAAAGTTGTTGGAAGCCCGTAGGATGTTTTTTTAAGGTTATAGAAAGTTGTTGGAAGGCCGTAGGAAGTTGTTGGAAGGCCGTAGGAAATTGTTGGAAAGTCGTAGGAAGGAAGTTGTTGGAATACCATAGAAAGTTATTGGAAGGTCGTAGGATGTTGTTGAATGGTCGTAGGAAGTTATTGGAGGGGCGTAGGAAGTTGTTGAAAGGGCGTAGGAAGTTGTTGGAAGACCGTAAGACGTTATTAGACGGCTATAAGAAGTTGTTGGAAGGTTGTAGGAAGTTATTGGAGTTTTTGGAAGATTTTTGGATTATGGATTTTTTTATAAAAAAAACCAACTGCGAAAATTCTCATGTGCTGGTAAATTTTGCATCAACTAGGAAGAAATTCAATGCACAATAAAGTTAGCCGAGTGGTATGGGCACCGACACCCTAATGGTAGGGGCACCTACGCCCCGATGGTAATAAATTGATTATTATTATACGTGTTATTTGCATTTACTATAGGAAGGTGTGGTTATGTAAAATCATTAACCAAATTAGCTAAAATTTTAATTTATATAAAAAGTGGCTAAAAGAATTTAAGAAACCCCATCACTGGGTATGACATCAAAAAACGTATGACATCAAAAAACTTTTTTTTCAAGTAACACAAAATTTTACTAGTGATGGGGTCTATCCACCATTGATTATATCTCAAAGCCTCAAATCAGCCCCCTAGATTGTCTGACCAACTTAATTTCTTAATGTGACCAACTCTTGTTTAATTAAATTTGACCAACTCTTGTTTAATTGGAATACCCTTTGGTTACTTACTTTTTTGTTTCTTTTTAGTTAGCAGGATAAGGTTAATTGGAACACCCGATATGCTATGCTTGAATAGAGAACATAAAGGAAGATATTCCAAGCTTTCTTGGTGAAAAGTCATTGCCATTTGGATCTCTCATAAGTTAGTTTCAATAATATTTATTTATTTTCACGATTTCAACTTCAAAATAAAGCAATACTTAGTTATGTACAAGGAAGTTCAAAAGTTGTCGATCATATTAGGTAATGCACATTCATATTTGAGCTTGCTGGCCTACCTGATTGAAGTAACTGATAAAAAACAGGACTCGTATAGAAATTTGATCTACCACTAAAGTAAGATATGAGAGAATTAGCATCGTCTGTCCCTCTCTCAATTTCAATCTTAGTGGGCACATTTATATTTCTTTCTTTCCTTTTTTTTTTTTGAAAGACTTCTCAAGTCCCATTAATTCCAAAAGGAAAAACAGAAACAAAATGTAAAAGCAACCTTGTCTTTTGTTTATGCCAAAGAAAAAGAAAAACAGTACTTATCAATGTAGGACAATAGATCAAGATGAAGAATTTAGGAAAATGTTATACCATCGTACAATTCTAATGAAACACAATAACAGGCTTATGCCATTCTTTGCATATCACACATTCAAATAAACAAAGAAAAAGGAAAGTTTCAGTAGTAGCTTTGATATAGTTTCATTCCCTAATCAAAGAAGACAAGAAACTCTTTCATTCTCTCTTCATTGCATCATTTACCAACGGATAGAGAAGCAAATAATCCAATACCAATAGTTCATATTCCATCCCCTGATCAAATTTCAATTTCTTGAGATTTTTAGCAAAATTATGACAAATTGGACCCCATTAAATGATATTGGTCTTTTTTACCAAAAAAAATTGATATTGGTCTTAATCACACTTCACACTTATAACTTTTATTTATTAATTTCTAATATACCCTTTGCATTGCAGCCCTTTGAATTTTGCAAAACAAACCCCAGAAGTTCCACACTAACCTGAAAAATAATAGTCCATAATACATTGACTTGCAGCAAATATGACATGGCCTTAAATGCAGGACAAACATATATAATTCCAAAAAACATGCTCTCCTAAAAAATTATAACTAGACAGTTGTCCCATATTTCAGTATAAAGTCCTTGTTAATCTTAGTTGTATTCTGAAGTTGAGATTGTTTTAGGAGATTTGAAAACTATCCTTCATTGACAAAGATATAGGCAACTTCAAGCAAGTTTTTTGTGGGTCCTGAAGCAGCAAACTTTGCACCTCCTATACCGTGTGTCAATTTTACAGTCTAGAGGTGAAAGATTTTTACATTTTGCTATGATTTCTCTGATCAGATAAGCTTATATTTACAGTTACAGCCAATTGCTCTATTTCTGCCCTATATTACTAGAAGAATGAAAAACTTTCATCAGACTATGCTAGCTCAAACAATGCTTGACATATGTTTACCTTAAGCTTTTGAATTAAAACTCTAATTCCACATACATGCTCAATTAGCAAAAAGCCAACATGAAGTTTGCCAGATTCATTAAATAGCTCGAGATCCATGATAGTCCAGTAACCAAAACTACATAATAAAACTTTTTTCATTTCATCAGAAAATTCAAGAAGAAGCTCAGAGAGAGCATATATCTTACATATTAAACAGAAATGGACTTAGCCAAGCTGATCAAAACGGAGCAATACTTTGAGCAAATCAATCAGCTACAGATTGGGCAGAGAACCAAACCATTTTCATTGCAATCAGGGCATCTGACAACAACAGTTGTTCCTGGCTTCTGACCCATCTCTTCCTTCACAGTCATTACCATTTTACAGCTCCCATTACACCGAAAACACGGCAAGAATCTCACATCCCCACAACCTTCACAGACAGACCCAGTTCTCTTCTTTGGCAAGCCTTCAAGAATGTCACCCAAAAGACCCTCCTCTGCAATCTTCAAGACCTCCTCAGCGCCACCAATGTATCTCCCCTTCACAAACACTCTGGGAGGAACCAGAGCTTCTCTTCCTTTACCTCTCATCAATTCGCTCAATTCCTCTCTGAACCCACGATCCATCGACACGTCTCTCTCGGACACTGTAACTCCTAGGGATTCTAATGCCGACCTAACCGAATTACAAGCCTCAAAAGTTCTCCGAACCCCTCGCAACGTCGTCGTATAAACCACCACTCTGTTTTCACCATTAGACGGTGGGCAAATCCTCTCGAACCGATCTAGCAAATTCTTCTTCTTCCCCATACTGGGTCTCAACACGTCGTCTTTTACACGATTCGACCGGTTAGGATTCGAGTTCTCTTTATCGGCAGCGATTGGGTCTCTAACATTGAAGGGTTTCGGAGGTGGGAGGGGAGAGAATCGGAAACTGTCGGCATCGAGGCCGTCCATGAGTTCCCAAGAGTTGATGACCTCCGGATCGGATCGGAACTGTTTGGGTTCGGACCACAGAGATTTGGGTTCGGAGAGTGAGGTGGGGAAGATGGAGCCAAGAGTGAAGCGAGCAGGTGGAATCGGTGGGGTTGTGGGGTTAGGCGAATGCGGTGGGTCGAGAGTGAGGAGGCCATAGGTGGAGGAAGTGAGAGATACAATATGGTGACTCAGTGCGGAGCTACCAAGTTGAGTGAACTCGTCCTCGTGGTGGAGAAGATTTGAAGAAACACACCCCATTTTTGCTTTGGATATTCTCTTTTGCAAGTTTCAGCAGGCGGAAGACAAAAGCTTGAGGTCCAGCTGATGACTTTTTAGCTTCAAAATTTTATTTTTTTTTAAAATAATTTACATGCAGAAGCAGCAGAACAGGAGGAGGTCTCGTGGAGAAGAAAAGCGAGAAAATAAAATCAGAATAATAATAATAATAATAATAAATGAGGTTTGGCGTTTGATTTTGATTTTTGAAAAATGGTGGTGGGGTCAAGTAGGGCTAAAAAGCACACCAGGTTTTGAGCGCTAAAACATTTAATTCAAATTCATGAACGACACGTGGAGAGCGGAGATGAATAAGGTGGGCTGCTTGTTTTCAGTTGGGCTTATCTTCAAGTTTGGGCCAAGCAAACCTCTTGCCATCAATTCACACCAAAATGTTATAGTACGTATAGGTTACGTTAATTATTACAATTTGGTAAAAGTTAAACTATATTTGTACGAGTTCATCGATGAAATATATAAATTTTAAGAGTTAACCACATATAAATCATTTTTTTTAGTAAGTACAGATGTATTAATCATAAAAAAAATTATAAAAAAAACTACACAGCAGCAGAAACTTACTCAGTCATAATTCTATCAGCAATATCAACAAAGAGTCTCTCCAGAGAGAACTTATCCATAAATAAAGAGATTACAACAATTAAAAAGACAAAATTAATTTGGCTGCTAAGTCAATCATAACATTAAAGATTGATCATACTCAGTCAAATTAAAGATCAACCCAAAAAACTTGGCTAATGACTACATAGATACTTAGTTAAGAAATATGAAGTGTACTCAGTATATTTAATAAGAAATATATAGAGAGACATTGAGTTAATTGATCAATAACATTTGTATTTTCCCATGTATATTTTTAATATTGTAGACATATGTCGCGTAAATAAGAGGGTTTGTGATGGATTTATAAGCTCCAATATATATATATATATATATTGCATTTACTACACAATAAACACATAAATAGCAAGAGAGACAATCTCACATGGTATGCTACGCATAACAATCACCCATCATGTGAGTCTTTATTTGGCTGCCTAATAATGTTCCCCTCCTTTTGAACTCCTACAAATTTGAATAGAAACAAATAAAGAGTGGACAATGAAAAAGAGCACTGTTACTTAGAGTGATTTGTTGATTAGTATTTGTATACATAAATATTTCTTGGGGGTGAGAGGATTCCAAATCAGAATTATTATCCAAGAAAATGGTGATGATGATGATGGCCACTACTCTGACATTTGAGACAATTTTAATTATGGTTAAAAATGTATTTTGCGCCACGCGTTAAGTAATTAAGTTAGATTAAATATAATTAAAGCAAAATAGAAAAAAAAAAAAAAAAGTTGGATTAAATGTAAGTCAATGAACGTTGTGAGTTTATCTCTTGGTATACGATAAATTAATTCTCTACTTGTCCTCACTATTTATGCATGAATCAAGGAATTGAATTTTATGTTCCACAAGGTAGATGAAACTTGGTTTAGAATTTGGGTCGTAGACAGGAAAAATGACCCAAAAAGGATCAACTGTTTGAGATTTTTCCTTTGTTACTTTTGACACAAGTAACATGGCAATTTTGAGAATTATATATTAACGGGTAGTTAAATATTCCCTTGCAGCCATAGCTAGCAAGCTACATTATGAATAATACACATTTGAGAAGTCCATACTTGGAAAATATCCTATAATTGCAGACAACGAGTCTTTATTCAACTGAAAAGAAGCTAAAAATTATTGATTAATACGTATTGGCATGGAGTCACCATTTGTATCATCCCCAGTAAGAATTTGAGGACCTTAGTCGAAATGATGTAAGAGGACTATCATAGTTCCGGTGGCTAAATTGATTTGAAGGACCAGCTGCCTCGTACTTATAAGCAGTAGGCGATTCGCTGCTGCTGCGGTACGTGGTGATAATTTGGTTCAACTCCTGTATGTCATCCGTGTACACCCAACGAAAACCACACGGTCCACAGCACAAGTCTTGATTTTTTGTTTCAGCACGAAAAGAAAACTGGAGGCTGTTGGTGTTATCATTGAGCCACTCTTTAGGGAATTTTTGGCTGGGCAGATAGAACAGCCAAACGTACTGCTTCGAGCCTTCTCTAATATTATTTCCAGGACACCGCACCTTTCCAACTTCCCAAATGTTGTTGAGGTACTTCATTTCGCAATAAATTTGATATGAGGATGAGGAGGTGTTACCACCAAAGCACACGCACAGAAACAAACCAAGCCAATCACCATACTTGAAAATTGAACGTACCCGAATACCATATAAAGTGTAAAGACTTATTGATGACCAGTAAGACGTATTGGTGAACCAAGCTGGAATAGTTCTTCCAGGAATAACAATGTCCAAACCTATTATTGGATCAGAGGGTTCCTGTAGAATTTCATTAATTAGAAACCATATATGATTAAGAATAATGTCTGGAGGCAAAGATGTAGGTTTTAATTAATTTCGGTCGCCTTTCTACAACATTGGAGTGACAAATATATAAGATATTTCTTACTTGCTCAATATTCTGGGTTTCTTTTTGAACTTGAAGTATATTTGATAGGTCTGTGATGAAATCTTTTATAAACTTTGCTTCACTATCCCTGAAGAATTCAAACATAAAACTATATATTATTCAAAAATTATAACCATATGATAAATTCAAAGGTATATTTCAAAATAACCCCCTATATTTTGACATTTTTGCAAAATTACCATCTTATTTTGGAAAACTGCACTAAAGCCTCCCTCATGTTAGTTGAACTATATTTTTTAAAAATATAACATTTTTAACCCTCATACTTTTTTCATGTATATAAATTATATTTTTGGGACAAGTGGTCAAATTTTGACACCGTAAATCACTTTTATTTTAAATACGTAAAATTTAAAACAAGAGGTGATTATAGTGCGGTTTCTCAAAATATCTAGAGTGGTAATTATACAAAAATGTCAAAACACACAAGAATTTAATTTACCCTAGCTACATAATTACATTATATATAATCTATTACCTAAGGAGATAGAATCAATCAATTAAACTCTATAAATAAAAATAAAAAGATATAAAAGAATCAATTATTATTTTTTGGGTAAAATGAAAAATAAAATATAAGAGAGAAATAATTACGTTTGTTTTAGAGTCCACCCAGCTAGATTGCCAACTCTTTTCAACGCATCCCTCCAGCCATCCAAGGTCTCATATCGAAGATTATAATTGTTTTCATGTTTTTTGAAAGCTTTCTCGTAGCTTCCAGCTTGTTTTCGTACGTGGGACGGGTTGACGTGATAGAAAATTGGTAGAACAATCAGTCCCTTGGCCTCCATGCATTCGACAATCTTGGCAAGTTCAGTCAAACACCACCCTGAAAACGCATAGTTCTCCGAGAGGACGACGACCGAGCTCCGCGAGCCTTCGATTGCTTTCAGCAACCCTTCGGAAATGGCCTTGCCTTTCTTCAAGCTCTCGTCGTCATAGAAGGTCTTATATCCTTCTCGGATTAAGTTGTCATGGAGATGACTTGTAAAACCGCTGCGGGTATCCTCACCTCTAAAGCTCAAGAACAAATCGTACGCTGCTGCCTTGTGGGGATTTGAGTTGGAATTTGGAGAGGACATTGAAGAACAAATCACAATTCAAAATACTTAATTACCAGATCAGATGGATCCAATTCTAGGAGTGCTAGCTACTTGAAGTTGACGAATGTAAAATTACACTTTATTATTATTATTATATGTCATTGACTTTGACTTTGTGTTTTGCCTACGGAAGCACCTAAATTCTTTTTTTTTTTTGGCAATCAATTTGAATATCAGCCGCCCAATTTCGTCAAATTTTATCAAAAATTTTTAAAGAGATTTCAATTTGACATTATTCATATTGTAAGTGGAAATTGCTTACCCGAAAAAAATATATATATATATATATATATATATAATAAGGCAAATTGAAATATGTGTGCAATTTCAAAGGGGGTGTTTTACACAATATTTGGTCAGCAGGGAGAAAAATGATTTTGTGGGATTTTGTTTTTTTAATATTTCTTTATCTACAACGTGTGTATGGATAATGTTGAGTACTATTTTAGTACAGCTCATTAACTAATGATTAAATTTAAATGGACGATGATGTACTTGTAGAAGGAATAATTAAATTGGTATTCAAGTACGTAATAATTTTTATAGTAATTAATTAGCTGGAGCATTTTCCCAACATTGCTAGCACCGTAGATTCTATGAACACATGCAAATCTTTCAGGATCATTGGAAGGAAAATAGGGAGAGAAAATACAATAATCTGATGGACACCTCCTCCTTCTCAAATACTATCAAGCACCATAAGTACGTCCTGAATTATTCATAATTAATTTCCAAATCTTGAGAAACAATCTTTCTAATTGATTTTTCCAAAACCCGGCCACAAATATTTTATCTCAATCTTCAAAAGATTTTTATATTTTTGGTTTCAACTAGTTCTAGGGTGTGTATATATGTATAGGGAATTTGAGATAGCTAAACGGCTAGTAGTTTAAAAAAAAAATCAATCATTTTAGCTTCTTAATTGAATTTTTTAGTAGAAATCTTCCAACCATAAAATCAATCTTTAATTCAAGTTTTTCTAGGGTTTTATAATTCTTTTTCAGTGGTCAATTGTACACATTTTCACCCTATAACTCTTTATGATTCGTATATATGTATATTGCTACATGTACAATATATATACATACATACAAAAAAAAGAGTATAAAGTATATATACAGAGAGAGAACTAGCAATGACGATGGATATGGTAGAAGAAGTAAATTAATTAAGAGATGGCCCGGAAAATCCAAGTGACGATCCAATAGGCCCTACTCCTTCATATCTATGAGTTGTAAGCTTCTATAATTTTCGTACCTTGTAGTACTTCATGTTCAAAAGGCTTCCAGGCCATAAAGCATATATATATATATATATATATATATATATTGTATAGTTTTCATCCCTTTATTTTTGGTTAGTGGAAAAACTTCTGGACCAGCTGAGCCATAGATATAATAGAAATATCATTAATACTCCTGGACCAGGAATCATTGGAGATGCTGATCTTAAATGTTATATTGTTTGCTTAAGATTCAAATCAATAGAAGCGAGGAAAAAAAAAAAGTAAACTAAATTATGGTAAAATATGTAGTTTGGGTTTTATCATTGAAATGGCGTCCCCTCTTTCTATCTGTTTTTTTATATTATTTTAATTTTTTGTGGTTCAAGAAAATTCTCCAAGATGACGCCGACATGATCGAATTATGGACTCCCCAAGTCCAGGATTTGAATAAATAAATAAATAAAGCAATTTTTTTTTTTTTTGTTGATTCCCAATTCCCATACCATATGGTCCAAAACTCTACTGATCTCAATTTCACTACAACTATAAGATTTAGATATTTTATAATATTATGTGAAACTTAAGCTTAGCCATTATCATAATTTTATACTTACTAATTAAAGCCCTACTATTATATAAAAATTTCATCTTCCAAATTCAACATTTAGACCACCACCACCATATATAAAATTACAAAGTTACATAAATAATAGAGGGCTAATTGTCACAACAAAATTTGGCAATGTTCTGATAACACAATGTGGGTATTTTCGTGTGTGTGTGTGTGTGCGTGACGTACTCACATGTGAATTATTTTTAAAAAACATTTTGTGAGGTAAAAACGATAAATTGATTTTACATTTTCAAAATTCAAGAATGTGTCTCGCAAGTCATTCAAAATCAAATTTTGTGTTAGCTCATACCTAATCCTCAAAGTTTATCTAACAAAATATTTTTAGAAACATCATCAAGTCGTTTCCAAAATTAATATAAACTTTCTAGATTGTGTTTAAATAGCAACCAACACATGTTTTTTGCATTTTCTTTTAAATTTGTGCAATGAAAAACACTTTTATAATTTTCCTTGAATTACAAAAGTAAGAGATTCATTTCTAAGGCTTTTTCTTTTATTTTATTATTATTATTTTGGTAAATTGACGTAAGGTTCTTGATTTGTTTATTTATTTATTATAATTATTCTATGAAAAGGTTCTTGATTCTTACATTAGGATCAATCCCGATAAACAAATATGAAATATCATGATGTAACAAAGGTACACTTCAGTAATTTTTTATTAAATCATTTAAGCTAGCAATTTCTTTTTCTTTTTTTTAATCTTCATTTTAGTCATATTCAAATTTCAAAGCAGAGATTTGCGCCTATGAAATATTTTAATAACATTATCTAAAATTTTAATACAGAGGCCCACCAAATAATTAACAATTGATTTTCATTAATTATTCTATTTAAAAAAATAATAATAATAATACACAGAAAGAGATTATCATTATAATTTATCCATATGAATTATGAAGAATGGAGCTTGCCCATCATGTTCTGGTCATTGGAGCTACCATCCAAGATCCAAAACCATACACAACCCTATTGTGCAAGGCCGTAAACATCAATTACCAAAAAAAAAAAGACCGTAAACATAAATTCACAAAAAAAGACCTTAAAAATCAAACAAATCAAGAAAAAAAGATTGATCTTTTTTTTTTCTTTATATGTACTACATTATTATTCAACAAGCTATATAGTACTGAACTGTCTCTCTCTTGATAAGACTAATATACTTAGAAATCTGAGGAAAATCAATACAGATTTGGCTTTTCATTGAAATGGGTATTATTTCCCATATAACAATTTTCCTAGTAATATAAAAATTGTTCAAATTCCCTGCATTATTCTCATCCACATCTCACTGGGTCCAAAAGCTCCAATGGCCCAGCTAGCTACGTTTCTAAAAACTCCTGGGAAAAAATCAACGTCAACGGTGTAATTATGAACCGCTGCTACTCACATGCATGGAAGAAGAGCACACAGATAGAGACAAAACGAGATGATTACATAATATCGTGACTGGCGTGACATTTTCCCGAGAAATTGAAAGAGAAGGTAATATATAAGAAGGAAAGCGGTGAATTGGGAAAGAGGAATCGTGGAGAGAGGAGGCGTACGTGGTGTTGGCGTGGAGCTACCTGCCGTTAGAATCTCCCTCCAACTCCATTCTCTCTCTACTTTCTCACCCTTTCACTCTTTGTTTCTGCTTTTTTTTCCCTTTCAACAAACAAACACGTATAATTTGTAATGTAACAGAAACGAAAAAAGAGGAGAGAGAGAGAGTATTTTTTTGTTTTCTTTGTAGCGGGTTTTGGCCATTTCAGGGGTTGTGGTTTGTGTTAGTGGTAATTATTGCTGTTTATTATTATTTGTCTAAAGCCTACACTCAATCTCTTGCTTCATTTCGAAAAACACAACCTACAAAGGCAAAAGATTGTTGCTTTCTTCCATTGCAGAGAATCCCATTACCCTTCTTGTAAGACTCTCTTTCTCTAACATTTTCTCGTTCATTAAGTGTTTGTGTAAATTCTCTTCGTCTATTCCATTATTCCTTTAAAAGTTTGTACTTTTTTTTCAAACCCCTTTCTCTCTGCATTTTGAAGTTCTTGAAGCTTTGTCTTTGATTGGGTTTCTCCATTTGCCATTTTCTATAAGCTTTTAAGTATCTGGCTTTTCTTTTTTGGAAGGATTAAAATCATGGGGTTTAATTTAAATTTCCATTTCCGTTGACGGTTTTGTTTGTTACATTTCACGCGGGCGTCTTTTGTTGTCCACTTTCTCTGTTTTAGTTATGATATTGCATTTCTGATGTGGGTTTGATCTCATTTTCTTCTTTTCTTTTTTCCTTCCTTCAAAACATTTTCATTACTTTTGCTTTCTGGGTTTCTGCTGTCAATGCCTCTCTATTATAATAGCTCCTCATTTTGGATAAAAGGTAGCTCCACTTTAAAATTTTCCCACTTTTTTCTTTTAGCTTGTTGTCAGCTTTAGATCTCTTTATTTCCCCCCCTTTATTTTTCTTCCTTATGGTCCTATAATGATTTTGGTGCAGCTTGAGTGTTGCTCTTTTGACTGGTGACCACACCTGCTTTATTGGGTTTCTTCTATCCTTTCTTTCATTAATCATTAACACTTGTTTTCTAAATGTAAGGGTTATTTTTTATTTTCGTTTTGTAATTGTATTCCAATATTCTGATGAATGATTTTTGATAAAATGGTGGCCCCTTTCTTATCTCCCCATTTGGTTGCCGAGGAGCTAGAGGGAAAGTAAGGGAAGGGGAAAAAATTTTCTGTTCTAGATCTTTATAATCTATCCTTGCTCACTCTTTGGAAAATGAGTGCAAAATATTGAAAAATCTAAAGCTAAAAAAACTGGTTTCTTTAATATGCTTCATTTCTTTAGCAACCAAAGGAAAGCGTTGTGGATTTCTTTCTCACTTTAGCTTTTCTTTTCTTTGACAATTAGGATTCATTTTGGTGCCAGATTCATACGTTGTCTTGACCATCAAAGAGGTGATTTTACATCTCGATCTTGGTTTGTAATTGTAGACTTTGACGCCTTCTTTGCTTTCTATGATTTTTGTTCTTTTTAATTACTATGATTTAATTGCTTCCAACTACTGCCAGTGGCCTTTTAGAGTAGATCCCCATTATCTAATAAATGGTGGTTGGCCCTTTTTTCATGAGGGTCGATAAGAAAGAAAACAGAAGATATTAACATTTGGCGTTCTTCTGTTCTTAGTTGTCCAAAAGGCAAGTAATTGACCTTTGCTGAACTTAGCAGAGGTTTTGTTCACTTCACGAATAAGCAATGGAAGTCCAGAGATCTATTGTTTTGGCAGCATTGACTATTCCATGGTTCTTAAGCAACCAAATGATGTTTTTTGGTTTTATTTTTATGTCATTTCTTTTTTTTACACCATTTTTCTTGCCTTCTGGAATTTATTTATTTTCACTTCTGCTTCCGCTGCAGATTCATTTTTCATCACAACAGAAGTAGAGGTAATCCCGTTATTCTTTTTCTGCGGTTTTAATTGGCAATGTTTATTTTGTTCATCTTTTATTTACAAATCTTTTGACGTAGGAAATCGAAGATCCAGTTAGTTAGGGACTTAGATTTAACTAAATTTTAGCAAGATCTTTTTTATTTATCTCAAATCTTTCTTCTTCTTCTTTTTATTTTTATTGTATTTTTTTTTTTTTTTTTAAATTTGAAGGATGGGGGATCATTTCGTGCTGTTGGTGGATCGGCTGCTCACTGAATCTACTCTTGAAGCTGCTATTGAGAGTAAAAGCTGGTCACAGAAACCCACAATCTCAGAAAGCCAAGATAACATGATTTCCTCCCATAATATAGATGTCAATATCAGGTCATCTTCTAGTAAATTGGTAGAGTGTAGGATATGCCATGATGAGGATGAGGACTCTAACATGGAGACCCCATGTTCTTGCTGTGGTAGCTTAAAGGTCAGTTGTCATATAAGTTGTGAAATTGCTTCTTTAATATGGTTTTTATCCTTTGAGGTTGATAAAACTTATATTCTTCTATTTTTACTTTTTTTTTGGTAATTTCTATTTTTACTTATATGTATGCTATTTGTTCATTTACTTAGTTTTTTATGTTTTATGATAAAAGGTCATTTAGCAAAACTCTTAAACAGTTGCAACATGGGTTGGTCCCATTAGTTCAACTAGGCATATGAATGGTTCAATGTTTTCCATTGAACTTTTTAAGATGAATTGCACAAAATCATGCTATTTTTTTCTTCTTTTGTTTTGGTAAAGAAATTCATGCTTATTTTGTTCTTCATGCTTTCATCATCAAATTCATACCTTGTGTGCTTCTGAGCTATAATTAAGAAGAAAAATTGAACATTCTCTTTGACAAATATTTATTTAGTACTAGACACTTGGTTATTGTGCTGGTGCTCATAATTTTGCAGATTTTTATTTTTGATAATTCATAATTCATGTCAGTCTTAATTAGCTGTTTGTTTAGTGACATGGCAGCAATTTTTAGAGTTGCAACTTTTGGATAGTAATGAATAGAAGCATGAAAGCTATAGAATGAATTGTTAGTTGTCTATTTTAGTATAGCTTGATATACATATTTGGGCCTACTTATAATTAGCCGAAGCTTTTGGTATCAAACTATAATTTTATAACTAACCTGGTCTTTGAATCCTTAGCACTCGTTTTTATAGCTTGACACTCATAGTTGGGCCCAATTCCTATTAGCTAAAGGTTTTGGGAACAGTGGTACTTAAAGTGAACCAAAGTAAGCTTGCATCCATGGTTCACGACAGTGCTAGTCATTTTATTCCATGTTGGATTGATATCTAGGAATCATGCATATGGTCATGTGAGAATGAATACATGGTCCTAGGTTCTTATTTCATCTACTACTTGGGTGCAATAACCCATTAAGATCTAGCAAAGCCAATGCAATAACCCATTAAGAGGTAGCAAAAACAATCACTTTCCTTGTTTTTCTCCCTATTTGGTCATCCAAGTGATGACATTGGGCACACGAACTGATCTATAATTTTCTTCTTGGTTATTACAGTTTGCTCACCGCAAATGTGTTCAGAGATGGTGTAATGAAAAAGGCGATACAATATGTGAGATTTGCCAACAGGTCTGTTTCATAATGGTGTCAAATAGGGATTTCTTTGTTCTATCTATTTTTTGATATATACTTTGAATTTGGAACTACAGCAATTTAAGCCAGGTTATACAGCACCACCTCCTTTGTTTCACTATGGTGGTATTCCAATGAACTTTAGGTATTTTTCTATCATCTGATCTACGTTTTTGAGATTTCTTTTATTGTGTTTAATCAAAAGGATTCATGGTTCTCTCCAATTTTAATTGCTTTAAAAGTATTAACTTTATTTTTAATCTGTTGTAATCTCAGGGGGAACTGGGAGATTTCCAGAAATGGTCTTCGCAATCCCGGATATATAGCAATGGTTTCTGCGGACCGTGAATATATGGACACTGAGTTTGATGATTATCCAGCTCCCTCTTCAAGAAGCCTGATATGCTACCGCATAGTTGCTATTATAGTACTCTCTCTCTCTCTCTCTCTCTCTCTCTCTCTCTCTCTCTCTCTCACACAACACACACACAAGATCTGAGGTCCTGTCCTGGCTGTCGTTATTTCCAACAGACTCTTCCTTACCTCTCTCCAGCTTTATTGGTTTAGTGTATAACTATGAACTTTGAAAAACCTTTCTCCATTCAGCTTTTCAAAATCAATATTTTTCCTTACAAAAAAAAAAGTTGCTCACAATACACTATGAACTTTGAAAGCCTCTCTCCATTCAGCTTTTCGAAATCAATATTTTTCCTTACAAAAAAAAAGTTGCTCACATATCCTTGGCAAAGGCAATAACTAACGCCGGCCCTGGTATGAAAGTAAAGACTTTAGCAACTGAACTAACTGTCATCTTCAGGGACAAAAAGTCTCTGCAGAGTATTTATTATATTCTTTATTTATCAATAAAAATCGATCCTTTAATTCTGAAATAACAGTGGCATGTATTGTATTTATTATATTCTTTACTTATCAACAAAATTAGATCCTTTAACTCTGAAATAACTATGGCATCTGCGAACCAGCAATTACCACCTTGACGAAGATACAATTCAATCTATTTTCTTATTTTTCTTCTTGTTCTTTTTCAATTTCTTTTTCTACAAGCATATAACTCTGTTAAATGATAGTCTGGTTGATGGCTTTGTAAGGGTAACACTTCAAAGCAAGTGACAGAATGGTTGATCCGTATGTTTCAAATTAGTTAAACTGCTTTATATTTCTAATTTATCTGAGGCTTCATATTCTATAGCAGAGAAACACATCCTGTGGCTTCTGAGATTCTTTCATACAAGTTTAGGAATTAGTTATGAGTTAGAATAGGATTGAAACTTGAAACTAGTGAGTTGTGGCTTGGGCTATGGTACTTGATCAGAGTTAATTAGAAACTACAGTATTCTTCATTTTGTTTGTCAAACAAATTCCCATAACTTATAATCTTATTCTGAGGGCGAAAACATTTGGTCAGGATATTATTGAAGTTTCTCTATTTTCCTTCTTATATTGTCAAAGTTTTCTGTCTCGTCTGATTATACTAGTTAAACGACTCATCTATGTACTTACCCAAAATACTTGGAATTGCCTCAGTAAATCCTTAAGAGCTGCTTATAATGCTTATAATTTAAAGCACAAATTCTATTTTGCCACTCAATTATGTATCCCTGATCTGATTCTTATTCTTAAAAGCCAGGTTGTTTATGTATTTCTGTAATTGCAGTTTATGGTTCTTCTGGTTTTGCGCCATACTCTACCAATCATAATTAGTGGGGCAGGAGAGTACTCAGTGACATTGTTCACGGTGAGCTTGGCAAGCCTACTTTTCTTAAAGAAAGAAAGGTAATTTTTCTGTTAAGGAAATAACATGTTCTTGTACTATATTGTAGTTGCTGATGTTGAGAACAATTGGGATTCTTCTGCCCATCTACATCATGGTAAGAGCTTTCACAGCTATACAGCATCGACGACATCAACAGGTCAGTCCTGTAAAGAACTCTCCCTAACATACTGAAATCTACTAGTAGACCATGATTTTAAAGCATTGATGTTCATACCCATGACTTCCAGTTCCTAAATACTCGTTTTGATCCACAGAAAACCGTAAAATTTTATAATCACTATCTCTTGCACTGTAAAGAATGTAACTGCTAGTACGAATGGGATTTTGAGTGTTACATGCCAGTGGGATCATGAAATTTATTCATAAGCTCTCGGAAAGTAGTACATTACTCGAGCTATGTAAATACTGATTTTAATTTATTTTTTTTATGCATTTTTGAGATTCGCAAAAGTGTTGTTAAGCTACATGTTCATATCAACATTTTTAATTCTTTGCCTCTCATGTGGCTGTGCTCTAGGATTCTCATTTACATCTTGCCACATCAGACGAGGAAAATGATTTGCCACACCCTCAGTCGCGTTTCATTCAAATTCGATAATAGCTTGAGCCTCGAGCAACCTCTCCTGACTGAAGGAATCCGACGAATGATATCGACAAAGTTCAGACCTTTTTTATTTTGGAAATGAAAATTGCAACTGAAGATGCTCATTATCGTAGGTGATTAAAAAAAAAAAATTGAAGAAGCATCCTTTAGTTCTAGATTAAATTTACATCTTTTCATGAATCCGAAAGCTACGTACAAACGCCATTCGAAAAAAGAAAAGAAAGAAACAAGATGTATACAGACAGTAAGTGGTAAACACAGGGTTTTCTAATGTAAATATTAGTATTGCTTATGAAGAATGGGGAACCAAAAATTGAAAGGAGGGTATTATTGTTTAACATTTGGAGTCGGAGATGTGAAAAAAGGGCATGTAAAGCATGTTTTAGTTCAATTATGGAAAATGCTCGCAAACAGCATGTCTTGTACAAATGCAGTTTATTACCATCTTATCCCCTTCTCTTTCATTTGAGCTCTAAAGATTATCCATGAAAATAAATGGGACTATTGATTAATTTGCCACTTTGGGGTAGAAAGGGAAATGTCAATGTACATCATTTCCAAATGCCAAATCATTTGCGAACCTCTCACCTCCTTTTTTTGTATGTAGCTGCCTTTAGTAACCTAAATGATATAGAAAGTCCAATTCTAGCTCCTCTAATTATTAATCTCAATCTCTCCTAAAGCAAGTCATTTCACATAAATAATAAAGGCGAACATTTTTACAACCTCATCCATCATGTCCATTACAATGACCACCCATTGGTAATACGTACCTTGGTTCCTTTTTGGTAATACGTACCCGGTTCCTTTTTTCCCCTTCCTGCGTATGATAAGACAACTATCGAGGGGAAACTACTGGCAGATAATGAAATTTAAGCATAAACCAAAACACATCTAATTATTTAATAACATTAAACGCAAGCTCTTTGAAACAAAACGATGTAAACTGCTCTAACAATCTGATGCAAATCCCGACAACATTCAATTTCAAAGACATACATCAAAAAAAGGCAAAAACACACCAATGCAGACACTAGATGACCAAGACATAAAGAAAGGTCCATAAAAATAAGACACTAACAGCAACTCTAGAACCAATAAGACCGACAGACATAACCGGAAAAAAAAAAAAAAAAGAGTAGATTATTTTCCACAACACAAGAAAACTTCATTCCTCCTCAGTTTCTGACTCGGCACTCTGGAGCCAACTGATGAAAGGTTGAGCATTCTTCCAGATCGACGAGCCCTTGTTGCCTCCATTCAACCCTTCTTCATACCACTGCACAATGTAATCTTCCTCCACAATATCAGAATCGTACAGAGCTTTCAAAATCAGCGCAACCTCCTTCAGAGCACTAGAGGTCGACTTTCCACAGAAGTCTTCGTATGCTCGAAGCAAGAACAACTGTGATCCCTCGTCCTGAGCAACAGCAGCAGCAAAGAAGTTTCTTTTCTTGGCCACCTCCTTGGAAAAACCTTTTTCAACTCCCTCGAAAAGTACCTCGACCAATGCAGACATCTTCTCCTGAGCAGAGCCAGAAAGAGACCCCAGAAGAGACTGCAACTTTTTGGCGGAAACACCTTTCTTTATATTTTCTGTCAGCTCATCAAGAAGCGTTTGATGAGGAGATGAGTTTCCATTCTCAGCACCATCAGTTGTTTTTGTTGTTTTAGTTGCTGCTTTGGCCTTCTTCTCTGACTCATTGGTGGAGAGCATAACCATATCAGCTGTAGCAGCGCTCAATTGCTCTTGAATACGTTGGCGAGCTGCCTCCAACGATGTATCAGTTTGCCACTGAACATCATCTTCATCATCACCATCATCAACCTCTTCCTTCTCATCAATCTGGCTGCGAGGGGGTGACTTGTCCTCGTCAGAGCCATTTGCCTTCTTCTTTGAAGAGCTAACTTTTGTGGTAGTACCATCCTTTGAAGAGCTCACTTTTGTGGCAGTACCATCCTTTGAAGAGGAAGTTCCCTTCTTCTTTGCATCTTTCTTCAGTTTCTTTAGCTCCTCATCAGCAGCCTCACCTTCTTTCAACCGCTCTTTCTCAGCTCTTCTCATTGCCTTCTTGTCCTTGGTTCCCTTTTTCTGCTCAGGTGGGTTCTTAATAATGAAAGTAGTGAGCTTGTCCCTCATATCCACATCAGACACAAAACCACATGCAGCACATTTCAGTTGGATCATCTGACTTTTCGTAATCAGAATCTCAGTTTCAGGGTTCCCACAACCATAACACTGGACATATTTCTTGATAAAGTTCTCAAGAAGTCCAGCTAGCTTAGCGGTATCATGGGCCCCATTAACCAGAGATATTCCAGTTTTCTCATCAAATTTAGACTGGGCTCCAAGCTCACAACCAAAATACTTTGTGGTGTAAGATGCTGGCCTTGCCAAAGCCTTTGCTATGTCAACCATGTTGACTACATTTGTCTTGATGCCATTTCCCCGGCCCTCAATTTTGGTAATCATTTTGGGCATCTTATACCGGTAGAAGGCATCATCGCTGTTCCCAGCACCAATGTTCTGTAAAGCCATATTGACTTCAGCACAACAGTAGGAAAGAAATTATGAAGTTAATGTCACAGCAAGGAAATGCTGGAATTCAAGGTGACAGCTGCAGTATAGTCTTTTTTACTTTTCCAGACAAGAGAAGACTGATCTTCTGCAGTTATAATAGGTTGCATCCAGCTGCAACCACGAAACCCACAATGTTCACGAAGTGGTCCGAGATGCATGCAGCTAACTTGTGCTGAAAAGTATCTGTTCCTTTTTCTTGACGAAGGACAATATTCTCCAAGCAACCCAATTGTTCCCAAACAGAAACTGGCCTGTTCGGACATAAAAGAAATTCCAACTCTGACTACTTCACCTTGAGAATCTGCAGACAAACCTGCACGCCTTGAGAAGAAGGATTAATCAAAATTAGAACTCATAAAATACATAATTTTAACATTTGCATTTTTAGCCAATATTGAAAGACATCATCATCATCATTTTTAAGAAAGAAAAATAATAACTTAAGGAATTTAACTTCCAAGCGTAACACATCTGACTCAGCACATTAAAAATACGACTAGGCATATCGGAAGATGACAAAAGAATTTATAAAAATAAGAAATTATTAAATAAAGTGAACTCTGAGGTTTTTTTTTTGGTCGAAAGTGAACTCTGAGTTTGGTTAGTGATCCAAAACACAAAAAAGACTTGTATCTAAATTCCCAACTACTTGCAAACTATTTGCATGACAGTAGGTCTAAAAGCTATGATAAACAATGATCAAAGTTTAATCAAACAGTTTAACACAAATAAGATGCATTTGATGAACAGACTATAAAACTCAAAAATGTATCTAGTTTACCAATTTAATTTATCTAAATAGGACAATTTTAAAATGCATGCTGGAATGTGTGTCGTGTGTGTGTGTGTATAAAGCTTAAATCACAAGATTGTAAAGTCAAAAAACCACAAGAGATAAACAAAAATTTAGAGGGTGATTAACTTCTTTCTCATATCATAAAATAAAACTAATAACAATTACACTAAAAAGGTTGATTCATCAAATGAAGTGAATCATCGAGTGGCAGTTTACTAAATAGACTGTCACTTTCCCATTCATATGAATTGACAAAGTTTAAATAAACATAGAAAATAAGAACGTTCACAATAAAATTAGAACAAGTCCCAGAAGGGGTGTTCTTCTATGTCCATTGTTGGCTTTAAAACCCAGACGGGAAACACTATGATTTTTATCCATTTGGAACTCACCTACCCTAAAGTCTCTAACTTGATAATTTCTAATTCATATAAGCCAACATAGTTTCTGTATCAAAAATTACACCAAGATAGGGCTGTTATCAATTATATTGGGTGGTGAGACACAAAACACATATATAATCATAAAAAAGGATTCATAAATTTCGATCTAGCTTATATGTCTAAGATGCAATAATAACTATATAAACGCCACAAAGTAACATTTCAAGATGAAAAATCTACTACCAAAGATCAACAACGCCACTAATTAGAAATAACAGAGAAAAAAAGAATGAAATCAGATACAAATTACATAAAATTTCCAGAAAAGAAATCAACATAATCCAAACGATAATCTTGCACAAGTATTGATGAATCGAACCGAGAAAGAAAACAAAAAATAAAATAAAAGGTAGGAGAACAACCTGCAATCGAAAACTCTAGAGGAAGAAAGTGAGAGTGATTGGAATTTAGGGTTTAGGTGTTGTGGCGAACAAAAAGAGAGAGAGGAGAAGAGAGATGAGGAACGAGAGGCGGCTAAGCGATACGTTGCATAAATATGTATATATATTGACATTATATATATATATATATATAGGACACAGAGGGTGGGTTGGAAGCACTAATTTTAGAAATTGTTTTTGTTCCTTCTTTTGTTACACTCAGCTGACTCAGCCACATCCCTCTTTCTCAATCACAGCCGTTCTCTTGTTTCATATATAGTGGATGAGTTTTTTTTCTTTCTAACATAAAAATAAATGGGAAAAAATGAAA
Organism: Rhamnella rubrinervis; assembly: GCA_007844105.2. Lineage (NCBI taxonomy): Eukaryota > Viridiplantae > Streptophyta > Magnoliopsida > Rosales > Rhamnaceae > Rhamnella > Rhamnella rubrinervis. The sequence goes on along the minus strand of CM017582.2, from coordinate 12,120,189 downwards.
AGAAAAGAAGAAGAAGAAAATAGTAATTTTTTATTTGTGAAAATATTAATGTTTTGTAAAAGAAAAACATAAGAGATATGTGTGTGTATATTTGTATTTAATATAAAAGACGTATTAGATGATTTAATTTCTAGCTATTAAAAATAAATATTATATTTGTATCTTTTGTATAATTGTACGGAAGAACCCTAGTGTAGAAAGATAAAATATTGAGAGAGAAAGAGGGAGAAAAAAAAGGTAGGTAAATGGTTTTAATATTAAGAAGAAAAGTGTACAAATAAGTAATTTCGATCAAGAAAAATTGGTTGTTAATGTTTTTAGTAGATATTCAAAAATCATATTAAATAGAAACCCTTCTTCTAAAATAATAATAATAATATATAAATAAATAACAGGGAAGCTCACCATTATGAATTAGCAAGATCTCTACCCTTGAAATTTACCAAAAGATCTCTACCCTTCAATAAGAATATGAACTTATGTGGAATATTCTTTAAAATTCTTTACATACTCTATGATTGTAAATAAAAAGATAGGATTTTAGGTCTCTTTCAGTAATTTACCAAAAAGGTCTCTTTCAGTAAATTTCTTTCTTTCTTTCTTTTTTTATGTGCAGTAAACTGTTATTGAAGTTTGAGTAACAATTTGATATATAAGTACTAGTTTTCATAATGTAGATATGGTACAGTATCCCAATAGGGTCTTTCTTTTGAGCAATATTAGTTCAGCTTTCACAGACTCTACCATGAAAACAGCCAAAAGAACCATTCTCAGGTGAAAATATGTAGCTAATTCAGCATGAAGTATATATAACTATTATTCAACTCCAATTTCAACTATATGCAAACTAATCACAGAAAAAAATAACATAAACATTCATGTGCACAGATGTCCCTTGTTAATTAGGCATATCTGCACCCAACCATTCTATATTATATCTTGAATGTAATATAGCACATCTACCCCCACCCATAATGGTAAGCTCCATAAATGCTTCAAATAAATAAATAAATAACTATATATATATATATATATATGCATTTCAATCCACAAAATCAATACTGCTGGGAAAGTAGAAACCCATTCTTGAATATTCAAAATATACAGAGATGAAAGGTCAATTCCAATTTCTACTTAAAACTCCAATTTTCTGCCAAAATTCCATTGGTCTAATAGCTTTTACTAAACTAACATTCCTGCATACAAATCATATATAGAAAAATGATGCCCGAGATTCAATCACTATATATATAGTTTTCTTTCTTCAACTTTTCAGGAATATTCTTAAATATAAGATAGCAACATTTTAAAGTAAAGAATAATATACAGAGAAAGAGAGAAAATAGCAAAAACATGCTGCCAAAAAAGCAGCGCTGAAGCCTCTTTCACCGCATAACCTCTAAGGCTTGCAATTGCTCCCAACAATATAGCACTTGGTGTTGTGTATTGCAGCAAAAGCACAAACTTGAACAACTGGTCGTCATGTAGCAGCAAATTCAGTTTGTCAGCCAAAATAACCACTCCAATTCCAATGAATGGAAGCACCAAGAGCCTTGCAACTACAATCCCAATTGTTGTTCTTCTTCCAAGATTGGATTCATTGGGTCCCTCTGCTAGCATTCCTCCAAGGACAAGCATTACAGAGGGTACCATTGCCTCCGCTAGAATCTCTAGACTATCTGTGATGAATGAAAGCGGAGCGTCGTCTCCGAAAACAATGGATTTCGATCCCGGAAACATGCCTATAACAATGGCTAATAGTGAAACAATTGTTGGAGGCTGAAGTATGTGGCGGATTGGAGTTCTCTCAGCAACAATTCTCATCTTTCTCACCACCCTTGGCTCTGCCAAACATCTGATGGACTGTTTAACCAATGGAATTTCTTCGTCTACGTTGTCGTCGTCGGAGTTGAATTCCTGTATATTACTCCGAGAAATACCTGAGGAGATGTTGTTGAAGAGCCTGGCTATAAAGGGGGTCTTGCAGTGTTCAGTTTCGTTGTCTTCCATTCCTGGCCACTCAGCTTCAACAAGAAGCGGCCTGCTCAGATCAATATGATCAGCAGGCAGTTCCACGATCTCCTCTATCTCGGCCTCTTCTTCGTCGACGATTTCATAGTACTCCAACGGCGGCTCCATCATATGGTAAACAAGAGTGTAAACAAGTATAGCAGAAGCCCATTGAGAGAAAGCAACATAAGCCACACCAGAGACATGACAATTAGGACCAAATGGACTATCCTTGCTATGACATACAGATGTTATCACTGAGAGAGGAAGATTACCCGTGTTTCCAAACCCCGTCATGATGACAGTGAACCGGAAATACTGCGGCGGCGGTCGGCAAACAATCGCCACAAGCAATCCCAACACGCAGCCAATGGCAGTGCTGAGAAGAACATTGACAGGTATGAACCACCAGAGAGCTAAGTTCTTGAGAGTAATGGATGGACCAAGGTGGGTGAAGATGAGGCAGGGCAAGAACAAAGCAAACACAAGCTTGCTGAGATGCTTGAGAGTTGCTTTTGGGACAAGTTGGATTTCCTTGTGGCTAAGAACTAAACCAATCAAAGAGAGAGTGAGGAGCTTCAGTAATGGAAGCACTGCACTCAGTATATCTCCACCTTCAGATTTCATGGTTTCTTGCTTCAAGTATTCCATTGCCATTTAGGTTTCAGACTAAATTTTTCCCCTGAATCTAAAACCAAGGCTGAGATTCAATTTCAATTCTCTCTCAAGGTTTCACAAATTTTCCTGAATGATTAGAATTATAATAAAAAACTTACAGAGTTGACTAAAATAGGAAGCTCTCAATAATTTCCGGACCATGGAAGATATTATAAAAATAATGGGCAAGTGGAAATCCAGCTTGGCCTGTTCTAATACTGAATTTACTACACAATTATTGATTTTCAAATAATATTAAATTAGTTGACATGGGAAATTAGTTTTTTTACTTGAAAAAGACAATCAGAACGTTGTAAGCACCTCATCTTGTTAATTACAGGTTCTACTATTGAATATATTAGCCCATGTATGTTATAATATGAATATCTAGTTACTTGAAACAAAAGAAAAACACTTGAAAAAGAGATGAATTAGATAAGATAATCCAGTTTCACAATCATGTAGTTTCATTGTTAACCTCACAATTATTGGTCATGAAGCTTTGTATGACCAATCTCCAAAAGCCACTCAATTAATTTGCTGAGGTTCAGTACATTAACTTCACAAAAATTATGAATGTAATTTTCCTATTTTAAAAAGAAAAATGGGGAAGAAGAAGAAGAAGAAGCAGCAAATTAAAATATTACTCAACTGATAGAAATAATTGCATCTGGGCGTTGGAAGATTTTGTGGGTCATTATTACAATTCAAATTAATTAGAGGACCCACTTGAAAAAAATTTTAAATAGTGAGAAGCTAACCAATATTAATTCCTAACAATAGAACGGAATATATAATTACAAAATAAAATAATGTACAAGTTGCACAATTTGCTGGAAATGGATTTCAAGTTTCTATCCAAGGCCCAATTAGTTTCTTCTGTCCAAGAAAGAAACTTTGATCAGCTTATGGAAACCAAAGACATGCTGATCAACTTAGGAAAATAAAATCATATTTGCAATAAAAAAACAAAAACAGAAGCAAAAAAGGATCAATATGTGCAGGGAATTATAGCTAAAAGTTTTCTTAATTTGAACAAGGAATAACCATGATTTGACAATATCAAAAATAAGAAATAGACACAATGAATAAGCATGGGACGTATGTTTGTCTATTTCGGAAAAACGTAAGAGAGTTGCATATGGGGACAATAATTGAGAATCCTAAGGCAATTATGTAATGAATGATAATTATTAGATGAGCAAATCTTGTCCTTTTTTCTCTTCTTTTTTTGAAAATTTCAATAGAGCCCTTTGTATTTTGACATTTCTGCAAAATTACCCCCATATTTTGTAAAATTGCACTATAGTCACTTACATTTTATTTTTGCTTCAAGTTAACCTACTTAAACACAAAAAGTACTAAAAATATTTAAACTTAATTGTTCTACGATATTTAATAAAATTCATATTAATTTTAAAAAAAATCAACCTAAAAGGCGTATTTGTCAATTGGGTTTGGTTAGACAATGTATGGTTGGTAAACAAAGATCAATTTTTTAACAAGATACGGAATGTATCGTCAAATATTCAATATGATTCCACTTTTATTTTCACTTCTGGTACTAGCAGGGCCAATTACCATGTTATTAACCGATCAAAACTTTAATACAACCTTCTCCGATCCCTTCATGACTCATTTAGTGGGGCTTTACCAAAGCTTTATCTTTATACAGCTGCCTAAGACCTCCTTGCAAGGTGTCAACCTCTTTCAAATATGAATATGTCTAATTTAGAAGGGAAGAATTTGTATCAGTATCTCAATTTCAATTCAAACATGGATTTGATTCACACTTTATGTTTTGAGAAATATTTACCATCCGAAAAGAAGAAAAAATAGGATCTTTATGTAAAAAAATGCCTTAAAAAAGGGCGGATGTATAGAGCCTTATAACAAGATAATGTTTTTATATTAAAAATAAGATGATTAAAAATATAATTTTTTTTAAAAAAAAGTTTAGACGAAGATGCTTAAGTTGAAACAAAAATTAAATGAGATGGGCTATAGTGTAATTTTTCAAAGCAATATATTCTAAATTTAAATTTAATTATATTAATTAATATTCCTGCCGATTAAAAAAGGGGTTTTATTGTGGTAATTATTAGTACTGGAATTGAATTTCCCAAATCTCTGACAAAGCAAGTTGGTAATCCTACATGCATGATGCACCTAAAAAGGTATAAGAATTGAAAACTATAGAAAATTTTTAGCTAAAGATGTCGGATAGAGAACATAAGATATCATACAAATAAAAAGGTTTTGTTTTTAAAACTCTTTATACCCGGCTGCATATATAAGACACTCATGCCATGCATGCATAATTTGGATTCGCTTAGGCATTTTCAATATAAAATCAAATGAATAAACACACACACACGCACATATATATATATATATATATATATAATGATGATGACAAAATTAAATAGACTAAAATGAAATTGTATAGCAGAAAATATTATTAGCATAAAGATATTCGAACTCAAGATTATTGTACGAGGGATTTGTCTCTAATTTAGAACTTCTCTCAGACAAAACTATTACATGCATGCCTTAATGAAATCCATAAAATATTTGTTTACTCAACTCAATCAATTGAAAGAAGACCAACCCAGAAGAAACAAGCAAACTCAAACTCACAAGTAGTGCACACCCTAAAGCCAAACCTGGCCTAACATTCATCAAACAGTTTTGCAACAACCCTATTCCTTCATAAACATCTTCTTTGTAGTCCTCAAAGTACTGTTTCTCCCACTCCATCCAATTCGAATTACGTAGCTGCTTAGCATGATCATCATCATCACCACTCATCTCTAACATCTTCATCTCCTGAATACGTATTCGAAGCTCTATCATGTTCTCATCCACAAGCCTCCCATCGAAATCTTGTCCTCCATTATTTGCTTCCCTACTTGCAGCCACAGTTAAAGCACCACCGTAGGGTCTTTTCCGGCATGACAAGGTAGGAGGCGATGCAAATGGCCGATTCGAAAGCCCGGTAAACAACGCAAATTTAGTTGCCATATTATTGATGCAAGGCAAGAAGATCAAGCTCTCAAACCGCTATATATAACTCAAGCAAAGTATGTTTTGCAACTTTGGCACTGAAATGTTGTCAGACTGCGGCTTATATATGTAATTGTAAGTAGCTGAGAAATGAAAGAATTACAATCTTAGAGAGTAAGCAATATTATAATATGTGTCCTAAGCCGAGTAGAGGACAAAAAAACAAAAAAGCCATGTATGTATACACAACGCGGATTACTATTCTCCATTTTCAGTGTTTTGAGACGTGGAAGGACCGTGTGTTCTTTAAACTACATTTGGTGTTAAAAGTGTGGATTAATTAATAAATATATATATGATTAGTCCAAAAGTGTAGGCCCGAAACTATAATGAAATTAAAGCAAATCGGGTTAAGAATAATTGGAAAAATATATACATTTAATAATAAGTTAGAAGATGATGTTATGTGCAATGTCCAATGCATCTAATTTGAATTATATGTTTAAAATACAGTTGAAACCAATAATATAATGATTAATTAAACGGAGCCACTTGATTGGCTGTTGCTTTGAAGCGACCCTCTTCCATGTCAAAACAAAAAACGAAGATTTAAAAAGCAGTCGATGATCGCGTTTCCAAGATTAATCTCTCAACTTTATATGATCTTCATTATTTTAAGCATCTGTTTTACTATTTCTAAAGTAAATAAAAATAACCAATGAATTTCAGTACGAAATGCCAGAGGAGGAGTTTATAATGTAATTGAACTCTCTCACTCTCTCTCTCTCTGTCTGTGGAGGTCAGATGTCAATAAATAGGATTTTTTTTTTCGGGCTAATTTTGTATAGAATTTTTTTCTCAACCAGCACCAATTAATTATCAGTATTTATTAATTATTGTCTTTTTTTTTTCCTAGCTTTTTTTTTTCGTTTCTTTTTCTTCTTAGAATTAGCCCTATTGACGTTAGATGTAATCGTTTCATATTATAATATGTAGGAATTATTCTATTATGAGATAAATTTTCAGGAATTATCATGTCAGAAATATTTAATCAAAACAACTATAAAATTATGTATTATAATAACCATTCAATAAGGACGAAAAAGAAATAACATTAATTGACTTAATGATTGACATTAACAAAATATACGACTCATCGGCATTACGATTCAACACAATTGCTTTGTACTCACACTTGACACGGTTCATAAACATTGCAAATGCATGAATGTGGAATAAAATATATTCCATATTGATTTTTTTAATTAAAAGCGAATCATTTTTTACATAATGGTGTTGGATTTTCTACTTTCTTAATCAATTTTCATAATATCTAATAACTATTTAATTTGCGGCTGCTCTATATTTATATTAAATATGGAAAAAAATTTACACGTAACAATTATACTGCATTATTTGTGCAACAACTAATAACCATATAACACAATCACTACAAGTGTAAATAATAATAAAACAAAGAATATGAATTCTAACAATTATTTAGCTTGTTGCTACTCCATACCGACGAGAGAAAAAACTTTTATATATATATATATAAAATATACCACACTACTTGTACAACAACTAATAACTTTGTGCTGATATGAAATAAAAACTTACATATAACAATTATATCACCATCTATGCAATAATTAATAATTGCGCACAACGTTAATATATATAGTTATTTAGTTTGTGGCTATTACTTAATATATTTCATACTTACAAAACGATTAATAAACATTGCATATGCATGCATATAAAAGAAAAATATGCACCATATTTATTTTTTTACTAAAAGGAACTATTTATTACTTACTAGTGTCATTCTCTTGCCAATTCTCATAATACATATATATATTTAACAACTATTTAGTTTGCGGCTACTCTATGCTAACACGAGAATAAACTTATACATTATTTATACAACGACTAATAATCACGTATAATGTCAACACAATCATCATAAGTATATAAAATGTCAAAACAAAATAAAAATATATATATATTTAATGATTATACTGCACTGTATATGCAACGACTAATAATCACGTACAACGTCAACAAGGTAGCACGATTACAAACAATGCCAAAACAAAGAATATGAGTTCTACAATAATAAATACAGGTGTTCTATATAACAATATTATTGGTTTGCTGCACCGGGTACCTCAAATGAAGATTAAATTAAGTTTCTTAATTCAGTAATTATTGACTATAACTTATAGTTATAATTGTAAGAGTTTACTTGATATATAGATGGATGCTCAATATTCCAATTAGCTTAAGGGCTCCAAAAGCATATATATTGGTAGATTGCAGTGTGGGGCCAGTTAATTTAACTCTATTTTATTAACGTCATAGATTTGAATATGTCAATATTTGATTCTCTCTCTTCTTAATTTGTAGGAAAAGAAATTAACAGTTTTATGAAAGCTACATCTCAGTAAAATCAAATCAGATTACTTTTGATAATTGAGTGCTATCACCATGCGCAAATTGCATGGATTTTAATCCAATTTTATTATCTATTTTTTTAAAAAAAATTTATTAGTTCATTTACATAGACACAGAATTTAATCTACTTTTTAGCTTTTAATCTGCATTTATAAAGTGAAGTAAATATATGTATAACTAATAATATGACTGATTCATAAAAAACCTATAATATGTCTGAATAAATTTAATTAAAAAAAATACATCTAATTTCTTTTACACCCTTTTGGCCTCTCTTAATTAATCAAATTTCTTGTTTGGGAAGAAAATTGTTTATATGTTTCTTAGTAAAAGAAATCAGAAACAAAAGCAATATAATAATAGTATTACTAAGACACTGTAAAAATGTCATTTACATATCTACAAGTGATAATATGATAGGGAAAGAAATTGTTTATATATATATATATACACGGTCACACATTGTCATTCACATAGACAAAGTGATGATCATCACAATTTTACAAAAATCACCATACGATCAACCAAGATGAACAGAAGAGATTGTCCCATTAGCCAACTCCATTAAACGAAACAAAATCATGGCCGTTGATGCAGGGACACTCATGGTGATCAGAACTATCATACCAAGAGCTAAGCTAGGCCTGGTATTCATCAAACAAGACTGTAAGACACCAACCAAATTACAAACAAACTCATCGTAACAGCCATAACACTGCTTTTCCCAATACATCCAATCCTCAGGAGGCTCATAGTTCCTCTCTATCACTTTCATCTCGTGTATGCGTCTCCTCAGTACTATCATGCTCTCGTCCACTGGTCTTCCGCCAGCAAATGCCTTCCCTGCTGTTCTACTTCTGATATTTCTCTGCTGATTACGCCCAAATCCCATTAACGATGGTGAAGAAGACAATGGCTTTGAAGAAGAATAAGAACAAAGACAAGTTGGATCCATATTTGGAGATTTTTATTTTTTTTTGGAGAATGAATGAAAATTGCCACGGATGAAAATAAGATTGGAGAAGAAATTAATATGATTCTTCAAAATGGGAGGTTTAGTAGTATTTATAGAGGTTGGAGATCGAGATCTAAGGCTGGACCAGAGGGCCTGTTGGGTTATTGACACGTGTCTTTACGCGTTTATGATTAAAATATTTTCTTACATCTGACATGCCATGTGTCGGTTTGTGTTTGGCTTTTGCGTCAAGCTACAGATTAATTAGAAAAAATATACAGAAAAAGTCGGCGTCTTAAAAATTGCTCTCTTCCCCAATGTTCATGAATCAGAATCTTCCGTGTTACAAGGGAATTATATGTGACGCGCATACCATTCCATTGCTATGGTTGTTACGTGTCACCATATCACGGTAAACGATTATAAAACGAGTGTTCCACGTGACAAGTATACAGTCACGTGAATAGCGATAATAAAACTTCTTTACAACAAAGAAAGTGCAAGGAAGATAAAGCAAGAACCCTAGGAAATGAAATTTTGATGCAGTAACAGACTGTAAAAACAAAGACACCAGAGAGAAGCAACGGATATTTACAAAAGTGAAATAAACAGAAAAATGAATGTCCAACTACATCATATTATAATGCATGAAAATATATGTTTCACATGTACAATTGAGGCCAAGATGAAACTATAAAGTTGAGCCTAAATGCAGAAACTACATATGTTTCGAGGCTCAACTCAATTAGATACGAGTACGTAAATGTATCACATACGAACATCTGAGAAACGGATTTTCTCAGAGTAACTATTGCTTATATAAGACTCAAGTGAATGGTACATTTGTTGGGGAAGACAATCGAATGCGTCAATCATCGTAGGAGGAGTGAGGAGCAGCGGTACATCCTGGGTCAAAAGGATCTTCAGAACCACAGCAATGCCAATACTGGAAAACCTTGCCGGAGTCGGGACTACTCATGGTGCCTCCGGTGTATACACTCTCAAACTTCCTCTTTGTTTCTCCTAATCACATAAAATGTGAACAAAATTTAAGCAAATAAGAGAAACTCTAAACTCAGCAAGTCACAGAAAGACAGAATATAATGGAAGGAAACATTTTGAATTGTAAGAAAAATCATAAACTTCTCAGAAGCAACAATTACAGCAAATTGAAATGCAAAAATGGTGTTCCTTCTTAACCAAAAAAGGAGAATGTTACCGTATATAGAACATGTCGAAAGCTTCTACTCCATAAATAATTAGAGCTCAAACAACATTCAGAGTAAAATTTTTTTTAAAATTTTAATATGATATATACAGATCTCTAAACTCTGAGTCAGGCCAGCCCCCAGCCCCCAAAAGGGAAAAAGAAAAGAAATATATATATATTTGTTAATACAAATTACTACCAACCAACGTAAGAAACTTGTAAAAAGAATAAAAAGGCCGTGTTAGCATGCCTTTCAAAATTTCAAGCCTTTTAACAAAATAGTATTGCATCATGGACATATGAAAATTTACTTCTCTACTTCTATTCCAACTGATATTATTCAATTTGTTCTGTAACCAACAGATCTGCACAAATTAGAATGGTACTTACTACTTAGCCAAATGCTTTGCTTATATCAAATCAAAGATTCTGTTCAGTTTCTCATGGAAATCATTTTGTGTACTTCATAACAGCAACTAAATGCCTCTTCACCGTATGATTTATAAGACCAAGCAATTTCTAGGTCCAGCATTCAAGAATTTCAAAAATTAGGAACGCAGGATGCATTTATTTCTATTTCCTTTTTGTTTTTTTCTTTAGAAAAAATATTTTAAAAAATAAAAGGCGCCTAGACAAGAAGAATACGAAACAAGAGCTCCACAGGCAAAAAGAAGAAAATGTTGAAAGGGAAAGCAAAATAATTGTTTATAATCAAGTTGGTTACTGAAAGGCAGAATAATAGGAGAAGAACTGAATTCACACAAATAAAAATGCAGAGAAGAAGTATGCAGCATTACACTCTCTACATTAAGTAAACATGTTCAAGGTCATTTCCAATTAAACACATGTGTATGTTTTATTTCTTCTCAAGTTATTCAACTTTTCCGTTAGGATCTTGCTAGTTTTTCTTTTTGTTCAAAGTTTTTATAACATTGGCTTCAAGGCTCCTACTCAAGCCACAAGTGGCTCAAGTCCTAAAGGAATAAGGTAGCATATAATCTAACAAGTATTTCCACCTTATCATTAGCCTGGAAAAAATTTAGATTGTCTTGGTTTGTACTTCTACATCCCAAACATAGATAATTTAGATGTTAGAGAACTTTAAATAAGTTTATCTTTACAATCCCCAATCGCACAAACTCTGAATTAAATTTACAATCCATGCACCAAACATTTATAATTTCAAATGAAAGCTTTGAACACTTGAATTACCAAAAAAAGTTTAAGAGATATGTCTCCTATTGCCTACCACAAATATATATACACATAAGAAAATAAGCATTTCTAGAGGCTAACAATTTGCTTCAGAATTTTGATCATACCACCGCATAAGGAAATAGATACTTAAACCTAAACTAAGCACTAAAAGAAAATAAAAGACTTACATTTTATTAAATTACATAATGAAAATTAGCCTACAGAAAATGTTAATCTTTTGACCATTCAGTGACGACCAGTATCATGCTCCTGAAATATACTAAGAGAGCTTTGACAAAATACAAGATACGTACTGATAAGTATTTGTCTGAACAAATTTGACCAATCAGTGAGAATGAAACTAAAAGAGGTTTCAAATGTGCTAAAAATACATAATGACAAATACAAGAAGTGATTGAGTATAAAGGTCTGGAACATAAAAAAATTGAGAATTAAATGTCAGAACGGTTTCAAAATGCAGCAAACATATGGAAAATCAGTTTCAAGCTATTCATCCACATTGACAAAAAAAGGGTTCCTTCATGAAAAATGAAAAACGAAAAACTAAATTTGAATAACAATAACAACAATAATAATAAGATTAAATTATCCTCCTGGTTCTGACTAAATCTTTACAAATTGAAAATATTCAAAACACCTGAATCTATAGAAATTTAACAAGAACACAAAATTCAAATACGAAAAACAATTGAAGTTCTTTATTCAATCCAACGTAAATCATACAGTGAGTTCATATATATATATACTTAGAAAAGCATAAAAGAATGAAGCGAATTTTGAAGAAGTACCTCCAAAGTGAGCGGTGTGGAAGCGACAAGCCCTGGGGTGATTAAGAGAAGGGTCGAACTGGGTTTTGCAATTCTTGCAGGTTCTGAGGGTGTTTTCGTTAACTTTGGGGTTGGCCGAACACCGAAATGCAGGAAACCTCCAATTCAATGGCGTGGGTCTTGTAGGGTTTTGATGAAGTGGAAGCAAACGAGGCAGTGAATGAGGAGCTACAAGTGTGACAGCCATCAATATCCACACCAAATTGGCTCTCTGCGTCCTCTGCAATTCAGAAATTATAAGGTCTGGTTCGCTGGTGGTCAAATGGACCTCTTCCTTCAACTCAGTTAATTTTTTATTAATTAAAAAAATATATAATAATAAAATTATTTAACTAAGTAATAAAATTTAATTTAATTTGAAAAGTATATATATAATATGCTTTTAATACTTCAATTATTTAACATCTAATTTACTTTATATATATATATATATATATAAGGGATTTATTAAGGTGGGTGACGTCGCTTATATTATAGAATAATACTGTTAGTCTTTTACGGACGTTAACGCGTAAATTGTGAAATAAAAATTTTGTTATTATTTATTTATGCTATGCTACAATAGTAAAATTAGAGGATCTTATAGTGAGTTCTCGCTCCTATTAATGAGTACAAATAAATAATAGTAAAATCACAGATCATTCGTAATAGCAATTACATTTCTTAACACAAACAAAATCTGACTAAAATTAAAACTCCCGTTCATAATAGCGAGTTTTTATTATTGGTGAGCACAAATAAACACTGTAAAATAATTTAATAAAACGGTACGTTTAAATAATATTTTAATATAAATTATTTTTTTAACCCACATATTTTATAACATATATGACATTGGGGTTTATAGAACCATATATATATATATAAATATGTTAACTTTAGACTTTTAATAATACAATGCGTTTAATAATTGGATTATTTCTTTTAACTATTCAACACAATTGTTTAATGTATAAAAAAATAAACTTTTTATTTTTATTTTTTAAAATAATTTTTTTCACATATTCAACACTTAAAATAATTGACAATTAAATTTTATTTTTTTTACTTTTTTTATTTAATATGATAATTGTATATTTCAGAAATTTATAATCCTCCTAAAAAAATAGGTTACATCTAACGTATTTTTAGGATGACGGTCCAGGCCCTTTTTCATTTAACAAAAATAAAAAAACAAAAGTGGTGTCAATGTAATTTTACCAAAATAGAAGCCCATTTATTAAAGAGGAGTCATCCAATCGCAGGAAGAAAAGAGGGGTGGTTTGGAATGGCGAAATTCTCGTTGAATGAAGAAGATGATGGAGAAGGACCAAGCAATTGGCGCCCACCAAAGCGGCAACGCACATTTGTTTCTGGCTCTGCTCAACCCCATCAACAGCAACAACAAACTACAATTGATTCTGATCGTCTATTAGTATTTCAAGGAGCAAATGATGAAGAGTAGAAAGTGAAGCAGAAGAGGACGAAGAAGAAGAAGACGAAGAAGACGAAGACGAAGACGATGATGATGGCCATGAAGAAGATGTACCAGTCGTTGAGGAAGTTGAAGCGATTAATCTACCATCCGAATCCGGATCTGCCTTGCGTGGACGCGTCTCACACAGACTCTCAGGTATCGATTGGAACGGAAACGACACTTTTCGTGCTGTCGTTTTTGGTACATCTTCTTCAGGTGCCGCTCAGGTGGACGGCACTATTGGTTCTGCCAGAGCCAATGGGAACGCCTCCGGTTCCGTCAACGTGACCGACCCTGATTTGCCTGTCTTCTCGCGCAGAACTTCAGGGGTCAACCAGGACGCTGTTGGTCCTGTCAGAGCCAACGGGGACGCCTCCATTTCCGTTACCTTGACCGACCCAGATGTGCTTGATTGCTCAATTTGCTATGAGACATTGACAACCCCTGTCTTCCAGGTTCGTGACTACCAAAGTTTTTTACTTTTGAATTATGGATGATATTATTGGGGTTTATACAATTTTTTAGGGTATTTTTTTGTTGGGTAATTGATTCATTTCATTTCCTTGTTTTCTTTTGGTGTTTTGAATGTTGTTGTGATTGTGCATGTGCTTTGGGGTTTTATTCTCGTTTGGGAACTGTAAGAATTTGACATAGTTTCATTTACAGTGGTAAGCTAGGCAAAAATAATTGTTGTGCTTGGAGGGAGGTTCAACTAAGTCAATGCACTTGATGTTTGGAAATGAGAAAACTGCTTGTTTATTATAATAAATGCATTAAAGCTTAATATTGCACTAGGAATTTTTAATTGCCATGGACTCACTCAGAAGGTAAAGTACATGTAGCCTTCCGCACCCTAATGGTGTGCATTTCCAGAAAAGGAAAGCTTAGTGCAGATTATGCTCCCTAGTCCTTTCATTTACTTCAGTGCTTCCAAACTGTTATTACTTCATTATTGCTAGAATAGGTAGATGGAGAATCTTCGTGCTTATTAAGGAGTATTAGTAGCTTCCACTAAATGTGTTTCTCCTTGTGTGTGTGTTGGGGGGGGGAGAGAGAGAAAAGGAAACAAAATAACTTTAAAGACTCTAGTTTTTTAGGATTATTTATGCCAAGACGTGAATCAGATGTTTGCAGCCTTAACTCAAGCATGTAGTGGTTTTAGCTCGCTTGGTAAGGCTTTAAAGTCACTATTGTTTTTATTTTTTATGTCTGAGTCTAAGACTTTTGAATCCTTAATAAATAATGATTTTTCCTGCTTTTCCACATGTTTTGAACTTTTGAATAAATAATTTGTTAAGTGAATACTATGAGTGCTAGTTTTGTAGATTATTTACTGCTAGAGCAATTTGGTATTCCTTAGTATATGTAGAATCTGCTGTCATTGGAAGAGTTTAAGGCACTAATTATAGATGCGTGTGCTTGTTTGGGAGCTTCTTTAAGCATTATCATACATAAGTGTCTTCCTTGAAATTGAGTATACAATAGATGGGCATAGACCTCAACACATTCATTAATCAACCTCAACACATTCGAAGGATTTAATATACTGCCATTTGGGGGGTTGTAATGGTGTATTAAAAGGATTTAATTGGGGAAATAAAGAAAAGAACTATTTCTGGAACTGTTGTTGGAGACTTTAGGCAGTGACCTAGATTTAGTGAGAAAGGACATTCCCTTGAACCTACAGGGTTCATCCTTTCCCCAACAACCAATTGTAGTGTATTCAGAAAGGCTTAGTACGCAAATAGAGGGTAGTTTATGGACAACTAGGGACTAGAATGCTTAATATGTAGATGTGCCTCTAATTATATAAATTTCATAGTCATAAATAGCTTTATGAACTGCACTAAACCCCTCACGTGTCCATATGCCCAAACCCTTATTCATTTATGCATTTTATCTGGATCCATTTGGTTGAAAAATGACCTATTCTGTGCTATGGTTTATCAAATGATTAAAATGTGCATTTAAAGGATGCATTTCATTTGAAAAAGAAGATGTAATAATGCTGATGTTCTATATGTAATTTTAAAATAGTCCCACATAATGATGGGTTTAAGTTCCTTGTCTTTAGTGATTGCTTTTGCTGCCACTCTGAATAGAATGACATCTTTCTTTTATTAGTTTTCTTTAATTATGTTATTATTGTTCTTATTTTATTTTGTTCTACTTACATTTAATAGTTCCAAAAAAATGAACTGTGGAGTGCACAATTATATTGAATTGTATAATTTAAATATATACGACTGACTCTCCAACACACTTCCACCATTCTTAAGCCGAGGTTTGTTTGTGCAACAAAGATACTTCTTGATAATGTAGTATTGAATGCAATTATTAAGTGTTCAGGTAGTTTGTAGTTGTTTTTATGGACCCATTGACTTATAGCCTAAATTGTAATGGAAATTGGTCCTCTTCCGTACCCTGATTCTGCTAATTCATGGTAAAGGGGGTTTTAATAACAGGTTGTTTCACAATGACGTGGAAATACTTTCCAGTAGCACCCCTGACACCATATAGTATATGCATGCAGCCTCAAATGTTATTCATACCATTTTCTTAGGTATCTTTCTTATTGGCACACGGGTTTTAGTTGCATGTACTTAGAACAATTTTACAAAGTCACAGACCATTTTGGCCATTATTTTCGACTATATTACTTTAAAAAGTGCTTAACTCTAGGCTTGTTTGGATGCTAAATTTCTTACGTGCTTATTGGTGATTGAAATGCTGCAAATTTGGAGCTGATGATACTTAAAAGTGTAAATGACTTTTTCTGTCTGGCAAGTGGCAACCTATGGACTGTTGCAGCAGAATTTGTTCCTCAGCATAGCCTTGATGAATAAGTATATGTATTTATGTATATTTACAAATATAATCTAATGACTTTCTTTGTCCATGCATGACTACTCAGTGTGAGAATGGACATGTAGCTTGCTCTTCTTGCTGCATCAAACTTAAGAATAAATGCCCATCCTGTTCGTGGCCTATTGGCTATAACCGTTGTCGGGCTTTAGAGAAGGTTTTGGAAGCAGTTGAAATATCATGCCAAAACTCGAAGTATGGGTGCAAAGAATTAGTGAGATATAGTGAGAAAAAAGTCCATGATAGGAAATGCACATACTCACCTTGTACGTGTCCCTGTCCGGGCTGCAGTCATGTCTCTTCATCCCAAAACTTATATCAACACTTCAGCACTAAACATTCAAGTGGCACAGTACGATTCCAGTACCACCGCACTTTTACTGTTACACTAAATGCTGATGATAAATTTATTTTCCTTCAAGAACAGAAAGACAATGTCCTCTTTATCCTTAACAATTCTGTTGAACATCTTGGGAACATATTGTCTGTTAGTTGTATATGGCACAGCTCATTCAAGGGGTTCTTCTACGATCTTCAGGCAAAAACCCGGGGAAACTCTCTCCAATTACAATCTTTAACTAAATGCACGAAGAGCCATGTTACTGACCCTCCATCATCTGGGTTCCTTCTAGTTCCATCTAATTTTCAAGATTCCAGCAGAAAGCTCACTTTGGATCTCTGCATTTGGAGTAGGGGTTTATCTCCTATGAAGTTTTTAAAGGAGTGTCCATGTTGATCTTGTGTAATATATCTTTATTATAAATAGAATTATACTGGAATTGACATTTGATATTAGCATTAAGTTTGTATTATCTGTTTTGTTTATGACATTTAATGATCTCTTTTGTTTATTACGTGTATATAAAACGTTTAACAGGGGATTCATTATTTTGATTAGTCTCTTCAATTGTTATTATTTTAATTTACCATGCACAAAATTACAAAGGACCCAGGTACAATCATGTTATATGTCATGTTCTCTCTCTCTCTCTATATATATATATGTGTGTGTGTGTGTATTGCAATCGAAGGTTTGCTTCCTGAAGTCGTCTACAAGCATGTTATGTTGCTTCGTCACTAGGTTTCATGTCTTTTTTTTTTTTTTTTGCTCGAACTTATTTATACCACATGAAATGAAGATTGGCGAAGTAGATTCCTTTGTACTCTCAGATTGAAATGCGCTGCAGGTGAAATGGGATTTACAAAATAAAATAATTGAACTAGCATGAAATCAGAAATTTGCCCCTAAAAATATTACATGTAATTAATGAAAGCATGTTATGGCTGACATTATGGAAATGAATAATGTAATGGTATACAATACATTTAGTTAACCAAAAAAACTAAAATAAAATTAAAGCAAGCCTAATTGCTTATATACTTACAATATATATTAGTTGCACTCAAATAGGGCTATTTTAACTCAAATACCAAGTAGATCGACCAATTTATATAGGATTCAATTAAAAAGTAAAAATAAAAGATAATTAATATCATATATTTATTTTTTTATTCAGTAATAAAATAATAGATAGCTACAATTCAGAATATATAAACTATATAGACCATGATAGTATATATATATATATATATACATATAGTATGACGATCATTATTTCCTCTTGCAATCGTTGTAACAGGTTTCCATAATAATCCTTCACTTCCTCGAAATCTGCTAAAAATGAAAATCACTCAATTAAAAATATTTTTATGAAAATGATGTACCAAAATACTATTAGGATTTTTATTTTTTAAAGATTATTTAGTTTATTATACGTTGGAGACATACATACTAACTATCTAGAAAACTTTTTCCCTTACCACGCATAATGAAGTTTGTGATCATAATAATGTACTTATAACTAATAAATATTAATGTTCTTATTATAATAGTGTATAATTTGAAATAATATTGCAAAATAAGATAACTCCTTCTCACCTTTCCAATTTCGGAGAGAAATCATCTAGTTCACCAAATATACTGTGTGATATTATTTCCAATAAAATATTTATATATAAATAAAAATAAATAAATATACAATTTTACTAATCTCCTAAAAACAGTGCTTCACTTTACTACATATACACAAGCTTGACTCTCTGTTGAATGTAAATATTACTGAAAATTATGTCATCAATAAACACATTAATATATTAATATATAAAGAAATTAAAAGAATAATGTGAGAAATTTTGTGCCAGATGATCCAAAACTTGTGCCCATTATTATGTGCCTTGTACAACCAAAATAGCACTGAAACAGGGAAGTTAAATAAGCTTCTTCACACTCTTTTGCAAGCCTGACCAAGCAATTTTTTTAAAACTGTAGGTCCATGTACTGCTTCTTCTAGATTACACTTTTCAAGTACCCTTTCAATACACAAATAAAAATCTCTGTATTCAATAAAATTAGGAAGTTGAATTTATGTAACATTGAATAATATTGCTTAACAGGAAGAAGACGACCATGGTTTTCAAGTGAAGGATGGTCTTATTATAAAAAAAAAAAAAGTGAAGGATGGTCTGCTTTGACATTGATAATTGGGGCAAGTAGAATTATGATCAATCCCATTATCATCACCACAGGATCTCCATTTGCACAGCTGTTTTCCATGGCTCCACTCTCTCTTTCTGTGTAGTTTCTAGGCTTTAGAAGTATAAATATAACCATAACTCGCAGAGTCAAATAAGGTGTGCGAAAGAATTATAATCTAATATTAAAATATTATTATTATTGTTTCATTTATTCTTATTATATAAATAATTATTGGGGGTTGTGTCTTTTTGTTGAAGCATGGGTTTCTAGTCCAAACTTTGTTTATTCAAGAAACTCTTAATGACTAAGTTTAATTAGAATTTTACAAATCAAAAATTCATTTTGAGAAGTTGGGGTCACAATTAAATAGATATTTTTAGTAATATGGTATAAATTTTGAGTTGGAAAAGACAATTTTCCTTTGGGTTATTATATATATATATATATAAGTTTGTCTATTCTATATAATATTATATTCCATAAATAATTATAATAGACATAATATATCTGTGTTTCTATTAGTGGAAATAAAATTTCAAAAAATAAAATGAATCCAAGTAGCACTCGCACATTCCTTCTATTTTAGGAGCAGAGCGGAGCAGAGGGGCGGGTGAGAGAGCAATGGCGCAATTTTCTTCAGGTGGTGACGAAGATGGTGAAGGACCCAGTTCTTACTGTGTCATCCATGGCGGTTCTTCTGGTTCACTCACATCCAACGGTGATGGGTCCGTTTCCATCACCTTGACTGACCCACAACTGGTTGATTGCGAAACACTGGCAATTCCTGTCTTTCAGGTCCGTTCTTTTCTTGCTCTTTCAACCAAATTTTCAATTATTTTGTTACATTTTCTGCGTAGAATTGTGAATGATACGTGCATACATACATACATACATATATATATTTATATACATACATAGGTGTGTGTGCATTTAGATTGTATACCGATTACATGATAAAGCTCCAGAAATTACATGTTATCCATTTATATACCTGTAGCAATCATAAAATAAGTGTCTTTGTGCTGCCATTCGGAGCTGCTTTTAGTTTAAAGTTATCTTTTACTTTTTGTAATTTTGTTTCCCCCTTCTCAAACCATGATTATTTGGTTTACAGTTCTACTGTGCTGCTTAAGGATTTTTTTTTTAAGTTCACTTTTAGATGCTCTGACATTTTATTTGAGATTAATGGTCATGTAATAGTTAATAAGCAAGAAATTTATCTCTTTTTCAAACCAAGTATATAGGTGCCTAATGAAAGAGAGCTTGCATCAGTAAAGAGAAAGGCCAAAGAGTATATTGTGTCGGAAGCGAAGACGAAAAGGAAGAAGAAGAAGCAACTAGCTACTCGTCCTGCATGCTCGTGGGTATATTTTAGGTAAAAAAACTCAGTTTTTCTACTTTGTTCCCTTATTGTCTTCTGTGCTAGTTTGTTATACATGGTTGGGCCCATTTTTTAACAGTTTAGGCTTTTACGATTTATGGTAATTAAACATGGTATTAAAGCCTAATTGATGGTAACTTAACACTGCACGTGCAAGGTCCAATTATATTCTATTATTGGATGGTGTATATGTGGGGAAGAGTGTCAACTAATTGTCTATGGTGGTAGTTTGACATATATATTCTAGCCCACTTTTTAAGGCGTAGGCTTTTTGGATTGATGGTTACTTAACATCCCTAATGTATAAACGTACGTTTGCTCTTGGTTATTCTTTCCAATATACTAGCCGGGAGTATATTAAGGAGTACAGTGCCTCTCATCCTGAATCTACTGGCCTCAAAGCTGTGAGCATCTTCATTAACTCTCAAAAGTGTTGGTCGGTATTCTTTATATAGAAATGCTGCATAAATTAGACAAATGAATTTTATATTGCAGGCCACAAAGGCAGCATCTAATGCTTGGAAATTAATGAGCCTTGAAGAGAAAGCAAAATATGCAAGGCAGGCTCGTGAAGTCTGGGATAAACACTTGAGTACAGCTCCTTCCCGTACACCAAAACCAAGAAAACAGGTAGGTTTTAGTTTATGGTAGTCATCTGCTGTGTACAGATCAGAACCATCAGGTGAATCTTTTTAGTTATGCAGGCTAAGCTTATCACAAGATGCTCTCCTGGTCGCTTATTGAATGTGTTACAATGCTTTACATCCGAACAAAAGGATGCAGTTAAGAGCATGGGATTTGGAAGTCTCCTTGGCCTTAGATGCCGGACTCTTCGCCGCAGTTTGTGTCTTTGGTTGTTGGAAAGGTTTAATACCTCACGACGTAGCTTGGAGATTTGTGGCGAACAGATTCCTTTAAATCCAAAAGATGTGGAGTATGTGATGGGATTAGCAGCTAGCGGGAAGGATGTGGTGAACTCGGGGCCTCATGACGTAATTTCAGACTTACGACATAGTTATAATGCAACAAATCGTGGTATTTCAGTTCGCTTATTAGAACAGAGGTTAGCAGCTCCTGAAGCAGGAGAGGATTTTAAGAGATCATTTATCCTCTATGCATTGGGTACTCTTTTGTCCCCGACAGCAAGGCTGGATGTTAGCCCTTCGTTTCTCCACTTCTTGACGAATATGGGCGTTGTCCATCAATACAACTGGGGGAAATTCTTACTTGACCGACTAGTTCGGGAGGTATCACGCTATCGCCAAGGGAAGCAACGTGCTGTTGGTGGCTGTCTATTATTTCTCCAGGTGAGGTAATATCTAGTTGGTAATCATTTTAGCTACTCTTAGTTGTCATTCATTGTCTTATAACTTTCAGTTTCTTTTCAGCTCTTTTATTATGAAAGAATCTCCGTTCAGGGATCTGCTGCTTTGTTTCCTGTTGTTGTCCCATGCTTATCATCGTGGGGTGAGGATGAGATTACTGAAAGAGAAAAGCGAGAAAGAGAGCTTGGTGGCTATGGATATGGGGAGGTATTTTTTTTTCTTTTCTTTTACAACATAAGATTGTTATAGTGTGCTTTGTTAGTGTGTTTTTTTGCTTGATATGTGTAGTTGAATCCTTTTCAACAGCTAAAGTTTTTGGGAATGATAGTTACTTAAGATGGTATGAAGGTCTGGTTGCCTGTTTGTTTTTGTGCTTAATCCTGGAATCTCTGATTTTAATAATTTCTTTCTATGGCCTTGCATGTGTAAATCTCCCACATTCAACACCCCTCACCCCAATAAAAAAAAAAGGTCTTGTGACACTCCTGAACTGTATTTTTATTTCAGGCATCGAAAGAGGAAAAAAAAAAATCTTGAATGATCATTCTTTCTGCTGTTGTGCAGGTTATTTGCAAGGAGAGGTGTCTTCCTTTGCAGTCTTCTGAGTCCTGTGGCCAACAAGATATCACCTCAGCGGGCACAATAAGCAATGAGGTTGACCAGGATCCTGTCCTTCTGCATGAGGGGAATCAGGTACTTGTGAATTTTTCATTCTTCATCACTTATAACTCATTGTGTTTGCACATTATGCATAAAAACCATTCTTTGTTCAAGTGTTGTGTGGCATTTTAGCGGCCTCTTTGGTTCAACTCAATGATTATAGAGTTGGACGTCAGATTATGGGTCTCTAGGAACCAAATAGCTATTCTCTCACAGGAACGACAATAAACCACATCTATGCTTCTCTAGTTGTAAAATCTTTAACCTTTGCCTCCATCACTTAATTTTTAATTAAGTTTAGCAATCAATGTGGTTATAATTGGTAAGAAACTTGTTTGGACAACAACCATGCATTTGTAGTGTCTTGCCTAACCATATATTCCTTGAAATTGTGAAAGTGTGGGAACTTACCTATCATCTGTTGCCAAGTCTTATATCAAGGATCACTGTATGATCCTTGAAAAGTCTATTTGATCTGAACGATTCTTTTTATTGCTTGAAATGATCTTATCCAATTTATGTTGCATTACTGAATATCTCGATAGTCAAATTTTATCCAATACTTGATCACACTGGGATTAGATTATTGTACCTTTATTTCTCAAGACACGATCTTACTCACCTTAGTGCTGTAGACATAAACATTATTCATTTGGATTTTGTTTTTCCATCGCTTTTTTTTTTTTCTTCTCTTAGATGCTTAGGCTTGATTCGAAAGTTAGCACTTAAGTTTCCAATAGTAAAGACAAACATTTGCTGAATTTTAATCTATGTTTACCTATCAAGTGATCGCCTTTTAATAGAAACTATATTTAGCACTCAAGTTTCCAATAGTAAAGACAAACCCTTTGCTGATGTTTTTACTTTATGTTTACCTATTAAGTAATCACCTTTTACTAGAAACTATATTTTGAGTCTTTGACATTAAATTAGCTTATTTATTTTGCAGGCTAATGAAGAACAAATGAGTGGTGAAATTACTATGAAGGAGGTAGTAAACTTTCTGATGAATTTTTCTGTGTATTATATGCAATAAGGCTTAGTATAGTTGCATAATCCTCATGTTATTTCTCTGTGCATCTGTCTTCATGTCTGTCATGCGCTTTTGAAGCAGAGTATAGGTATAGCAGATTTTTGTTTGGTTGCCTCCACCATGTTGGAGATCCCATCTAAAGGTTTTGGTAGCAGTAACCAATAATGCCTGCGTTTTGTGCATTTCTGGCAATGTTCTTAGTAGTCTATCTATAGAAGATCATGGTGAGAGAGTACAACTGCTCTAGTTATAGTTCACTTTGTCATTTCATCACAAATCTCACATTAGGAAACATAACCCTGTTTAGAAGGATCACAGTGTAATCACCATATTTTGTTGTCTTCAACTAGTCGTTTCTTTGAAGCCACATCCTATTGGAATGCTCAACCTAATTTTAGAGTTATGCTTTAGGGAATCTAGGAAAATTAGGACTAGGCATGTCCACAGGCCAGTTTTTTTTTTTAATTTTGTTTTCCCCCCTTCTCTGCACTGGCCAAATGGGCTAACGTTATAAAAATTGAAATCATCTCTCTTTTACAGAGGTGTAGCAATTGTGTGATCATTGTTTTGGATTTCGACAAGGGTAACTACTGTTGTTGTGGGCTGTTAGTGAGATGATCACTTACTAGGAGAGATACTTATTTTCAACTGTTGAGTATGGATGTGGCTAAGAGGAAGTATTACTACTCTTTATATCTTCCTCCCAGTTGATGGAGCAAGAGGCTTGTGCACCTATTGATATCAATTTTCCCTTCCCTTTCTTTTAATTCCATTCTAGAAGTTACTACTCTCTGACTCTATGTTTGGTGTATTCTCACACTATTTATATATATATATATATATATTCTGTTACTATTTATCTGTTTTAGTGTTCTCTTTTTTTATCTTTGACTTCGAGTACCTTTTTGCATCAACCTCTAGCGTGTCTCCCCTATAAAAGTGGGGAAAATAGCATTAAAAAGACTGAAGGAAACTTGTTTTAGTCAGACGTTCTACTACTGTCTTCATGTTTTCTCTTATATCTTAGTGTATCAGTTTTGGTCATTGTTAATGACAAACTTCATTATATTTCACAGAACAGTATACCAGTTTCACTCAAGAGTAAGGATGTTGTGTGCGGGGCCATTGAATTGATAGTGGAATCAGTCAGAAGACCATGCCGAAACAATGAGTATGGGTGCAATGAAAGTGTGGACTGCATGAAGAACAATGGTCATGAAGAAACATGCATTTATGCACCGTGTACATGCCCTATTCTGGATTGCAACTTTATTGGCTCATCGGAACAGTTGTCACAACATTTCAGCTGCAAGCATTGGGATTCTGGAAGGCGTTTCAGGTACAACAGTCCATTGGCTGTTTCACTGGGGATGAGGGAACATTTTCTTATTCTTCAAGCAGAGGATGATGGTGCCCTTTTTCTCCTCAACAAGGCTATTGAAAACATTGGGAGCACAGTTATGATTACTAGTATAGGACCAAGTTCCTTGACAACCCGGCGATTCATGTATGATCTTGTTTTGAGACGAGGAAACAGCTCTCTCAGATTAACATCACTGGCAGAAAATTTCCCTGGCCAGGTCAAAGGCTTCCCTCCAGTTGATTTTCTTCTGGTTCCTACTCGTTTCCTCAGTTCATCAGGGCAGCTTAACTTGGATGTATGTATATGGAATAACAAAGAACTGGGTTTAAGTTCTTGGTGATCTAGCATAGAAGTTCGGTTGTGGTGCAAAACATGAAAGCATCCCAACCCCCATTTTCCTTCTCTCTCCTGAATATATATGTATACCTGGGTTGTTGAGATAGTGTCTTGTAGATGATGATGATTCTTAGGTTATGGCATGGGAGGCCTTTTATATTCACCAAGCATGAAAATCGACGGTCCATAAAAGGTTATTTATTTAAGATCACTGTAAATTTTATCTGGAAAGGAGTAATTCGGATATTTTTCTTTTTCTATAGTCCTCTGTATAGTGTTACAGTGCACTAATGTCTAATTGTTGATAGCTGCTATGCAAAACTATGGCAATCTTGTTACAATGCAAGTAAATGGGCCACGTATGCGACACTGGAACCTGGAGCACAAATTATATCAGCAAGTATATGAAAAGTTGTAGCCTTTGCCACTCACATCTGTCTCACTAGAATTGTGTGTTGTTTACGTCAAGTTCGTTCTTATAATTTGTCGAGTTTGTCAATTTGCAACCCCACAATGGAATCCTTAGCTATTGAATCCTAAGATTTGTGTTTCATTTCACTAAAACGGAACCAACTTTAGCCCAAAAAAGAAATGGCTCCGTGGCTTAATTGCATTTTTGTATATAGAAACAAAATATAAGAATTATTAACTCAACTATTTTGTACTCGAATTCCGTGATTTTTTTTTTTAATTCACCACCAATATATATATATATATATATAAAAAGTCCGTGAGTTTTTCCATTATATGTAAAACAAAAATAAAGAATAGATAAGAGTAAAATTATTTTCACCAAAAAAAAAGATAAGAGTAAAATCAGAGTGATTGCATAGCGTAGCAACCACAAAGTTAAAATGAGAGAGAGGTGAATATTGTATGCTGGTAACCATGCCAAAAAAAAAAAGGAAGGTCAAATTAAGAATAGTAGATTATTTTCTTAAACAAGAATAAAGAAATTTATAAGACCGATCCAACAAATACACCTTTTATTTTTAAAATTTTTGAAGATGTTTTTGTCTAAAAGTTACCACTATTTTAAAGAGTGTTATTGAATATGTTATAAATTATTTTAAATTTTATAGGAAGACTATTTTATAAACCTGTTTAACTTATTATTTCAAGCATTTTTTTTAATAAAATCCTAATTTATATAAAATATTCTGTAGGGGTTTCTATTTGTATTTAATTACTTATTATACAATTAGTTCTAGATGTTTCTCACAAAATATTGAAAAAGTTTTATTCCACCTGTATATCTATATATATATATTGTAATTATCAAGATTAATTCTAAATTCATCACACTTAATACATATCTAAACATTCATCGTATTTCATCATTTTTATATATATCATGCATATTCATTGTATTCTCCCAAACTTTATAATAAATAAAATTTTCATTTGGTTAACTAATTACCTATAATAAATAAAATTTTCATTTGCTTAACTAATTACCGATTTAACATTTAGAGGATAAAACTATAAAATAATATTAAATTATAAATTAATTATTATTTTTTTTGTTAAAGGCTCATATTAACGTGTTCTTATTTAATTTTAATTGGAGAAACCAACATCATCCGAGAGGAATAACAAATCATGACTGTAAAATTTTTCACCATCGCAAAATTTTTCACAAATGTTTCTCACAAAGTGTTAAAAAAGTTTTATTCCACCTGTATATATCATAATTATTAAGATTAACTTTTAATTTATCACACTTAGTACATGTCATATACATGCACTTATATATATCATGCATATTCATTCGTTTCTTCCAAACTTTATAATAAATAAGATTTTCATTATATATATTATGCATATTCATTGTATTCTCCCAAACTTAATAATAAATAAGATTTTCATTTGACAAACCAATTACTGATTTAACAGATGATATTAACATATAGAGGATTAAACTATAAAATAATACTAAATTATAAAAAAAAATTTGTTAGAGGCTCATATGAACTTGTTCCTATTTAATTTAAAAGGGAAAACCAGCATCATTTAGAAGGAATAATAAATTATAACCGTGAAACCATCATAATTCCACCATCACCATTACTATACTCATATAAACCATTTGTATATATAAGAGCTATGTTTTTTTTGGTGGGGGCCAGCTGATCTATCCAACTGGGCAATCAAATCTGGTCGAACCCAAGCTGATGGAAGGTATACCTCAGTATGTTACAGCTGGGCCAAACCACAAGTACTATATAAGAGCTATGTTGATTCGTTAAAAGTTTGGACTAAAAATTTAAACCTAGGTTGTAACTTAGAGGGTAGATAGCTTAAATTTTGTTGTGATCTAAAATATATTTTTTCAAAGCCAATGTTTTACATTAAAAAAGTTTTAAAAAATGAATTTTCAAATTAATATATAAACTAAGATTGTTGACGAAAGAATAAGACGAAAACAAGCAAAAACAGGAAAAAAAGCCTCTATTCAACTTCAATGGTATTTTTAATTTTTTATTAGAAAGCTTGAAAAATCTTTATTTGTACTATAAATTCGACGGAAAAAAAGTTATAAGCGGATGAAATAGACATAGCCACATGGGGCATAAAAACCCATTATTATTATTATTATTATTATTATTTATTATTTTTTAATTCACAACAAAAGAAAAAGTCCGTAAAGTTTTCTAAGCATTTACGGCACCGCACTATAATTATGTAGAACATTTTTTATACACGTTTTCAGTTGGGCTGATGCTTGGTTCACAACCGCAGCAGCAGGAAATAATAACGTAACGGAGGATACAGTTTAGAATTAAGATAGACTGGAGTGAGAGTGATTGCGTAGGTGGGTACGCTGTAGTATCCACATCAACACTGAGGAATGCTGATGCTTCGTCGCTTCTGCTGTTTCAGTTCCGCTGCTTCTTCCCCTTCTATTCCTTCTACTCCATTGAGGTTCTCTTCCACCAAGAAGCCCCTCGTCTTTCTGGGCTCTCCCAAGGTTCTGGTTTTCTCTCTCTTTGTCTTTCTGTCTCTCTGTCCCCATTTTAATATTGGTGATGAAGTGGCTACTCTTTTTTATTTTTCAGGTTTCTACTACTGTTCTTGATGCGTTGCTCAATGCATCCAGTGCTCCAGAGTCCTTGTTTGAGGTACTTACAAACAGATATGCATTTTCTTTTGCTTCTTCGTTATACTTTAAATGGGTCTTATAATTCCTCTTTTGTTTCGATTGTGTTAAGCGGAAATTTATAATCTTTTTCCATATTCGAACTATATCCCTCTTTCGTTTCGATTGTGTTTGTGGGTTTTTGTTAAGCGGGAATTTATCATCTTTTTCTATATTCGAACTATATCCCTCTTTAGTTTCGATTGTGTTTGTGGGTTTTTGTTAAGCGGAAATTTATCATCATTTGCCATATTCGAACTATATGGTACTTAATTGAATTTCATTGAATTTGGTTTTATTTCACATGTTTGTTGGATGGGTAATGCTGGAGAAAAACGAAGATATTGAAAATAACTGTGAGAATGTGAAAATGGACGGAAATGCTGCCCTTTAGTTTTATTGTCTGATTTTGATGATTGTAGTCCTTAATTTTTGTAGTTTTCATACAATTTAGGAGATGCGGCACAGCCTTTTTACCGTAGAAGAGCAAGCTTAGAATGTATGTCTTCAATCTTTAAAGATGGAGTTAAATTATGTTACGCTTGAGCATGCTAAGTGGGATCTCAATTGGTGGGTGATGATTTGTTCATTCTTTTATGCTCAGATGACATGCCATGAGGCATAGCTGTTTGTTAGTTTGGATGGATGTAGTGTATCAAACTTGTGAAAATTGAGGCTATTTTCATGTAAACTTACAATTTTAATGTTTGTGATTCTTGTTTTTACTATCTTAGTATAAAAAGTTATTGAAGGATTTATTTTTATTTTGCTTTGGGTACTGCAGAGGAATTCTTTTCCATCATTGTGTGGATGTTCATTTAGGAATTATTTTGAGCCAGCCAAAAAGATTAATTCCGGGCTATTATTCCATGGACTGCTTTGCTAGCTGTATATAAGAATGGTGCGGTGCATATATAATAATTTCTTAAATGAATTCCTGATGAATTATGTAATTATGATATAGGTTGCAGCAATTGTAACTCAGCCACCTTCGAGAAGAGAGAGGGGGAAAAAGATGATGCCTTCACCTTTAGCAGAATATGCACTTGATAGAGGCTTCCCCTCAGACCTTATTTTTACACCTGAACGGGCTGGAGAGGTAATTTAATAATCTTTAACAAGAAGTTTAGTTTGATTTTGATGAATGCTTGGTCGTTAATGAACATATGTGGTATGTGGTTATGTGAATTATGGAATGCAACAGCAGAAATCTTCTATTGGGTGGTGCGCCTGCTCTGGACCCGCCAACCCTTTTATTTATTTATTTATCTCTTTGTGTCAAGTTGTAAAATCATGATTATGCTGCAACAGTATTTCCATTCTATTACTTTATAATTCTAGATTGAAATAGGTTTAATATTAACAAACTCTGAGTTTTTCATTTTCGAGTTGCTTCTTGACAGAGGCTGTTAGATGTCAAGGCTTGTTATTATTTAATTATAGGAAAAAACCTAATATTATCAGTCTCACTAGAGTTTTTATTTTATTAAATATTGTGGTTGCTGTGCCACCAAATAATTCTTCATGTAACACTTTTCTTTTATTCTTCACTTACTGTACATGTCCCCTGTTGGAGTGCTTATATTTTCACTGCCAACATTGTCCTGGGTCTAGTGACCATCTCAGGGCTTAGGATTATGGTATTTCAGTTAGGACTCCTGCAAAGCCGGGTATTAACATATGCAGTAATGCTTGCTTCTGCATTAGAATGGTTGAAATAGTGCTTCTATCGATTCTCACTTTTTTTTTACATCACTGCTTTCTGATACTGATAAGATTGTTAGCCAAGATTAATTAATCCTTCCTTTCACTTTTATGCAGGACATATTCTTGTCCACCTTCAGAGCTTTGCAGCCAGAACTTTGCATTACAGCAGCATATGGGAATATTTTACCTAGCAAGTTTCTCAATATTCCACCACTGGGTTAGTTGAATGAACTTTGCTAACAATTGGATATAATTGCTCTGATACTTGTCAAATATGTCGTGTATGTTAATGTAACAACATTTGTTGGAGCTTCGTGGGTGATTCCAAGTAGTTGTGATTCCTCATTGGTTGAAGTTTTTAAAAATTTAGTACTAGTAAAGGGGATAAAACGTAGTTGGAGAGGAATTTTAAAATATCTAAAGAAAAATCACAAGAGGTGGAATTTTGGCCCCCAAAAAATTTAGTTATAGGCATCTACAGTAAATCTTTATGAATTGGAAGAATATGATCTAATAAGGAGTTTTGTTTGAGTTATTTTTTTAGCTTAATTATGTGTTCCTTTTGTGGAATTATGTGTTCCCCAAATCTTGTATTTATTTACCAAATATGTTAAAAGGAAAAATGAAAAGAAAATGTCATATTTCAAATCATTGATTTCAAATTTTTTTCCATGCAATGATTGGTCTCAGCGCCAGCAAACTGGACTGTGAATGCCAATGAATTCAGTTCTGTAAGATTATCACAGAACAGACATTAGGTATGCGGTTAAGATCTGAATTGTTTATGTTGTCTACAAATATTGAATCTTCCTCAATATAGGAGTGGCATGTTTTGGACTTTCTTCTGACATGGTTTCCATAATTGCCTCTCTAAACTGGATAGACTTGTTGACCATGTCGGTTTTGATCATCTCTAATTTAAAGTATCTGTTCTGAGTCTGACTAGTTAGAAGTTGTGAGTTATGGTATACGAATAGATGCTAAACATTAAGAATATGCTTTGATTATAATAAAACTGCAATTATAATCTCTCATACCCGAGACGCAATTTTCTCAGGAACAGTCAATATACACCCCAGTCTTCTTCCATTGTACCGGGGTGCTGCTCCTGTTCAACGAGCACTACAGGTTCTTAAGTTTTGAAGTTTATTATTTAGTAGACTAATATTTACTCACTGTCTGTAAACTCACAATGCAAAAACTATGATTTGTTGTTCAAATGTTGAAATTTCTTAATTAGGATGGTGTAAGAGAAACAGGAGTATCACTAGCATTCACTGTACGGGCACTGGATGCTGGACCTGTCATTGCCTCTGAAAGATTAGAAATTGATGATGATATAAAGGTGGATTGTGCTAGTCTGAAATGTTAAAAGCTTATAGATTTCATGTGTACTGAAGTGATGAAATTTAATGTCTGATATTTCCGAGTGTTTGCTTATGAAATGGTTAGTTGCTGACATGCCTTTAAGATGACTAGTAGGTTTATGTTGATTATCTCCACATTATGGTACATCATGGAAGCTATAAGTCACTTGGGCTATAAGTTTAATCCTCAGTGATTGATTTACTTCTGTTTGTATTTTTCTGCACATATAGTCTACGGTTTGTATGATTGAAAGGGAAGTAATATTTCCCCTTCGTTGGTATTGGAAGTAAAAATGGTAGTAAACAAAGTTTTTCTACTGCTAAATTATTATTTAATCTTTTATTAATGCTTACAAATTAACAATTTACTAATTCAAATTAAGTAGATAAGGAATTAAAATGGTAATTGTAAGCTTGTTAGCTTAATGAATTTTTCTTTCTTTCTCCATTCCATTCACTCCTGGAGCTATTAATTTTGGTGGATTAGCAATAATTTCCTCCTTCCTCTCCCTCTTCCTCTCACTCCTACCAAACAATGAATTCATTGTCCATCGGAGATTCTCTCCCTCTGTCCCTTTCGTCCCCTCTATCACTCCTACCAAACATACCCCATTGCATTCGTGATATGAGCATAATGACATAGTCCATTCTTATGGGTAACTTAATTACAACTCTGGAAGAAATATCTAAATGTTATTTACATGGTTTCCTTGCAGGCACCAGATTTACTTTCATTGCTATTTTCTGAAGGTGTGCTAGATTTCTGTTCTTTACCTTTTAGCATTTGTACCCAAAAGAGTTACGCACTTGAAGCTATTTTTAATTCATTTCTTTATATATGTTATGGTTGCCTAGTCAATTTCCTTTTTCCCTTGTCCTTGTTGTGTCTTTACATGGCTCTCTAGCTGTTGTCACTGATAGCATGACATAAATAATGGCCCATCCAATATGTTAGAGCAATCTACAACAAATACACCTACTAAATTCTTACTTTTTGGCAGTACAACCCATACGCAAGACATCTATGGCTATCCATCGTGGTGGTTAATCCTTAATATTGTTTTTAATGAGCAGAACTACTTTTGTGCTACATTTTTTGCATTGGCTTAGTCAATTTTTATTGATGAAATCCCCTTCATGTTGCAGGATCTAAACTTTTGATTCATGAGCTTCCTTCTATTTTTGATGGATCAGCTAAGGAGAAAGCGCAGCCACAAGATGATTCCAAGGCTACCTTAGCACCAAAGGTACACCTTTTTTGACTTTAAGTCACTGGAAGTAGAACTCTCTTGATCTTGGTCATGTATATGCCAAACTCAGGTAGTTGTTTATGTAATTGTCCATTCACTGTCTGGTTGGCATCATAAAAGTCATAAATGCTAATGAGCTAGTGATGTTGTAGCTCTGTTATATATTACTTTACCAGTGGACAGTGTAAACAATGATGTACAATTTCTTTCTTTTGTAGTCTTGATGCTCTGACTGTTCATTTACTTTACCAGTGGACATTGTAATGTACAATTTCTTTCTTGCAAGTAATTTTTGATTGCAGTGCTTTGGTTGTAGTGACTAGTTCATCTCAAATAATAATGTGCAGTTTCATTCTCACGAAAGGAATGTTTTAGAAGAAGGAAAAGGGGTCAAAGCCTTGGGGTTAATAATGGGTTACTTGACTATGCTGGCATCTAATATATTGTTAGGTCTGCTATTTTTTGGGATTTATATTTTCATGGTTTCATCATACTTGCACTTGTCGTGACCATGCCATGATAGGAAAATTAATCAGCATGTTAATTCTACAGCGATGATCTGGAAATGTAACTGCATGGTTCTGAGGAAGTCCATCTTTTTCTCTGAAGGAAACAAAATGGTTAGGCCTAGTTCTGGCTGCTTGATACATGAATATGAATATAACATAATGCACAATTTGGAAAAATGCCGGATGCAATTGTTATCCAGATTTCCTTTTGTTTCAATATGTGCTTGGAAGTGGGTACCTTTTTAATGTTCCTACCAGTGAAGGAAGTTTACACTGAACTGTCACCTTTGTTTGATTGCAAATTCCCTTTTTATGCAGATTACAACAGAAGAGTCATGGCTATCCTTTGACAAAGAAGCTTTAGTACTACATAATAAGGTATTCTCTCATCTTACTTATAGTGGATACAGACAAGACAGACACCTATAGGTTCGTGCTTTTGTATGTTGGCTGGGAACTCGAGCTAAAGTTGTAATTGTTGACAACCCCTATAGGTTCGTGCTTTTTCAGGTTGGCCAGGAACTCGAGCTAAAGTTGTAATTGTTGACAAAGCTAATGGTCACCGCAACATTCTAGAGCTTAAAATTATCACAACAAGAGTTTCCAACAATGTTGCCAATAGCATGCTTGTTAAGCCGGATGATATCACTTTTGCAAAGGGTGCATTGGTATTTCCATGTGGAGGACACACAGCCCTAGAGGTATACTTCACTTGTTTTGTTATTGATACTAATGTCCATATTACTTTTTATTTGATGTTGGGCTGGGAGTTTCGAACATCTGCTCATGCAGGTTGCAACCCAATTTTTGGTTATCTATTTTTCTACATGTTTTTGGTTCTTGTTGTTTGATCGTCTACTCGAAGGGAGTGTTAAACATAGTATGCGTTGCGTTGACTTGATATGCATAGTAAAATAGTACATTTAAATACAATGAATTGTCAAATCAATTACAACTCAAATATATCTTTCTGTCATGTTATTAGACGGGTGTACTAATTCTTCATGTTTTTTACAACACAAATTAGGTACTGGAAGTTCAACTTCCTGGTAAGAAGGTGGTGAATGCAGCTGCCTTCTGGAATGGTTTACGTGGTCAAAAGCTGAAGACGTTATAACAAGATGATGCAAATTATGTGGCTGTACGACAATGTAAGTTAATTGATTTGAGATTTAGAGTTGATCAATTTATATATATGTTGAGTCAGTTTTCTTGTGTTACTAATCCTTTTATTTTTTGTTCTTTAATTAATACCCAACAATTGATTATGAATGAAATTCTTGGTACTTTTATTCAAACATGATACTCATAGAGAAAATAAAAATAAAAATTGAATTCCGAGGTCTTCCACTTGTATTTTATTTTATTTTTTATTAATGTTTTTGACATTTCTGGACTTGCATGGCTGATTGATCCTATGATTTTTTATTTATATATTCTTTTAAGTAGCAATTTTTCCTATATATTCTATGTCATCTGTTTTCAAAAATCATGAAAGCTAATACGATTCCATTTCCGAAAACATCCATTCAATCTCTTTTTTGTTAACCTTTGCATGAAAATTCTCCTCCCTTTACCTTTCTTGAGGGACAAGTAAAAGTGGTTGTATTTTTTAAAAAATTATTTTAAAGTCCCCTTATGCACAACTGCCAACCCATATTTTTCTACGAGAAATACTGCGTCTTTTTAACGTACTTGTCTGAAGCCGAATCAATCTATCTATGACAAGATGTTGCCAACAAGTGTTTACAGCGCTTAGCCTCTTCCTCCATTTGATCTTCAATCACAAACTGATGATTAATATTCACGCAATAACTTTAAGAAGTCAAAACGGAATTTGATCATGTATGTTGAGGAACAAGTGTTCCATACTTTTTTTTTTTTTTTGTCTTCTGGTGAATGAGTGTTCCACACCACACCTAGGTCAAGAAAGAAGTTTGAACATAGAGATGGAACATGCAGTTTATGGCGGTGCTTAATTATTAAGGAGATTCAAATTCTGAGATCTCCCTCTTTATTTTTTATTATTTTTAAATTTAATTGGGAATCACAAAAAGTGCTTCTTCAAACTTTACTGATAATTATGAGGGTCAATCATTGAAAAAAAGATAGAGGATAAATATGAACAAGGGATAAAAGCAACAATCTACTGAAATCATGTTATTTTTGTACTTTGCCTTTCAAACTTAAAGAAAGTCACATTATACCTTGGACTAACGTTTTGGTCACTTTGTCCAAATCAATAAATAACCGTCCAAATAGATCAAAAAAAATGCATAGTTTATTTTAACTATAAGGGAAATGGAAACCCCAAAAAATATGAAGCTAATAATTTATCCTAATAAATAAATTGACTCTGGATGGAATTAAGGAGCTACCCATATACTATTGTGGGTGTTTTCTCAATAATAAAACACATAAAAAAGAAAAAAAAATAGAAAGGGAAAAAGGAAAAAGCAAAGCCCACACTCATTGAACTAAAATGAATGAAACCGAACATTAAACAAAAAGTACTTTACAACAAATTAATTATAAACTTCAGAGACACTGAATAATATTTTAAGTGGAGCAGACCACAAAAAGCATTGTTGCCGAATGAATGATGATATCTAGCCACATTACTAGGCTTTTCTTTGGGCCATTAACATTTTCCATTCTATTTTCTATCCAAACACCGCCCTTATCTCTCTCTAAATCCTAATCATCAACTCCATTAACTTATAGTATATATATATATATATCTTAATGTGTGTGATCTTAATTTGTGTTTTAATCTGCCTCATACCCACTAGTACTTCTATCTTTTCTGTCTCTGTGGGTAATTAGTTTTTGCTTGGTTTCCACTCAGAGAAGCAAGAAAATGGGAGCTCTTGATTACCTTGCCAACTTTTGCACTGTTACAAGCACTAGCACAAGGAGCAAGAAACGCAGAGCAATGCAGGTACCATTAATTAATAGGAACTTATATATATGAACCTTTCAACTATATATTAGGGTTCCTGAAACCTAGTCAGATATTGTTGTATATGTTAATTTTCAATGTGTTTCTCAAATGGTATTGTTGTTGTTGTTTTGCCAATCTGATCAGACAGTTGAGATCAAAGTCAAAATGGACTGTGATGGATGTGAAAGGAGAGTCAAGAAAGCTGTTACCTCCATGAAAGGTTTCTCTTAGCTCTTAGTTTCTTTTCGTTTCCTTTTTGGTTAATCCATTGTTTAATACATATGTGATTTATTATTATTATTATTTCTGTTTAGTTTTATCCATATCAAAGATTGTTCATGAAGAAATAATGATGAATCTGAAAATAGCGCCAATATATTCTGAGTGGTTTAGGAGCCAAAATAAAATTAAGTTACCAAATTATAAGGTATATAAATTAATACGCATGCGTAGCTATATATATGAGTTTTATGTTTTGACATTTCAGGATTTCAACTTTTGAAAGTTGGGTGGACAAAGAATAATCTTTCAAGTAGAAAACTTACATGAAAATGCAATAAGATTTCATGCCCTTTTTCCATTGGTGAAATATAAAATGCTTTATAATTTTTATTTTACTTTTTGTTATGTAATATACATATGGTCAAGTCTAGCTCCTGTTTTTATTTGGGTCTTGTAACTGATTTAACTAATGAGAATGAGCACGTAATATACTCATTATAGAAATCTGCATCTGATATTTTTATTATCATATATATATATATATATATATATATATATATATATATTATGTGTAAGTATAAAGTAACTCTGGGTGAACTATACGTATAATATTTAGGTGTAAAAACAGTGGAGGTGAACCGAAAACAAAGCCGGGTTACAGTGAGTGGGTACGTAGAACCAAACAAGGTGTTGAAGAGGGTAAAGAGTACTGGTAAGAGAGCTGAGTTTTGGCCTTACATTCCTCAACATCTTGTTTACTACCCTTATGTCTCCGGTGCCTATGACAAAAGGGCACCAGCCGGCTACGTCCGTAATGTCGTTCAAGCTTTTCCGGCAGCGTCCAACGCACCAGAGGAGAACTTTGTCTCCCTCTTCAGCGATGATAATGTTAATGCATGTTCCATTATGTGAGCAATTA
This sequence comes from Rhamnella rubrinervis, assembly GCA_007844105.2. Lineage (NCBI taxonomy): Eukaryota > Viridiplantae > Streptophyta > Magnoliopsida > Rosales > Rhamnaceae > Rhamnella > Rhamnella rubrinervis. The sequence continues at coordinate 12,082,837 of CM017582.2, read as the reverse complement.
ATTTCATAACATAGCTCTATATATATATATATATATATATATATTTATATTTTGAAGTTGTTCTTGTTCTAGTCAAGAACACAGTTTTAATTAAGTTCCGGTATCTCAAATGAAAATGCAATTGATGAGCAAAAATAAGTATACAAGCAGCATTCAAGCTGCTAAACTTGAGTTTTATATATGTATGCATGTACGTACTTTACGTACTTGTACTATATATAGTATATATAAATAAATGTACCTTCAAGAATGAAGGGCTAATTAATTTATATCCCTGTCTATCTCTTAATAGATGGATAACTTTGATGAAAATTATAATTAACCTTTAGCCTCTACATAACATATACTTGTGGTTCTCAAGAAAAATAAATTTATAAACCATTATTTCATGAAATTCATACCTTTTCCCTCATATTCTGTTGATGATTTCTAGATTTGTATATAAATGAATGTTAAAGCAATCCGAAAATGTAACAAATTAAGCTTTTGTACACTCCTAATTAAATTAATCCCATCAGTTGCTTCAAAAGAAAAAAGAAAAAAAAGAAACGTTTAAAAAGTTCTAAAACTGTACAGTTTAATCTTTAAGCTATAGGATTGATCGAATCTATTTTTGTCGTTTATGAAGGAGATTGGCTGTTATTATTGAATTAATCTTGAACTAATGTTGCAAGAAAATATTGAAATGGGTGACATATTGATTTGTAAAGGTTGGAAATGAAGAATAAGATTCTTGTTTCCCACCACAATTGGATGTGAAAAAAGGTACCTGTCACAGTGTTACTGTTACTTCCAATTTGACATGTTATGGTATTGATGCTGTACATAATTTTTATTATTTCAAACCGCCAAGCTAATAGTTTAACTAATTAAACATTTTTTTTACTTAAATATATCATTAATAATTAAAAAAAAACATTAACAGTTGGTAGATATAAATATAAAACCCCTCCTAATTTTCGTATATATGTTCAAGCAAATTTCTTGAAGTCATGCTTACAGAAGACCTCTTTTTGCCTATACCCTAATTAAATAATGAGCCACAAATTAATTAATACATAGTTATATTTTTATTTTTCAACAACATATCCCTAAGTTTAGGCTTTAACATTAATGTGGAGTGACGTTGTTCCATTATTTTAAATCATAATATTTGTATTTATGTGGAAACATATGAAGCGAATGTAATCTAGTGAATTTCTTATCATAAATTAATCCTTTTTGTTACTTTTTTTTTTTAATGCCTTACTATCACTTTCTTATCTTCTAGTGAATTTCTTCATTTAAGAATCATAATGATTAAGACTCGCATTTTTTTTGGTAATCATAATTATATACAAATTAACGCCGCATAGACAAAATTATATATATATATATAGTCGAGTGAACCGTTTATATCTCTGTCCTTTAGGAACATACAATCTACTATCTACTTATCTAATATAATAAAATTCACCTCTCATAGATCTTTATGTATATATATTCAAAATTAAAGTGAGAAAATGAATTAATTATTGGTAAATTATTGGTGCATGTCGCGGCTACTTAAAATAATAATGAAATTATAATGGAAGCATCACATATGCATAAATTAATTTAGTTTATCCCAAAAGAGAGAATGATTATGGGGAGCACCATCTTTGTTTTAGAATATAAATAATAACCCTTTAGCATATTAAATTTGATCATAAAAGAAGAAGTTTCTATGTCATAAAAAAGGTTAATCAAAGACTGAATCTTTCTACACTTTTTTTTTTTTTTCACCATTATTCTATTGTTTTAGCTTATAATAATATGTGGACTCACTAATGCAACCTAATTTATTTATTAATTTCTTAAATCATATATATATATATATATCAATTCAAGATATGTGTATTATATACATAAAATTTTTTTAATGGATTCTAGAAGTTAGTGTCTTATAACTTTTACAGTCACCAATTTAATGGGAGAAATTTAATTAATTTATTTATTCTACTAGTTAAAGCATATCACCTTCTGATGAAATAATGTCATGGTCGAATTTTCAAATGACTAAATCAAATAGTTAGATATTAAGTCCTACCATGAAACGGCAATTTCAAAATTCATTGCATGGCATTCCATAAGTTACTTTTTGATCTCGTCGAGTAATTAAAAGCCAGTTTAATTACCTTTAATAATACTAATTTAACATTTAGTTTAATTAGGCTGAACGAGGACTACATGTTCACAAAATGGCTAGCATTAGATTAGAGGGTGTTGTTCTTCTATTTAATTAAATTTCTACACCATTAATCAATAAATAAATGTCTATCTAATATTTTGTTATATGCTAAATACAATGAAATTAATAGAGTGATAAATATAATATTCCATTCGCTTCTCATCTTGAATTTCAAACCTGGCTCTTAATTAAAGATTGAGATGAATAAATATGTACAAATGTTCCATACGGATTGTACATGCGCATGACAACTTTATCATCAAGCTTTGAATTCCATTTTCGAATTCTCGCAGGGGTCAGCATCTCCCACATCGATCCAAAAGCTTTTATGGCCAACAAACTTTTTTTTTTTTTTTTTCTTCCCCAATTCACCAATGCTTTTTATATTCTCTATTTTTTTGGTCCCCGACAGGGTGATAGATATATGTACTGTCACACAAATTGGTTAGGCTTGACTCTCTTGGTTGATGATTCAAAAGGTTGGCATAAATATAACCTTTTGGTTTGGACCCATTTTATTTATTTATAATAATAATAATAATAATAATAATAATAATAATAATAATAATAATAATAATGATAATAGTGGAAGGAAAGTAATTATTATTGCCTTCTTTTTATATTTTTTTTAAGTTGGCAAAGGGATATGATGGACTTCGTTACATACAGCTAATGCATGTGTTGGGAGTTTCAAAATTAACTTTCCAACCATTATATATTCTTTGGTTTCAAAATCAACCCCACAATTAAAGAGAACCCCAAATGCTTAAAGAATAATAATATTTGTCTCTTGGTCAATGATATACAGGACGGTGAAGTGGATGAATTTTACAGACACTAATAATCTAGAGTTTATTTTTTAATAATTAATCATCAAACATCACGTAAGCAAATAATAGGAATATCACGAATGATAACGAATAGCATTAGTCATCTATTGGTTATAGTTCTAGCTACTTACCCTGTATATGTATAAGGTATATAAAGCCATTAGATCGATGCGTTGACAATTTCATACATGTACACGTACATGTTTTCACTCATCTATTGTTTCATTTCCAGCAGTTAGACGATTTTGAGAACCTTTGGTTGTTAGAAAGATTAATTAAATTCCCTCATATGAATACTCTCATTCTTACGGTGGAATTTTGATGGATGATTTTTCTTCTTCTTCTTCTTTTCTCTTATTCTTTTTTTTTTTATATTTTGTTTTATTTTTTTTATTTTTTGCATATATATAGAGTTTAGGCATGTTGCATGTAATTGAAAGTAACACCAATCTGGCGCATAACAATCTAAGTCTTCAGCTTCTCACCTACCTAACATTGGTTACTTTTATCAAATGTTGACATGGTATGAACATTATTGTTGAGATTGTGAGATCATACACTTAATTGAATCAAATTAAAAATAGAAGGTAAAGAAAATTTGTGAGGCACTAAATCGAATATTAGCTAAACTATAGCTAGAGGTAATAAATACAATAAATCTTCAAATTATGATAGGTTATTAATACATGGTGTATTAGTCAAATTAAAAAAAGCCTATTGAAAAGCTCTCTTTTAAGCTTCTGCCCTCCCGTGTTGAATTGATATCATTTTCGCTTGCTTGCACAGCAAGGCATTGGATCACAACGAAAGCAAGTAACAACAAATTTTTTTAGCTTCGTATGCATATTTACTATAATAAATAGTCATTTATAAGAGACATCGATGTAATTATCATTTTCCAATATAATTATTCTTGATATTCCAGTTATAAATTTATTTGATCACCATTACAAGTATTGAAGCTAGCTTGCACATAATGGAACATGAAAAAGGGTTTTCGTCACGTTTGATTATCAGATTCGTAATTGTAATTATATGGAGCATAGTATTGAGGAGGATATTGGAATAACATATTTTCTGCTTGTTGAGATTTCTTATTAAGCTATTTTTTTTGGCTTTGTTGCTTCACAACCTCAGCATGTTTCCCAAGTCTCTTTCTTAATGTATTCAATAAGCTCTCATGAATCAATAACTCCTCTTACTCTACACTCTGACTTCTTCATATCTGGTTCCACATTTACAATCCCATAAGATGAAAAAAAATAGAAGAAACAACCGAACATGACAAAGGAGGAAATACTTTAGAAATTTTGTGTGAACGCAAATGGATTCAGTTTATTTGGAGTGCAAATAGAAAGACCCAGAAGAAATAGGTTCGACTTCAAGCCCAATCTCGGCCCAAAATCCTTTTGGAAGTGGGCAACTTTGGTCTGTTTATGACCACTTGAAATACCTGTCATATTATATTAACTAGATTAAATAAACTGTTAAAATAAGTAATTGACATTTGAAATTTGGTTATCTATGCTCTTTTTATTTTACATAATTAAGGCCATAAAACTGCAAATATTAGTGGGGGGATATTGAACCAAGTCTAAATTAACAACACAAAGGCTAATGATACCTGCTGCATTATCTTTGGTGACACAAATTGAAGAGAGGGAGAGAGCATAGAAGGCTCATCCAATGGCAGAGATGAATCAATGATTCGAAAGTGGAAATGGTCCTCACCTACCCCATTTGATCAAATAGCGACATCCTATCACGAGAATATGGTGCATCTCCATACTGATTACTGTCCCTGCCAACTATATGTCATAGTCACTCAGAATGGTCAAATCACACATTTTAACCCAATTCTTCTCTCTCTCTCTATATGTATATACACAGCACACACACAAACTGAGATACACAGGTAAAAGTATAATCTCCTTCAAAAGAATTAGAGATGAAGCAGAAGTAAGGAGGACACACTAAATATTCGACTGAACAGCATAAGAAAGTAGTGTAAGAAAGATGACTACTCCTCAGGACTCTGAGCTACTGGAGATTGAGGTCTCTACCTCCTCTCAATTCTCACCACCTTCTAATTTCTTTTCTTTTTACTTTCATGCATTACTTACTCTCTCTTTTTTTTTTTCTTTTCTTAAAGACGTACATTCTCAAAGTGAACATTAACTGTCAAGGATGCGCACAGAAAGTCAGAAAACTCCTCAGGAATATTGAAGGTATGCTTACCTCCTTTATATATATACACACACACACACACGCACGCACACCCTGTTTTGTATTACAAATTATGTGCACACCTTTTATTGGATACAAATTTGTTAGATGTTAGCATGGACTTTCTAACAAAAATCCAACTTTTGTTTGTTCCATGAGGAAAAGCTTTTCTTTCAAGAATCTCTCTGCATGTTAGATGAAGAGGCTTTCTGCCTTTTTTTCTTTTGTAAATTCCTAAAATACCTCACCTGTTCCTCTAGTACTACAATGTCCTTCATCATTCAGACTCTTCGAGTCTGATCACTGTTTTAGTTTAAGATGTACATTTTTATTTTTTCTGTCCATTTTTCTTCTGAAAGAAAAAGAAAACATAGAATAAGAAAGGGAAAAAATAATTGTCAAGTAGATTCCATAGGTTTTCCAATGACGTAAAATAGTGAAAGCTACTCAGATATTTTTTTCCTCTACTATAATACCACAATGAATTATTACTAATCACTACTAAAAATTTATGGCTTTGGATTCAGGTGTTTATAATGTAAACATAGATGCAGAAAAACAGCAAGTCATGGTCATAGGCAGTGTGGATTCTGCCACTTTGATAAAAAAATTACTCAGATACGGAAAACATGCAGAGCTTTGTTCTCCAACTACCAACCAACTAGAAGCCAAAATGAACACAGCTCTACTTACTGGCCTCAATGCCTCCAGAAATCAACATCCTCTCCCCGCCTTTTTTGGCACTGAAGGAGATCATGGATTGGGATCAATGGCAGGTGAATTCCGGCAGAATTTCATAACAACAAATGAGGAAAATACGAATCTGGGAAGTGATGCAAACACAAAAATTGTTAATGTTGATAAATTTCAAGAAAATATCATGAATATGACAGCAGGTACAGGTGGTGAAGCTGGTTTTACCGGTTTCGGAAGACATGGTGAATTTGGTGATCTTCAAAGCTACACTGCAGAGCCTTTAGTGTGGAAGTATGATAATTTACCTCCGACGATGAAGACCTACATGATGATGAATGAAAACAACTACATGGAGGAAGATAGGTCCTCATACTACAACATGGTGATGAATGAGAACCAAATTTACAGGAACCAACCTCTGATGAATTATGCATCTCCAATGATTCCTTTTAACAATGACTCTTACTTCAAGTTTGAATCTGCGTCAACCCCTGGCTATTATTATTAATCTGTGCCTCGTAGAAGAAAATTGAGAAAATGGATAGGATCCTTCATTGTTGAGACTGAATTCGTAGTAGTAATGCTAGTCAGGAATAAATATACGAGTTCACTGGCTTTTGTTCACTAGCTTCCAACTTGTTAAGTTCTGAATTTTTACAATTTCATGATGATAGTAGGAAACATATTAAAGGAAAATTTGAGATTCTGAAAACAATGATCTTATCAGCTTCACATACAGTATCAAATGTATTTCAAGTTGATTCAATTTGAGTTAGATAATAGGAGGGCAACAACAATAGAAATGAGTGATGAGCGTCAGGAGGAGAGTAGATGAAATAAAACCCATATTGTTCATTTCATATATTTGAATTTGCAAGCAATATAATAATAACAGATGAGTGCATATAAACCATCTGAACCAAGTAATTTAGAATATGAACATGAACAACAAAGGTTCTATTTTTTTTTTTCTCAATTTTGAGAGGAAAATTTGAGAAGGTATAAGTACGAGAACTCTAACTTAGCGCCTTTGTGCTTTTCTGCGCCTAGACTGTGTTTTCTGCCATCTCTTTCTTGGAACTAGTTTGGATTTTGGTTTCAGCTTTAGCTCCGGGGAGAACTTATAATTAGGATCTCTCATACGCGCTTGAATATCCTTGAAAAACTGCATATTCAATTTCTTAGGTCCTCCTTGTCTAAGTTCTGCATATTCAGGTCCTGAGACAACATTTTCAAATGCTCCTATTAGAATGTCCAAATCACTCATGACCTCCCAAACATTTGTGTAACGCCCATCTGGTCCTTTCTTCAACTTTTTTAAGGCATTTTCAACAGCAAGTTTCCTGGCTTGCTTTCCGGGAGACAACTCCTCCGGTCCCTCCTCAGCTTTCAACATTTCTGAGATTGTTCGGTATTTCGATGTTTCCTCAAACTCAAACAATTTGTCCACGTATTTATCACTACTTTCATTTGGGTAGGCTTCTGTAGGAATATCGTCGTCATCATCACCTTCACTACCAGTCCACAGAGTCTTCTCCTCGTCACTTCCAGACCATACACTTCTTAATTCATCACTATCATCAGCATTAATTAAGTCAGAGTGCTCCTTTGCCTTCAGTCTAACTTTCCGGATCTCTTCTTCCAGATTATCTTTCCCATCTTTTCCATCGTCACTTTCATCCTCACTCCCTGTCCACAAAGAAGTTTCTTCATCCATCTCTTTCTTCCATGCTTTCCTGAATCCCTCATCACCAGGTTTACCATTGCCAAAGAGATCATAATGTTTGCGTCTATCACGAGCATATGATCGTAATGCTGCAAAATATATAATAATAGTCAGAACATATAAAAGCTGGATAAGCATCAAAATATAAAAAGATTTACTTTTTCACTTTTGAAATTTTGTTGCTACACAATCCACATAAAGACATTTAAATGGAAATCTGTCATTTATTAACTAGTCATCTACAAGGGAGTTTCACAAATAGAGAGAGCAGTAGTAAACCATGTACTTATAACAACATATTTCAACTATTCAGCATGATCTATGGATAGTCTTCTACATACCCCACAAAGATGGAAAACAAAACAAAACCAAAAGATGATAAAAGAAACAAAACAACTAAGGGTGAGAACAGAAAGACAAAACAAAATGAATTATGAAATTTAAGCTATGGAAACTAACCTTGAAAATTCAAGCATAACCCACATGTAATTTGACTATTTGGACTCCTTAAAGATGAATCATGCAGACTTTCTAATCTGAAGGTGAGAATGGATAAATAGTTCAGATTTTGATAACAAAGTATCGGAAGCAATAACTTTCATACAGCATTCTGAACAAACCTAGTGAGAAGACTATGACCTTGGAGAGGTTGATGGCAGCAAAAAGGGTTTTGGCATTCTTCCAGTTGATGGAAGGAGGAAAAGGCGGGAACAGAGCCTCCAAGCCATAATCATTTGCAACTACAACCTGTTGTGGTCAGAAGGTATATAAATTGCGACAAATTGTTCTGAGCAACTAACTTAAAAAATAAAAACCGCAAACTGAATAATACAAATAATCCAAAAACAGAAAAAGAGAAACAGAGAGTGAGAAAAAGAGAGTGATTTTGAGATAGAAATTGAGAAACAAAAAGATTGATTATCGAGAGAAAATCACTTACCAGCTGAGTCTGAGTTGGAGCGATGGCAGGCGAGGCGCGGTTTAGAGCTCATGAACAACGGAGAGTTTGAGAAGCACCACCACGAACAGCGACAGAATATTGTTTATTTACAAACTTAAATCATTTTAATTTATTTTATAAGGTAAAATGAAAATATACATGTCAAAAATTTAATTATACATATGGATCAGCGATAAAAAATCTCAGATGAAAAAAGAAAATTATTAATTTGATTAATACATATAGATCAGCGGTAAAAAAAAAAATTGACTACTGAGTCTTTTTGAAATATCAGATGATAAGAAGGCTTTTTCTTTATTTATCAAAAAGAAAAAAACATCGTATTCCTTTTATTACATTATAAAATACTTAGTATATTTCATTTCACAAGAACCTAATTGTTGTTATTATTTTTATATTAAGGTTTGGGTGTGTTGTGTTAAAGAAAAATTTAGTACGAGTTTTAAATATTTTTATTTTCTATACACTTTACAACGATTTTGAGACAGCAACTAATAAATAAATAATTAAAACACTGCTGCTACTTTAAAAGCTAAATGTTATTGCTTAAACATTTTTTTTTTCCATTTTTGTGCACGCTCGCTGAAATCAACCCCATTTTTTGCAAATTGGTTTTAAATATTTCATTGAAACAACAAAAACACATTTTGAACCAACTCAAAAACAGTGAGAATGAAAAATGACGTTCAAAATTTTGCAATGAAAATAAGAGCTACGCCTCTTGAATGAAAGACACAAGATCAAACTATAGCCAGTTGAACTGGTTCGATATTAAAATTTTGAACAAGTCTTTGGAATTGAAGGGAGGAACATGTACTAATAATTCATGTACATTTCTAAAAGCTGATTATGAAAACAACATTCTCTAACAAAATAACATCTACTTAGAAGGGTCTTTATACAATATTTTGGTTAGCATGTAATATGTTACACTTTAAATTTGTGATACAATCTCTAGATTGCTGGGGCTTCAGAACTATGGTCATCCAACATCTCCACCACAGGAGCATACTGCAGAATTTTAACCAATATATATAGTGAATGCGAGAGAGAGAGATTTGGTATGGTACAAATTTCAATACAAATTACTGACCTCGTCATCTTCCAAGTACATCCCATCAACTGCGCAGTTCTGCTGGAATTCCCACCCAAGATTGTGTTCAAGCAGTTCCTTGAGCTTCCTTGTCTATGAGAATTGAAAAAAACAAAATTATAATTTTTTTCATAGTATGATTTGTTAGCTACAACTAAATGTTAATGCAATTCTGTATAGGACATTAAATGAGGATTTCAAACATCAATTCTAAGATTTTACCTACAGAATCAAGTGAAGCTATATGAAATATTTTAACAAGTGGCTTAGTTGAGTAACTTGGAACGAGAAAAGGAAAAACAAGAAATCATTCTAATTCTTATTAAGAGGAAAAGAAATGAGGTCTACCCCCTGGGCTAGTCTAGAATCCCATTCTCGGTTTTGCCCAAATCTTATTCCTGGAGAGGTACAAAATATCATTCTAATTCCAATGGAATGCACGTCAAAAGTCCCAAACTATCTTTATGATACTTTAGTACAGCTTATTTTGTGAAAGTGCACTATGGTTATTATCCCATTTTGATTTCTCAACAGGAATCATTCTCATTCAAACTCCGAACAATAAATACACTTTGTTTCAAAAACAAAAGCCCCTTAGCCCCAAGTGAGAAATCAATCCCAAACTCTCATTACAACTCCAAACAGTAAACACATTGATGCAAATACTAGGTTTACTTCTCACTTTGATACCTATTTCAGTCTTGAGATTTGTTCCGAATAGAAACTTGTCTTGGCACAGATTAAGCTACTTTTGAACTTAATAAGCACTTGGTACTTGTGAAAGCATAATAATTAGAGGTGTTAATGAGATGCACGTCTCTAATCTCAGAACACTTGCTGCTTCAAAACACTAGAGATGTTAAAGTACCCTAACTTTAAAATTGGCCTTCTCTCTGACACCAATGATCTACAGACGCTGCTCCAGTCTGAAATACCTAAGATCATTATAACAGTGAATTGCAATTTGTGTGCAATATCACAGATGACAGAATGGAACAGTTGTGATTTTCCAAAGTTAATTTAGCAAATGGGTATGGAATTGAACACAGGCTGCAAAGAGGTTGGAGTGGGATAGGTTGGAGTGGGATAAAGATAAGTGATAATTCTACAAGGAACTACAGCGTTTAGAGAACATCTCAAAACCGACTTGTTGACATCCTCAATGACAGTTTCCAAGTGGTACAAAGAGCAAAATGACCTAATCTTTACACTTCATGCTACTATAGTTTAAAGTAACACATGAAGTATCCTCTCTCATTTGCATATGATGCTGTCAGTGGAAATCATGAGGAAAAATGAAATTTGTATTCATTTGCAAAAAATAAAAATCAAATGCTACTGGAAGAAAGAATGCCCTTCAAGAGGAACAGAAATCTTTGCCTATTTTTCTCCTGAAAGGAAACTTTCATTAGGTTAGATTACTTGGACATACCCATGTCAAAAGATCACCATCAATAACTGAGGCCTCTTGCACCAGCCAGAAGAAATCCTGCAACCCAATACAATATTAATGTATTATTAATCAAATAGGTGTAGTGACTACAAGATTCACTTTGCCAGACTTCACTTAATCAAAACTTTTTCTTTTCACAAAAATAATTGATAAATTGAATGACAAACAGTTAATAAGAAAGAGTACAGCTCAATAGATATGTGGGATGGCTTAAATTTTGATCTGTTGATGACTTGGGGATTAATTACAAATATTACTCTTGAATTTTGGACTGTATGTCATTTTAGTCTCTTTTTGTTTTGTCCAGTCAACCATCTATTATTAATTTGTATAAAAAAGCTACGCTGTTGAGGTGGTGAGTGATGAAAATGCCTGTTCACCAATGAAGCATGAAGAAGCACTAACAATAATATGATGACCTCATGCTTATACCTTGAAAAGGTGATGTAGAAAGCTATCAGCAGAAAACCATGAGTCATCTAACAATGCCGATTCTCCAGCATTTGTATTCGTGGGATCTTTGCGAAGTCCATATTTCAGTTGATAGAAGATGACTCTGATGACCTGTTAGTATTATATCTTATGTTAGATATTGTTCTTGAAAAAATAAGACAGACAAAAGGTATATGCAGGACAGAAGGAAGGAAATTGAAAAGTTAACTTATTGGGTTCATTAAAGTCTTCCTCCAAAAGAGTTTAAGGAATGTAAGAAGAAATACTAGCAACACTGCTACAGTTTCAAATATTACCTTTGTGAATAACTGACTTCTTGTATCAAAAGGCTGCATCAGATGTAAAATTTTCAGTAAATTGCAATACAACAAAAGCTATTTCAGAAACCAAAACTGAAACCAAATGCATCTCTAAGTCAACTGATGTTAGTTCACATGCAAGCTGTGTATCACTTAAAAAATCATAAGAAGAATATAATGAAGTGAAGTTACATCAGAAAAGCCACCACCTATCTAAATTTCGTTCTGTGTTTTTCTTACATAAGTTCTTTCCCTTTCTTATCAAGTGTCAAGGCTAAATAGAGTTCATATTTACTACTTAGAATGAAACTAATGTGGCAGAAATCACTAATAAGGAAGCTCTACAAAGTTCTAATGTGACAAAAAAGCTTCCAGCAATATAGCTCATAGCATGGTGCAACATGATAGAATGGAACATGTTGAGGTTAATGACACTTCCTCAGAGAACCTAGAGAGTGGTGTAATTGTTAGTTTTGAACACCATTTTTGTACACCAGTTTATAGACGTTCTCATCAAAGGACTCTCAGAGAAATAATTTCAATTGATCAGAAGAATGCTAGGAATGATGAAAATCTACAAACCAGCTTGAGGGGATTATTGATTATTCCAGATAGAAACTCTTATATAACTTGTTTCAATTAATGATTTAGGCTATTTTAGGCTTACTGTATAATATATTTTTTATGGAATCTAATTGTGTAAGTGGAAGACTTACCATATTCAGCAAGCCTATATATTCGTAATCCTAGCATTTATTCTTTTTTCAGAACCAGTATGTATTGGTGTTTAGACAAAGGAGATCCTATGTGATTATGTTAGGAGGCAATAATAACATTTAATCTTAATGTTTCCTCGTCTTTATAGATGATCACTAGCAAAAAGTCATAGACAAATCCTTCAATTTCTAATATGTGATTGATTGAGAGTATTCTGATCTGAGGGGTCAGTTATAATTCAAATAGGTACGATATAGCAGTTTGGAACCAAGATCCCTCTAAAGCTTTTCCTTGTAAATCTCTTCAATTCTAGATTGAAAAACTCTTTTTCTCTTAACTTTTGACTTTAATCAACAATTTTAAAGCTAATCCGCCAACAGAGATTGCAAAAAATTTACCATACCCACAGGGTTTAATAAAATTACACAAAACCCCCCTGCACCAAAAATGTCTCCCTTACCATTTAAAAATGAAAAAACAAACTACAATCACCTCCAGCTTGAGTTGAATGACATAATATTATTTTTTGAGATTTTAAAAAATTTTAAATGCCAAAAATACCTCTATTATGTTTGATTAATTGAAATAACCCTTAAAGCACTGCTAAAATTGGAGTTATTTTAATTGCTCTATAAGGTATCTTGCTCCCTATATATATTTTAACATGTTTTTTTTTTCTAATTTAAATATATGGACCTACTTGATAATCACATCTATGACTAAATTAGAGGCAGGCACCATATTGAATGAATTACTGAATAAGCATAATAATTAGGGATATCCAGCTAAATATAAATTGGTATAATCAACTTAGTGAGATCCCCAACATTTAACAGCATAAATTGTTAGGACACCATTAGGTATTTAACACATTACTTGCAAAAAAGCAACTCATACAGGAGGAAATGTACAAGATTCACAGAAAAAGTCTTCACAAACACAAGATACTTGAGACACAAATCAATGTCTAAATGTGGGAACATTTTTATCTCCGAAATACAATTTCATAAATGAAGTGAAAATTGTCTCTAAATCAATACTTACCGCTTTAGTACATCCAAATAGAAGGCTGACCAAAGACTTCCACTGTAGAAATGCTTCTAGTGACTGCCCCATCTACATCAATTCCAGACTCATATAAATATGACAGTTTTCATAATAAAGGAATATTCTACAATATAATTCCGCACATACCAAAAATGCTATGAATGCAAATTGCAGCTCCCCAATAAATAAGTCTTCAGAACCTCCATATTCTTTTATCAGAATGCTTTCTAACAATTGTGTCTAAAAAGATCAGTTCAAATGTATTAGCCAAATCAGGAAACATGGATCAATAACATTAAGTAATATGCTTCAAAAAACTTCTATAGTACTTACTTTATCAAGATTCAAGGAAGTAAGTTCTTGCCCATCAATTCCTCTTTGTTTGAAAACACGGGGAATTGATGTATAGTAGCATCCTCTTTTCTCAGAGTTGTCAACAGATGTTGAGAACTTACCAACCTTCAATTGCTCATCTAGAGCTTTCTCCATTGTTGTTTTAGGAGTATTTTTACCCATCATAGATTCAGATGCAACAGTGATTTCTCCTCCGATGGGTTCTGCCAATGAAAAAGAAATCATTAATAATATATCTTCTGCTTATGACGCTTATGACCAACTTGCTATTGCCATGCAAAACTTTTTTAGGTATAGAAGTATATACTCAATTAATTTTCATCCCTCACAAGCAAACAATTTAGGACATGAAAAAATTATGAAAGGATGGTTAACGGAACTAATAGAAAGAGACTTTAAAAACATAAATCTTATTCAGTTTAGCTAGCTCATATATTCAACACAGATGTTCAATGTAATAACTCCAAATATCCAACAGGCATCTATTGTAAATGTTAGAAATAAAAGTAGGTTGACTAAAGGAAGATTCAACAATCAACAGAAAAAATGCATACCAAAAATCAAATTATCCCGAAAGAAAGAGAACTAAAATGTTAGTAAAAGAACAACAAGAAAGTTGACTTATGGAAGATTGATATAAAATACATTCATCGTCCAAAAAAGGCAACATTGAAGAAACTTTTTGATTGCAATGTCAAGGAAATTAATAATATGTAAAAACCTTGACATAGTTATTAATACATACCAATCTGCTCTATAATGCTCTTTGTAATGTAATTAGACAACCGCTTCCAATCTCCATACTGGTTTAAATTATAAGGACCAAGATGTCTGTCAAATTCCATATTTCTGACCGCTACGCAGTATCTTTCTTCCTAGATGGTGAAAGGCAACATTAGGGAAATACAAAAGAAAGAAGCAAACAAAATCATTACTTATCACAATCTCATATCATAGACTTATCTTTAGAGGTTTTATCAAGTTATATATGTGCACTCCGTAGTTATGTTGTGTAATCTAACATATGTTTCTCCCAATTATAGAGGCATAAGTAACAAATTAAATAAATTGAGGTGCAAAGTTTGTTCCAAATTACAATGTATGCCAGTCATCGATAAAAAAATTAATAAGCCAAATAAAAGTGAATAAATACCTCCTCTTCTGATACTTTGACTAGCCGTTCCTCTTGTTGATCCCACTTACGAACAATAACCTGTTGCAACAGTAACAAAACGAAAAAGGTGAGTCCTGATCCACAACTTCCAATACCACAGAAAAAAAAAACCTTACTCTTAAATGTTCATGAAACCACAAATGACCTTAGTTAAAGAATGTAAGAAACCAAAAAGATTTCAAACCTCAGAGGGGGCAGCATCAATAAAAAAGCCAATAATTGGTGAGAACTCCTTCCCGTCCCTACATGTTGAAAATACATTCTTTCATTCATTATACGTACATACATAAAATACACACATAGAGATTAAGCTAGATTTATGAAAAATAAGATCACTTTACATGTCTCTAACTCACACACACACGAATAACAAAAAAAAAAGAAAGAAGAAGGTTCACAAAAGCAACCTGGTTGATGCACTATAATAAACAAAATGCGGACCAGGAGGAATCATCTTTATGCCTTTGAAAGCAGGACCTACTGAAGACATCTGCTAGTCACACAAAAACCAAAAATCGCATTGTGAAATGAACCAACTCATTCATTAAAACTCTCATGCAAACCACCCTTCAATTTTGTTCACCAAGCAAGCATTTAAAAACTGCAAATCCCTCAGAATTATCGTTTTCTCCCAATTTTTCCAGGCGACCAAACAGAGCATGTAGTCTTACCTGAGTATCAATACCGACTAGAGTGTATTGAGGAACGTCGAGGAGGAGAAGCGTCGAGCCCTGCTTCACAAGCCCTAGCGCCATTTCAGGATCCATGGTTGGTTTTCGTAAATTTACTTTTCCACTACAAACTTTTATTATATATATATATTTTTTCCTGGTTTTTTCGTTCGGACTTTGAATTCTGATTCTGGATTCTGGTATGAGTAGCTGAAAGAGACAGAGAGCTCTGGCACTGAACAAGTACAGCACACCAGAAACCTCTGGCGCGCTTTCATGCATAGCCCCCAGATGGGCCGGACCGGGCCGGAATTATATAACACGAGTTGTTCGATTTATACATTCTTTTAGAACCTTATACACCCAATATTATTATAAATTATAGAAGAATAGTACCTGTACCCTTTGTTTTGTTGCTTTGTCATCTCTATACTTCCAAAAGGTCTCAAATTGTTCGTTTATTGTACAATTTTTGTCAAATAAATATGAAAAGCTATATGTTAAATGCATATTGGCCAGTCATTTGACTTAAAAATGCTTTTAAAGGTACATTATTTGAGTTTTGTAACATAATTCTTCATCTTTATTTCACAAAAATTGTATATAAAAGGAAGTTTTTAGACTTCTGAAACTATAAGGGTGACATTGCAACCAAAAAAATACAGGGACTAAATTGAGACGGGGGCCAAAGTTCAAAGGTGGTTTTAAATTTACGTTAAATTTATATCAAGCCCCAAGTTACTCATGAAAAGAATTAAAACGAATTCTTCCAAGCATGAAGTTTAATTGGAATAATATGTACTGGATATTGAATTTTCTTTTTCTTTTCTGATGAAATTAAGGGTTAAACTATTTAAATTTAACATGCTAAGAAATAAGAGTAAAAATATCTAGTAAAATAAATGACATTTCATATTTTTTTTCTTTAAAATATATAAATATTAAGGATCTAAAAAGTGATCGTATCCTTTCCTTAAAAAGAAAAAAAAAAAAAAAATAATAATTTTCCTAGGGTGCAAATACCGCCTACTTAAAAAAAACACAAAATGAATGTATGCTATAACTTAAAAGTTGGCTGAATGCCACAATCAGTAGTAAAATGTTATACATGATTTATATGTTTCCATTTCACGGAAATTATTCTTTCTATAAACTATGGTGCTACAACCTGAAAACATAACTTAATAAAAAAAATTCCCCCCCTTATGGCTACTCCAAAACCCACCCAAAATTTGAGTGAGCACAATCATGGATGTAAATTGTTCCAAATGAAACATGACTACGAATGTATTCCAAAAGCTTATCATCATTCATCATCTGTCAGTTGTACATTTCAGCTTTGAAATTAACTTGAGGATTACGAATGTCATCTTGGCTCTGAATCAATCGAATCTCCAAACTGCTTGACTTTGGATCATGTCCTGCAGTTTTGTAGTCATTTAACGTCCTCTGCAGAAGTGCCTGAAATTATTGGCTACTTTGTCAGTCATCATCATAGTTGAACCAAGGGATTCCGGCAACACAATGAAACTACAGGCCGCTATTTAATCATCTCAAAGCAAATTTTTTCGTGACACTCATTTGAGTGGATAGAGCAACGAAGGCAAAGAATGGAGAAAGAAAGTGATTAAAATGCTGCCCTTTTAGAGGTAAATTTGGTCTACCTTTCGTGATGCCAATATTTTTCCATATGGCAAGTAAACTTTAAACACATCTACTGTAAATGATAAAGAAAGAAGAAGAAAATGAAGAGCGTCTAAAAGACAGTGTAATATCTAATATGAGATCCCTACAATTAAGATTTACATTAAAACGCAAAAGGGCACATCCCAGAAAGACCATTTTGGTGCTAAAAAATATAAGGTTTTCTGAAAGTCAACTAAGGAAGGCTTCCCATCAATTTTAGTAACAATTGTATACGTTATGTCAAAAACTCAAGGAAATGATCAAAGAAACAATAAAAGATAATACCTGCAAGCTCGATACTGCAAGCTCCGCTGCCTTCCCAAGGTTGTTGGGATATTTCTGGATGAACCAAGAGCAGTTATTAGTATAAAGAAAGATTATTAGCATGAAAAGGTAAGAAATTGGTTTCAAAGCCATATAATAGTTAGAGAATTTACATTGCTCCAACCGAGTAAAAGTGCAGTCATAAGATCCCCTGTTCCCTAAAAGCATAAACACATATACTTGTCAACCTAAACAGTCTTACAAAAGGAATAGCTGTGCTAACATATAGAAGTTAAATCTACAACTAAATAGACCAATTGAATACCTGATATATTTCACTTGAAAAGACAATTGTTTAAATCAACTTGATTAGAAAAATGAACAATTGTGTGGAATAGCTAATTGCATAACTGACTCTCTAAATCATATGTACTCACACTTATTTTACGAGAAGGAACAAGCAGGTATGCATTTAATAAATACAGATTTAATAGGTCACAAACTTTCCCGTGCCAGTTCACCTGCTATATTTGAAGACTACAGTGCACATGCTAGTTTCGTTGCTTCATTTGTACATATCAACAAAACATTGCAGGAAAGAATTTATAAAATGTCACCAACATACCGTGAAGTACGCTGGAATTTTGGGAATCTTGATCTTGAACTGCTCAGGCAACTGACCCTATCACATTCAAGTGTCCAGTAAAATTTTAAAGATGTGAAGTAATAATCAATCGTAACTTTTATGGTACTTGTTACTTGTAATGTGAGCTACGTAGCTATGTTACTTGTGACTTGCTGTCACCAGAAATAACTTTACAAGTTTTTTAGATATTAAATTCCAAATTAAAAGTTTATTTATCTACTTAACCTCTTTAATTGAGAAAAGAAAATTTCCAAAGTATAATCTAATCCAGTACGTTACTATGACATGGTGACAGAAACAATTAAAACTATCAATTAGTGCTCCAAAATGATCTAAGTTTAAGCCAAACTTAAATTTGAAACCTGAAGCACAGGGAAACCAACCTGTTCCTTCTGATGACTACCAATGAGGAAAAGATTTCCATCTAAACTAAAGCTTGTAATCACAACCTGAGTTTATTAAAATTTTACACATTACAACCAGAGAATTATAAAATTTCACAAAATATTTACAACAATGTGTGTGGTAAGGCACAGAGAGAGAGAAGAAAGGAGAGGGGGGGGGATGAGAGAGAAAGAGAGAATTAAAGATTAAAATATATGTGAAACAATTTTTTCCATATAAATAAACAGCATTTTTAAAGAGTAGAAAAATTTAGTTTTCCACAAAAGGACAAAATGCCATCGGAATAAAACAAGAAACAGAATTTAATTATATCAGATATTCAAGCATTGCATGAATTGTTCAGGTAACATATAAAAGTAGATAATGAAACCTTTGAAGGTCCAGCAGCATGAAGAATGTTGCAAGCTTCACGGCCATCTATTTCAGATCCTATCCTGTGACAAATGACTCTTTTCAGAAAGAAAATGTTGCAGTATTATGGAAATTTTTTATTCTTTACAAATAGAAACATATACTGCCACATTGAAAGCAAAAAGTTCTAAATTATGCGATAGAATGATGTGAGACCTAACAGCACCTTAGCAACTATACCAATGTCCACCACCGTTAATGACAAATAGCTTTTGCTCTCATAAATAAAACTCGAACTTGACATTTTATTAGTTCAAAGTTTCATAAAGTAGCGCTGTGTGCTTGCATGGGTGCATGAGTGTGTGAATGTGCATAGGAGGCATTATTTGGCAGAGACAAGAAAGAAACAAAAAATAGAAGTATTTGGTTGTTCTGACATCGTATAATCCATACTTCCACTCCCTCCACTGTTAGTCAAAATAGTCAGTTTGCTTCTTTAAAGTGATATCCATATTTTACCAAGAAACTAGTTCAAAAGTGTTCTAGTAAAATTATGCCATGATCTTTTATTTTCTTTTTTCCTTATTTTTTTATTTTGGAAATAGTAATTGGAAAATCAGTTGACAACATTATAAAATTAGTAAATCTCACAAGGTAACATTATCCACGACTAAGCTAACCTTTAAGGCTTTAATACATCAAACTGTTATTGATATCTGATAAATTATTAGGAAAATCAAAATCAGATGCGAGTTAAATTGTCTAATTACAAAGACATTCCAAGAATTAAAATAAACAATGTGAGATTTACCCATCATATAATGTGATATCAGAAATTACCTTAAACCAGTTAATTGTTCTGCTTCAAACTGGTTAGGAGTTAACATCGAAGCCACTGGGACCACCTAATTACAGAGAATGTGATCAAAAGGCAGCAATATCAATATAGTCTTCAAACCAATGAGGCTTGCATGAAATAACCACATGGAAGGGCCAAAATTAAAGATTAAGTTTTTTCCCAAGTTAATATATCAGATCAACCCAAAAGGTCACGGAAGTAGATGCTGATCAGATGCGTACTCAAGTTTCAGTAGTTATAATTAATAACATCCAAACAATTCTATCTACACATAAACTAGTGATAAGCATGCGAATACATATAAATGTCAGATGGGATGCTTACCTTCTCTCGGTAGACTGATACCAGCTCTGGAGGAACATAGAGCTTTCCTTCATCACCCATCACAGGATCACAGACTGGAAAGTACGGGCCAGAATTTAGTGAGAATAAAGAGGGACAAGCAGTATAAAATGAACAAGGACATTCTGTTAAGCCAAAACATAAGCTTAACAGTAATCCATTATATGAAAATTTACAAGGATGCAACACAATGCACAAGGAAAGTATGCACTACAATTAATAGATGTAAAATCATGTGCAGTATTTCAGAAGAGTCTTAATGCATCACATGGAGCTATTATTTGTGGAAAATTGTGCCATGAATCTTAAAGATTTCAGGCCTATTAGCTTAGTGATGGATATATTGAAGTTTTTTAGTGTTTTACATTATGTTTCTTACAAAGGTTAGTTTTAAGGATTTAGGTGCGGCAGTTAGTTATGAAGATGGGCAGAGTGGCACAATGTTTACGTAGTATCTTTTTCATTAAGGAGGCTTGCACTTATGAAGAGAGTTACTATATCTTTATTACTATTCCAAGTTCCAACGGGAACAATTAGAGATGATTCAGCAAGATTTCTTTCTGGCAGGGTCTGGAGATGACTTTAAACTGACCTAATTTATAGAACACAATTTATATGCCATGTTGGGATGGAGGGTTGTGTAGAAGGAAATTGATATTTCCAACTGGGCTTCATGGTGCATTACTTTGGGCTATGTAGTGATGAAGGTAAGTCTATGAAGATGTATTGTCAAGAAAGAAATATGGAGAGGTCAGTGGGTGGAGAAGCATCCAGGAAGAAGTGCAAATGCAGTACCTATTTCTTAGGAACAAAGATTGAAGCAAAGGGTTCTAAAATACTAGAATGGAGGAAAACACATTAGGAGTACAAATGCAGTACCTATTTCTTAGGAACAAAGATTGAAGCAAAGGGTTCTAAAATACTGGAATGGAGGAAAACAAATTAAAGGAGTGCAAATGCAGTACCTATTCCAAATGCCTAGTATTTGAAAACCATCAAGGAAGGAGTGCAATGTTTGCATTGCAGTACCTATTTCTTAGGAACAAAGATTGAAGGAAACTTATTTTTGCCTGATTTCAGGTGTGTGAACCGTCTTCTAAAACTCTTTTTTTCCAGTTAGTTTGCTGATTATTTGGAGCATGGAGGCAAACATATTGAAGGCATCACTAGATCTCAAGGCTACATATAAGGTGAGAATTAGAGGGCAATATAGGATCACATAGGTTGTCATATATGTTTGAGGGGAATCTTTTAATTGGGCTTTGAAGGGTGTTTCTAGTAATAAGTTTCATTTTGTTATTAAGGTGATGTATGTAGTTTCCAGACCTAATAAAGTAATACTATTTATATCCCCTAGGCCCTAGCAATCTTTGAGCACTAAACCCCAGGAATTTTGTTTTATCAAATGATCTACTCACCATATGTAAGTTTTGGGTTTATGGAGCGAAGCTTATCGACCACTTCCAACACAGTGTTCAAAAAAGAAACCGAACCAATATAACCTGCAGTTTATCAAATAAGAATTAGGTTTCTTCATAGGAGACATAACTTTGTTTAAAATAAGAATATCAATTAGCATAGTTCAACAGGCATAAACTAAGAGGAAAGCAATTGAAGAAAAATCAAAGGATCCTATTCAAATATCATCCAAAAGAGAATGAGGTTTTGAAATGAATCATATTCTGCAATATATATAAATCCTTCTGGAAATCTACATTTTTGACCTCATGATTAAAAAAATAAAAAAACTGCGTAATACCATTCACTACAGCAAAAGAGATAAAGCCACAATATTCAACTGCTTTGAAGTCTTCCACAGCATATACCCAAAACGATAACCCAATCAACATTTTCAAAGGAAAACCTTTTCAGTTGAGTCCTATAGTAGCAGTATTAGAGCATTGCCACTGTTTACAACATACAACTGATATCATAAAATAATAGGGATTGAAAAGATAAAGATGCTTAATCTCACTGGAAGACAAAAGAATTCTGAAAAAATACTAGATGCCTTTTATCAACAGAAATGACGTTTGATATCCATGCAAGCATTACATAATAGAAATATGTTTCATGGAGATCCAGCATACTGGCTTGTAAGACAACCTTGAATAACATAATGGATATACTTGACATATTACATTCACGAAATCACTGGAACCTGAGTTATACTCTCTTCTGGTCTTCCAAAGGCAGAAGGTAAACATAATGCATCTACTTTGTGATACAAAGAGTGCCAAAGAGTGCAGAATACCAAAATGAATTTTAAATCCTTTTTCATATTTATCACATTTAAATGATTTAATTAGACACTTCCAAAAGTGAAATCAGCAATTTCAGGTAGTTTCCAAATCCATTTTGGTATCTAACATCCATCCCTCCCTAATATTTGTTCTCTCGAATTCTAGACCAAATGTATCTCTAGTGCACACTTTTCTGTTTCATACAGCTTTCCAAATAGAGATCCCTCCCTTCCCCCTCTCTATACCATATGAAATAAGTTCACACAATCCAATTGAGAGAGGTTTATATGGGCAGCCCACAAAAAAAAAAAAAAAATCCCTCCCTCTCTACACTGTAAGAAATAGCATCGCATCATTCAATGAGAGAGAGATTTCTATTGGAAGCCTAGCATGGGCACAGTGATAAAATATCCAAAATACCAAACTATGAGTCATACCTGTTAGTAAATGAGTGTAGTGTAATAAGTCATTTGCTTTAAGGCCTTCTATTAACTCCCATAGTTCTTGGCCATTTAAAACTTGGCCCTTAAAAGTTGGGTATCCTGCAACATTTTCAGATAAATTTAATCATAAAATCATGCCATCACTATCATCTAGTATGCCTGAAGCCCTGAGCTTGTACAGATAGACAGATGACATTGCACCATATATCAGGCCTCAAAAGTTTTGAGACTGTTGGAATGAAGAAAAAGAAGCAGCTTGCCTGTGTGGTTTGAAAACTGCACGGAATTAATTGGATCAACATCGTAGCCTAATAGTTGGAGAGGGAAGACTGCAGATTTATTACCAACATATCCCTACAGGGAAATAAGTGCAATGTAATAAGGTTAAAATGTACAAATAAAATTTATATGTGCACTGTAAGATATTCATGGCACACATAATGGGATCAAGTTTATAATTTAGTAATATCAGAAATGGAAAAAATAAGGGAAATCAGCAACATTAAGGTCTAAGTTCTTTCACTAGCGGATGAAATTTGCTTCCGAAATAAGAATCTCAGAATTACATAATTCACATACACATATCAGTTTTTTGGCATAATGCATTCCATGACAAGGATGTGCCAAGGACAATATCGAAAAGCAAACTAACAGACAACAATGACTCATGAGGAGGTGTCCAGGGTATCACCAGCCACATCCAACACAATCCAATACCATTACTCATGTTGTTTCGAATCTAAACAAGTGCTCTCCAATGCACCGCCATATTTATACAACATGAGACTATAACATTCTCACAAAGATATGTCCATTTACTACATGTACAATGACACACTTCCTGAAGTTCTCCAATATTAATATCATCTTCTGTTACTTCTCATCATCAATCTATCAAGACTGCAGTCATTTTGCCACTTGCTATCATCTAGCCTGAATTAAGATCATATTTTACAGTCATATGAGGTAATTGATTCTTCCTGTATCTCAAACAAATATCCTCCAAATAAAAAATTTACTAACATCTTCTGAGCGCATTTTACACATTTGGCACGAGTTGCTTGTCAGCTGTGACAACATCTATGACAAAAAAAAAAAAAAACGAAAAAATTATCATGTAAGTTGCTGTCTTATTTAGGCAACTTCCACTCAGACTATTGTAACTTCTTTAAGATTGACAGGCTTCTTTTACATTATTTCCCTGATCCACTAGCAAATTTAAGCTTACATGGACCCCAAACTCAAAATTGTGTCATTAAATATTCAACTGAAGTGAACTGTTTAGGTAGTCCATCTCTGCTAAGTATGGGAAGTGGAATAAGCCTATTAATTTCCAGTCCTGTACCTGGAAACACAGCACATAGTCGCACATAAACCTTTTCAATGCACAAAATACCCTCTCAGTAATAACAACAGCAATCCTTGACCAGAACTAACTTAACCAGAAGACACCAACTAGGAAAGATACAAGCCCATGTGATTTCATAACCAATAATTATTCTGTTTCAAACAATGTCACTTAGAATGCATTCAGTTTCGAAATAGACATTGATATGATATTTAATAACCATGCCTATCTTAGTCGCCATGTCTGCCATAGCCACTAGATCTGCCATTAGATCATTCACCAACACATTTATCATTCCTTCCAACATAGGGATCTTTAAACACTAGTGAAAGGATGTTTTCTTTAACCCAAATACAAAGGTTTAAGTGACATTGGGCCACAACAAGGATACACGAGCATCTGTTGTTGTCCTGGATGTATCTTTGGTGCTCAATTTCACATTTAAGTTTAGTTTAAACACATGATGGACCATAATAGAATACAGATAATCACTTAAATCATTTCACTTCAACAGAGAAAACAATATCATACCTCTCCCAAAATTTTAAATTTTAACCAGACAAAATAGAAAACACATCAAGAAGGGAATACTCGACCATCTGGATCTTTATCTGTTTGATGCATACCAGTCCTAGATATGGAAATTTATACTACAAGTGCAGCGTTTATTCATGGCATAATCCTGTTCACATTTTTGGACTAATAAATTCCACGATATGAGATACTCAATAATTATTGGAATAACTCTATAAACTAGCTAAATTGTGTGATGTACCATAGAATGCCTGGTCACTCGTCTATCACCACAGAGTAACTGTGAGCCGGGATGTACCATAAAATCCTTACTTCGTTTATATTGTCATGTGCCATCAATTTGTATTCTTTCACCTCATTTGTGATCTTTACAGACTTCAAGCCACCTTTTCCCCAAAAGAGGAAATTAAAAACATTTCAATAAACTCATAGCCAGAAAGGACATGTTTATTCAAATAAAAACATTGTCTTAATTCATTTTCCTCAATCATATAAACCAATTAATAACGATGAAAATCACATCTAGATGAAATTGAACCAATATGTATCAACAATGAAATTGTGAAACCAAAACAGAAAGCAGTTATGCAGCACCAATTACCATCTGAAAAACCCAAAGCCAAGCAGCAAAACACATCAAACCAATAAAAACGGCATTATACTCGATCAGGTCATCTACAACTACAAGCTTAATCAAAGAAAAACTTCACTTTCTTAATGTAACTCACTTGGCTTCGATTTTCCATCATTCCTTTAAATTTCCACATTCTTTCTCTTTAATCAAACAGAAGGTAAAACATAAAACGAAAACCACCAATACCTGAACTGTGTGAGACTGAATACTGAGAACTCTACCAGTCTCCGAAGGCAGAACCAAGGAAAGGATCGGAGGTGCCATTTCCGAATCTCTCGTGCTTCTTGACCTTAACTTCCAATAAAAAAAAAAGTCAAAGTAATAAAAACCGATGGAAAAAAAGTCAAAATCGAATAACCAAACTTAGAAGTTTTCCGGGAAGCACTTTACTGGAAAATGTGGGTACGTCGGAAACTTCCCAACCGGAGACGGCTTATGAGGTCGGAGCCGAGCAGCATAGAAGAAGAAGACGAGGAGACTGACTTGCGATTGCGTTGGTAATGGCCGCCAAATTAGTGAGAACAAAGTGACGTCGTCGCATTGTAAAATTACGGAACTGCCACTCCAGTCTGGTGTTTGTATTCGCATTGTAAAATTACGGAACTGCCACTCCATTCTTGTGTCTGTATTTCAGGGGGTTGTGAAACGGTCCGTTACGGGCAGTTTCGGTTTTTTAATTGATGATTATAATTGAATTTTTTTAATTGAAAACAATTATGATTCATAGATATTATCTTTATAGATTATTAATTTGAATGTTAGTTAGCCAATTTAAAAAAAATATAATCATATGAAGAAATATTTGGTGTAAGTGATATTTGATGCTTCTGTTAAAAATATGAATTGACTAATTTATTGTCTTAAAATCATTTCATTTGAAATAAGGTTTATTTTTATGTGAATTTTTTTTTTTAGAGAAATTAAAATGAAAGAGTTAATTAATGAACTTTAAATTATATAAACTTTGTTACTTCTGATTTTATTTTATTATTCAAATAATTAATTATAATAAAAATAAAAAATGAAAACCGTCGTCTCATTCAGTCCTCTCCGAGGACAGATAGAACATCCATACCCCAAATTTCGCTTTCCTGTGTGTGTCTCTCCTTGTTGGCTTGTCTGTGAGAAAATGAAGCGCAAGAAGTGGTCGGAGGTGGAAGAACAGACCCTCCTCACCAAATACTCGGAGCTCCTCAAGTCTGGAACCCTAGCAAAGCTCAAGACCCGCGAGAAGAAGTTCAAGCCCATTGCAGACCACGTCAACTCCGTCCACCATATTCACGACCCCATAACCTTCCCTTTCAAATGGTCTTGGCGGGACGTCTCTATCAAGGTCCAGAACATGCGCCACCAGTACCTGGGTGTCAAGCAGAAGATTCGGGTCTCCAAGGACGAGTTCAACTGGAAGGACGGTGAGAACCACTGGGAGAATTTCTTGAAGTACAAGGAGGTCTTCGGCGATGTCGAGCTTGATTCTAAGGGGAAGAAGTCGTGTGACAACGTTGACGTTTTTGGTGATTGTGGGGACTTAGGTTTTGGGATTGACTGCGAGGATTTGGAGGAGGATGATGACGAAGAAGAAGAAGAAAGTTTGAATGGAGAAGATGATGAGGATGAAGATCGTGTTGGTGGTGGTGAAGGTGTTGGTAGTGATGTTGATAGTAGTGGTCGTAATGGTGGTGAAGTCGGGGACGAGATCGTTGGGAGTGAGGGTGAATTTGGGGCTGAAAGGGAAATTGGGGATGTGGGTTTTGCTCAAAAGAGGAAATTGAAGAAGGGGCTGGGAGTAAATAGGAGGTTGGGATTGGCAAGTGTGCAAGTTTTGGAGCTTAGGGATGTGGTGCTGAAAACGGAAGAGAGAAGGAGAGAGAGAGAGTGCAGGAGAGAGAAAGGTGAGGGAGACAAGGAAGAAAAGAGAAAAGAAGCTGAACATAGGAAGGAGAAAAGGAGAAATGAGAGGGACGAGTGGTTGGACAATAGGGAATTGGAATTGGAAGAAATGCAGACAATGTGGGCAAGAAGGGAATTCGATAAAAGGTTGAGGTTAGAACGTGAATTCGATGAGGAACGGCGGAGGAGGATGCGGATGGAGGAGAAGAGAGAGGAGGATGAGATGGAGTGGAGGGAGAGGATGATGGGTATGCAGATTGAGCATGAGAAGCAAATGATGCAAATGCATGCTGAGGCATGCCAGAACCAAATGCAGATTCTTGGACTCATGGCTAGACTTGTTTGCCAGTTTTTTGGGTCCGCAACTGATGGTTTGGGAGGTGGTTTAGGGTCTTTGCCGCCTCAAGTTTTGCAGAATTTGCAGCATTCAGGAGGATTGGGTGACGGTGGGAAGCCTGACGCTAATTCGCCTTCGGAGTTCATATAAACTGTAATTTAAACTCTCTGAGATGTACCATTGTGTTGTAGCTTTTACCAAGTTTTAAATTTGGTTGATTTTTATGATATGTATCAAATTGGTAACTCTGTATTGATGTTCAACTAAGTCTTTCAGAATGACATATTGTTTAAAATTACAAGCCATGGTTATATGTGTCCTTATGGAAATTATATAATGCTCTACTGGAGGTAACAAATCTTCATTACTTGTAGTGTTGTATGTCCTGAAAGTAGAATAAAAATGTCTATACGGTTCATAGATTGACATTGTGGTTCCTAGTCCATTTTTGCTGTTGAGGGGTTTGGCTTGTATTGTTTTGACATCAGTTTGATGTTTGTTAATTTCCTTGATAAGGAATAAAGGAAAAATTCCTGTGGAAGTGTTTTATAGGATGCTATAGTTGAATCATGCCTCTGTGGGCTTCTTTTTTGAAGGATTTTAAAGAGACCCCTTTTTTTTGGCTCTACTTAAGCTACAACTATTTGTGAGACTTCTTCAGCTTGTCGTTATTGCATAGGCTTTTCATCTTAAGGAATTTCTTGGGGGAAAAGGTTGTGCTACTCATGTGAGGAGACTGGATTTACAAGTATTGTGGTTTTCAAATAGCAGTACGCGCAGGAAATTGCGTTTTCAGACTCCAGGATTTCAGTCCAAGTCTGAAAAGGCTTGAACCAATCGGCTAAATACCCTTCTGTCTCTGTTTTCATTGTAGTGCTGACCAATGGAGGATCCATTTGATTTTTGTTTTATTTCTTCCGTTGCACTGGTCCAACTTTTTGTATGTCTTTTTCTCGTGTCAATTGTGTTGGTGTTGGGCATGGGTTCTGAGTAGTTTGGCCTCAAATTTGGTCTTGGATTTCGGACATGGTCCTGATATTGGAAAAGCTTTTTTTTTTTTCTTTCTATGATAAAAAAGAATTTCAACGTGGATTTTATCAGTTTAAATTTTATTAGTGGATAGAAATTTTACTACTGACACCTTACAACTAAATTTGTTCAGTTCTAATAGGTCCCTCCACTGACGTTTCAAATAAAACTAAGTACACCTGAGGTAATAATAGGATTTGTCAAGACTTGAATTATAATTTTTACAAATGTAATGAAATGGTGGATTACTTCTTATTAGACCACATCCCCAAGTGCTGATATTGGATAAGCTTAGTTTTATACTTGAGAGGTTTTTTTTGCCTTTCTATAAAAACTTTATATACACCCCTCAAATGTAATAGGTAAATATGAAAATAACCTTTTAAAAACTAATAAATATTAAAATATGTCTTACAACAAAAATCACCAAATGTAAAGGTAAATATGAAAAATTTTAAAAATAAAATGTATATTTGTTGGACAACTATTATAATTTTTTTTATTCTTGTTTAAGAAATAACCAACCCAACATACGTTTTATTGTATATATATTTTGTGAAAACATTTTATTTAAATTCAAGCAACATGTATTCTAACATGTTGCTCGCTGAATTAATATTTACTAAGTTGGAGTATATTGAAGGTCCTCAACTATAATATTTATTTATTTTAAAAATTATTCCAAATAACAAATCAAAATTTATTTTAAGAATATAAACAAGGGCTTGATGTCATGTCCACGCTCAAAAGCCATTTGGATTTGTTTTAGCCCCTTTTGTTTAGAGTAAATATTTTGTCGAATGATTTTAGTCTTTGAAAAAGCAAAAAAAAAAAATTCTATTCAAAGTAAAATTACAAAGCACCTGAATTTTTCTCTTATACAGTAAAACTTCAATAAATTAATAATTTTTGGATAAAAAAATTCTATTAATTTATCGGATATTCTTGACACTAACAAAAAAAAATTTTTTCAAAAAATATTTATTTTTCCCAAAGCATTATTGTTCAACAGGACATCAATTCCAAGAGACACAAATAACATTGTATACATATTTTACCAAAGCTTCTTAAATATATTATATAGAATTAATTAGTTGGATGTATTATAGAATTATTAAATTATATATTGAATGGATCCTCTATAAAATTATGTAATATTTTTTTTATAATGCATTATCTTATAAACTTTTCGAATTGTTAATGTAGCATGCTGGTCCCGAATCGGAACTGACAAAAATATTATTTAATCAAAATTATTAATTTATTGAGTATCATTGTTGGGGCATGGAGGCTTGGACTTGAGGTTGGGGCTTTAGTATGTTTGCTCACATGTCTCTCTGACTCGGGGCGCTCTCTCTTCTCTCGCACGCACTCCCGCACTCCGATCAAACACAGCCCTGAGCCAAAGACGCTAAGGCTCCGTTCAAAACAGCCCCTGAGCCAAATACGTTAAGGCCGTCGGCCGTGAGTCGGAGAAGCCATTATTGCTGGTCTTCGATCCGATTCTCAGTCAGTTTTTAGATCGTTAATTACAGGTAACATTTGTGATTCGATTGTTACACACTATACGATTTCCCTCTTCTTTTTTTTTGGTGATTTTCCTTTGAGATTGGTATGGTTTTCCCTCAATTTTGTCTTTATTATTATTATTGCTTAAAATTAGGGTGGAGTCTTTGAGTTTAGGTTTTAGAACTGTAGACCCAATTAACCTAGAATTTTCATGGGAGTCACTTGAATCGAAAACACACACAAATTAATCGTCGTCTTCAATATCTTTAATATTTTCTTTGCTAGACGTTTATAAGTTTACTTTAATTTAACAAATATATATATATATATATATATATTTTTTTCTTTTTTGGAAATATATATTGGTCTTTGTTTCGTAAATATATGCCTAGTGGGTTACTTCTGACTGGATCTTAGGTTGTATAAGAATTAGGAGTAAGATTTCTTTCATCTTACTTGGGAAGATAGTTACGTTTACACTCTGGCTTATAAATATATAGTTTTTGCTGAATGATAGAATGATTTGATTAAACACTTTGGAGTGGAATTTCAGGCCTTGTCTATTAGTTCAAGATAGTAAGGGAAACAAATTGCGAGACTCTGATAATTTCTTTTTCAATTTTGCTTTGGTAAATACTTGTTGCGTTGAATGTGGGTCTTATTTAAGAGATGATTAGAAAAGTTTGTCTTTTTACATGGGTTCGAATAACTTCTTTTATTATTATGTCGGTTATGAATCTGGTTTTCTATGATTTCGGCTTTCTGTGAGTGCTGCATTTGGTTTATTGTTCTCTGTATTTGAGAGCACTAGACGGGTTTTTAACTTTGCTTTCTGGTCTGCTGGTGACTTGTTGCTCACTAGTTTTGTTCTTTAAGGATTTTTATTTATTTATTTTTCAAGCCCTGTGTATGAAGAGTTGGTGATGAGAAATTGGATATCAGAATCTTTTATGATGATTGGAAATATGTTGTACGTCTTTTTTGACTTGTTGCTCACTAGTTTTGTTCTTTAAGGATTTTTATTTATTTATTTTTCAAGCCTTGTGTATGAAGAGTTGGTGATGAGAAATTGGATATCAGAATCTTTTATGATGATTGGAAATATGTTGTACGTCTTTTTGAGAATCTGTTGTGTATTTTGTTTTCGTGTAATAGCATGTCCGAAAACATTGTTTTGATAACCGGTTACATAAATTGACAAATTTTTGTGGGAATACGTGTTGGGAAATTTGTTTTTGGTAATTTATCAGAATTTATGTTATAAATATTTTGTGGTTTTGTTGATAATCTATGCCTCTGAAATATCTTTTTTTGATCTATACTATGTGGGAATTGGTTTAATCTTTTATATGTTTAATCTGTTATATGTTCTGCACTTCTGCTGACTTCTAACATGTGGGAATCTGTATTGCACTGAGTATGTTGTTTATAATTTGTAAGGGTATAGATAGTCCTAATAAAATCCATGTTGGTCAAACTGAAAAGGTCGATTTGGTCAAGGGTTTGGCCAAAACTGAATCAAACCTTGCCTTGCAATGTTCGATCCATTTGAACTTCAGGACTTGAATCTATGGCATGCTATTTGGTGTCTGGTTTTGATCTGTGCTGTTGTTTAGAAAATTTGGGCAAGAGAAGGCAGCCATTACTTACATGTGTTTAATTTTTATGGATGTCAAGTTTTAATTGGGTTAGGGTCATCCTTTTCTGAGCTTGTAAGTTTCACTTATTTGAAATCTTTGGTTACTTTCAGGAGTATGTTATATTTGGACAGTTTGGCTATGCAATTCTTTTTTAATTTAGTCTATTCTTGAATGCAGGGGATGGGAGTACTTGATTTGTGACATTACATAAGAATTTATCATTCAGGTTGGTGGAGAATTCTTGTTTTGAAACTTTTGTCAGAATATGTCTGGTAAGAATGAAGAGAAAGGTCAGGCTGCAGCTGAAAGAATCAAGGCTGCAGCCTTTAGTGCTGCCAAAGGTCTAAGTCGAGCTCAGGCAGAGCGAGCAGCTGCTGCTGCCGCCCGCAACGTTAATGCTTATGGACAGAAAGAAGAAGGACCTAGCAGATGGCAGGAGAAAAGAGAAGCAAAAAGGCAGATGTACTTGATGAGTACTGAAAAGGCAGTGAGATTGGGTGAACGAAAAGACCTTAAGACTAATATTACCATTGGTGGGGCAGTCTCGCAGTGCCAGAAGTGTTTCCAACCCGGGCACTGGACGTATGAGTGCAAGAATGAACGGGTTTATATATCGAGGCCCTCTAGGACCCAGCAACTTAAGAATCCAAAATTGAGGATGAAGGTGTCAATCTCAATGGAACTGGATGGTCAAGATACGAAGGAGGAGAAGAGGGAAAAGCAGCCAAAGAAAAGCAAAAGGAAGAAATTGGATTCTGATTCTGGCAGTGCCAGTGAGGCATCAGTTTTTGAAACTGATAGTGGGTCATCATCTGTTACAGGATCTGATGATTCTTCAGAGGGAAGTAGTTCTGGTTACAGTTCATCTGATTCAGAGGAGGAGAGGAGACGGAGGAGGAAGAAAAAGCAAAAGAGGGGTAGGCGTCGAAGGTACAGCTCGTCATCTGAGTCATCTGATTCAGACTCTGAATCGGAATCTGATTCAGACTCTGAATCGGAATCTGATTCAGATGATAGGACTAGCAGGAGGAAGAGCAGGAGGCACAGCAGAAAGCGTTGACTGGGGGGATTAATTCAAGCAGGAAGGTGAAGAAGCCATGAACGAATTTAGATGTGTTATATTAAGTTATGCTTGTTATGAACTTTGAAATCATGTTACTGTTATAATTCACTGTTTTTTATCTAAGTTTTGCCTGCTACATTTTCTGTTGCTTTTTCAAATTAGTTATGCAAATGATTCTTACGTGGTGCTTGTAAATGATGCAACAAAAGCTAATATTGATGCTATTGCTAGTAGTGGTTTGCACTTGATTCAATTGCTATTCTTTGTGGAGGACCATAGTATGGTTCATGTAGCTTGTTGGAGAAATAAAATTGGTAGTAGTGGTAGAAGTCAATCCTAGTTCTTCCATTTGTTCCTTCACTAGTTCTTTGCCTTGCCAAATGAGACACCCATTCATATGAACCAAAGGCAAACAGAAAAGTTCAAAGCTCCAATATTCTAGATTAATTAACTAGTCCCCAACTTCTAAAAGAGTCTTTAATAAAATTTAATGACTTTTCAATACTGGGTTTGAGAACATTTAGTGAATCCATATATATTAACCTAACAGTAAGAGATGAGTTTTAATACAGTTCAATCCAATGTCCTTATGCTTTACGGACACGTAAACGCAAGTACACATAAGCAATAGCTACATAAAATTTATATTTTCAATTGAGAGATTCTTCTACTTATGTAAATATTAAGAACGGGAGGTTCAATCAATAAAATGTGTACATAAACAAACACAAATTTTCGAGACAGAATGTGGAGTTATGGACAATATTATGGTGAGGATGATGATTGTGATTCTCTCAGTTGTAGTTGCAAGCAAGCTGTGCTTCGTCTGTCTTTTATCCTCCGCTTCCTCCTGATCTTAGTGTTTCTTATGATCATGATCATAATTCAAGCTTCCCGATGTCCTTAGACATGTAAACTTTTTTATATGCCTGGGGGAAGCTGTTGAAAAAACAAAGAAGAGAAGATACATTATAAAGTAACAACTTGTTTGCATTGGATTGAAGAATTCTGTGTCATTACTCATTTAGCTAGAAGATAGCACAAATCTCAGATCTTCTAGTACAAAGATTCAAACCCATTATCCTCTTTGTATTTATTGACTTGATCATGCAAAAAGATGTATAGCACACCCACAAGAAATAATATATTCAAAACCCTGTTAAAAGAAAAGCTGACATTTTTCTCAACAAAACATTTTCAATATCAATTCTGTATTCAATTGAAAACCTATATAGCTTTGGAATTAACTAGCAGAATGATGGTATGTTGATCTATAGTTTGACATAATTAAGATGAAGGAAGTTAACTTTTAGAGACTTTTATCGTACGATTCTTCAGTGTGACAGATTTGGATCAAGTGAATGAATTTCATGAAAAACCTGCTACAACAATTGCATGAAGAACTATTAGGTTTTTTTTCAAGTTATATTTCTCAGGATGATATCATGGACTTTTCGCATGTACTAAATATTAATGACGACATATATACGTTTGCAGTTTCCCTAAAGTAGAGACTTTTGAAACATTTTTATCTATTAATTTCACTTGGGCAATGGATTGTTATTATTATTAATTTTTAAAATAATTTGGTCAATTGTATAATTGGAAATACAAACTCACACACCAAGGAAGAGGAAAGGTGAGAGGGGAAGACATACTAAACCCAACCAAAAGACGTTTGTTAACTTTTGATGGGTAAGGTGGCAACTCATGCAATGTGGACTCAGGAAATATAAGGAATAACTTCGAAACGAGCTAGTTTTCTATGTTAGAGAATGGCAAATAAGTGTTAAAAGGTTAGGCATTGAAAGACAATTAAGATGGTAATACAAGTTTCAATTCCATTCAAGCAAACAGAGTCCTGGAGGATATTTTGATCATGATGTGCATCACCTTCTCCAATACTTACCTTTGAATGTGTAATAATCCTGACAGAGCACCTAACCATGTACACCTATAATAATAGGTTCCTAATTGAAGCCTTTTATGCTTTCCATTGCATTGTTTCTCTATAATTTAATAACAAATATTACACAATGAATGAAAGTAGTAGAATATTTTTACTCTTCTCCCCAGTTTCTAACTACTAGGTTCATCTAATCTTCACCACGTTACTTTATTGGTCTTCTTCATTTCACCACGTATACTTTATCGTCTTCGGTCTTCATCTAGCATGTTGATGATGCTTACAAGACTTATCTACCAATTGGCTAATTAAAATAAAGAGGTGCAGCATCTCCCCTTAAAAATAACCTCTTTCAGTTTGCACACACCTCCTCATAGGTACTTACTTTGTCTACCTTCATTGATTTCGAGCTTCAACAATGTGGCCGGTACATAATTAGGGAGTTAGAAGTCAATTAGTCTCTACTCAATTCCCCCATAAGTACTTGCGTCAAAGTTGCAAAGAAAATGCAACACTTATAAACCCTACTCCGCTCAATGTCAACTATCCATTGTCATTACCATTACTCAGTATTAAAGACCCTCTTATTGGTTTGTCTCACTGTTGGAGTAATGTGCCATAACATTGTCAGCCTTTATTTCTTACGCTTTCCATTTGGTACTTATTCCTTGACCTGAAACGTTATGCAAGCCATAACTTTGTGAAGGAAATTACTTAACCAAGCTTATTCTCCTTGTGCCTAAGGTAGGATAGAAAAAGGGCTCACACCATGCCATTTCAAACCACCCAAGACCAATTCTCCAACATTGGTATGGCTTACTTTGTTTTGCAAACCATTTCAATACACTTTTGAGCAATCCTACATGTTCATCATGCTTTGAATTAGGCATTCCAATCAACACTGTATTATGGTTTGTCTATTTGTTATTTAGAAACCCCATTAAGTCTTTTGTGCATCTTATTCACCAAAAGAAAAAAAAAGAAGTCTTTTGTGCATCTAATTGAAAGCCTTGTTTAAATTTATTTTGATTCTTTTTCTTAAAAGAAAAATATTTTGATGGCAAAAAAAAAAAGTCTATTTATATTATTTTTTTCCTTTTTATGATTAACCAAATACGATTACTTTTTGTATATAAAACGATATGATTAAGAACATAAGCTTTTCCAAAAACTA
This sequence comes from Rhamnella rubrinervis, assembly GCA_007844105.2. Classification (NCBI taxonomy): domain Eukaryota; kingdom Viridiplantae; phylum Streptophyta; class Magnoliopsida; order Rosales; family Rhamnaceae; genus Rhamnella; species Rhamnella rubrinervis. The sequence goes on along the minus strand of CM017582.2, from coordinate 12,046,625 downwards.
ATTTCTAAAAATAAAAAATAAAAACAATTATATAATCTTAAAATAAAAACAATTATATAATCTTAAAATAAAAACAATTATATAATCTTACTCAAAAAATAATGCTACACAATTAATTTAGAAAAATATTATTTATATTAATTTTGAAAACATTTATCCAAAAACTGTCAGAAAAAAAAAATAAAGATATATCTTTTTATAGTAATTTAATAAATGATTAAAAATTATTAAAAAAAACTAAATTTTTATATATAGTCCGGTAAAAAAAGTCTTTATATGTAATTTACTTTAAACTTTATATATCTTAAAATTAACATTATTCCATAAAATGCAACTAGCAATAAAAAAAACTGTTTTCAGTTTAGTATTTGTTTTATACAATTGGTTCAGTTATTGTCACAGTCTTTTAAAGTAACTGCATTAAAGAAAGAAAAAAAACCTTCAGTTTCGTTCCCATAAAAAAGAAAGAGAAAATAAAAATAACTTTGGAATAAGAATAATAGCAATAGTCTTTTGAATATATTTTTTTATTTCATCCATATATTTTGTGAAATTAGCAATTATTTGAAATTTGTGTAAAACATTAAAAGTTAAGTTAAAGAGAGGAAAATGGATCTGATTTAAAAAACAGAAAAAGCAAAAATTCATAGAGAAAAACAATATCAAATTGCTAAAAATAAAACTTTAAATTGTATCAAATATATTATACCATAATACCAATTTTATAATTTATACCAACTTTAAATGCAATTTATATATAAAAATATTGTTATAATATGATTAAAAGTATAAATAAATTCTAAAAAAAAAAAAACCACTAGAACTAGTAACAAAATAGAAATATCTTAATTAATTCATTTTGGTAAACAATATTATTTTATCTTAAAACCTTTAATTTTATAGGAAAACACAGTAGTAATGTATTATTTTAATTATGAGGGAACGAAATTAAAGCAAAGGCTTTTAATTATTTCTCTAATGCATTTAACAGTGTTGGTCGGAATGCCAAATTCAAAAGAAGACAAACAGGATAGGAGAGCACAAAATGGAATTGAAATAGGTAAGAAAACAGAGTAACACATATCTCAGCTGGATAATTAGTGTTTGGAGAGGCAGAAAACTGGTTTGGGTGAGTGAACCTATCGTCCAACCCATGTCAGCCAGCAAGGAGAATATCAAAACCCAGTTAAACAAAGCCTTCACCAAGCCAAGCTTGCACAAATTCTGACCAAAGGTTTTTGGCACCCAACGAAAAGCCTAAAAAAGCTTAGCTACAATAAGACACACTCCTATCAATGATACAAGGCCAACAAAAGGTCTCTAATGCTTAGTATTTGGTTCGTGACATTGGAGATGCATAGACATAGCGGAGGAGGGATTGTGAAGTGAAGAATTTTCTTATACAAACTTGGACTTAAACACTAATGGTGGAGTAAGCACAAGAGTGACTTCTAATTCCTTCAATTAGTAATTTTGGCAACAGTATCGACAGCCTCAGAGATCAACGAATAGACAAAATTGGTAGCTATAGTTTGGAGGGTGTGGCACGTTCATTGAGATCATTAATTGGGTAGATTTACAATATTACCTCTCAATCAATTAGATTGGTTGGTTTAGACCGTCTTGTGTATAAAATCAATGGTGGGGATGGGTGAGTCGGCTTTGATTCTAGCTATGACTTGGTTTCTGCTAAGTCCTAACCAGAACAACCATATACAAAACAACAACATAAATAAACCAAAAAACAGAACATAATAAAAAAAAGAAGAAGAAGAAGAAAAGACAAAAAGAAAAAATGGGTAGTCGTGCCGTGCACTGAAGATGACATGGCACCATTGATGGCTCGTTAAATCTGCATATATTCATATACGAAGTTAGTTCCTTTCATGCGTTTCTCTTGGCTTAGTCTTCTCCAAGAAAAATTTGAAGGCAAACCAGAACGCAACGATAAACAAGCAACAAATTTAACAACAAGTAATTGATTCCTGTGGTTCACAGTAGCCAGAAATTATGAAGCTTTAACTCTTTGATAAAAAAAGATAAAAATAAAAGAGGGACAGAAATCCATACCTTTTACAAAGTACCATCTTTTCCCGAAATCACATAAAAATTGGTGTCTTTTTTTTCTGTTTATGGGTTTGGGATTTGACCGTAGAAGAAGAAGAAGATGAAGGAGACGTCGGGGGTGTGGTGGTGAATTCAATCAAATTGGGTTATTTTGGTTTTAGGGTTTGGGAGTGAGAGAATGGAAGGAATGGAAGACGAGAGTGTGGTGGGATTGAGAAACGGCTAGTTTGACGCTTCAACTTAAATAAAACATACAACAGAGCGTTTAGTTGGGTATCTAAGAGAGCGTGCGGTCGGATTGATGAACGGCTAGTTTGACACTTTGACTTAAATAAAACACAAAACGGAGCGTTTAGTTGGATATTCTAATTGGGTTGGGCTTGCATTTTTGGTGCTAAGTTTAGAAGAAGGAGAGGACACGTTGGGGCCCTACAAAAATTTTTCTCATAATTTTTAATGTTTATTTTTCCTTTTTCAATAAAATAATTTAATAATCTGTGCTATATATATATATATATATATATATATATATAATATAAACGTTTGTGAAGTCCTTTTAATACTTTCATCTATTAATTTCACTTAGGTCATTTTTTTTTTCTTATAAATAATTTGGTCAATCGTATAATTGGATATACACACTCACACACCGACATGGTGGACAGGGGATGACACACCAAACCCAAGCAAATAAAAACAAATTAGGAAAAAAAAAAATCAGATCATGGGCAAGCTTAGAATGGAATCACATTCAAATTCAAATTTGGTAAGGGAACACATGAATGAATTAGCTTTTTAATTTGGTAAAGTCACAAATACCCTACAAACGTAATATACTGACAAGTAAACGCAAGTACACATAACCAATAGCTACATAAAATTTATATTTTCACTTGGAAGATTCTTCTACATATGTAAATATTAAGAAGAACAGGTTCAATCAATAAAATGTATATATAAACAAACACAAATTTTCAAGAGAGTGTGTGGAGCTATGGACAGTGTTATGGTGAGGATGATGATTGTGATTCTCTAAGTTGTAGTTGCAAGCAAGCTATGCTTCCTCTGTCTTTTATCCTCCGCTCCCTCCTGATCTTAGTGTTTCTTATGATGATGATCATAATTCAAGCTTCTCGATATCCTTAAACATGTAGACTTGTTTTATATGCCTGGGGGAAGCTGTTGAAAAAATGCAAAGCATAGAAAATAAATCATAAAATAACAACTTGTTTGCATTGGTTTGAATAATTTTGTGTCATGACTCATTTAGGCCCCAAATTGAAGCCTTTGTGCCTTCCATTGCATTTTTTCTCTATAAAATTAATAACAAATATTGTACAATGAATGAAAGTAGTAGAATATTTTCACTCTTCTCCCTAGTTTCTAACTACTAGGTTCATCTACAATCTTCACCATGTATACTTTATCAGTCTTCTTCACTTCATCACGTATACTTTATCAGCCTTCTTTATGCATGCTGATGATGCTCATAAGACTTATCTACCAATTGGCTAATTAAAATAAAGAGGTGCAGCATCTCACCTTAAAAATAACCTCTTTGAGTTTGCTCACACATCCTCACAATTACCCACTTTGTCTACCTTCATCGATTATGAGCTTCGATACTGTTGCCGGTACATAATTAGAGACTTAGAAGTCAATTAATCTCTACTCAATCCCCCATAAGTACTTATGTCAACGTTGCAAAGAAAATGCAGCACTTACAACCCCCCATCTGCTTAAGTTTTTAATTCTCCATTATCACTACCATGACTTAGTATTAGAGACCCTTTTATTGGTTTGTCTCACTGTTGGAGTAGTGTGCCATAATATTGTAGGCCTTAATTTCTTAGGCTTTTCATTTGGTACTTGTTCCTTGATCTCAAACTTCATGCAAGCTATAACTTTGTGAAAGAACTTGCTTAACCAAGCTTATTCTCCTTGTGTCTAAGGTAGGATAGAAAAAGGGCTCACACCATGCCATTTCAAACCACCCAAGACCAATTCTCCAACATTGGTGTGGCTTACTCTGTTTTGCAAACCATTTCAATACACTTTTGCGCTCTCCAACATGTTCATTATGATTTGAATAAGGCATTCCGATCAACACTGTATTATGGTTTGTGTATATTTGTTATTTATATTCATGGCTTAAATACATTAGAAATCCCACAAGTCTTTTGTGCACCTAATTAAATGCGTTGTCTACATTGATTTTGATTCTTTTTCTTAAAAGAAAAAATATTTTTGATGGCCAAACAAATGTCTATTTATATTATTTTGTTCCTTTTTATGACTAACCAAATATGACTACTTTTTGTATATTAAGCGATATGATTAAGAACTTAATAAGCTTTTTCAAAAACGAATTAATTTTTTCAAAAAAAAAATATAAAAACAATTATATAATGTTCTCAAAAGAAAATGATATACAATTAATTTAGAAAAATATATTTTATATTAATTTTGTAAACATTTATCCAAAAACTTTCAGAAAAAAAAAAAATAAAGGTATATCTTTTATAGTAATTTAATAAATGATTAAAAATTATTAAAAGAACTAAATTTTTATATATAGTCCCATAAAAAAAGTCTTTATATATTATCTACTTCAAAATTTATATATCTTAAAATTAACATTATTCAATAAAAAATGCAACCAGCAATAAAAAAAATCTGTTTTCAGTTTAGTGTTAGTTTTATACAATTTTGTCCAGTTAATGTCATAGTTTTTTAAAATAAATGCATTAAAGAAGAAAAAAAAAACCTTCAGTTTCGTTCCCACAAAAAAGAAAGAGAAAATAAAAAGAACTTTGAAATATAAAAAAATAACAATAATAGTCCTTTGATATTCATCCATATATTTTGTGAATTAGCAATTATTTGAAATTTGTGTAAAACATTAAAAGTTAAGTTAAAGAGAGAAAAATGGATCTGACTTAAAAAACAGAAAAAGCAAAAATTCATAGAGAAAAACAATATCGAAAAGTTAAAAATAAAACTTTAAATTGTATCAAATATATTAAACCATAATACCAATTCTGTAATTTATATAAACTTTAAATTCAATTTACATATAAAAACATTGTTATAATTTGATTAAAAAATTAATTAATTTCTAAAAAAAATAATACAAAAAATAAAAACCACCAGAACTAATAACAAAATAGAAATATCTTAATTAATTCATTTTGGTAAACAATATTATTTTATCTTAAAACCTTTAATTTTATAGGAAACCACAGTAGTAAATGTATTATTTTAATTATGAGGGAACGAAATTAAAGCAAAGGTTTTTATTTATTTCTCTAATGCATTTAACAGTGTTGGTCGGAATGCCAAATTCAAAAGAAGACAAACAGGATAGGAGAGCACAAAATGGAATGGAAATAGGTAAGAAAACAGAGTAACACATACCTCAGTTGGATAATCAGTGTTTGGAGAGGCAGAAAACTGGTTTGGGTGAGTGAACCTATCGTCCAACCCATGTCAGCCAGCAAGGAGAATATCAAAACCCAGTTAAACAAAATCCTTCACCAAGCCAAGCTTGCACAAATTCTGACCAAAGGTTTTTGGTACCCAACGAAAAGCCTAAAAAAGCTTAGCTACAATGAGACACACTGCTATCAATGACACAGGGCCAACAAAAGGTCTCTAATGCTTAGTATTTGGTTCGAAACATTGGAGATGCATAGACATAGCGGATGAGGGATTGTGAAGTGAAGAACTTTCTTATACAAACTTGGACTTAAACACTAATGGCGGAGTAAGCACAAGAGTGACTTCTAATTCCTTCAATTAGTATTATTGGCAACAGTGTAAACAACCTCAGAGATCGACGAATAGATAAAATTGGTAGCTTTAGTTTGGAAGGTGTGGCACGTTCATTGAAAACCATTAATTGGGTAGATTTACAATATTACCTCTTAATCAATTAGATTGGTTGGTTTAGACCGTCTTGTGTATAAAATCAATGGTGGGGGTGGGTGAGTCGGCTTTGATTCTAGCTTTGACTTGGTTTCTGCTAAGTCCTAACCAGAACAACCATATACAAAACAACAACATAAATAAACCAAAAAACAGAACATAATAAATAAATAAAAAGAAGAAGAAGAAGAAAAGACAAAAAGAAAAAATGGGTAGTCGTGCCGTGCACTGAAGATGACATGGCACCATTGATGGCTCGTTAAATCTGCATATATTCATATACGAAGTTAGTTCCTTTCATGCGTTTCTCTTGGCTTAGTCTACTCCCAGAAAAATTTGAAGGCAAACAAGAACGCAACGATAAACAAGCAACAAATTTTTCTAAACGAATTTAACAACAAGTAATTGATTTCTGTGATTCACGGTAGCCAGAAATCATGAAGCTTTAACTCTTTGATAAAAAAAAAAAGTAAAAATAAAAGAGGGACAGAAATCCATACCTTTTACAAAGTACCTACTTTTCCCGAAATCACATAAAAATTGGGTTTTTTTTTTTTCTGTTTATGGGTTTTGGATTTGACACTGGAAGAAGAAGAAGAAGAGGATGAAGGAGACGTCGGGGGTGTAGTGGTGCATACAATCAAATTGGGTTATTTTGGTTTTAGGGTTTCGGAGTGAGAGAATGGCAGGAATGGAAGACGAGAGCGTGCGGTGGATTGAGAAACGGCTAGTTTGACGCCTCAACTTAAATAGAACATAAAACGGAGCGTTTAGATGGATATTCTAATTGGGTTGGGCTTGCGTTTTGGTGCTAACGTTGAGGCCCTAAAAATTTTTTTCCTCATACTTTTTAATATTTATTTTTCCTTTTTCAATAAAATAATTCAATAATTTGTGGTTTATTATATAGATTTCTAATTAAAATTAATTTTTTTTTATTTTTTTAATGGCAAGATATGTATAAAAAATCTAATATCAAAGTTTGAGAAGACCTTCTAAAACTTTTATCTATCAATTTCACTTGGGTCATTTTTTTCTTAAATAATTTGGTCAACTGTATAATTGGAAATACACACTACCCACCGAGAAGTGGGAGATGAGCAAATTAGGGAAAGAAAAAATGTTAAAAAAATCAGATCAGGGGCAAGATTATCAAGTTGCATCTAACACGTCATTATGATTATTATCAAGTTGAATCTAACACATCTTCATTTTAGAAATTAGAAAGGAATAATACGCAGCCTTTGAACTTTTCAGCTTTCCTTTGGGTTCACATGTGTGGGTGGCTCATTTAACAAGACCAATAGACATAGCATGTAATTTTGGAATTTACTCGTGCACCTTTCTGTATGTTTCGTGTGGAGTGATGAATTTCATGTAATATATTGTATGTGCACGTGTATATTATATATATATATATATATAGGGGTGCTGTGGATGGGCGACGTCCAATTCCCCCTTTCTTTTTTTTGCATTTTTTAAAATATTTTTTTCTGTTTTTTTATATAATTTTTTATTTTTATATACTTCTTTTTAATTTTTTATACTTTTTATAATTTTTTTTTCTATTTTATATATATATATACAAAAAAAAAATAAAAAAAATTGATGGGTTGTCGCCCACCATAACGTGGGCGACGTCACCCGCCGTAGCACCCGTATATATATTAATTCATTCCAATGTCTTTATCAAAAGTCACCATTCTCTATAATTTGTAAATGAACATGATACTTAAACCAGGTTAAAATAAAATATTTTAATTTTGATCTTAAAAGTCTATATATATATAAAAGTTTTTTGGTGTTCTATATTTTAAAATTTGTTTTAAATTTCAAGAGAGAGAGAGAATGTGTGTGTGGAGCTATGAACAATATCGGTGTAAACAAAGCTTTGGTGATGATAATGGGACTTATTAATATGGTAATTATTCCAATTTGTGTACAAGCAAACCATCCTCATCACCGTTCATTTGAATTTGATCATAGATTCAATCTTCCTGATTTTCTTGAACATTCGAAGTTCTTTCTATGCATGGGAGATGGTGTTGAAAGATGCAAAGCAGAAAAAAATACCATCTAAGTTTGAAGCTTGTTTGAAGATTACTGTGTCAAAACGTATTTATCAGCATTCTATCAGTGCACTCTTGGTTGTAGAAGTTTGATTGGCACAATTAATTTCAATTCTGGTAACAAATATTCAAACCCTACCATCTTTATATTTATGCAAAATATGTATGTGCTAAACATACACACGAGCCAAAAATGTGAACGTTCATATGCGCATGCACACACGTATTTATTATATATGATCTCCTAATTAACTTAAGCAACTTTTTGTTAAGTTTATACTAAATACCACTGACGTAACATCTTATTTTTAGTTTAAGTTATTGACGTTGCTTACGCTGCAACATTCATTTTTCATAATACATCATATTGTTGAGGATATACATATGTTTGAATGTACATAAGCAAGTTTAGGGACCAAGCAAAAGGTTGATTCATTGAATTCTTTAATTGAATGTTTTTCATTGTAACAGATTTATTAGACCAAGTGAATGAATTTATGGTAACCTGCTTCAACAAATGCAACAAGAACTGTTAATAGTTTTATACATCTTATGTGTAAGAATAAAATTTTCTCTTGATTGAGAAGTAATGTTAAGGTTATGAAATTTATTATCTATTAATTTCACTCTATTGAGACTTTATTATGTACAATACATATAGTTGGAGAAGTTTAATTCAATTTTAATTACTTTTATATATGTTATCAATCAATCAAAAACTTTCTTACAAAACCAATCTAATTAATTATATTTCATGTATTGGCATCCGAAATAATTAAGGTCACAGATTCTTCACAATCCTATTACTTTAGAGGCTGATTGAGTAAGTTTAATTACTTAATTTGAATTTATTCAAAAATTCTAATTAAAACAGCGTACCTGGTCATTTTTTATATATCAAAGTCGGCAGAGGTTAATTTGAAAAGAGGCAATTCCCCTGAAGTAAGCGCTTAAGCCGCTCTTCAGCTGAAAAAACTCTGATATTTTCGAAGTATATATTCTTTTATTATTTAAATAATATCATTTAAAATTTTATCAGCATTTATATTTATGTGATATTATTTAAATGGTAAAAAAATACATATTTTAAAAATACCAGAGTTTTTTTCCTCTTCGATATGTTCTTATCCATATATTTGAAAGGGTTGTGATTGCCCCCGTAACACAAATCTAATTGTAATTTAATTCCATAAAAGGCCAAAACCCCTTTTGCTTTAGCCCCAAAAAAAGAGATATGGAAGGAATATATATATATATAAAGAGAGCCACACATCTTTTTCTCAGTGGGAACATAAAAAAAAAAAAAAAACAAAAAAAGTTTACCATAAAGTTAGGCGTGCAATAATCACGAAAGGTCCCAATTATATGTCTTAACTTTTTTTCTTTTTTATCTTTTACCACCAAAAAAATCTTTGTCCTAAATGGATTCCAATTTATATATCTAACTTTTTTCGTTATTATATTACCAAAAACCCAAAAAAAAAAAAACTATTTTCGTTTTTATCTTTTGCCACCAAAAAAAAGCTTTGTCCTAAATGGATCTTAATGTTCCCACTTCGATGATTAATGTCCGCAAAAAGTCATGAGGAATCTCAAATTAGCTTCCACAATTTCACACACCCATGACCCATCTACATGTAGATAAACGTACGGTTGAAAATATATATTTATAATTGATCTTTTCATAATATTATATTAAACTCCATCTATAAATACTTCATATATTATAACAAAAGCTTTAATTTCAAATTGAGAGAGAAACTAAGAGACATGGGGAACAATATAGGAGGAAGAAAGAAAGTAAAAGTGATGAAGATCAATGGAGAAACTTTCAAGTTAAAGACTCCAATACAAGTTTTTGAAGTAGTCAAGGACTACCCAGGTCATGTTCTCTTGGATTCTGAGGCTGTGAAGCATTTTGGCATTAAAGCCAAGCCTTTAGAACCACAACAAGTACTGAAGCCTAAGAAAGTATATTTCCTTGTGGAATTGCCCAAGTTTCCAGAGGAATCAAAAGCCACTCGAAGGGTTCGATCCGGTATAAATATGAGTGCCAAGGACAGGCTTGAGTGCTTGATGCTATCCAAAAGATCGGTTTCTGACTTTTCCATGGTTAGAAGGTCATCTTCGGGTCTTGAATCCGGTGGACTCGGGCCGGATTCTGGTCCGGTGAGGTTGAAAATGAGGCTGCCCAAGGCTCAAGTTGCCAAGTTGATGGAGGAGGGCAAAGATGGGGTTGGAATGGCTGAGAAACTCTTTGATCTTTGCATGAAAAATGGCGGCGAAGTCGTCGACAGAGATGAGCCGGAGGGAGGAGATGACAAGGTGCTGCTCCGCCGCGACGGGGAGCGGAAGCCGGGTCTCCGTACAATCGGGGAGACTTACAAAACTCAGAAGGTACACTTTGTTTTTTTCTTCTTTTTTTTTTTTTTTGGGGAAATTTTGTTTATTTTTAAATTGAATTCCTCATTCTCGTTTTTATATAAGCAAGGAATCTTAAATTGTGTTGCACATAATATTACTTAACTATGAAATTGCTTTTGCCTGCTTTAAAAGATTGCCTTGCTTTGCATTGTTACGACAATGTTGGAGTTTCTGCATATACTTAATTTAGTTGACGTCCTTATATATATATATATATATATATTATATATATATATATATATTATATTTAAGCACGTCTGTGGCTCAACCCTCAAAACAATATATTTAGAAAGATTCTGAGAACTTGAAGGAATAATCAATTTGTGGTAGAAGAAAAGTATGTGCTTTGGCAATCATCATCATATATGACTCTTTTTCTTTTTTTTTCAAATTTGAAATATTGGTAATAATGTGTTTGATAACGAATTCAAATCTACCTAACTATTTAACTACTAAAGCTATGGTAGTTATATATATAATACATCTTATTACTTTGTTTTTTATTGTTTTTTGTTCAATTAACTGTTTTGTTATTTTTTAGCAAAATGAACAAAACACAGAGGGAGAAAAAATAGTTTTTTTTTTTAGGAAGATAGAATAGTATCTAATATAATAATGTGTCTAATATAAATTATTACTTAACTCAACCATCCATATGTATATGCGTGCGAATAATGAAAGTCAAAATTTGTAGGTAATTTGTCATTTAGTTAGTTGGTGATTTTGATGATCAGAAATTTAGGTTTAAACTTTGGATTAAATTAATTTAAAGAGGGAACAAATAAAATGTCAAAGTCAAACAAAATGAGACCATAATAGGTGCTGCATACCTTTTGAAATATAGGAAACGTTAATCAATCGCACCATAATCACACCATTTCTCTAACAGACTTAGTGTAGGAACTGTACGTATATGTGTACAAATATTCCTTTATATATATATATATATGTGTGTGTGTGTGTGAAAATAATAAATACAAAAGAGAATAAATTAATGGCCGCCAAACTAGAACATAAAATAAGATCAGAATGTGACACACTTCCTACCCTTTGGTTAGTTTTGGTAAAACCCTTTGGTTAGTTTGGATGGGATTTCTGAGTGGATTTTGATTTGACTTCTTGTGTCTCTCTACACCAATTACTAGCACCAACAAATTCAATGAGTTCTGTTTTGGTCACCAGAATTGTGAATGTCTCATTATTTCTTTATTCAAAGTGGACCATATCAACCTGCTTAATTAATTAGCTAACTCATTGAGGGCCTAGTTTTTCATTTTTATTTCTAATCAAAGCCGGCTGTATAAATTTGTGAATTAATTATCACAAAAATTGTTGGGTTTTATAATACTTTAGTATGCGTCTTGTTAAAGTTTAGAGGACGCGTTGTTAGATGTAGAAAGTGAGAGGAAAAAAGAGCAAAATTTTTTTAATTAAGGACGTGTAGGAAATTTCATGCATATTGGTTTTTGTACGAAGTCAACTAAGATTATTTTAGCTAAGAAAATAAGTTTGTTTTTGTCAATATATTATATATGTAGTATATTTTGATTATCATCTCATAGAATTATAACAGGTCATTATTTGAATTTTTATTCTACATATAGTTATAACTCGTCAAATGGCTTTTCGATTTTTAATATTTGCATTTTTGTTATGTTGTCAAATGCTAACATTTAATTTGGATGACTTTTGTACTTGATAAACAAGCTGGACCAAACTTCATTATTGCATGCATATTTAGGGTTAGTTGGGGTCTACAAATTAATATTCTAGTTTTGCATTAAGGATTCTGGAAAATTAAATTGGGTAAAATGAAAGTTAATTGCATAATTTCTTAATTGCCAGCTATTTTTTTTCCTTTTTATTTTTGAGGTTACTGAATATTTGAAGTGAGAAATGACGTGGACATTAATTTTCTACTTTAATTATATATGGATTTGGAAGTTTTCAAAATGACAGAGTCTGATCTATGAAGATTTAGATGATTATTCAAAACATCCAGAAGGAATTTTTCTGTTTTTTTTTCTTTCAAGCTCAGACCATTTGCAATTTTATTTTCCTTTGGTCAAGTTCAATTTGTGGTAGCATTGAATTCTTAGACGTATCACTAGCTAGCTGGCTAGCACATGGAATGAGCAAGACTTAATTATGGGGTCACCAAAATAAAGAAAAATTATGATTTGGAGACTTTCAGTACTCATATGCCTTATTTGGCAGAGCATATAGAATTGGGGAAGCTGGCTTCGTTCTTTGTGGTCCAAATTGATGTTTCCAAACACACTGATCTATGAGCTAATTTATTGTCTGAATTAGACATTAAACTTATCTCTTCCGCTTGAGTTAATTACTTATGAATAGACAGCTTGGAACATCATGTACTTAAACAAGCGAACATGCAAGTCAATTTTGATAGTTAATAATATATGTTGCTTTTACATAAAGAATTTTTAATAAATTAATCTGTCCAAACGTTCATTTTACACATTCATATGCTAATGAAGAGGTTTTCAGAAATTAGATATTGATTTCTGGTTTTTATGTGAATTTGCAGAAACGGGTGAGTTTCGTTCCAAGTGATGAAGAAGGAGAAATTCGTTTAGATGTAGGCTCTCGGTAGCAGTAATTGCTGAAAACTCTACTATAGGAAATTAGAAGCATGAGCCAAAACCAATATGTGTATCTATAACTAGCTAGACCTGGCACATTTTATTTTGGTGACTCTTTTTAGGTTTGTATATGTATATTAAGTAAATCAATTCAATTAAGTGATTTTGGCATCCAACTGTTTATGTGATTTACTGGTACTCCGGATTTCACCGATCAAAATTATGCGGACCTTTGTGCATGGGGTACTCTTTTACTTAAGCTTTTGTACAGCCATTATTGACTTGCTTGGTGATCAAGTTAATTTCCTTAGTTACTAGGAGTTGCTTTTTGGTGTTTTTGCAGAATTAGTAAAGGATATGTTGTTGGAGTTTGGACTTGTATATATATATATATATATAAATATGTATGTATATTAGATCAATATAAGAGTTATACATACTACTATTATTAATATTTATAATAATAATAGAAAAGCACAAACCAATTGACATACATAATTATGTGTGTCACACAGAGCTGCAGGGAGAGGAAAAGAAAGACCAAAAAGAAAATAAAAAGTCTCTCATTCTTTTCAAACAGATATCCAAAAAAAACATTAGACTGACATGAACTTCAATGAGAGACATCCGACAGAAGGTTTCCCTGAGAATCGTACACAATTTCCCTGGAAAAATCGAGAGGACGACACCGTTCGCCCATCATGATCGACTTCCTCCAAATAGCTTCATCACTCTGGTCCTCATCGGCATCTTCGGCCTTCACCTTCCTCCAAGAAATCATCCTCGTCATAGCCAGAGCTTTGCTGCTTATGCTACTACTTAATCTAGAAACCAGCTTCTTTGTGTCGTCTCTGGACTGGGAAATAGCTTCCTCACTCTGGTCCTCACCGGCATCTTTAGCTTTCACCTTCCTCCAAGAAATCATCTTCGTCATAGCCAGAGCTTTGCTGCTTATGCAACTACTTAATCTAGAAACCAGCTTCTTTGTGTCGTCTCTGGACTGGGAAATAGCATTAATCTCTTCCATTTTGGTATGGGATATTTTCTTGGATTTTTCAGAAGCACATAAGAAAGTTACAGTAGAAAAAATGGACAAAATCCCAAGTGCTGCAAAGAAAAATGAAATGGATGTCCATGAAAACGGAATAGTACTATGCATGTGGTGGTGGCTTAGAATTAGTGGCCTTGACATGGCTTGAAATTGAATAAGCCAAATGTTTAGAACAAGTTGGAACAAAGGGAAAGCAGGACTTGAAGTTTTATAAGGAGACAGAGTAGATTAAGCCATGAAAGCTACGTGAAAATTCTCGAGTCCATTTTTGGACTTGTTAGTCGTCTATGTACAAGTAGTATATATGCTACGGTGTTTTACCAGTTATACATGGTGACTGTGAGTGCATAAATATATATATATATATGAATAAACTTGAAGTGGGGTTGTGATATTTAAAAGTTGCATAGAGATTAGATTACTGTAAGTGGCTTATTTAATTTAGAACCTCGTGATGACTTTGCTTGGTTTTGAATACGAAGAAAGAAATTTGGAGAGGCTTCAAAGCAAGATCATAAGCTTACCTGAAACCATTCATAAGTTTTTTTTTAAAAAAATTAATGGTGGTAGCCTAGCATTTTAATTAAATTAAATAAGCCAAAGGTTTAAACGACAAAAGAGAAAGAAAACAAAGGGAACGGAAGACTTGGAGTTACACAAGGAGACAGAGAAAATTAAGCCACGAAAGCAACATGAAAATGTCTGAGTCGCTTTTGGAAATTTACTGAATTAATGGAATTTAAGAGTCGTATGTACAAGTAGTATGCTACCGTGCTCTACACTGTCGGAATATATGATTGACTTTGGTTGTGATTTCAATCTGTTTATTTAATTTAGACCCTCATGATCACTTTGCTTGTTTTTGAATACGAGTTGGAGAGGCTTCTAAGCAAGATCAGCTTACCTGGACCACATTAATCTTGTGGGTATATTATAAACATATAATTTCCAATTATCTAATTGATTAGTACTTGATTAATAAGTTTTTCCAAGTCGGCGCTTTGATGCCCCACCTTACGTGCATGGTGGGGTATGAATTTGCTTGCTGGGGTTATCATGAGTTGGCATTTGAACTTTCGATACTACTATTATAGCCCACATTGGCTCAACCAGGCCCAACACAAACATATCTGCTGGTTTTTATTTCTTTTTTCGCACACAAGTAGTCTGTACTCACCCATCCCTTGTCCAATTACACCAAAAAATAAAATGAAAAAAAATAAAAAGAAGCTATAATATAGTTTTATTTTTTGTTTTTGCTTTTTTACTTTGGGGGTTTTTGAGTTCTGCTACCAATTTCCAAAAGAATCACTAGGCAACAGGATCAAATCAGTAACCTCTTTTCTTTTTTTTCTTCAAAAACATATGAAGAATACGTAATTAGAGCTTCCCTTAAATAATTTTGCATACAGAAAACCATATGAAGAAAGTAAGTTCGTTATTAAAATCACGTAATAAACAGGAAAAGCTTATAATTAGTAACTTAACGAAAAGCATTATACAGAGAGAGATAAGCAAACATGTTATTAGAGCTTCCCTTTCACAATTTAGCATACATATGAAACATGATCAAATGGGAATGGCCCTGGAGACGGATGGGTAGACAACATCAGCAGGGTGAGCCATGATTCGGCGACCCTTTATGTGCTTGAAGCAGTACACGAGAGCTCCCACTGGCCATTCCACGAGAGCCGCAGCTGCAAAAGCCAAGAACCCCACCGTCGGTCCCACCACCTTGCACCGGCACGGGTTGCTTCGTGTCCCACATTGCACGCATATTGGTACTCCTACTCCTCCTGCCATGTTCTTGATAGTAGGACTAATATACCACTACTGTATATTGCTCAGCTTCCACAAAACACGAAAAAGAGAAACGTTTTACCAACAAATAATGAAGATCCAAGTCTGGTTGGATATGTGTCTTGGAGCTTAATCTGACTGGTTTTTTTGTTGGGTTGTGTTGTTTGGGGTTTTGCGTGGCCTTTAAGTACACGAGGCCTTTGGACTGAAGGCGCTATGCGTTCTACCATGGACGCAATATGCAGTACACGTGTTGATGTTTTTTTTCTGTGGTAAACGTACACGTGCTGATTTGCATGAGGGTTTGGGACAGGTGTAGGGATTTTATTGTTTTTGGGTACCATATTTGAGAATTTTGTAACAATATTTGTTATTTTATTGTTATGCATACCCAAAAACAATAAAACCCCTGCACCTGTCCCAAACCCTCATGCAACATCAACACGTGTACGTTTACCCTAAAAAGACATGTACTGCATGTTGCTTCCATAGTAGAACACGTAGCGCCTTCAGTCCAAAAACATCTCTTGTCAAGAATTTAGGATTATTAATTTGTGAAAATTTAGGGAGATAGTACTAATTAAACCAAAAATAAAAATAAAGGATTCAGTTGAAAGATGAGATCTAAGCAAACCCAATTATTGAAATCTGGTCAGATTAGAGATACTAAAATATTTCAAATGAGTATAAAAAATATTGAGTCTAAATTAAAAGAGACTAATAGATATAGCTAAAATATAGGGATGGGACAATGAGCTTGTCGTTTGGGGTTGATGCCTCGCAATCACCATCAATGAGGATGGGGTCCGATGCCTTCCTAACTTTTTTGTCGTTTTCATGATTTATATTACTTTGGTTAAGTTCCACTTATTCCAATAGCGAGATCTCTCTCTCCTTTTTTTCTTTGTGGGTATTTTTATCATTCAAGAAGACTACTTAAACATGCGAGTGAACGCACTTAAAAATCTTATTGTTATGAAACTATCTCAACCTTAATGTGAAGGTACATGACAGACTAAACGAACATGTAAGAACGAAGTACGTGGATTACAATTCAGAACTCATGGTGATTCACATATATATATATATACATAATAATAATAATATATATGATAAAAAGTAACATGCATGCAG
Organism: Rhamnella rubrinervis; assembly: GCA_007844105.2. NCBI lineage: Eukaryota > Viridiplantae > Streptophyta > Magnoliopsida > Rosales > Rhamnaceae > Rhamnella > Rhamnella rubrinervis. The sequence continues at coordinate 12,029,547 of CM017582.2, read as the reverse complement.
GCAATATTTGCCTTGTAGAGTAATGTAATGCAGCTAACAGCAAGCCTTTGGTCAGCATGTGGTCGATGATGTGAGGTTTTACGTACACACCGTTTGCTTATGGTCGGTTCACAGAATTCCTTAGCTGCAGGTGAAAAGAATGATTCATTGCGATATATAGCTCGACAAATTTTTTATAATAAAACAGAAAAAGTAAAAGGTATTGGCTTTTCAATCTTTTTTGACAGAGTATATGATTCCCAATTTTAGATAGTATTGAATTACATTTTAATTGGAAAAGGAATAGTAAGTGGTGCTTTTGGAATCTATTCCAAATTCTAAGCATTGAAATAACGTAAGTAACAAATATATGTGACTGAATTAATCATCATATTTCCCACTTCAAGTACTACAAATTTGTATAAATTAAAAAAAAAAAAAGTGGTACAAATTAATTCTCATGCAATAAATTAAATATATAGGTGCGTAATCATTGGTCCTGCTGCACGTTATGAGCTCAAGAAATATTTCTATCCAAATTGCTTAATTACCTATTTAATTTATTACAATACATTTAGCAATATTCTACTTACGTACCAAATCAATGTATATGAGCTCTACCATATATTATATATATATATATATATGTGTGTGTGTGTGTGTGAATATATATGAGCTCGACCTTTAATTAAGTAATAATACAAGTTTAAAATAGGAAGAAAAGAACATTGACTATTGAAAGCTAAAGTTGACGAATAATGCCAGCTATAGACTTTATCTAGAGGACAGATGGCATTCCATTAATGGAGGCTTTGTAATTAATAATTTAGTATATATATAAAAGCATGGGCAATACTTTTTAATACATTTAATAACCCATCAATTTTTCAGACTTGCATTTTTATGATTTATAGCTTAAAGTTGTTTGATGTTGATATTCTTTCTTTATTTTCTAAATGCTCTTAAAGATGTTTTTTAGATATGTTAATTATTCCAAATGTATTCTTATATATCTATATAATACTTTAATTATTATTGAATATTGATAAATTATTGATCATTCTCCATCAACTCTCCGGACAAATTAAAGGAGCAAATGATTGAAGAAGCATTTTGGAGTCAAAATTAATAATTTGGAACAGCGATCGTGTTAATCTTTTTGAGAAAATTCCAAATAATAATTTATATAATGAAAATATATACACTTCAATTCAATATGTCTTCATCATCGCCATCTTTAATTCATTACAATACTAGTAAGACTAACATATATGGTTCAAATAATTAGAAAGCATGCATGCATGTGTACTTACTTAATTATGATATATAATCATTAAAAAGGAAATTTTAATTACGAACCATAATCATTGAAAAGGAAATTGTGTGGTGTGTATATATATATATATATATATATACACACATATCTTCTTCAATGGACAAACATAGTCGAGCCAAAAAGACAAAGAGACAAAGATTTAATCAAATTAGCTAATGATGATTTCTTGACGAAAATATGAATAATGCACTAGTCAAACTTTGTATTACTTGAGCAGCACCAAATAAAGTGCATGCTTCAACTAAAAGTAAGTGCTGGGAATTTGATTCTATGTACATTACATACAAGTTGAAAAACAAAGTGGTGGTTAGGGTAAGACACACATTACTCACAGGCACATATATACATGTATATATATATATATATATATATATATATAAACCCAAAAAAGACTCAACTGAGAGAAAAAGTCGACGACAATGGAGGTCCACTACATTTACAGCATTCACATGCCGTTCACTTTCAAAAACCACTCTGAAAACCTACTCGAAATTGCCTCATAAACATGGATTCCCTCTCACCCATATATCTCTCATATAATGTATTCCCCGAAATAACTTGAATCACCTAACCCCCCAACCCAACCCCCAATGGCTTTTCCCAAGCTTTTAAACACTTTCCATGCAACCAAACAGCTTGACTAGTAATCCCAAACCTCACTTCTACGCCTTAACACCTCACCCTCTCTCTTTTTCTCTCAAAACCCAGTTTCATTTTTTCCTAATCTAAAGCTCTTACAACACCCAATTAATGGCGTTGTCACCTCGAAGTAAGAGCCCTCGGACAAATATAACTCTTCTTCTGGTGCTTCTTTTTTCCATGAATATTATGTCGGCTTCAATATCTAAAGCTGCCAGTAGTACTATTTCTGATCATGAAAAGACTAAGGTAGAGAAAACATTAATGGAAGCTGACGAATATCGTACTGGAATAAAGTGCGGGTCATGCCCTTGTGTCAATCCTTGTGCTCAGCAGCAGCTTCCGCCGCCCCCGCCTCCTCCGCCGCCACCTCCACCGCCATCTCCACCGAAGAATTGCATCCCGACATTACCGCCGCCTCCTCCGAGGTTCATATATGTAACAGGAATACCAGGAGAAGTGTACCAAAGTACTGATCAAAATTCCTGGCAATATTATTACTCGGGAGCTGGACAAAACGCTGTGCAAGGTTCCAGTACTATGCTTTTAGTTGTTGGAGGTTTGGTGCTTCAACTAGTAATGATTATAGTATTTGGGAGCTAGCTAAAGGAATTTGCAATTCCTGCTTTATTTGTTATAATTAAATTTGTTCTAGTGGTACTACGTACTAGTCCATCTTAATATATATATATATATATAATTAAATTTATGAGCCGGCACTACTTGGCGGTGTTCAGAAATTTTTTTGAGGCTGTCTTTTCAGTTCCAAATCTTCAAAGCAAAATTATTCTGCTGCACTACGTGATATGTACGTGCAGGTTTTAATTACTCCTCTCTAGATTTTTGTGAGTGAAACTAGAGGGTACTAAAATGAATTTAATCAATTTTCCAAAAACAAAATCGTCAAGTTTTTACAAGACACTTCAAATTAAACTAATTAAGACTCTTACTAAATTACATATGGCTCCCTTACATAGCGAGAGGTCTTTAATTTAAATAGAAAAAAATTTATGTATACAGTATTTAGTCATTTTGGCATTGCAAACAAATGAGTGAACCTTTGTATAAACCAAACACTGGAAAATGTCCTTTAGAATCTTTGAAATGCAACCAACACTTTATGAAAGTTTAAAGTTAATTTCATAATAATATATATATATATATATATATATATATATAATCACACACCTAGATGACTTTTAAGAAGCATAGATAAGTAAGGTTAATTACTTTCAATGTTTCTTTACTAAGAGTCACCTGCCACTATTCTTTCGTATCCATATATATCTATATATATATATATATATAATAAAACTAGTTTCACCAATTAAGATTCTTCAGCAACTTATGCAAACAAAATGGCTGAACTATAAATTAAGTTCTATAAATTGTGAGATTTCATATACTGAAAACCACAAGAGGATTACTCCTTTACATATATATAGCCATGGATTACAATAAGAGAAGAGTTAATAAGAGAAAAAGGGTAATGATAATAAGAACAATATTCAACACAATCATAGTACAAGCAAACTATTCCAACTCTTATCTCTATCCTTATTTTTCTTCTCGTCCTCGTCCATCTCGTCGATCGATAAAAGAACATTTGAGCGTCCTCATCCTCTCCGATATCCAATGTTTTACGTATGCATGGCAACCTTGGTTTTCTCTTGCAGAGAAAAAATATATAGCTGAAGGGAAGCAAGCTCAGACCTGAGAAGAGTGCATGAACTTCCACGAGAAAGAATGCCATAAAATTCTTGAATATGACTTGTTGCAATGCACATTTGGTTGTACGTCTAAGCACATGATGAACCTGTAGCCTCTAGTTTATTATTTATTTACATGTATAATTATTAACAATATTATATATATATGCTTATATACACATATGACTCATTTTCTATTTTACTTTACACACACATATTTAGCCTCAAATATTAGTCAAACGATGATATTTTTTCCAAGTTGACACTTTTAGCCCCTGTCATAAATTTATCAAAACACTCCCTCCAATTTCATTTCCTGCTCTAGTCTCCGCCTTGTATGTTTGTATTGCGTGTGTTTCTAATAATTAACAAAAAAAAAAAAAAGCGCAATTTTAGTTTTAGCCCATTAATGTTATTTTTAAGCCCATAAAAAATGTGAGCCCAAAACCTTAAACTTGGTCAAAAGTCGATGTCTACTCCTCTACAGTCTACTCTAGGCGATATGATACGACGTCGTTGGTCAGGTAACCGGAGACGCCGTATCCGACCAACCTTTCTCTTTGATTAGTGCATCTGAATTCTGAATTGTGAATTCCTTGTTGTATATGTTGCTGGAATTGACTCTTCAGCCCAACCTCTCCAACGTCCCAACTCCAGCCACCATTAAAGCGATTTACAGCTACAGTTGATTCGTGTATGTTGTGTGTTGATGAGCTAAACTGACTCTGAAAATTTTGTCTCTGAAATATGGCGCTCTCACGCCTCCGTCAGCCCGTCACCTCTCGGGCTCGTTCTTTCTTCAGAGCTTGCCTTCTCTCCTCCTCCTACTACAGCTCCTTATCTCGGTATACTTTCTCTTCCCTTCTCTTTCTTTCAGCATATGAAGATCACCAAACGATTTTCGCATTTCAGCAATTATTGTTGTTCTTATTTTCGAGTTATAGGTGGTTCTACTACTATTAATTATGTCGTCGTTGATTGTTCTGATTTGGGCTTGTACCTTGATCCTTGAACAATGTTGCATTTGATTGGAAATGTGTGGTTTGCATTCCTGATAAGTGACTGGTTTGTGATGATTTTGCTGCTTTTCAATGGTATTGGTCAATGCAGTGTTCCCTTATTTGTTTTCCTTTAGATCAATAAGGATTTTTTTTTTTTTAAAATTGAATTTCAAGATACATCCTTTTAGTTTTCATAAAACATTTCTTTGTCTGGCAATGTCGTTTACCTTGTGTTCCTAGTGTGCACTTAGAATCTTCTGGACTAATCTTGTTGATAAGCTTTAGAATAGTTACTTGACATTAACAAATGACCAACATAGATAGTAGTATCTTTGACGATCAATAATCCTTCCTATGGTGATCCTCCACTTTTCATATTGAAATCCTTGGGTTCAATCCTCTATACTTGTAACTCCAAAAATCACTTGTCAATTCTTTCCAAAAAGAAAAGTTGTCATTTTTAGAAGGGACAAGAAAAATAAAAAAAAATAAAAAAGGGGTTAAAGAAAGCAAAGCCAAGAGGTATGCATTCGGGAAAGAGCAAAGTGATGGCTGAATTTTCCATTGGTGTGATGTAAAGATTGTTATCTCTGGTTGTCTCTTTATAATGTGTATTAGAAAACATTTCGGTACAGTTAAATCAATTTTGGTCTATCTCTTTAAATATACTTCAGAGGAAAATTAATTTGACTCTCATGTCTGAATCACTATGGCATCTTCTTGTAGAGCATAGATGAACCTAATCATGTTTGGGATTGTACTTTTTTAGTCTTTCTTGCTGATAACTGGACTTTATATTGTTGCATTAACATATGTTGAATTAAATGCCTTATGCATATAGCTGCTTGGATGAGCTATTAACTTTGGACGTTTTGGACTTACTAATGCAGTACTTGCACGGCACAAAATTCTAAAGTGGTTGGTCAGGACATTCTGCTAAGGTTTGTATTTCTTGCAAATTCAGCTTTGATTGCTTTACCTTTTTCTATTAGCCTCATGTTCAGAATTATGGCATGACATTTATATAAACTTTTGTCAAATGTTTGATTAACTTCTACAAATCCTTGTTACACTAAGAGTGAATTTTGGGTTTTAAGATTCGACAGTTTTATCATCTGATGTTGACCAATACCAACTTTAGGATCATCATCCTTATAATCAACTTAATCTTAGCATCAAATGTTTACATTTAAGAATTGTAGAAGCTCTTACCTATGTTTTCAGTTACAGTAGATTGAAATGGTGGACAAGCTATGTTATCAAACAATGTTCTATGAGGTCTATGCTTATAAGTAATCCTTTTTCATCCCAGCTTTATGTTGCTTATTTGTATCGCTATCTATGAATGCATAAACTTGTCTATTTGTATCTATACACACAAAAGCGTCAGTGCATACATATTCAAGTTTTTGCAAATAGGACATCAAAGTGTAGACCCATTTTTCTTAGTGTGGAAATACATGATCCCTGATTTTCTGGGATGCTGCTGAAGGAATTCTGATTTAATATTTGATTGACTATATTAATTTAGGAATAAATTGATTTAAGGAAATACCTAATATCTCTATTTGTTTATTTCCTATTTTGTTAGTTTCCTGAATTTGTGGTATAGTGAATGGAAATTATCTTCCTTTCATTATATATTTGCTGTACGTTTATCAGTTTTGAATAATAAGAGAATTCTTCATCTTCTCAAAAATCAACACTTAGTTTAATGATACATCTGAATTGGGAGAATGTTTAGTAATCTAGTTCCATTATTGTACTTTTGATCCTATTTCTCTTATATATAGTTTAAAATATTAAAATTTATGTGTCTTATTGCACAGAAAGAAAAAAAAGAAAAGAAAAGAAAAAAGAATAAGAGGAAAGAAAATAAAAGAAAAGAAGTAAAAGTACTAAATCCAAACTGAAATAATTTTATAGTTGGATTGATTTCTTGGATCTTTGTTACAAATATAGCTTGCTGCCTAGATCTCTCTCTCTCTCTCATATTTTCTTAGAAGTTTCACTGACAATGAGGTTAATCAGGCCCACTTCTTCAACAATGTACGGTGGAGTTCAGGATAAACTTCTAAATTTCAAGGTTAGAATTAATTAAAACATATTCAGTAAATTCATATCATGTGGTAGGTTGTGCTCTGACTGTGTAATATTTTTCAGCAATGCATTGGAGTCAGGTACTTCTCAACTGCAGGTATGACTTAACCATTTGGAGATAATCTCTCTAACCAAATATGAATTTGGATTCTTACATATGCGGTTTAGAGGATCATACTTAGTTTCTTTCTTTGCTAATATCTTTCTTTCTTTTTTTTCTTGATCATTAGTTATTATCTGTTCAGATTTTGGGTGAAATTAGGGATGTAATACAAATCCCATTTACGATGATATTGTTGCATGAATTTGGCGCTGTTTGTGACCACAATGGTTGAATAGATATGAAATTTGAGTTGGAGATACCACTAAATTTCACATGTATTATTTGCGGCTCAGAATTTGAGCCAATAATTGGAGTCTATGAAGACCATTTAAAGCTGTTTTGAAGTCATCCTAATTTTGTCCTCAGATACATTGAATATTTTTGCTAGTTTGAGACTACTTTCTTGATCAAATTCTCACATAAATAAAAAATTGGTCTAAACTTTTTCTCTCCTCTCCTTCTAGTTGCTTTCTTCAACCTTTTTTAACCAGTAAATTTCACACTATGGTAATTTGTGAAGTCCAGTATTTCCCTTTGTTTCCTTTATAGTTATACATACAACAATGCACTTTCTGTGATGGTTGGTAATCCTTAGGTGCAACTTCTTTGTGATAAAACCACCATCGATTATAAATATAGTAAATATTAATTTGGTAGTGAGAGCATTTATTAACAATCTTTTCGTGGATTATTTTTATTTTGTCACCAAGTTGATTACTGTGCAGATACAACACATATGGTCCTTGGGATGCCAGCATTGTCTCCAACAATGGTGAGATTGTGGGTTTAAAAACTAGTTTCAAACATCTCTGTTTTTCTTTCCTTCCCTCCTTTTTATTTTATTTTATTTTTAATTTAGTTCTATACTTGTGTGTCTGTTGTAGACTCAGGGTAACATTTTGACGTGGAGGAAGAAAGAAGGAGATAAGGTCAGTTTTCCCAAATAAGTCTATCCAACATGAGGGCTTGTGATCTATCTTTAATTAGATGATCTAAATTTAATTGCAGAAACACTTACTATCTGCTGTACAAAGCGGAAATGATAAGTTGATATCATCAGTAATTTTTGTTTTCCTGATTATTTACCTGTGATTAACAGATAGAAGTGGGTGATGTACTATGCGAAATTGAAACTGATAAAGCTACTCTTGAGTTTGAAAGTCTTGAAGAAGGGTAATTATAGTTTTTGATAATTTTTAGTTTTTCAATTTAAGAACAAAGAACTACTTGAAATAACTAGGGCCTGTTTTTTGGCACACGTACTATGAAAGCTGTTTTCTGTTTTAAGAAACTGAAATTGCTTTTGAAAATTTACACTGGTTGGCCACTGTTCCCTGAAAATGGTTTTCAGAAACCAAAGCAGAAAAAAATTACAATTTAGAGAACAACTAAAACTAGTTTCCCAAAAACTGTTTCTTGTTTTCTTTATTTGAGAACAATTTTTGGAAAACAGAAAATAGGAAACATGGCCATACAGGGTCTTAATTTATTATCCTTCCGTGGATACTTTTAGCATTGGAATTTACATATTCTTCAGGTTTCTGGCTAAGATACTGGTACCTGAAGGGTCAAAGGATGTGCCTGTTGGACAACCTATTGCAATAACGGTAATGTGTAATTATTCTTTTAACATGGTTCCTTTTGTTACTGTTTGCATGGAGACCCATGGCCATGTCTATAATTTTTGTGCTGGAGATTTAATTAATTATTATTTTTTTAAATAGCAACATAAAATAAAATAAAATAACATATTATTTTAAGAATGTCAAGTTTTCTTTTAACTTCCTTGTTTAATATTTTATTTCCTATACTTTCTTCTTAGTGCTTTTGATCTGTTATTTCTTAGCAGCACTTCCTATCTAACATAGTTTGTACTTTTTTTTGTCAATATTATTATAATTTTTAAGGGTCTATGAAGTGATTTGATTACCCCTCGTATAGTTCTTTTTAATACTAACTTGTATTCAAAAGGTTGAAGATCAAGACGATATCCCAAATGTGCCTGCTACTGTATCAGGAGGATCTGAAAAGGATGTATCTCCAAACCAGGATGTAAAAAGTGAAGACAAGGTACAAGAAACAAGTTCTGTTAATATAAGTACATCAGAGCTTCCTACTCATGTTCTTCTTGAAATGCCAGCTTTATCCCCAACAATGGTAAGAATTTTAAATCTTTTCTTTGGGTTAGCATGCTGAACTTTCTTTCCTATTGTAAGCGCTTAAGGCTGAATACCTTGATATTTATGTACAGAACCAGGGAAACATTTATAAGTGGAGAAAGAATGAAGGAGATAAGGTTAGTGGTACTTATTGTATGCATGTGATTCATGACTGAAATCATTTTGCATCTGGATGTATGAACTGTGAAATGTTAACTGCTGATGCATGTTGTGGTTTGGTGCTCATTTACTTGATCAAACAGATTGAAGTGGGTGATGTGATATGTGAGATAGAGACAGATAAAGCCACCCTTGAGTTTGAATGTCTTGAAGAAGGGTAAATATTTTTTCCTTATGCCAGTTAATTCATGCAGCATGCATGAACTTAGGTTTTCTTGATTTGCCAGTATCTTTATTGTTGTCTTAATTTCTAGTGGCGTGAGAACTGTGTCACTGTATGAAGTCTTGTATTAACATGTACCTTTCTGTGTTTGACATTGTAAAATGTCTCTTACTTAGCAGCAACTGCAAAATTATGCTTAGAAGAGTATAGATTAGGGTATGGGAATCCTTATGTGAAATTTTCCTTACTCTCTTGGCTTAAATAGATTGCAATCTTTCTCTTAGATTTTTTGGCTTCTTATTGTTATCCTATCGTTTTTCCCCATTTTTTTGTTCTTTCTTTTTGTGTAGTTATTTTTATTTTTGTAAAATATATGAAATGTGTTCTGTCAAACACTTTTTGTATAATAATGACTTCTTTTTTTGGTTGGAATGTTCATTTTAGGTACTTGGCTAAGATACTAGCACCTGAAGGTTCAAAGGATGTGGCTGTGGGCCAACCCATTGCTGTAACGGTAAGTGTGATAATGCCACTAAAATAGTATGACCTTTTTTCACTCTTTTTTTTTCACAGAATAATGTTCAGCAGAAGCGATTCTAAAATGACAGTAGGGTGCTATTGGTTGTTGTTGGTTAAATTAAGAGCTCATTTTCATAGAACTTTCCATATGAAAAATTAAATGCTGGCTGTTTTGAATAGGTAGAGGATGCAGCTGATATTGACATTGTAAAGAATGCCATTAGCAGTAGTTCAGGTTTGAAAGAGGAAAAATCAGTTGGTAATAACATTAAAAATGAAGTTGTCCAACAGAAGAGTGCTGTTCCAAGGATTAGTCTTTCTGCAAAGATCCTAATTGCAGAACATGGATTGGACATTTCTTCATTAAAGGCTTCAGGTCGTCATGGTACACTGCTAAAAGGAGATGTTTTAGCCGCAATAAAGTCTGGAATCAAATCTTCAAAAGGTCCTTCATCTAAAGAAAAAAAAATTTCATCTCCCTCGGCATCAACAAAGACAAAATCTCACTTACAGCAGTCAGATTCTTTTGAAGATTTACCTAATAGTCAAATTCGCAAGGTAAATTTCATTTTATTTGTTGGTTCTCAAAACTTAAAAGGTGAATCAAGAAACCGCTTTATTGTTTGTTTTTTTAGATCCTTGAAAATATTCAAAATGATTTAGACATGAATTCCAAGCTTCTTAATCATTAAATGTTTATTAAATAAGAAAACTAATTTGAGGTAAAGATATGCAACAATTAAAAAAGACATAATTCATAGTTTGATGATTTTGTGATGAATGTGATCTATTAGAAGTTAGTGGTGACAACGTGTTTTGAATTTAATTGGAATAAGCTTGTAGAGTAAGACCTGAGAAAGTGAAAGATGGAAAGAAGGGAGGAGAGAATAGGGGAAGAGAAATATACAGGAACAAAGAGGGTAAATATCTGACACAAGATTGTCTTGTCTTAGATAAATTATGTGAATATAATTTTATACTTCCAAATACAAATACCAATCTATATGGTAGACCTTACTGTTATCAATATATGTTGAGCGATATAAGCATACAACCAGTTGTTGACCGGTACTAAAAGTATTCTTAATATAGAATGTCTTCATTTGCTCAAGTTGCAGTCAATGTTGTTGTTGCAGTGAGATCCATAATTTGTTTTGCAGGTGATAGCTAGAAGGTTGTTGGAATCAAAACAAAATACACCACACTTATATTTATCATCAGGTTGTAAAACTCTATATATTCTAGTTTAAAGTTAATTCATGTGAAGCACTATATGCCTAACAGTATTTTAACATTGTGATCAGAGGTTGTACTGGATCCTCTTCTCTCTCTTAGAAAGGATCTTAAAGGTATAAATATAAATTCTTATCATTTTACTTTTTCAAAACATCTTCCAGTCCTGGTGGATAATTTTATTTTGCATGGGTTTCCCCAACTACAGAGAAGCATGATGTTAAAGTTTCAGTCAATGACATTGTCATCAAAGCTGTAGCTGTAGCATTGAGAAATGTGCCACAAGCAAATTGTAAGGATCTATCAACATACTTACTGATTCATTACCGACTTAAACTTGTGATTTTATTGTTTCAGTTATCATATTTTAGCATTGGGGGACTCACTATATAAGTAGGCCATATTGTTATTGGATTTCATTCTTTGCGAATGATTAGTAATTTAGGCTTGGGTTATTTCTCTTTGTTGTGTTTTTCTTCTCATATGCAGCCCTTCCTACCTCCACAAACCACTATATGGTATTGTTTTACCTGTTTTTGTTTCTTCTCAAAGGTTGCGAAATTTCACTTTTTTGGTCAGTAACTCAGGAAACATTCTCTAAGATTCTTTCTGTACTAACCAAAGACTACGTTCTATCCGGATCTTTTCTTCCTATGCTGGTTCTGATGCATATAGGGCAGGCATGTGTTCTTCAGGTTCAATTTGCATTCAAGTCTGTGACAGTGACCATTAGGTGATATGATGAAACAATGTTCCCTTAATTGTCTGAAATAGATAGATGCATATTTTTAGTAGTCTCTTGATTTTTTGAATTGGAATTTTCTATTTGGAAATTAAATTACATTTATAATACATTAAATACTTGATACTTATGTGTTTTTTATGGCGATGGGAGGATGGAGGGCATTATGTAAAATTATATGCACCTTCAACTTTCTTCTGTACTTTCAGCTAATTTCTATTTCAAGAAGCTCCAAGTTAATAAAATTTTACTATTCTTTACATGGCAGCTTACTGGGATGATAAGAAGGGAGAAATTATACTAAGTCAGTCTGTTGATATATCAATTGCAGTGGCCACTGAAAAGGTAAAATGCCAATATGACGTTTGAAAAGTTTTTTAAGGATTTAATTACACTATAGCATATTCGTACAGGGTTTGATGACTCCGATCCTGAGGAATGCAGATCAGAAATCCATATCAGCAATCTCGTCAGAGGTACTTTGTTAATAGTTTGAGGTTCATTTAGTTTTTAATAATATTCTGGCCTATCTTTTCTTTTGCCTGTTATAGAATTTGATTTCTGCACTTTTATTCCTCTCTCTTTATTTTTATATTTTTTACTGAAATGTGAAATTCGCTATAACACAGTCACGCTAAGTATTCATAACTGGTCCATGTCATGTCCTTTGTATGCTGTGATTTCTGTCATGTTGGTTTTGTCAAGAATTTTTTGTCAAGTGATAGTTCGTCAAATATATTAAGAAAATCATTGTCTTTGACCTTTTTTTTTATTTTTTTAATAATTTAAATAATGACTCACGTCTCAAATAGTTCATGTCCTTTGTATTCTGTAATTTAGTACAGCAAGGAATCTTTAGTTAAGGGATATTGTTTCAAATAATTTAGAAAATCATTTTTTAAAAGTTCAATTTTTTTGAGTTTTGAAGTATTTTTTTTGTTGGAGGGGGGGAGTGTCGTGCTTATAGAAGCTTTCATTTTTGTACTTATCCTAATTGTTGGTTCAATATATACATGGAGAAAAGGATTGTTGGATTGATCTTTGCTCTTGAATATTCATTGGACAATAAAGAAAATAACAGTAACTATAAAACAGTTATTAATTGAAAAAAGAAAAAAAGAAAGAAAAGAAAACTTACTTTTATTTTGGAAGCTTATATGTAAACTTTCATTTTTATCCAATTCTTTGTAATTTTTTCATTCAGATCAAGGAACTAGCAGAGAAGGCACGGGCAGGAAAGCTCAAGCCAGATGAATTCCAGGGAGGAACTTTCAGGTGAACTTTTTATTGTTTGTTCCACTTTGTTTCATTTTTATCTGTACATTTGTTTTATGAAAACCAGCAAGTAAAAATTATTCTGAATCATATGCAGCATTTCAAACTTGGGAATGTTTCCTGTGGATCATTTTTGTGCAATTCTAAACCCACCTCAGGTTCTTTTCCTCTCATTCTTGTATCTCTCTAATGAGCATGGAATGCTGACCCTATTATCAACAACACTACATCTGATTAGAACAGTTTTTAAAATGATGAGCACATCATCTTTTAGGTCGTTTCTAGTCAGTTTTTGTTTCAGGCATTGGAAAATAACTGCATTCTGTGTTTAAGAAACTTGTTAACAGAAATTTCATTCTGAATGTGTTCTTATAGATTGCCCTCAGCATGTTCAATTTTCTCAATGGAAGATAGGTTCCTAAAATTTGATTAAAAAATAAGTGACAGCATACTTCACAATCCATCATTATGCTGATGTTGCTCGCTGTATGTATCTCTTACATTAATTCATCTTCTTGCAGGCTGGAATCCTTGCAGTAGGTAGAGGCAACAAAGTTGTTGAACCAGTAATTGGAAGTGATGGTAAGATGGTCTTTGGTTACAGTAGTGTGCAAAAATATTTGATCCATTAGCATTTGGCTAATATAAAATGAATTCTTTCTGTCTTCCCCTTAGGAGTTGAGAGGCCTGCAGTTGTCACTAAAATGAAATTGACAATATCCGCCGACCATCGTGTTTTTGATGGCAAAGTTGGAGGTACATATGCTAGAAATCTTTTAATTCCAAAATAGAGATGTGTTTATTTGGATACGGATAGTTTTGTGTTTTGTTTAAATTAGTAGGTTTCCTCATAGATATTATAAATCTTAACAAACTGGTTTTGAATGAAACTAACAAGTTATAATTACAGCAATCATATTATGAGGAAATAGCTGAAACAACACTAGTCAGTTGCTAATATGCCCCTACTTTTTGGTGGTATTATTCTCACTAAATATGATACTATGAGAAAAAAACAAATCAGACAACTTTATTTATTTATCTTTACTGAACGGACTAAGAGAATGATAGTGAATTTAGAATGTAGATATTGTTCCTTTAAATTGCTTGCCTTTAATAGAGGGTTCCAGTGTTCAAATTTTTTATTTTATTTTTTCATCTCGCCTGGCCTGTTTAATCACTGTCGATTATAGAGATGTTTATCTGCATAATCAGTTTACTTTTGTTCATAGTTTAGCTTACATGGTTGTTTATTTTACAGCCGCATTCCTCTCAACTTTACAATCAAACTTCAGTGATATCCGAAGACTGCTTTTGTAACATGAGAAGAGCCTCCAAATTAGTGGACAAGGTTTTCAGTGACATCTTCAGTAACCAAGTCAGAATTTGCAGAGATTTTTATTTTTAATGGAGTATCCATCCAGGACCTGAATGTTTAAATTTTTTACGACGCCATTTTTGTTTTTCTGAATTTCTCTTGGCACATCTTATTCAGATTGCTTCAAGGTCGAAATCATTGACATATTGTATCGGGTCGATGTAAAATTTTGCATGAATTAGTTTTCAAATCTATATTCCCTAAAGAAGGGAGTGATTTATGTTCGAAGTAACAATAAATACTAGTAACTTTTACCAAAAAAATTTCCCCTTTCATTGTACAGTTCTCCTTAGAATAATATCGGTGGTTATGTACTCTTGTAAATCTCAATGCTTAATAAATCAATATAACAAATAAGGAATACTTTTAACCTGACTTCTGTTTTCCAATTAAATTGTTTCTTAAAATATGCATTGTGTCATTTGGTTTATCTCCTGTACCTAAACCGAACTCAACCTCATCCTTAAATTTTTTGTTATGCATTCATACATGATATTTGAAACTTTTATTTTTATCATTTGGTAGAAAATAGTTACTCAATGTTACTATTATTTGAAAGACCATTTTTTAAGAAAGACACTGTCATATAGATCATAATCATCATCGTCAGGCATTGATAACCGCTTGAATGATCTCTTCATTACTAGCCTATTCCATCACTAAATCATATAAACTTGGCAATTCAAATCTAAAATAATAATTTTTAAGCCCCAAGGGTATTATTTTGTAGGGGTTTTACTATATCATATATTGCACACTACTCAATTCTCTGTGATCCCCCAACCTGCAAGCCAGCATCAAGTACTAGTACAGGTGAGGGAAGCCTTGCAAGCGTTCATGCCGCTGGTGCTGATTTCCCTCGTGTAAGTGTGAGTCCCGTGAGATGACAACAGTTCGCTTATGTGCTACTACAATCTAGTGCCTTGATTGTCCTTCGACGCCAGATTGCGGTATCAGGATAAAATCTCAATTCCCATGTAGGCCAGTAGTGCAAGTCCTGCTTCAATGTTAGTACTCTAGGTTTCCCATTAAGGTGGACTGTCCTTACACGAACAAACTCACCATGTCCCAATACCTGATCAATTTTAAAGGAGTGTCATGGAAATAGATAAATTATAATAATAACTACGCATTAGCTAACAACATAAGCAAGCAGAGACAAATAACAATGGCACACCAAACAAATAATTATTGATGCAACTCATATTTCAGTATAAGTTTTGGAGTGGATTTAAAAAGGTATCACGCATGCATATATCCCATGCACAAAAATGTTGAAATCTTGACCAATCTAAAATCCATATTTGTATGTTATGTCATTGTTAAATTTGGAATAAAACATACTTCCAAGATCATGCATCTTCCCTATCTTCTAAGCTGGGTTTCCACACACAAGCCACTGAAAACATTAGCATGCTGTCCCAACTCAAGGCAACAGAAAACTAGAAATGTCCTGGGAATTGCACAGCAATTGTCTTTACATTTTTGCAATATTAAAAAATCCTTGACTTTCTGGTCATACTATTAACTCAAACTTCCCCTATGCACCTAACATCATATGTTACAACATTTATAGAGAGAGAGAGAGAGAGTGTACAACAAGAATATAATAAGATAAAACAAAAAATCACTGTAGAGAGTGTACAACAAGAATATAATAAGATAAAACAAAAAATCACTGTATATAGTTGCAGATATGTATACCTTCGTTGCATCGACAAAAGCATCTAAATTAGGAGTAGGTTTCCCATTAACTTCAGTGATCCACTGAAGTGCATATAGCCCATATCTATGCACTGGACTACCATGACACCACCTGGTAATTTCAACAATGCGTCGTCAAAATATAGAATAAATTAAACTTTATAAGACTAAAAACGAACATATTGAAAAGAAGGTAACGTTATTGATAGAAAGGACAAAGGAAAGATGCACAATATGCAGATAAGTATAATATTAACCAAAAATCAGTGCCTGTTTGATTGTGCTGTTTCAGTGGTCAAAATCTCTACTAGATTGTCAAAAGCTCTTCTTTAAAATCAATATGTTTAGGACAGAGGCTGGGTAGAAAGAATATGGAATTGACTTCTTCAGTTAAAAACAATTGCCAACTAAGAGAGGAAGATAAATACAGCCAGGACTACAAGTAAGCTTGACCTAAATAGTTAACACCTTATATCGATTTTTGGTACTAAAACACAGCCTAACAAAAATCATCCAGATGTTCATCTCGGTGACAGTGATTATCCAACAATTTGTATTAGCTCTCCCCTACAAACTATGAATAATGAATCCACCATCTTGCTGCTAAAATCTCAACCACCACTTTTATCTTGTCGTCTCTTAAATATTTACGACATATAAAATTCTTACCTTGCTACATACACACCATGACCTTCTTCAGGAAGAAACCCAAGAGCACGGACTGCTGGATGAGGATCCTGAACAATACACCCACACCAATTTACCGCACGTGTAGTGCCACTACCATCCCTTACATCTGTCCCCACAAGAAGATCAATTTCACGTCCCTGGCAGACCAAGAAAATGAAAGCATGAAAAAATTATCTCTTTCTTATAATCAATGGGGAAGACTAAATAGTGCCATAAACCACATAGCACACAAGAATTCAATATTATAATGCTTTCTTGAGCCCTCTTCATTCCTAGGAAGAAATTTATAATAAATTACAACAAATCAAAAGATTACAAAACTATCTGTTTACCTGCCTGAAGATAGTCATGTTAAGCTTCTCCTCGTTATCACATTTGTCTAATGCTTGGCAGGCATTTTCTAAGTCATGGAAGCATGTAACTGGTTCTTTATTGATTGCTAAAACCATGTCTCCTTGTTCTAATAGATTCTCAGCCTTTGATCCAGCCAAACATCCTTTTACTCGTAAAACTTGCCGTCTAATTGGATCTTTCTTGACTAATGCCTACAACAAGAGCTCAAAAGTTCAATTGCACAAATAAGATTTTGTCATACTATTCCTATTATAATACCTGCAATCCAACATTTCTAACAAAGCACATATAAATTGGGTTCGGAACTTATCCAGCCTTAAATCTCATCAACAAAAAAATGTACTGTGTATGCCATTAATAGCAAAGCACTAATATAGTAATATCGATCACCATGTACTGGGCACCATTTTGACATCCACATAGAAAATCAGAAAGAGAATTGAACATCCCAACATATGAAGACAAAGTTTAGTTCATTGTACATGCAGATAAACTTAAAAATCTCACACTATTCAGCATCACAGGCCTAGCAAGATCTGTAGGTTTACTATCCAACATATTTTTTTTCTTCTCCATTCTTGTAACCAGGTCTTGGCCATTTTAATTATTCAAGATTTGAAATCTTCCACGACTGCTAGATCAGTTGCAGGTTGCAGTACAGAGTAATGTTGATTAGGAAACATCAGCATAATGCACGTTCATTTACATCAGCATGATGTATGATCATTCAGGAATCAGGATACATCAACATTATGTCAGCTAGCATTCACATGGATGTGCATGGAGAGCACAGAAGCAATTAAAAAGTGAATTCAATGATGAATAAATTTAGTAAATAATTCTCGCAACAAATATTTCCCAAAAAGGAAGAAATTTGAAAATAAAATGATAGTACTCAAAGATGATGACATTGCCGTACAACATAATCACTCTCCGAAAAACTCCAGCAACTTTATTTCTTTCATCAACTGTGGCTAGAGTGACACTACAATAATTTTCTTCTAAGCTTAACAAGAGTCCCTTTTAATGCTGATAGTGACTACAGAAAATATCCAAATGAAATTTCAAGGACGATCAAGCAATTCTATTAACGTAGTAATATGAGAATTGCACTAAACCCCCATGCTTGGAAACAGAACCAGAGTGCCCTCCACATTATAAATTGTATCCAGAAATCCTCCCATCTCGTGAAGAGTAAAAAAAACAGCAAATTGCAAGCATACTAAAACATAAATTACACATCAATCCCAAAGCTTAAGGTGTAAGGAAGTGAACCCACTTATGTGTATTAAGCCAACACAACACATTCTTAACAATCTGTTCGATCGATTCACCTCCCAACAGTTCAAACTTGTGATTGATGATAACTCAACATGATATCAAAGTTCAAGTTATCTATTTGTTCTAATGTTTGGACCTAGGGGATCCTGTTTTTGAAAAGTTATTGTTCTATGTGCACGAGGCTACTACCTCTGTCCCTGGCTACTGCTCGCATTGACACCCATACAAAACAGTGCTAACGGTTAACAAAATTGACAAAATTAAACGTAAAGAAAGAAGAAAAAGAATTGTAGCAGGAAACAAACCTGAACCCAATCATCACTCAACCCAAAACTCCGGGCCTTTGAAAGCAATGTAGGATATAGTTCAACCTCAAAAATTCTAACAAGTGGCATTGGCATTTTGACACCATTAATGAGAAGAGGAGGCCCTTTTGCACCAGATATGATTTTGTTAAGAACTTGGCTGATCGTATAAATTGGAATGCCTCTGACAAATTGATGATCCTCTGAGGTGCTGCAACCAAATTTTAGCTGCAATAGGGAATATAAGATTCCAAACATAACGAGACAATTAAAAAGATTAAACAATAAAAATTTTAAGTTGAAACCTGAGTTGAAAAGCTTCCCCATATAGCTTGGACCTTCCCATGCTCATCAGTTAGTACTCCAGAAAATGAACTACCAAAATCTAAAAGCCAGAGAAATGAGATATCCAAAATGCCTTAGAATTAGCACTATTAAGTTATTAACATCAGCTTCAAGAATGGAAACTCTATTTACCAGTATCAAGCTCAATGACTTCCATATTTGTTGCTCTATAGCGTGGGCAATCAGCAGAACCAATATTCAATGCAGCACAAGGGTTGGTCACTATAGATTTCCTGGATGTTGCTTGCAGACTTCTACTCAAACCCACAAGATAAACTGAATCTCCACGACGTAATGCAGGCTCTGTGTCAACCGTAGTTTTATATGTTAATTAACTAAGGGAGTCAAGTGCAATTCCAAATTCCAGATGAGATAAAAAGAGAGCTACGAAAGGTGATGAGATAGAAAAATGTTAATGGAGTGAAAAGAAACTAATAATCTACAGTACAATTGATTCATTTCCAACATAGTGACACTATATTGTGGAATGCTATCAACTGGTATTCCCATAAGTAATTAGAGGTTGAATAAAGATAACTATAGAGATCAACCATCACAGGAAAAGCAAACTGCAAAGAAATTGAAAAAACATATGAAAAATAAAAAAGCTCACCCAGAATCTAGAATTGTAATTGGAAAATAAATGAAAATTGGGATTTCTTGAAAAAGGAACATACCAGGAAGTAGCTCAGCCGCACAAACAGATGAGGCACCAACAGCTCCAAGAGCAGAAGGATCATAGGCAATGAGTGCATAGTTGTGAACAGGATGAAGAAACACCACCTACAATTGAAGTAGACAACTAAGGTAGAATAGAAGATCAAATAAAGGTTAGCATTTGACAATACAGAAAATATTTACCTCCCCTGGAATTTCAATGGGAAAAGCAGCAAAAGACAGCATCACATCAGATGCTGATATCGCTACTGTGTTCTTATCCACTGCAACTAATCCCATGGTTTGAGAATGATAAATAATTACACCAGTCCCAAAAAAATGTTGCGAATGAACACCATCCAGCATACATGAAGGTGGTACATGAACCTGCAAGAATAAAAGATAATGTATACAGATGACACAGATTTGATAGAATATAATCCCTTAAATCTTTGTAAACGAGAAATAAGTAAACCATCCAAGCATGAAGACTATACAAAAGAAAAAAAAAAAAAAGGGCAGTCAACAACATTCTGAAGGAAACAACATATTCTTGCATTCATCTCCAGTGCCAGAGAGATAAGTATGGGAGTGTGTGTGTGTGTGTGTGTGTGTTGAGGGCTTTTCTTATTTACAGTTTTTGTTCTTTAAAGAAAATGAACTCCAAACCTAGAAGAGGATGGTGCTGAAGCAAAAGATCAGAAGTACGCATAATAGTGTAAAGAAAATATATTATGTTTAAGACTAATTTCAAAAGAAAATAATGACTTTAAATATAAGATTGACAAGGCAAACTAACGACAAAATATTGATCTACAAGAAACCAATTAGGCATGTCGACAAACACACATAGCTAGCTCTTAACAAATAAAAAATAGCTAACTGACAAGGCAAGTCTATAAACATACATAGTTTTTCTAGATAATTATAATAGTTTTAACTACCTCAAACATTACAAGAGTTGGCTCGATCACACGTTCAGCAAATGAAGCATTAGCTGTTGCTGAAATTGCACCTTGATAATCTCTTGTAACAGCATTTTCAATGGTATTTGGATCCGGCATCTTTGCTTCTCTCGTTTCATCCGAGGTGTAGTCAACAGCCACATTTCCATCAGTAGACAAATCCTCTTCCACACGTCTTTTTTTAGCTTCAACATCAAATTCATCCCGAGAATGTGCTTCCTCAGAAGAATGTTCATAATTAGTTTCCATACTAGTAACACCATCAATTAACTCTTGGCAGCTATCACGGTGTACATGCCCCATGCAATCGGCCTCACTACTTAGTAGAACTGGGGGACTTACTAGACCACCAAGGTCATTGATACCAGATGATGGCAGAATAGAGTCAGGCTGATAAGCAGGCTTTGCACTCCATAGACCAGTATTGTCATCACGACTATATATCTGTGGAGGAGCATACCATTCATGGCGATCAACCGTGACGAGGACGGACTGTCATCAGAGTCAACCAAAGACAATCAAATTCCAGCAAAATATATGCATTTATGGTTTGCAATGAACAAAGTACTGAACATTTTACTCCAAACAAATTTGCAAGTGCATATTGATCATCTTGATCACATTAAACCTTAATCAACAAGCAAATTACCAAGAATTGTTAATATAAACATAAAAGAAAAAGAAGAAATGACCACCATTCATAGAAGTAACCATTCAAATAGAAGTCAAACCAACAACAGCACAAATAGCTGTCCTGACAGGTATTTACACTTGAGTTGCGCATACATGCATTCCGTGACAGTTGCAACATAATACATAAAACAAAAGTACCTATACATGGATCAAAAAGGACCACACTCACAAATACAAAGACCAAGGAAGAAAAAAACATAAATCCATTTCTTTCAAAAACTGACAAGCTTATGACTTATCTACGACCAGAACTAGGTAATCAAATTATTGAGCCACCAGCTTCCCAATTAACGGAAATATATCATACCATATTTATGACTTTGGGAAACAGGTCAATTTATACTTGAAATTTTTGTAATCAACAAATGAATCAGAACTACACAAAAACCTATGAGTTAAAAGCAAAATCATAAGCAGGAAATCACAAGTCCCCTTCAGTTGATATTTCTTCAATATTGGAGAATTTCACACTATTTAATTACAATATATACCTTCCTTCGGTGACGATCCATATAGCTTATATACTCCAATGGAACTCGAGCACCCCTAGACAGCTTGGCTAGGACTGAGATTAGTTCCTCAAGTCGAGATATTTCTTGACCAGCAAACTTCTTAATGATAGCATGGCGAGGGACGCCAGCTCTAAAGAGCATATACCTTTAATAAATTTACATAAAAGATCAACTAAATAATGAAGACAATAAAAAAATCAAACTTCGAATTTAAAAGAGTTCTAATTGTCTAGGCTGCTTTTCAAATTCACCCTTTCATAATGATGAATCTTGTTCCCTTGTAGTAAATTCATCTTATGACGATGTTATACATGTTATTATGAGCCCATATAGGCAGTTGAATTGACTACTGGCACAATGCCTCGAACAATGACCAAGAAGACGGTTTTTGCAGCTCCATTTGAACATACGAGGCTATGCTTGTTAAAATCAAATTTAAGAATAAATTTACTTCTAGTAAAGAATCTTGCAGAGAGTCATTAATTACTACTAGAGCAACAAATAAAACCCATATATTACAATAAAACATATTCCATATTCTTAAAAAAAGTTTTAGAACACTACAAAAATCAAAAATGCTGAAAATTGCAAATGACAACAGAACAAAAAGGCATACCCTGGTTCTGTAACGTACACAAGGCCACATTGAAAACGAAAATTTCTAGCCTGTGTTACAAAAGAAAAATATATTTAGTCAACATATTCACAAATATGAGCAAGATTAAAAATTCCAGAATCATAAAGATAAATACCGCAAGAGAAGCAGCACTGACTATTCTATTATAAAATAAAAATAATTTCAACAGGTTTTTGTTTGACATTAACTGAGAATCAGTTAAGAAAGCCCCCAGAACATGCACCACTAATTGATAAGGCTAACTTCTTTGGTTAATAGAAACACGTAACAGCATCTATGTTCAAAATGTAATTATTTTCCCAATTTCTTTGCTCACATGCAAGAAACATTATGATGATACAGAATGATGACCTAAGGGAAATACATTAGAAACACAAGTCCAATAAAAAAAAATATTACGGCTCTGAGAATGACAAACTACCCCTCAAGACATGACAAGAAATGAAAGAACAAAAGTGAAACAGGATTCTAGTTCGCAGACCCTTAACAATTCCATGCCTCTTAATGTTGTTTCAATCAACTGTCTAGAACAAATAAGCCATGCATGCAATTGGTGCATTGACTGATACTCTTACATTTCTTGTCAACATCATGCCAAGCATAAAATGCAAACTCATTGGCATCCAAAGACCCATAATAATTCAATACCTCTTAATGTCGTTTCAATCAACTGTCTAAAACCAAATAAGCCATGCATGCAATTGGTGTATTTGACTAATCCTCTTTATCTTGTCAACTACATGCCAAGCCTAAAATGCAAACTCATTGGCATTAAAAGAGCCATAGGATCAGGAAGAGTGAGGAAAATTATTATTTTTTAATATAGAGAAAAATATCAAACCCAACCAACCTGTTGGTATGAAAGAGGATGTATTACTGCACCACTTACTTCTAAGAAGTAATCAGGGGTTATTGAGTGTAAATCCTGCACCTGAAGTATTAAAATGGTAAAATTTTCATATGCAGTTATAAATTATGACAATAATATGAATAAGATTACTATGGCTAATAATTATTAATGAAAATATAAAAACTGAGAAATGAAGAGGCAAAGAACTACACTAAACAGACAGATGCTTTCTACAGAAAGTAAAAGCTCTCACTAAGATTAAAAGGTTACAATCCAGAGCAGCCGTTACGGGTCATTGGACTACGAATTTACCATAAAGCCATTCATGTAAGCAAGCCTAACAAGTTAGCCTTAAGTGTCTGTTACATTGGTTTGATATACATTTATCAGACACACACCATAATAGCTTAAACTGACTTTTCCAGGAACAGGGACGCCTATGGTTGCCTATGACAATTCTTGTTGCACATTTTGTTGGAGGGAGTACACATGAAGGGAAGTATTAAGTTTGTGTTGTTGGGTTAAGTTGGGTGCACTTCCCAATGAGCTTCCGGAACAATGCTGGAGCCAGTATTAGTATATTTTTACTCCCTAAAGATAAAATGCTGGCACCAAAAATAAAGGGTTGAAGATCAGCCAAAAACAAATTCCAAAAATCAATAACTCTCACCTTCAAGTTTACAGTCAAAGATACACCACCCCTTTCAATCTGTAATTCAATCTTCTCGTTGACACTATCATCAAGTAAAGTCTCCATTTTCAAGAATTGAGTAATTACCTGCATTGCAATTTCAACTAGTCAAACACAATTAATAAATAATATCTCAACATGTCAAGGTGCAAGGTTCTTTAATTCTACAAGAAACCAGACACAGAATCTTAAAAAAGGTTTCCATCCATTCCCGGAGAAAATCCTTAATATCAGACACAGAATAAGGAAAAGCATACATTATCCTCCAAAGTATGACATAGAAATTTCCAGGAAAGCAGAAGAGAAGTCATAAATTCAAACTTTCATTCATATGAATTCACAAGGCACACAAGATAGACAGCATTACCTATAGTCTTCAAGAAAGCTTTTCAAGAAAATATCACTTCAGAAGAGTGGAACAAAAGTTGTTCATTTGTTTTGCAATAGAACCTACAGGTAATAGTCTTAACCTTCATGTGATAAGCAAAAGTATCTCTTCCAGGGAAACTCTTCAATTCTTTTTGTTCTTTTCCTTATTAATTAAATTGAGTATTGATATAACCACTTTAGAATGACCATAACCTACGGCAAAACATTTATGTTACATAGATTTGGATATGAGTGTTGATTCCAACACATGCCCAAGCTTGTTTATTTCCCATGTCTTCAGTATGTTAGGAGTAATCAGTAGACATTAATTTTTAACAGCATCATGTTCTAACAATTTATACTTATCACATATATAATGATGTATGCATCGGCATGTATATGGTAACTAAAAACTTCAACAGGAAAACCTTACAACATTAAGAAAGGTGTGCAAAACATGTAGCATCCCCTTCATGAAAATAAGAACAACCCAATTTTACACTTAGATAGCAAAATCAACTTTATGTTCCAATTTTGTGAAAGGATAGACAGATTTAGGAATGCATGTTGAGCAATGATCTCATAATAACAGCACAATTTATGTAGATTACTAAATTTTGTGAGATGAACAACACTTACTTCCCCATTCATGCGAATAAGAACATCACCTGGCTCCAAGGACTTGTGAGCTGGCCCACCAGGAACCTGAAATAAAGTCCAGGATCACAGAAGCCCCAGAAAAAAACATAAAAATAAAGAGGCAAGCAGTATTGTTACATTCATACTTGCGGATGTAAAATACTCACCACAGAGTCCACAACAAGCATTCCAGTCTCATCGGTTGGAGATGCATGTCTTACCATCTAAGTAAAATCAATAGCATATGTTATAAAGGAGCCCAAGTCATCATAAAAATAACGGATAACAAGCAATAAAAGAAGAGAAAAGCACAGACCTGCTCGGTTTCACTTTGGAGACCAAGTCTACGTGTCTCATCAAATCCTTTGTGGATAAATGTCACCTATGCCATATATTATAAATGTCGCAACAAAATATTAAAATCTACAAACATCATTAAAGAATTCTGGACACAGTAAACATGCAGAACTTTCATCTTACTTAGCTAGATTGCACCTATCAACCATCATCTTTCAAATAAAATTCCTTTGAGAAAAACTATCTAAAAATGAGGAATGACCACGGCAATATGATACCTTCATGTGGGAACACTTGTTAAAGGTAAAGTTACAATTTTCAAAAGCACAAGTAATCAGAACCAAGACCTCTCAAATAAGATATAGTTGATTTTAGTCGCACATGAAAATTCAACTCAACTGTTGCTGCTAAGTCATTGATCACACAAGAAATAGATGCTTTAACAAAAGAAACGACAAAGAAAAGAAAACAATCCCCTTGACATTAAGTAAAAAACGCTCACTAAGCCATGACCTTAAATCAAGTATTCATTTTAATTACGTAGCACCTCTGCCTTCAATATTTTGTTTCGGCCATTGCAAGCACAAGATTCTTTCTAGGTCTCCAATTAAATATAAATCCAAGTAAGAACAATGTATTTCTTGCAACAGCTAAAAACTTCAATCTCCAAGGGAATAGCAACAATTGCATGGAATTATGTTAACCACCCACCAACACAAGCATAATTTTCTGTCTAATTCAGTTCCACAACAAGGTTAAAAACCGAAGGAAAAAATTTCAAATAAGTGATCCTACAAGAAAATCATGTCAACAACAAACCTGAAGCGTACCACGAGGGATAGAAACTGCCTCCCATTTATTAACATAAGAATTTGTACCCTTCTGGAGAAACTTCAATGCCCTTACAACCTGCAATTTCAGTCACAATCATTTTTTATATCCAAGTTAAATTAATCAATCTCAAGAACTGAATAAACTTCAACTAATAAATAAAATGTGCTTACTCGCTCTAATGGTAAAAAAAATGCTGATGCACTCGATGACTTGCTACCAGCATTCAAGGCTACTGCTCTACCAAGCCAATCAATAACAGGGGAACCACTTGAACCACCTTTAGTCCCAGATGCAGCCTGTGATGAAAACGATAAGTAAATTTATACCAAAAGTTAGTAAGTAAACAATGCACAATCATATTACACCAAATTAACCAATAACGATGAGATCTTCCTTTTGCATAGTACATAAAATGTATCATACCTCATGTTCCCAAACCCAATATCTTTACTGCCATTGATAACTAGATATATATGTCAAACTTTGTTGGATTCTATACTAGAATCTGTAAAGTCTATTGATTACTGAATACTTTTTGTGTTTTCTCTTTTTTTTTAGAGGGGAATTGTGTTCCTCAACTTATTTATGCTTTTTCCCTTAAACTTATATTTATTCCACTAGATTCACAATAGAAAATCGAAAACAGCACACGCAGCATACTTTAATAATTACTTTTCTAACTGAAAGGATCACAAACTCTATACCTAGTTTTCTTTATTTCCATAAAAGTAAGTTTTAGTTGAAAAAAAATAAACATAAATAAAACAAGAAGAAGAAGGAGAAGTTATCATAAACCCTAAAAGCTTAAACTGATAGAAACTGGACTAAACTATGCATATCAAGCCACATACACATTAATATTCATTATTTAGATTAAATTTACAACCAACCAAGAAAATTCAAAATGTTTATTGGGACATTTACTTATTGCATCCATCTTCAAATAGTAGGTAACCTTTACATGGGTTGGCACCTCCTTTCACATATCTCATGTTTCCATCTCACCTAAAGAATCTTTCATCATATTCATTAAGAATACTTATCATGAAAAGTATAAATATAATCCCAAATGCAAAAAAATCAACTAAAACATGTCACCCAAAGCTATTTTAATGGAAAAGTTTAAAATGTCAAGCTGAATAGGAGAGAGATTATTTTTCTCTAACAGGTAACATTAAATAGAACTTACTTGCATATAAAATGTATTGAAGTCATTATAACCATCCCTGCAACAAGTAAAACAGCCATTATTAAACACTCTCGTAAATGGACTTGAACAAAATGTCTAAAAACAAAAAAAATTGAAAGAAGTAATATGCATGGAGGCTAATTAATGTATTGATTCTATCTCTGGTGACTTGTACACATATCAAAGGAAATAAAAAATTAAAGACTGAAAAATAGCAGAACACTATCATTAACTTATGATGGTGCAGAGATACTTAAATACCATCACAGTTTGAGCAAGGGGAAAAAAAAACTTTTAAGGGATTATGTAAACTTCAATCAACTTGATTTCCAAAACTACTTTAAGTATAAATGAGGTCAAATATGGTGGTACAGTGATACTTCTATAAATAGCATTGGATGGATTCAGGAGAAACATTATTGGGAGTTATTCCCTTTTATTATGGTAAATAGGTATATAAAGCTGTTCCATCATGTCTAAAGTGGCAGTTTAAATAGAAAGAATACAAGGGAATTTGTGGAGCTATAGTTTTCCATAAGCAAGATAAAGGTCAAGCATCACATGTGTTAGCCAGTTTGATCTACTCTTGTGATTTGTTGCACTTCATTGACTTTCTAAATAACGTAAAGCAACTATAGAATCTCTCATTCTCTCTAAGCATCTCTCAAGCAAACTCCCCATGTACCAGGATTATGCCTCTTCCTAGGCATAATCAATTTTTAAAAACATATTCAATAAAATAAATATATCGTAAGGGTCTAGATATATAGAGATAAATGTCGTCCTACTTTCCTATCAAAGAAAAATGGCATCTTATTGTTGTTTCAAATCCCCCATGACTTTTAAAGAGTAAGTAAACAAGCAAAGTTATTGCATACTTCTTGTAATGGGGAGCATCTCTATCTAAACGAGCAAGAGTACCAGCCAAGATAGATACCTGCAATTATCACATAATCAGCAAAAGAACAATGAATAGAATATAAAATGAACAACATATCCATAAGCCAACCTCCTAAGTATCGTGATACCAGAACAGGGAGCACACATGCAGAGCACCAAGAATGAAAAGCTTACACGTTGAACATGCACAAGAAGATCAAGACCAGAATGCTAGACCTGGTCCAGGAAGCTTCCACTAACAAATTAAACGGAAGACATATAAATAGGTGTATACACATGTGCATGTTGAGTTATTATCATAAAGGTGCAAACTTGTACTGGTCAAAGTTAGGCTCAGTGGCTAAAAGATTGCCACATTCCTGCCTTGTACCTTTATTATTGCATTACTACAGGTCCCAATGATCATTTAACCTTCATTACTAATAGGGGTCAAAATTAGAGAAAAACACGACTCCAATTATCTTGAAAGTACCTAAGATCGAGGACAGGTGGTGGACATAATAAAGGCTTATATTATTCAAACACATTTTCAAAACTAGTAGTATGTACTCTGTTGATGGAAAAGAAAGCCTATCAAAAGCATGTTTTTAACTCCTTTGTGAAAGCTGTTCTCCAGGACAGTTTTAGATCTGAAAATTTCACCCAACAAGCCCTAGATTAAAGAGTAAATTAAAATGGCCATTCTTATTCAGCTACAAAGTTGATACAAAAGCTGCTATATACTATGTATCAAAGTTCACACCATAAAAATTCTCCACATATTAAACAATAAAAATGTGACCAGCTTTAATTTTAACAAAGTACCAAAGAAGAACAAGTGGTATGTAGTATACATACCTTTTCACCGCTATCATTACCAACAACCCTGATTTCAAGACCAACGCAAGCAGCCTCAGGGGCAAGAGGAATCTCCTCATACTTAAGAAATTGTATCGCGCCAGGATCATAACGAAAGAAACCAAAATCATGGACCTAAGGAAAAGAGCTAATAATGTTAATGAATTTGACATATTTCACAAGAATATAAATAGATTGTTGAACCATTTCTAAGTTTTACTTCTACAAGTTTGAAGAAGGCTTGGTCTAGCTAAAAATACTCAACCAGTACCCTGCTTAAGAGTGAAGACAGACCTTATAAGACATTGTATGTGCACTCAAAGTTACAGTACATAAATTGTAAAGATGACCAAAATGACATAGTTAAGAGACGCCAGAATGGTTCTGAATAATAGAAAGGTGAATTACAATCACACCTCATGTACTTTCAGTTTTTCCATAATTTTAAATTTTCCAGAAAGCACATATTCATTCACTAGATTTTGAATCTTTTACATTTGAGACCCCCTCCATCAGTCAAACACTTAACGGTCTTATGAGTGCAAGTGAAAACATTAATTGTTATATTGGAACATGATTTTACATTCAAAGACCCAAAAAATCCACATAATTTAGATTTGTGCAAGTTTATTTTTTCCAATGTAAACTTTGTCCCTTTCTTCCACTTGAACTGACTAAGAGATTTCACGAATAACCCATCCCCAGATACACTGATTGCAGAAAACCCTTTACTCCTGTATGTCAGTCTATCCAATGTTGTCCTTCGGAGAAATTTAGACTATTTTATGAGTTTAATAGGCCTGCATGGCCAAACATATTCCAACTCAAAGAAAAAACTCTTTAGAAACAAAAATGAAAGCATTTACAGCTACTCTTGGTTAAATTCTTAACAACACTCAAAGTCTTCTTGGTTTTGATCGCTGTGTAAGAAAGAGCTCTGCAAATTATATGCTAGATCAAATTAAAAATCAAAATGATAAAGAGCCAACTCACTGGATCCCTGTATATAGGATATACTGGAATTTCTTCACGATTCACAAACATAGCCTCTGCAACTACAGGTCCTACAAAACACAGAAAATAGGGGGGGAAAAAAAAAGAGGACCAAAATTAGATTCAGAACCTTATGTAAAGTGCAGTTGAATAGAAAATTCAGACACGTATAATGCACAATTTCAAAACCTGACTAAAAAAAGAAGACTCCTTTGAAAATCACATAGACCCACTGGCTCTTATGTCAGCCTTTATTGACTTAAAAAGTTCTTCTGTTTTGCTCAACTTTCAGCTACCAAAGCATATAAAGGAAGACTTTTTACATGAAAAAATCGAAAATGCCATACAGTGTGACAATCTTCCCCCCATCACTGCACTACACAGCTAATAAAGAACGAGACTTTCCATGCAATTCCTTTCCCAGATTTTGTAACCACCCAAACAAGAAATGGAAAAACCAAAACTTGCAGTATCAATAAACATCATACCTGGCTTAACGACATGGCGATTGGTGAGAATGATCCCGCGACGCTTGTCAACGATGAAGCCCGTAGCATAGCTGGCACCAGCGGACTCTGTGTCAAATGCTCGGCAGGCCGTGGTACGAAGCACGACGACGGCAGGGACAACCTTATTGAGCGCCTTCCTCCAATCCTCGGCGGTGGCGACGTTATCTCGGAATGGTGGATCGATTTCCAAGCAGAGATCGTTCTTGAGGGTTGATTCCAGACCCACGGCCTCCGATCCCAGCCTCTCTAATGAATCACCCATTAACGCAGTCGCCACCGGAAGTAAGATTATCGGACAGTGAAAAAAAAAGGAAAAAAAAAACTTTTTTCTCGGGAAAGTGAGGAGGGAGATATAGTCGTTAGGGCTTCTTGGAGTTTGTGAGTTCAAGAATTGAAGTCAGAGGCAACGAAAGCAGCCGTCTTTTATTAGTCCAACTGGTGCACTCTATTTGATCGGTAGTGGTATTATAACCCATCAATCCATTATCAAATAGCTATTTGTATTTATTTTGATATTTTTGCAGAATTACCCATTTTCTTAGAAAATTTAACTACAGCCCCTTATTTTTCATTTTTATTTCAATTAGGCCCCCCCCTCTTGTTGTGTCACTCTGTTATGTAATGTAATAATATATTCTATTTATATGATGATATACCTTGGAAATTTCATTACTCCAATTTACATGTCGATTTAAAGAACATAAAATTGCATATTCAAGATTATATAAAATAAATTTCAAAAAAAAAATTGTATGTTCGAAGCACAAAAATTCCTTATCATACTAATATTACTATTGTTATTATCTTAAAACATAAAATTAAAATAAAATGTTAATTTAAACTATAAAAATTTGTAAAATAACATAAAAAAGTATTCTATGAAAAAAAAAAATATATATATATATATATATATAAATAATTTGTTCTCTTTTCACTTTTTCTTTTTTCCTCCCTCCTCTCCGTCACTCTCAATGATTAAAAAAATATATATAATATGTGAAAAAAGAAATATTTGTTTTAAACAACATATCAATCTTAGATCTGTAAAACAACTACACAGCCGTATACAAGAAACAAATTAATTTCATCGGAGTAAACTGCAAAGCTAATGGTGTGTGAGACATTGTTATGGCAACCTTAACCTAAGCCTAAACCCAAATAAAAGAAAATCAAGGCTTTGGTACGCAGGCACACAATAGCTCTCAGAAACACGAAGATATAACTCCTTAACATTAGATTGAACAGCAAATTAAGCTCAGGCAATTATCAGAGTGTTTAAAACCACCGCTTGCCTAAATGATCACAAATAACTGTGACAAGCTTAAATCTAGTTATATGGACATATCTGAAATTTGTGTATACAGCTTGCATGCGGTGTGTCTCAAACAGTTGTCCGCAAACTTGAAGAACATATATTGTTTATGCATGGAGACTTTTCAATGTCGTGTATGGTTTACTTTTCAGTATCTTTTGGAGAGCGAAATCGTCCTCACTGAAATCTAACACAGGAACTAATACATCAATGGCATTTACAACATATATACTAGTAGTTGTGTCATATTGACTGATACATCAGTGGCATTTACAGGCTCTGCATGAATGGAATGCAAGAAGGGAACAAATTACATGAACAATATATAAAACAGAATAATTGAACTCTCAAAAAGCTTCAGCAAAATCTAAAGAGATTTTAATGAAAACAGTTTCTTTCATATAACACTCTTCAAACATACACAACCCAAAATCTGAAAAACATGAAAGAAAAATAAAACTACACAAGCTAAAATATTCATGTTAAGCTGTAAACCTCAAAACAAAATAATAATATATTAAGAACCAATAGTATGTAAATTCAACAATTCATCTTTATAAAGATCTGCATTTCTAATGGGAAATTAAACCTTATCATACTAATATTAATTTTGTATTTACTATTTTTGTTATTATACATGAATGACAAAATAATATTTATTTTAAGGTTAAATGTATTCTTGTTCCCCTCTAGTGTGACTAATATGCATTCCACATCCACTTTTTTAAAACGTTACAACGGGTCCTCAATTTACAAAGTGATTGCCGTGATCAATAGCACAACGTTAAATATAACTAACAATATATATATATATATATATATATATATATTATTTTCATTATTTCGCAGAGTCAAGCAATGTAACTCAAACAAAATTTTCATACAAAACAAATTTATGAATTTTTTGTTAACATACAAATTGGCAAAACTTTGTAAATTGACGCCCCAAATTTCAATTTTTAAAAATAGATAGTCTGAGACTGAAATGCATATAGATGGTCTAAACAAGATGACAAACAAGGGAGAGCAATTATGATGGGGTACTAGCAGATTTGAAGAAGGAACCAGTACGAGTCAATTGGCCAAGAGGTTTGTCAGTGAATCTGATCAAGTTATAGGCAAAGCCACCAGCAATGGTTCCAATAATTGGTCCTACTATGTACACCCATAAACCTTTGTAAACATGCTTCACTATTGCTGGTCCTATGCTTCTCGCAGGGTTCATCGAGGCCCCTGAAATTCGCCTGCAATGCATATAATGTATGTACATATCATAAAGTTACATAATAATAATTTTGAAGATTATACGACATGCATAAATTAAAAATAAAATATGAGCTTCTACTAGCTTTTATGCCTCGAGTAGCTGAAATCATACACACCAAAACTTTTTCTCATACATATACACACAAAATATTTGGATATTGGGACGTTGTGTGAAGATTGACACTTGTAGCTAATAACATCTTAGTAATTGTATGTGATTATGAAAATCACCAAGAAATCAAAGATGAACTAGATTTGGTGCTTAGTCATTAATCTTAATCGACAAAGATTTCAAACCATGGCTATGGATGCAAGCGTGGTCGTTCGACTCAGGAAAACTATAATAACCTACACTTAGTCTCTCAAGGAGGGGAAGTCGAGAAAGTTAGTCCTCCAACCACTTAGCAGTAAGATTTAAACAATCTAATGGGAGAATTCTAATTGTTCCACTAACAGGAAGACCCACATCAGAGAAGTCGAAGTCAATCGACAAGCTATACAAAATACAAATGCGAATCCTCGATAATACACAAGTCCTGTCGTTTCAACATACTAATAGTTATGTCTTATTGACTAATACATCAATGGCATTTACAGGCTCTACATGAATGGAATGCAAGAAGGGAACAAATTACATGAACAATAAAACAGAATAATTGAACTCTCAAAAAGTTTCAGCAAAATCTAAAGAGATTTTAATGAAAACAGTTTCTTTCATATAACACTCTTCAAAATAACCCAAAATCTGAAAACCATGAAAGAAAAATAAAATAACACAAGCTAAAATATTCATGTTAAGCAGTAAACCTCAAAACAAAATAATAATATATTTAGAACCCATATGGTACGTAAATTCAACAATTCACCATTAGGCGAGTCTGTCTAGGCCCTCGGCAAATTCGCCTGGGAGCATTTCTACCAATATAAAATTTGACAGATTTTGTAATTTTTTCAAATCTCATGGATATGCAAATAAAATACACAAAAACTATTCAAAATTAAAACCAAAACCTCACAAGCTACTTTTCTTCTTAGTTTTCTTTTGGTGGGTGCGATGGAGGTGGATGGAGGAATAGTGAAGAATTAAGGAATAAAGAACACGTGAAAAAAGAAAATAGTAAAGTGAGAAAATTGAATTGGTGGGGCTATTCATTAATGAGGGGCAAATATGATAATTTGGTTAAATTTTATAAGAATTATAAATTAATGGGTATTTTTTCAAATTGCACTATTTTAGTGGGCATTTCACCAAATAACCTATAATATATTTAGAACCCATATGGTATGTAAATTCAACAATTCATCAATATAAAGATCTGCATTTCTAATGGGAAATTAATCCTTATCATACTAATATTAATATTGTAAATATTACTTTTCTTATTACACATGAGTGACAAAATAATATTTATTTTAGGGTTAAATGTATTCTTGTTCCCCTCTAGTGTGACTAATATGCATTTCACGCCCACTTTTTCAAAAAGTTACAAGTTGGGTCCTCAATTTACAAATTGATTGCCGTGATCAATACCACAACGTTAAATATAACTAACAATATATATTATTGTCATTATTTTTGCAAAGTCAAGCAATATAACCCAAACAAAATTTTAATACAAAACAAATTTATGATTTTTTGTTAACATAAAATTTGCAAAGATGCAACTGGAGTTTTTGTGTACTCCCATTCTACGTATTATTTGTCTTGTTTCTCGTTTGTGTTATACATCTATTTTAGGTAAGAAATTGAAGAAGAAATAAAAGTTCTACATAAAAGTTTGCCAAAAATAATAATAATATCACAATCTGTCATGCATATTTAACATGTTGGTACTAAATTGGCAAAACTTTGTAAATTGATGCCCAAATTGCAATTTTTAAAATAGAAAGTCTGAGACTGAAATGCATATAGATGGTCTAAACAAGATGACAAACTAGGAGAGCAATTATGATGGGGCACTAGCAGATTTGAAGAAGGAACCAGTACGAGTCAATTGGCCAAGAGGTTTGTCAGTGAATCTGATCAAGTTATAGGCAAAGCCACCAGCAATGGTTCCAATAATTGGTCCTACTATGTACACCCATAAACCTTTGTAAACATGCTTCACTATTGCTGGTCCTATGCTTCTCGCAGGGTTCATCGAGGCCCCTGAAATTCGCCTGCAATGCATATAATGTATGTATATATCATAAAGTTACATAATAATAATTTTGAAGATTATACGACATGCATAAATTGAAAATAAAATATGAGCTTCTACTAGCTTTTGTGCCTCGAGTAGCTGAAATCAGACACACCAAAACTTTTTCCCATACATGTACACACAAAATGTTTGAATATTGGGACGTTGTGTGAAGATTGACGCTAGTAGCTAATAACATTTTAGTAATTGTATATGATTATGATTTAGTTATTATATCTATAATAACATAAATATGAGCTAATTAATCACTTTGAAAAAGAGAAAAAAATTTAACAATTTTTTTAAAAAATAATAATAATTGGTTTTGATTGGATTATATGAAAAATTTAAAGGGTTTTTATTTGGTAGTGAAAAAGAAAAATAGTTGAATAATTCATATCAAGAAATTGGAAGTTACCCAGCAACAAAGACATTTAATAGTATTGTCATTCCAACTGCAATCCCTGCCATTTCACCAATCTGTTAAACAAAAAAGAAATATAAGGTAAATAAACTCATTTATTTTATTAATTAAGTGCATTATACAGCTTCTTGTACTAGGTTATATATAAATAGACTATAAATTAATTTCAGAAAAACAAGAATTAAGATTTTAAAAACTCATAAAGTTTTGATATATTTCTGGAATTTTAGATTAACCACTATTAATTATTATGTTCACAAATATCTTTAATCGTTTTTAGTTAGAATTTCTAGATAGATTTCAGCTTGCCATGCTAATATTTTTTTATTTCCAATCATGTAGTAATTGTTACGTAATCTGTTTTGAAACGATTAAGGTTTGTGTGTGATTAAAACAAAACGTTCATTGACAAATGTTTTCATATCATCTACCCAACAATATCAAATTATATTTGTATAGTATATATATATATATATATGTATAATTATGCAGTAATTTGGAGTGCGAGCGTACCGCTCTGTTATCTGTAGAAACTCCAGAAATGACGAACATCAAAAGGAAGGAAATAATAATTTCCAAAACTAAAGACTGTGCATTGGATCCAACTGGAACAGTTCCAAAGTAAGCTTTTGGAGTAATTTCAAACAATAAAGCTAGCGTCCCACTAGCTAGGATTGACCCCATTAGTTGAGCTGCTATGTACACTGGTACCTATACAAATACAATTATTTCATATTACATATTTATATATATATATATATATATATACCGCAAATATTCAAAATTATAATGATTTAGAACACCTTAGTATACATAGTTTAAGACGACTCACCTCCAAAGAGGAAAGCGCCGGAAGATGGCAAAAGTGATTGTAACGGCGGGATTAAAATGTGCGCCGGAGATATGACCAACGGAATAATTCATAACCATTACAATCAAACCCCATGTCACACATACGCCTGGGAATGTGACCTCACCGTAGATTTTATTCACAGCAACTGAACCACAACCAGCAAATACCACAAAGTAGGTACCAATAACCTCTGCAATGAACTATTAAAAAACAAAATATAAATTAGAACATGCAACATGTAATTTTAAGTGCATAATCCATGCATGGAGATTAATTTAGGAACTGCAGTTTACGTATGAAAGATTATTTTTTGTACGTGGTCACAAATACCTTTTGAGCAATGGTTACTACAGGAGCTGATGAGCAAAACCAATATTATCATTGGCTTTATTAGGGGTGGATTTATATGCACCTTCTTCAACCTTTGAGATTTCTTCCTCTGTGATGGTATCAGATTTTGTGGCAGCCATTGTTGATCAGAAAATTGAGGAATTAGAAAAAGTTTTATTTCAGAAATTTATGGAGAATCTGTTTAATTAGCTAGTGTTTAAGTTGAAGTGGTCTAGTGTAGTTTTCCTTAAGATAACCTCAGGTTATTTATGTGACTTAAAATCCTTTGTTTTAGGTGGTTTTGTATCTAGGGCTTCTAAAATTAAACCACACCGTGTGTTTGCTATAATTCCTCCTCCTTCTTTTTCATTTTTTTTTAAATATAAGTAGTTGTACGAAAAACCAAACTCTTGTTGGATAATTTATAGTAGATTAGATCCTTACTTAGCTAGATTCGATTACCCTTTTTATTCAAAGATCAAAAAAAATAAAAATGTAAAATTATCCTTTTGCTAAAAACACGTACTGATTTTTCAGGATTTGATAATGCCAAATTTGGCTTATCCATTATCCCATTAATTCAATATATAATTTTGAAAGACAACGTTTGTTATCATTCATGTTATATCCAGATTTGCATTGATAAATGTGACTCAGCAGATATAAAAGGAAAGCCAAATTCATGGCTGGAAGAGAAATAAGAGCTCTTGCTCTGTTCAAATTCTCTGAAATTAATAAATTCCAATTCAATCAAAAGAAGCATTTGAAGTGTGTTTACACTCTTTTCATGACCACGCCTCAAATATAACGTCTCATACCTCAATTATATAGGCTGAACTTGAATAAATGGACTTAGACTGGTAGCTTAGGCTTCTGTCCCCACATTAAAATGGCACCTTGAGTTGTTGCTGTTGTCTATTATTATAAGCAAATGGTGATTTGGTCGTTAAAATTAGGTATGTGGTACCAAGAAGTTTTACCAACTTTGTTTTATTTTATTTTAATTTTGGTAAATGCACGGACCAATAATTTTGAGTAATGTGATTGTGAATGCATGGGCAATTGGAAGTCAGCTATATTCAATAATTAGCTCAAGTTCTCAGTCCCCTTTCTCTCTGATCTCTTTTTTACTTATTCAAAATTTCTGTCCACTAATGGATCCCATTGGAACACGTAAATCCAATTAGTTATAATTAATCTTCTAACTATCTTATCCGATATAATTAATAACATGCTCTCTTAGTTATATATATATATATATATATGTTTTCTTTCTTTTCTTTGACAATATGATTGCTTTCTTACTTCAAATGGATAAATATCTTGGTGATTTGTGACTCAAAAAACTCCAATTTCAGGGAAAAAAAAAAAAAACTCGTACAAACTTCATTGTTCTTGCTTTAATTAAAAGATAAAGGACACAACTACTGAAGGGCAATAAAAGCTGCATTGACAAATAGAAGCAAACCATTTTTCAAACCCTTTTGGAAGTTTTCTAGTGTCATTAATATACTTTAAGAACATTTCAAGCCCACCAAACTTTGTCTAGTGAGGGGATTCAAAAAAAAAAGACCTTTTTATTATTATTTTTTCTGTGAGTGTATTTTAATTGAAATTTGACTTAGAAATTAAAAACAACGTAGATTATCTCCGGCCGACAGGCAGAGAAATTTTGAGACACAGAGAGAAAAATAATCTTATGTCGCTTGCCCATTTGTTCGAAAGAAAAATGCTGTCCAATTGATGCCCATCAATTATATCTATTTAGTACCAACTTCTCCTATCTTGAATTTTGCACTTAAAAAAAAAAAAAAAAAGTAACTTATAAAAGTTAGCGACCACAACTTTTTCTCATATAAAAGTTACTGCGACCAATTCTTTAAACACCAGTGTCTAATTCCTTAAACAAAATTTTAAAATTTTTTTCAACAACACCTCTTGAATTTTTCCTCAATTACGCACTTTACCTCACGATCTTTTTTTTTCATCATAACCTTAAAACTTCAAAGATATTAAATAATTTTTCTAACATTTCCATTAATTTCAAAAAGCATTCTAGAAAAATACAAATGTTAAATAATACCAACTTAGAATATGGAGATGTGATCTAGTAGAAAAGAAATCGATCGTTTTATTATATTTATTTATGAGAATTGTGGTTCGAATTTTGACATGCTCTATTATTATCTCAGGTATATTCAGTCTTACTTAATACACTAGATAAAGGAGGATCTGTTAGAAGTATAGATTAGTTCTCTGAAAAAATTACAAAACTATAAGAAGATCTTATTTACTAATAGAATTTTAAACAAAAAGATTTTTTTTCTTCTATAAAAATAAAATAATACCAACTTATGTGACCATGAATGAGTGCTAAATTACTCCATTTAGTCAAATTTACGGCAAGGCCAATTTGTCACTGACTCTGACTCGTTGGTGTGGAAATAATGGGTGTCGGTTTGAGGAATTTTATCT
The DNA here is from genome assembly GCA_007844105.2 of Rhamnella rubrinervis. Taxonomy (NCBI): domain Eukaryota; kingdom Viridiplantae; phylum Streptophyta; class Magnoliopsida; order Rosales; family Rhamnaceae; genus Rhamnella; species Rhamnella rubrinervis. The sequence continues at coordinate 11,989,937 of CM017582.2, read as the reverse complement.
CTTTTTTTTCCCATTATTTTATTTGTTTATTTATTTAATGTATTTCCTGTTAACAACCACAGTTGTTTATCAGGGGAAAACCATGATCACAGCAAAACACACACACACTTTTAAAATCATGTAATTTTTAATGTAACAACTTGGAAGTTATGGTCTCAGCCTCATGTCTGCAATATTCCAAATTTCTTTATTTTGGCTCCAGTCTCATTGAATTACACCAATTAAATTTTAGCACATTTTCAACTTAATATTCCTTGTTTCTAGCCAAACATTATATTATATTTTATGAGTTTTTTTTGTTTAATGAAAATTCTGACAACTCCTGCCTAACCATGCCTAACCATCCACTTCATGTTTCTCTTAAATTGTGTTTTACAGTCAATATCTGACCAGACAAGTCCCTACGAAAAGTGGGGCACATTTTCTTCTTACTTTTTTTTTTTTGTTTGGTAAAAACATTTTCTTCTTACTTGAATGAATATATATATATATATATATGTATGTATATGTATTTAAAATTCTTATATTTTTTCTTTAAACTTCCAAGTAATCTCCAAGAACATATTACCAAAAAAAAAAGTAATCTCCAAGAACATAAAAAGCGAACAAGAAGTTCCACAAAGTAAAAGCTAGGATTTATCTATGACTGTATTATTAACACTCCTAAAATATCACAGAGAAACTATCATCTGAGATATAGTGGAGATACAAAAGCCCGCACTAATTCTTCACAATTTTTGGTACAAAGAGTTTCTTTACAAACAAACTAACACAATAAGCTTTCAACCTCAGAACAGTTTTCCAGTTTATTGACACTCACCAGTCACTCGACACCCCAACAAAGGCCTGGACTGGCATTCTCTTCCCTATGTTCCATTTTTCTTTTTGGCTTTTTCTAATGGAAAATTTTATCTCACAAGACACCGTGTAAGCTAAAAGAACTGTCATTTTAAAGAAACTTCAGAAGTACAACTATTGATGGGCAGATCAGATGGCGTGCATACCAGAGCCCTTTGCTGTAGATGTCTCAAGCTCTGTTCCATGCTGACTTGCACCATATCTGCTAGCATCTTCTTTGCTTTACCGGATTGATCATCCCCATCAATCTGAGAGATAATGTTGCAGACAATGTTCTCTACCGTGTCTGGTTCAAGCTCAGATCTTGGGTATGGAGAGTCCCTCAGTAATCGCAAGAGTGTCTGAACTTTTGACTGAGACTTGGGAGTTCCTTGAACAGTGAGCTCGAGAAGTCCAGGGATCACACCTTCTTTGAGAATTGGTTCTCTATACTTGCATCGATCACTCTGACACATTGTTAGCAGTGCACCAACAGCAATCTCCCGGCTTTGGAGGGACCCATTTTCTAGCACCTCGACCACTGCAAGCACTCCACCCTCTTCAGATGTCAAGGCAGTTCTGCCCTCGTCAAATTCCATTAGAGATTCAATCAGGGCACAGCACTTTTCAGCTGTCTTTGAAGATTTCTTGCAGGTCTTTAGCAAATCAACAATAGGAGGGATTGGTTTCGTTGCGAGGATGATGCTAAGGTTATCAGGATACGTTGAGAGATTAGAAAGAGCCTTTAAGGCATCAACCTTGGCTTGTGAGCTTCCATATCTAAGAATTTCCACAAGAAGAGGGATGGCACCAGAAGCACTTATGAGTGGCTTGTTAATGACGGAAGCTGATAATGTGAGTAAAGATGCAGTTGCATACTCCTGTAAATTTGAACTATGCGACTTAAGGAAACTAATTATTGGCTCTAAAGCACCAGCTTCCACAATCTTAGTCTTATTCCTGAAAGATCAGACAGAATATCAGACACTTCTATGTTAAAATCGACCAGAAAAAGCATTAATGTTAACACATCTGTCAACAAACAAACAAATTAATTAAAACTCAATATGAACAACAAATTTAAACCCAACACAATTGCTAAGAATAAGAATGTATCAGAACAGGTTAAAAGATCAATTCTGAAAAATAAGGTAAGAAGTTGCCAGCTGACACAGATGAAAAAGTTATTTTGACCATACTAGAAAATTAGGATTGGATTCCTTGTTTACCAAGGATGTAGGTTTTATGGGATGAATCACTTCCATATTCCAATTATAGAGCCGTTACTCAATGGACCTTCAATGAACTCAAAAAAGCAGATATTTATACATATATCTTAAACCATCACTTTTCTACCATCAATTCCTAGGCTTTCTTCTTCCTTAAAAATCGCATCTTGGCTGCACTTTATGATACCACTCAAATAGCGTGGCTCTAAAAAAGCATAATGTGCACCCACGCATAAAGACATCTTAAACGCCAGTGCTCTCCATCAAGCAAGAGCTTGTATCTACAAAATTAAATCGTCAGCTAAGTTCTTTTTTTTTTTTTTGGGTAAAAAGCTAAGTTCTTTAATTTACTCTTGACCTTCTCATCTTCACTTTCATTCTTGTTTCAACAAAAACCACTGATTTTTTAATGAAAAAGTGCATAACTAGGCTTGCTGCATGTGCTCGGGACCCATGAAGACAATTATAGAGGGGGCAGATTAAAATGTAAAGCTAAAACAATGCGCAGGATATAGAATTTCATTGTAATCAACCCAAAGTAAGAAAAGAAAAAGAAAAATGAAAAAACAAAAAACAGAGAGAGAATGAACAAGAAGGTAAGCCAATCAAAATGCATGCACATGTCACAACTGAAGTTATAAAGATAATAATAATTGACAGATAAATTCTGGGCAAATCCTAGTAGATGAACGTCAGAGTTTATCATTTGTGTCGTTGTATACTAGACAATGACATGGTTTAAGCAAGAAAAAAGCATACCTCTACAGAAAAAAGGAGAGATTCTCAATTATAAGTCTTACAAGTATAAAATGAAATTAGTATTAGTGTGGGTGTGGGTGTGAGAATCAGATGATTTCTATGGTTCATGCTCATACATGAGCTAACTTAAAACATTAGCTGTCTCTTTTACAGAGGATTCATCTAGACCTACTCATCAAAACTCAAAAAGATTCATCTAGACCTACACAGTTTGACTCACCAACAATACACAGGTCTAGTGACTCAATATACACCACCAGGAAGGAACCAAAAGTACCCAATCATCATTATCAAATATAACTTGGCCATTTACTTGCTACATAATTAGGAACAAAAAAATTACAGTTTGATTAAAAATAATATCAACATACTGATTTGAAAAGGAAAAGGGGAAAGGAATAAAAATAAAACAAAATACACCTACAAAAGGGTAAAAAGAAATAAAACAACTATGTTCACTTTCTAGAAGGGCAGTGAATGAGATTTCTTCTTCACCAAACAGAACCCTTTATTACGATAAGATAACTTCAAAGTGAAGATTAAAGGAGAAGGCAAAAGAAAAGAAAGCAAAACAGATGGAGTAACATGTGAACCAAAGAACAACTACCGCTCCAATTCCATTGAGTTTCAACCAAAAAAGCTAATCCAATTCAAATCTAAAGGTCACGGGACGAATCTTTACACATAGATAAAACATGCAGATAATATGAAAAGCAAACAGAATTATTCCACAACTGCAACAATTCCTTTACCAATTTAAAGAAAAAAAAAGTTTCTTTTTTATTATTTTCTTCTTATATGTATCCCAACAATTCACTGTATGGTTACTGTGAATGAATATTAAAAAACTCCGCCTAATCACGAGTTTTACGTCACCCAATAGGCAACTACCACTTTTCCCGGTCCAATTACCGAAAAATCAAGGACCTAACTTTCCAATTGAAGGTCAAATTTTTATACCTGATTACTTTATTTTCTAATTTAGGTTTACTTAGCAGCAAAACTGAACATAATTTGGTTCCAATATTCCTTTTTTTCCCCTTAACTTAATTAAAAAAAAACAAAAAGCATACCCATTTAAATTCATAGCAAATCCTCCTCAAGATTTCGCTGAAACGTTTGGTTGATCGGAAAAGGAAGAGAAATGAAAATCTCACCTCAGGTTGTAACCAGAATTATAATTGTATACCTTCAAAGCCTGAATTTTCTATTTCCTTCGCGCATTTTTTCTCATAAGCAAGTGCAAAATCGTTTTGAAAATAAAAATGAAAAAGAAAAGAATCTGCCGGTGCTGTACCGAGCTATTAATAAAAAAAATCTTTTCCAAAAATTGAGGAATCCGAGGAAAGGTATCCGAAACTTCACAAAATCATTCACGAATTTCGGAAACAAAGTAATTCACAAATTCCCAAAAATTAAAAAATAAAAAACCTTCCAGAATTCGACAGACTTTCCACTCTAAGCAACAAATTCAAAAATTTTTTTTTTTAAAAAAGAAAGATAAAAAGTAAAAGAAAAACAGAGAGAGAGAGAGAGAGAACATACGTTTCGTCCTTAACGGCGAGGTTGAGGAGGGCGAGTAGGGCGGACTCATTGGATTCGGGCGAGTCATGGAGTCGGAGCATGGAGACGAGGGGCTGAACGGAATCGGATAGGAGTCGGCGACATCTCTGTGAGGTCTTAGTAAGCCGTCGAATTTCGCGGGCCCCTTGGAGCTTAGAATCAAGGTCGTCAGATTGCACAAGCTGTAGTGCCCGATGAACGGCAGAGGATGAAGGAGAAGAAGAAGAGGGAGTGTCGGCATCTGTAATTGTGTCGGTGGCGGAAGCAGAGTGCTGGTTGGGCTTCGGAGAAGATGAAGAAGAAGAAGAAGAAGAGGAGGAGGAAGAAGAGCAGTAGTCCATGGAATTTAGAAGGATTACAAAGAAAATCACAGAGTAGTAGGTGGGTGTGTACGGACTGCTCTGTGAACTGTAAGAGAATCACAGAGGGAGAGAGAGATTCTTAAGGAGCTGAAGAAGATATGAGGCTGAGAGAGAGAGAGAGAGTGACCGACTGAGAGAGTTGGGGGTGGCGTTAAGCAACAGTTACCAAAAAAAAGTAAAATTATATAAACACACATACGACTCTGCTGTGGGTGTTGGCTTTGTGGTTGGCTTTGCCTTTTTGTGTCTGGATTTCGAGAAAATTATTCCCACCAAATACCAATTTCTTCTTCTTCTTCTTTTTTTTTTTTTTTTTTTAATTTTTTTAATTCATTTGTAAATCAGTTTCTGTTTCAATGTCAATATTTATATTTATTTTCTTTGAGTACTCAATTTTTATAATTTTTATTAAAATCACAATAAAAAATAAATAAATTAGAGAATAGTGATTAAACTGCTTTTGTATTTTTTTATAAAGTTACAGAAATACCCCTTACATTTTCGCTTTTCTCAATGTCACTTTGTTGTATGTTTTGTTTCTTTTCTTTTTTTGGAAGGGTCATATATGGTAATTTTGTAGCAATTATGGAGGCAATAATCTTTTATTAGATCCATTTAACTTTGTAAAATAAAATCATTAAATACCTTTAATATCTTTATTTTTTAATTTTAAACTCTTTTTTTTCCATGTTTTAGATAAGCATGTTAATTAAAAAAATGTTGTTACCCATCAAAGTATCATTAAATAGAAAAAAAGGCTGGCAAATTAAAATAGACGGATAGGAGAAATGAAATAAATTTGGATGAGAAAAGGAGTGACTAATTATATGTGATTAATATGAAAAATACATGATGTGAAAGTATGATTGTTACGTGCGTAATGTGGTGTCTAAATGTGTCAAAAGAAGAGATGTTATAATTTAGAGAAAGCTGTGATTATCAATAAGACAACAACAACTCTCTCTTTTAGCATCGACAAGTTTTTATTGCTAAACTAAAATTAAAAACAAAGTAATAGAAATTGCAAAAGTTAAACTTTTCATAAAATTAGTATTACATTTTCTTCTCCATCAATCATTTGCTTACACGTTATACCCAAAAAAAAAATCATTTGCTTACACACAATGTGTTTTGGCTTTCCAAGTTTGAAATAATGAAAACCTTTGGGATTCAACCGCTCACATCACCTCACATATTAATTTACCATTCTTTTTTTGGTTTTTTTTGGCTGCTTTCAACTTTTACAGTGCTATACTCAAACTAAATAGCAATTTGGCGCATGGATGAATCAATTTTTGCCCCTTTGAATCTTTTAGGGTCAATGCTCATACAACGGTACAAAAGAGCCGCACTTGGGGCGGGATCTAACAGAAAAAAAATCGACCGTTCTATTATATTTATTTAGCAATAATATAAAAGAGCTGCATTTGGAGTGGAATTTAATAGAAAAAAAAAATCGACCGTTCTATTACATTTGTTTGCGAGAGTTATAATTTGAATTTTGATAAACTCCATTATTATCTCATGTGTACTCAGTCTTATTTGAAGTGTCAAGTGGAAAAATATCAGTTAGAGGATGAGTCAACTGCTATAGACTTCTATTAAATTGCAAAGTTGAAGCAGAAAAAGATTTTACCCATTAATAAAATCCTGAACGTTGATGACATCCACGAATATCTTTTATTATTAAAAAATAATAATACGCCAAACCTATTTTATTATTTAGATTATTTATATTTAAATATAAAATAAATAATATTTAGATTTAAACAGAAAATAAATAATATAGTCGTGTTCAAAATTTAGATTTTTGTTTATATAAATCAGAGTATGTTATTATAGCGGAAGCAATATGTCAATGCACATAGAGTTGTTTGACGTTTCATTTCCTTGTCGTCATGTTTAGCACATGTTTACGTGGCATCCTTTCCTACCATATCTTGTATACACACATGCACACGTGTATGTATATATTATTTTTACTTATTTAATTACAAGAATGGGAAAAAATATATTATTCTTTTATTTTAATAAAAACCATATGATTCAATGGTAAATACAAAATCATGACAGAGAAAAATATAGAAAAGATATGATATATAAATTAAAAGGGTATGAATTTAAACAATATGATTCAAAAAATTTCCAGAGGGCTATCCATCAAATATACGATGATGCTTTCTTATTCAATTTTTTTTTTCACAAAATATAAATAACAATAGAAATGATACTCTCTTATAGTGTCAAATACGATTGTATGGTTTAGCTTTGATACAATTCCATAAAATACTATAAACTTGAAATTAATTATTAGTTTAAAAAAAAAAAGAACAAAAATTAATGAAAGCAACTCTGTGATATATATATATATATATATATATATATATATATATATATATATATATATATATGCATGCTGATGATTATAGCCGTGTGCTGTGTGAATGGATGATCATCAACATAAATCATTACCAGCTTAATTAATAAATATTAATCCAAAGCTATATAAAATATATATGTTAAAATATATGTATGTGTCCTACGTGCATATGCATGATTGGACGAAGCTTGGAATTGGTGGGTATATACTAGTGAGTTTTTGCCACATGACAGTTCGTAGAGTATAAGTGGCGCATGCATAGAGGGACGTGGCATATCAAATACGTAAACAAAATAATATTTAATATGTTGCTTTCGTGTTCTTCAAGCGAGTATTCAACAAGGCTCTTCGTTCACTACCATGTCGTACATTAATTATACCATTCATGCGTGCTTTTCTTTTCTTTGTAATTCTATTTCTTTGTTGGAAAGTGGGTGTTTGGTGGTGGGGAGGATTAGTATTATTAGGGTTTGCTTAGAATCATAGCATCTGTCAATTTCAGAATATATAATTGTATCATGTTAATTATACTCTGTTGCTTAATTTATTAAGAAAAAAAATATTAAATAAATAAGCTTAATTTTGAAAGTAATTTCTTTTCTTTTTTTTAAAGAAATGTTTTGTAATCAAACGTTCAATTCTTCATTAAAGAAGCGTTTGCCTTAAGATTTTTCTTCTCAATGATTTAGTAACAATATATAAAATAATTGGGTTATCCAAAAAAAAAAAAAAACTATTAATTGACAATGAAAAGTATAATTAATTTCCACGATACATGTGTTAGCTTCCACGTATAAGGGCCATGCTAAATGGTACACTAAGAATACGAGAGGTCCTTTGGTTTTAAGACTTCCAAATCATAATTGATACATCTCGTGGCAATCCTTGTGGTACATTTTGACATAGGCGTTCACTTGATTTAAATCTGTTATAATAAAAATCATTCGAACAGTAATTTTTATACATGAACAAAATTGTTTCTCTATGTTTAAGACTTCCAAATCATAGTTTAGTTTTACCAAGATTTTTGTTTCCTTCTAAATAATATATGTGTTTAGTAAAAGGCAGCATGATAAACTTTTAAACCTAATTAATGAGGGAATTAATGTTATTAATAATTGGCTCTCAAATAAATAAGTCTAATGTGATTTACTTTTAATAATGCTATTAACCTATGTAAAATCTAAAACACTTGAACAAAATATATGGGTTTCTCTCATGTGATAAAAGTTATAAAGCTATCCATCAGCGAGCATAAGCACTTACTTAACGAGCAAATTGACAATGTTTTAAAGCTAATTAATATATAATTTTTAGGTATTAAAGTGATTAACTATAAGATTCAACAATGTTGTGCTTTAACCTCATTAATGCTTAAGCTTTTATTTATTTCAAATTTGAAGTAATGACTTCTGAATTATATCAAATACGCTATAAGTTTTTTTTTTTTAAACAAAATAACTTCGATGTGAGAATCATCAGTATATAACTCAATTAAGAGATAATAACCATCTGCTATTGTATTTGTATAAACTTATGGGAGTCTATAATAAATCTTATTACATAAACTCAAATATACACACACCATAAGTCTTATTATGTAAACTCAAGGATTTTCACATAGGCATGCACTATCTAATCTTTAATACGATGATTTTCTATTTTGAAGAACTGACTTGATTGTCGAAAAATATGTTACCGGTATTTGACCAATTTGAAAGGCCATTTAGTAGGTTAATTAGCGAAGATTTGAGGCACCTATACGATTTTCTGTATACCAATATTGCAAACGATATCAAATATTTTCTCAAGAACAAACACACATGTACACCCAGACATATAGATACAACAACGTATATATATGGCACTTTTCAACGACTCTACCCATACACAAATAAAAAGTCGATGTTCAAGAAAATTAGGAAGCATGAATTTATGATCATCACGACCATAATTATGAAGATCATGATGATGACCTGCTAAAGAAACAACAATTGGCACACGCACTAAACAAGCTCGATAGCAGTCTTCCGCATAAGTATTCAAGCATGCATTAAGCACACGACGTCCATATTTTAACGCTTGTATATGGCATTTTTCAACCACTCTACCCATACAAAAATAAAAATATTGATTTTCAACAACATTTGGAAGCTTAAATTTATCAAATGAATGCTCAGAATTAATCAGAAGATCTCGACGTGATCGAGGAAAAGGAGGGAGGATAACCTGCTAGGACAACATTAATCGGAACATTTACAAGCATGATAATTAATCCCATTGCCATTACCATAGCCTTAGCCATATCATTGTTTCCATAGTTTCATATATGTACTATATTTATACATAAAGATCTATGTCTCTTGGAACATCTTTAATTAATTAGCTTTTGGAGTATACAAAATCTTTATTTGAAGACAACTATATTGAGCTTTTATCATTTATTAATTAAATTTTAAGAGATGCTATATCATAATATCTTATCATTTTTAAAATAGATTTATGGGTAGCAGGATTAATTATGGGTTTATAGTTGTCAATAAACTATACATGGATTATGGTTTGGTGGTTATGATGCAACATAATGGCTTTATGGTTTGATTATTTCTTTAAGTTACACCCATGTATCTGTTTTAGGCTAATTTTTATGATTTTAATTAGTGTTATAAAATTGGGTTTAGAGTCCAATTAAGTTTTGAAAGGAATTTTATTCCTCACTAAGAAATAAAAATGAGAATTACGTAAGCTAAACACATAGTCTTTCAAACTAGTCTATAGCAAAAACTTATACATAAAATTAATACATATATATACGCATCTATAGATGCATGTGCGGGGATACAATGGATTACAACTTCGAGCTTTAATTAGTAATTTAATAAGTATTTAATGAAGGATTCAATTATAAAACAGAAACCGTAGCTAATTAATTATTAATTAAAGGCCAAATTGAATTTGGAGATATATAAGCTAAAATTAAAACATGTGGTTGAAGAGATTATGATCTGTACACAGTGACAAGAATTTTCCAAGTTCATGGCAAGGGAAAATGTCACAATCTCTCCTTGAGACAAGGAATTGCTCTTATTCCAATGCCAGCTTTTGTTTTCTCTCTTTTTATTTGCTTTAATTATTTTTTTTGTCTGAGCAAACAAAACATGTGGATGATGATCTTCATTGGGTTTCCAAAATATCATACTACTTAACTGTCCTTGATGAGCAGCCAAAATTTTATATATAAATTATTAAAATGTTAACATTCATAATTTGACTTCAAGAAATTTATAACACTGTATAAATAATTTTGTTTTGATCTACTAATTAATTATTACTCTGAGTTGAAGTAGTCGATCCAGAGGGTATCAATTTCAGTAAAAGACAGGCTAGTTGAAAAGAAAAAAAAAAAAGAAGAAGAAAAGAAATTATCATTAATTTGCTTCGTTATTTTTCATTGGTCAGATTCAATTAGAAAGAAAGTCAAAACTCAAAGAGTAATAAATGTGTATATATATATATATATATGTTTTTGTAATTAATACTGTTGTGTTATGTATTAGCAAAATGATGTTAATTTACACAATGTAGGCAGAGACATAATTGTTATTCTTCTTGTACTCTCATCACTTTATCAATTTCACTCTTGCTTTAATTGTAACTTTTAAATTAATGACTTTTGCTGAAGAGGATAATAATATAAGAAAACATGATTCAACACTCTTTGAAATGTTAAAAAAAGTATTACTTATTGATAGTTCTTTAATCAAATGATTATTTATTTACTAAATGATTAACAAATTAATAAAACTTTAAGTGAACCCAAAGTAAAACTAATTAAGTGCAAGCAACCACATCCTTTAAACATAATCTGCATTATCTTTTTTCTTTTTTTTTTGGATAAAAAATAATTAACTATCACTAAACCATTCATATATATATATATAGGTGATTATGTTTACATTAATCAAATTAAATCCTCATCGGAATAACAAAGGCAGTTTATTCTTGTTTATTAGCATGTATATATATATATATATATATATATATATATATTTGTGTATTATGCATGACAAATTACTGAGGAACAAAGTGATGGTTATAAATAAAATCACACACATTTCATATATAATCTTATCTAACATGTTTGTGTGTGCCGGTGGATCGGAACAGCGTGAATCATGCACATGAAGGTTTCAGTATGTAATAGCAAAGAAACTACGTACACTTCCATATAGACAATCAGCTTACTACGAGTACAGGGAATGTAAATTGTAGTATAAAAATGAAGGAAGAGTCCACGTGCTTAATCGAGAAGGAAACAAGCAAGGAAGCTGCCTCAAAGATGGTCCAGGTTCCACAAAGCGAGAATATATATATATATATATATATATATATATATATATATATATATATATATATACATATATAATAAATATATATATATATATTTATAGATACATTTAAATGTATATATATGCATAAGGGAATCTGAAAGACGTGGGATTGCGAAAGATGCGGCGACCCTTCTGCTGCATATAGCTCTATTTCTCTTCTTCTTCTTCCATCTGTACAGCTTTCTTATGCCAGCTAACAATCCCAATACAAATCATTAATTAATTAGTTTCCATAATATCTGTTTAGTACAATTTTTATTGTTCCCATGACTATTAAGACTTAGTAGCCACTCCGAGACACTATTTTAATGAACTCTCTCTTACTTACTTGATCTATAAATTAACAATTAGGCCCATCCTACCATTAATAATGTGATATAATATATATATATTGAATATGTCTTTATATATATAGTAGTTTAAATGTCTCTACAAATAGGGCTCTATTTTATACACCATAGTAGTTGTCATTCTCTGTGTCTTAATCAAGCGAGGCTAGCTTTGTACTAGCAAACCTCCAACCCTCCTCTTTCCCCTTTCAATGGCACTTGCCAAAGACAGAATGATAAACTCTAATATTATTCAAGACATAGTTGGGTTGGAAAAGACTGGCACTCCTAAGAATTCATCGTTGTTGTCAGCCATGTCCTTACAGTCAAATGGGGTCGTGTTTCGAGCCGAGGAAGCCCATGGCTCGACGGTGATCAACTTCAAAACAACTACTGGCTACTCTACTTCTTTGCTTAGCTTTGAGCAGAGCCAGCAGAGAGCCAATTCGAAGATCACAAACAGTACTAGTCACAAGGATGAGTACTCCAACTGGGATGATAACTTGAATCATAATGTTTATCATGAATATCCACGCATGTCGGCGGACTTCATCAATTGCTTCCAAACAGCTTCTTCTGATTCTTGTTCGAAATTAGGAAACCGAGATGGTGACGAATCATCATATGGATGGTTATACTCTGAATCAACTGTTTGTGCTGATAGCTTTGAAGAATCTGCTACTCCTGCAGAACCAGGATTCCATAAGCGTCACCAAATGGTATTTTTTTAACTTAAATTTTTGTTATTATTTTGCTTAAACGTACTAAGAGATGATGAATTTTGGTGGTGGTAGGAGAGAGTACGCAACCAGTTAAGAAGCAATGCACTAATAGTAGTAGTAATAGTGCATCTCATAAGAAACCCAAGTCGACTAGTCTCCAAGGACCCCCAAAGCATTGCAGCAAAGGTAATATTTTGCTTCTGTTCCAAGAAAATTGGGAAAAATTAATTGTCTGATTGTCTATTAATTAGGTAAATTTCAATAAAAGAAAATGGGATTGTTCATGGTGAAGAGATGTATAATTTGTTTCAGAATCGACGCGAGCGCATCAGCGAGCGGCTCAAGATACTACAAGAATTGGTTCCCAATGGCTCCAAGGTGTTATTTTTTTACCATTACTAGCTAGAATTATTCTTATTATTATTTTTTTAATAAATATTCATGCATGTTTAGACCCAATATATATATATAGTGTGTTTTTTGTATTTTATTTTGGGATCTCTAAGTCTTTGATGCTTTGCTTACAGGTTTTTTTTTGATAACTTGCTTTGCTTACAGGTTGATTTGGTAACCATGTTAGAAAAAGCCATTAGTTATGTCAAATTTCTTCAACTTCAAGTCAAGGTGTGTAATATGTACACTTTTCAATGTCATAATTCTTAAAAATGAATTTCAGAAAGCTTATATTGTAAATATGTACTACAAATAATTTGATCTTATAATATAAATCATTCCCTTTTTTTTTTGGGTCAGGTATTGGCAACCGATGAATTTTGGCCAGTTCAAGGTGGGAAAGCTCCTGATATTTCTCAAGTGAAGGAGGCCATTGATGCAATACTCTCATCCCAAAAAGACAGAAATTCAAGCTCATCAAAATAGTATTTGATGGAAATCATAAAGTTGTCTAATTAGAGCACTTATTAAGTCTTTTTAAGGCAAAAGGGAAAGCATTGTTGCTGTGGAAAGTTTGTGATTATTGATGGTGGAGAGAAGATAACATTAATTATTTTTCTTTATGCTTTAGTTTTGTGAAGATGTTGTGATGTAATTTTAGCTGAGACTGCAAGCATGTCTTATTTTTGTTGATAAAAGGTTGTCTATTTTGCGTTTTAGATCTAACTTCTGTAATATTATCAAAGATAATTAAAGTGTTTCATCTGCAATATTATCTAACAATTTAACTGTGTTAAATGATTCCACTATTAATCCTTTATTGCAACAAAATTCAAAATTGATAGCTTCAATTGAAAATTTTTGGAATACAAAGGTCTCAATTTAAACAGTAGAAATAACATATAGTGAATTGCATTAAACTTATACAAGGAAATTCCGAACATCAGCTTGTTGTTCAAGTTAAATGAAGAATGCTTATGATAAACTACTAAGAGTTGTCGATTCCCATTTAGATTTTTAGATTTTAAGCCAAAGTATCTAAGAGTGTACCACTTGCCATGTAAGCATACTTTTCTTTTTTAATATTATTTGTGTTTACATATATGATGAGATTAAATAGATATACATATCCTTCCACAAAGAAGCTGTAGCTATATATATAGGCACAGAGCTTTTGTGAAGTTATGGACCTAAACTGATCTCCAACACGACCCATTTTGAACAATGTGTGCATGAACTTTTTCCTGAAGTTAGAACTGTCCGTACATACATATGTTTGTATGATCGAGAACTGTAGGTCACCATGAGGCCCTCTGTGTCTTTCCCTCTCTTTGTTGTTTCCTTCTTCTTGTAGAATTAATAAAGGAGAGGACCATTAAGTACGTGTGAATTTTAATATAGATCACATGGTCAATCACATGCCCAATTCCTTAAAGATCGGCATATATATATATATATATATACATTCCCAAAGAATAAGTCAAATTAAATATACCAACACTTTGTATTCATAGAAATTTAGCAAATCTGTGCACTCATTTTTTGACATGATTCAATCTCCATTTGGTGTTATTTTAGAAGAAACACTTTGTGATGAAAAAATCAACCAGAATTAACCTTCAGATTTCTTTCCCAAGTTTCACATTTAAGAGTTTATAATTCTTACCATAAAATGCGTGGAAAGTAAGAGTGTAATAACCAAACCGCACTTGAATTTCCTTATATGTATGCAAAATATTTTATCATAATGTTCTGCTTTTATCTGTGAATAAAACTTGGCATTTTTCTTGCGACCAAAAATATAAAATATAATATTGGGAAATGGGAGATTCGTCAAGAAAAAAAAATGGAAAATGGGAAATAATTTCAAAATCATATTTTATATATAATCTTAATATTTTTGGATTTATATCTTAACTCTCTGTTTTATTGTTATAGGGTTTAGTTTGACATGCAGTATTGAAGTGGACCAGTTGAATTCCCTTTGCATGTATGTATGATCTATTTGGAATATTTATGCAAGATATGGTTTTTGTCTACATGATTTCTTCTAGAAAACAAGAGCATCTTCAAGTTCTCTGGTTCCCTCCTATTGATAAAACTCTATTAGTTTATTGGCCAATGATTAAAGTGCTTGTCTTGCTGGCTGCATCAGACTTATCTATGATAATTAAGATCTAGCATATACAATATGTTCTCACCTTTCACATTTCATATATATATGTATAGATATATGTATATCTATTGTTGAAAGCAAAGTCTAATCCGGCCAGCTAGAAACATGAAGGAATGGTAACAGCTATTAAACACGGAAACATATCAGTCATGTGGTGCAGCAATTTGTCACAAATATGGTTGAAAAAGCCGTTTTATACAAACACACTGCCTATTAAAGGCCTTGAACAAAATAACTCAACTGTAATTAGCTGTACCTAATTATTTGTTCTATAGTAAGCTTATTCGATTAATCTCATGTTTGTATTGATGAGTTCTCCTTAGGAGATACTCGGGTAGATATTGTTGATAGGCTTAGGTTAGATAAGCCTAGTTTTACTGTGAATTCTTCATCTTTGGAGACCCTTTTGTGCGTTTTGTTTGAATGCAACTTCTTATTGTCAAAAAGATTAATCTCATGCTTGTAGCATATCTGATGCACATACAGATTACAAATTTAAGTGTTTCCCTTGGAATTTTCCCCAAATAATAATGGGAGACAGGGTAGTGACTAATGCCATATGGATGCCACGTCGGTGCACATTTCAAAAGTCAAACCCTAGTAAATAAGATGATAATCCTAGAACTTGTCACATTATTTTGTCTATCTTTATAATCTGGCCGATGGTACGTACTTTGGGGATCAAAATTCTATATAAGATTTATATTAAGGTGAGAGACTACTAGCTAGCCTACAATGCTAACTAACAATGACCTAATGCGGATAGCTTAGTGGCAAAATCACTATTTGTTCTGATAATAATTTCGAATTCGATTCCCTTATCCTCAATTTCCCTTATCCTCAAGTTTAATTAAAAAAAATAATATTTATACAATGTAAATTATATGAACAACTCAATATTTTTAATTTTATAATTCCAATAAATTAATTGTCCAGAAATTAATTTTAAAAGATTTAAAATCAATCTCTGACGGACAATAAACTCATCGAGTACGATATAATGACGCCTTAATCATGTACGAGTATGGGGATATCTGACCTAATAAGCAGCAATAAGGAAAAGCATTAGATGGAAAGCTCTCGTATATATCTATTCGAAACCCAATAGATTGTCCAAGTTAAACGTTCAAAATCGATCGAGCTGTTTAAATTCTTAAATGGTTCATTATTATTATTATTATTTTAGAAGTTATACTTTTATATATATTATGAAATGATTCGAATTTAGTCAAGCTGTTAAGCATGTAAAAGCACATGATCAGTGATACATAGAGCAACAAAAAACGTTGTTTTTTTATAGAAAAATAAAATATGGCACTCACTCGTTTATAGAGTATAATATATATATATATATATATGTGTGTGTGTGTGTGTGTGTGTGTTAATATAGTCAACATGATAATTAATGAAGGTCATGTGAGAGCTTAGAGGATGGCAGGGTGGAATGATGAGTATTCTAATTAGTGCAAGTAACTGGCTTCAGACTTTGAACTAAATTGTGAATGGCCTAATCACGTGCAAGAGAGAATGGAATCGTAGTGTTTGGCTGGCATCTAATATAATTGGGCGTTTTGACCTTACACTAATTAAATCCTAAGAGCCAAGGCTCATCTTATTTCTCTGACTGAATATTAGACATCAAAGGTATGAGGAACTAGTTTTTGGCATGTGGGCTTGGATTATTTCCTTTTAATTGTCATGTCCTCATCATGTATTAAGGAAAGGATGAACCGCATTAATTCATTGTTATTCTCTCTACATTTTTCTCATTATTATTATTTTTTTCTTTATGGCTAGCAGTGTCACCAATTTGCAAATTTCAAATATAAATTGGCCTCGTGATATACCTCTCACACTTGTACATTTAAAGTTGTGGGTTTAAGTGATGCATCTCCCTCCTTTTTAATTAATTTACAAATTTTTGCAACAGAACTTTTTGAAGTCTCTGATCAAGAAATTCAAAATCTTTTGTACAAATAGTTGAATAGGCAGTGAGGTTACCAAAAGCTCTAAAAGATCAGGTTGACAACCTCAGCAAATAGTATCCCAGAAGAATCCTCATTAAAAAGCGACCATAATTTTGAATAAGGACATTCTGCAACAGTGTCTGCGCTAAAAACTACATACATATAACTGTTTGGGATAAAATTCTATCTATAATTTTCTTAACAATATTAATTTCCTTTGTGTTTTGGTTTTTCCTTTTTGGTCAGCATTTCCTTTTTGTTCGTTTGGCCAGATGATTATACAAGGAAAAGAAACCATATTACATATTAAGACAAGAAAAAAGGACTCCTTCTATCAGGATAAAACAGGGGCGGTGGAAAAGATAATCAAGTATTACATCACTTATTCTTTTGAGCTCTTTTCAATAACTGAATTTCCTTAAAATGGTTTATAAGTTTCAATGTGCTATATATATATATATATATATATATATATATATATATATATATATATATATGTATATTAAGAAGAGTACGCACCACCTTTCACGCACTTTAGTATTTCACAACCACAATATCACACAGGAACAAGTATTCCAAAACCCTAGCATGATATCATCAATGCTTAACTTCACCGTGGAAGTAGGTGCCCCGGAGCTTATCCGGCCGGAGAAATCTACTCCACGAGAATTCAAATATTTATCAAACATTGATGACCAAACTGGCCTGAGAAACCATATACCATTTGTGCATTTCTTACCCCCAAACGTAGCCATGCATAACAATGACCCAGTTGTTATGATAAAACAGGCATTGTCTAAGGTTCTTGTTTTCTATTACCCCGTGGCAGGGCGACTCCGAAATGCTGATAAAGGTAAGCTTGTTGTGGATTGTTGTGGCGAGGGGGTGATTTTCCGTGGGGGCAACGCTGATATCACACTAAAAGAGTTATGCAATATTGTTGATGATGATGGGTTGAAGCCACCGTTTCCTG
This sequence comes from Rhamnella rubrinervis, assembly GCA_007844105.2. Taxonomy (NCBI): domain Eukaryota; kingdom Viridiplantae; phylum Streptophyta; class Magnoliopsida; order Rosales; family Rhamnaceae; genus Rhamnella; species Rhamnella rubrinervis. Next base: position 11,971,856 of record CM017582.2, on the reverse strand, counting down.
AGTGGGACAAGTTGTTGGTGGATGATATTTGGGGCAGCAACTTCATCACTGACTCACCCTTGCTTCGCATGCAGGTAATTGTAAAGAAAGATCATTTGTTTAATACATATTAGATTTTTTCTTTTAAACTCGTCTTTAATCTTTGTGGGAGCTAGGCAAAGGCCATGGTGCCACTAGTGGTGATGGCATGCATATATATATATGTACATGTGCACTTGCCGACACGTAAAGCTAGCCAACCATTATGATGTCATCAAAAGACTAACGTGTGTGGAGGCTGTGTTAAGATAGAAACATCATTTAAAATGACCTAGCTTGAAAATTTTTAGCAGTTCACAAAAAACCCAGTAATTTTAAAGTCAGAAATTAATCCAAATTATTAAATCTATAATATTTCTCTTTCAAACAGGTAACTGAACTTTCATGTGGAGGCTTTGTCTTGGCATACACATTCAACCATTGCATATGTGATGCCTATGGTGCTTACCAATTTATAAAAGCCGTCTCAGAATTTTGCAGTAATCCCAATCAAACAGCTCCTTCTTTGTTACCAACTTGGGGAAGGGAGACTCTAAAACCACGTTCACCTCCCATCATTTCCTACCCTCATCCTGAATACGAAACCACCTATAACATTCCCACCATTTCCTATTCAGAATCCCAATTCAAAATCCTAGCTCAAACCTCAGTTTTTCTCTCTCGCACCCACATTTCAGCTCTCAAAAGCAACCAAAAATGTCCTACCTTTGATGCAGTTTCTGCTTGTCTATGGAGAGCAAGAACACGAACCCTTATTGGCCCGAGCCCTGAATCTTCTTCTACAACAACAAGACTGCTCTTCCCAGTTGACACCCGTTTTCGATACGAACCGTTGTTGCCAGAAGGTTACTATGGAAGTGCTGTGGTGTTTCCTTGTGCCATAACAAAGGCATCAAAACTTGTCCATAAACCATTGACTTACGCAGCAAGTTTGATTTCAGCAGTGAAAAATAGAGTCGCCGAGAATGAATACCGAGCTTCGGTGTTGGATTTCATTGAGGTTAATGGCCGCAAAGGGTTTTGTTCTGAAGGTGCATTTGTGGTTTCAGATATGACTCGTCTGAGGTTCATGGATTTGGATTTTGGTTGGGGATCAAAAGCCGTTTATGGTGGACCAGCAAGAGCTGGAACTGGGTTGGTTCCAGGGATGGTAACCTCACTTGTTAGTCACAAGAATAAAGAGGGTGTTGACGGAATGTTGGCTTTGGTTTCTTTGCCTTCAGAATTAGTGGACAAGTTTCATATGGAGGTAAGGAAAGAGATTGGTTGTGTTTCTCTGCCTAAACCTGTTTCTGCGTTGTAGGAGAGTCTAAAAGTGCTCAGCGTCTAGTACTGCTAAAAAATGCAACACTGTGCTACAAAATAAAAGTGGCAAATTTTACAATTAATGTATCCTAAAAATCTCTTACATCTTACAAAACCAGAAATGAAAAAAAAAAAAAAAAAGGTATAAAAAGTTACTTTAATATATTGTTGTTCTTTTTTACTCTTTTGGTTTGTTAAAAATGTTGAGAAGTAAAATGACACCATCGTGGTATGGTTGAGGCTTTTCAAGTAAAATGACAAAATCATGTTTATATACATTGACTAAATAACTTAAAAAATAAATAAAATAGAAATATTGATGAAAACCTAACATCAAATTGTTGGACTAGCTCAGGTTAGAGCGTTTAGCTGTTAACCACAAGGTCGCAGGTTCAAGCCCTCCTTCTAGCGTAAATTAATTTTTATTTTTGTTTTTATTCCACTATATATTCTAGGAGTTTTTTTTTTTTTGAAACAATAATATTATTTGTTACGCAATTTTTTTTTACTGTTAAGATGATAATAACAAAATTAACAATAATATACATTCTAGGAGTTATTCTTATTTTATTTTATTTTTTTAAAATTAAATTATTCCTTTTAATATTATAATATTATTTGTTACGCAAGTTTTTTTAACTATTAAGATGATATTTACAAAATTGCTGGAATAGCTCAGTTGGCTAGAGCGTGTGGCTGTTAACCACAAGGTCGGAGGTTCAAGCCCTCCTTCTAGCGATAAATTTATTTATATATTTTTAAATTTTTTTATAGGAAGAAGTAGTCTAGCCTTTTACACTCTCAAATGGCCTATTAATTGTACAAGGGATGTATAAGTACCAAATACAGCAACAACGACTCCAAATGATATTACAGCGCCTACAATCATCAAGTCACGTCCAAATCTCTGAGAAGTAGCACAAATCTTCAAGTAGCATAAGCACGGTAGTATAATTGAAGACGTGACGCTCAAGAATGCCCCAATAAGTGACATGATATCTGCAAAAAAGGGTAAAACCAGAGCCACCATGACAGTGCTGATTAACAAGGTGATGCTGACGAATAGACCAAAGAGTCTCTTATTGACATGACTTGGGAAACAAGTTTTGGCTGCATCGACTATCGGTGTTATTGTCAAAGCATATTTGGCAATGGGAGTTACTAGGGTGGTGTATATTGCAACTTTCGAGCTCACTTTTCCGGTTGGGAGGTTCAAAGTTATCTGTGATTCAACCCCAGATCCGAACATTAAGTACCCAAAACTGCCATTGATGCATAACCAATGGTACATAAAACAAAACACACTAGCAGAACCTGCAGCATTTTATCAAACAGATACGTCAGAGGAGTGATCATAACTTCATACTAGCTAGTAAGAAAAACTCTATATATATATATATATAATTGTTTACCTTGGGGAAGTGACGTTTGTTTTGCATGGAAGTGTAGAGGGTGGGAAACACTGGATGATCACAATAACAGAAAGCATACAAGCTAACAGCAGTTGGGATACCACTCCAATTGAGTAGCCTTCCTTTTGATGAAATCCAATTCCATCATCGAAAGCTCCGGTCCATAAAACCGAGCCTAATATGATAACAGAGGCAAAAACTCCGCCGGCCGAGATATAAGAAAGAAAGCTCAGGCTATCCAGCCAAAGAGACGGAAAGATTATAAGGGCAGACATTACTACAAAGCATTGTTTTCCTCTGATTGTTAGCCCTCCGACTTCAAAACCGACGTCCGGGAATAGATTATATAAGTTATCCCCTTCAAGAATCAAGAACCCTACTGCACATAAGTAGAGCTCTATGCTCATGAGAATGGATAACACTAACCTTCCCTTGTTTCCAAATGCACGCTCACCAATGTCCGGATAACTTCTAATATCAGGATCCAAATCCATACATCTTTGAATCAACAACCCTGTGTAGAAGGCTATGGAGGCCATAACAAATAGAAATATCAAGCTTAACCATCCACCTGATGATATTGCATAAGGAACTGACAGCATCCCAACTCCTGAATAACCAAAATAAAACTACAAATTAATACCACTAATTAATAGTAATGTACATTTAAGGCTTTCTCTTAAAAATAGAAAGGGTTTTGCTGACACTTCTCTCCACTTTATTTTGGCCAAATTTCGATTATGGTCATCGTAAATATTTTCTTCCAAATGAGCCCTTTAATTTCCAATCCAATTTGATTTATTATGTGTCCTCTCTTCAAATTTCTTTAAAATTCTTAACAGAAAACATAACCTGAAACCTGAAGCTAGCCCTTCTGAATTCTTTGGCAAACAAACAATAATGTTTATTCTTCTTCTCTACTACAACTTGCCATTATATAAAGACCAACAAATAAAAGAGCATTTTTAACAAAGTAGAACCTGTCAAAGCATTTACTCCATTGAAACAGGTCTTGGAGAAAGAGGCGGTGCCTGGACTGGTATCATATTCCTCTATCTTGCATCTCATTCCATTGTGTTTCTCATCGACCAAGAGGGGCAGCGTCAACGGGAACTCATCTCCGGCCGGCGGGGCCGCTTAGCCTCCATTACAAATTTACAAAGATTTTGTGAGATTGGATTAATCTTCTCGATCGGCGGTGCAAATTTTGCATAAAAAGATGAGGGAAGTAAGGCTATTAATTAGAGAGACAGACATATCCATTTATAAACACATTGACATGCATGCTTGACATTTATGCAATGCATGTGAATGCTCTTTACCAAAAATGCATGTGAATGCTCTCTTTTAAACTTTTAAAATGGAATTTGGTAGGGTTTTTATTTTTTTTCTTTTAATTGTAACCAGTATGATACACAAGATCATTAAACTATTCATGACTTCAATGTCAAAACAAAATCTCATACAATTTTCAGTCCCATGTGGATGTGGTGCATTGCTAAAAGCTAAATATTATAAAATTAAGCACGCGGCATCACATTCTATGGAGTAATAATCATAATATATACATAGAACATTTGAGTCGGTTTTTAATCTTTAATCTTAATTAGTGTGTGTTGATCTTTAGGGTTCCAAAAGCAATTTTGCTTCAGATCCTTTTGATAAAGTTAACAAAGAGTGGTTAAGCTTTCCTTTATATATTTATGTTACTATACATAAAGAGGATGAAATAAGAACTCAAGCTGAGCATGTTGAATTGTAAGAGTACTACTCCTAGCGTTATATGTTTGCACATCAACCGCCCTATTTCAATTTAGCCCCATTTCTTAGTCAATTCATGATGTTATTTTTTTCCTCTTTTATCCTCTTATAAGGCAATAACAAATTTGATATATATTCACCAAAAAAATAAAAACTAATTGATATATATATATATATATATATATATATAAGCACAAATTTATCGAAGATTTTATCAGATTCGACTATGGTGGAATTGAGAGCCGGGGTTCAAGCTTGGGGCATTGCCGAAGATTTAGGATGGCCAAATATATTATGGCGCAGTGATGCTCAAAATATCATCAAGGAATATATGCTCAAATTTAGAACCTCTTTATTGGAAATGTTAAGCTTCTTTTAAATCTTGCAATGTCTCGCATGAGTCGTTGTACACGATATGGGTCCCTACGCAAAAATTAGCATCCAAGTTTAACTAATATAGATTTATTTTATAACGGGTTAACGTATATTTTATTGTTAAATTAATGGATAAAACCCATTTAATATGTTAGGAAATTGTAGTTTAATAGTAATATCATATACCCAAATAATCCTAAATTTTAAAGAGCATACTTGTAAAAATATTTCATAATTATTATTGCATTATTTAAGACAAATTGTTTAAAGGTTTGTTGAACCATTCGAAAATGTTACGTTTGAGAATAATACGGACGTTAATTTTACTTTTTCTTCAATTTCCTATTTATTTTGAATATCATTTTATAATATTTATAATTTATCTTAGTAATATGTAACATATATATATATATATATATACATAGAGCAAAAATGTATTATTCTTTTAGGATTAAAAAGTAAAATAAATAAAGGAAAAAACTGATAAATTTGAACGGTAACACTTCATCCTGTTAACCCACTTTGAACGACGAAAATTTAAGTCGAACCCTATTCAAACGACACGTCGTTTGAACACGCGTCTGACTTCTGTGCCCACCTCAGCTCCAACACTTGTACGATTGTACGACGTCGTGCGCCATATGAGTTTTCTTCCCCCTCTCGAACTCCGTCTCTTCTCAATTCCAGAGATTTGGGTCCCAATTCACAAAGCCTACAATCTACATGTTCCACCATTAATGGCGATTTGATAAACAATCAGAAACCACCCCCAAACAAGAAGAAGAAAAAAGAAAAAACCAAATGCAAAGATGCTTCAACACCAACACCAACTGGTTCAATCCCCAGCTCGTCTAGGCCTCTCGAACCCAACTTCGCCTTCTCTCCAAAACCCTACCCCTCCTAAACTCCCTCCTCTCTCTCACACTTCTTCTTCTTCTTCTTCTTCTTCTTCCTCCTCCTCCTCTTCCATTACCACAACCTCCTCAACCCTCCTCTCCCTCCTCCCTCCTCTCCCCAGAGCTCAATCCCTCCTCCTCCAAATGGCTTCCCTCGCCTCCAAACTCTTCGAACTCTCCCCCAATCGCCCCCTCTGGCTCTCTTCCTTCCGTGGCTCTCTACCCACTTTCCTTTCTTCCCAATCTCAACCTCCTCCTCCTCTTGACTCCTCTCCTTCTTCCACCAAAGAAATACTTTCCCTCTTCACTTCTCTCCAAACCCAACTCTTCGAAGCCGTTGCCCAGCTCCAAGAAATCCTCGATCTCCAAGACGCTAAGCAGAAAATTGCTCGCGATGTTAGGTCCAAGGACTCGGGGCTTCTTGCGTTTGCTAATAAGGTGAAGGATGCCGAGCGGGTTCTCGACATTCTCGTCGATGATTATTCCGATTATCGCCGACCCAAGAGGTTGAAATTGGAGGGAGATGGTGGGGCTGAAGATGATGATGATGCAGATGCTGGTGATGATGAGGATGAGCAGTCGGTGACGACGGTTGCTTCGAGGTTGAATTTGGAGGACATTCTGTCGTATGCTCATCGGATAAGCTACACCACGTTTGCACCGCCGGAGTTCGGCGCTGGACAAGCTCCCCTCCGCGGTGCGCTTCCGCCTGCGCCGCAGGACGAACAAATGCGGGCTTCTCAGCTGTATAATTTTGCTAACCTTGATGTTGGTTTGCCGAAGGTGGTGGAGAGCAAGGACAAGAGCATTGAGGCAATGATTGAGCCACCACCTCCGATGCTGGTGCCGGAGCCCAACCCACTTCCGAATTTGGCTGCCATTCTTCCGAATATCACAGTCCCGTCAGGGTGGAAACCTGGAATGCCTGTGGAATTGCCCATGGATTTGCCTGTGCCACCACCTGGATGGAAGCCTGGGGACCCAGTGCCTTTGCCACCGTTGGATTCTCTCCCTGCTGTTCCTAGAATGGAAGAGCAGCAATTGCGTCCTCTTCCGGGATTACATAAACCGCCAGAGACAATACAAGTTCGACCTGTTCAGCTGGATATTCTTGATCAAGACGACAGTAGTAGTGATTACAGTAGTGAGGATGCAAGTTCTGAAGATGATGATTAGTCGGGTACGGGTATGATTATTCCGTTACTTCTGTTGTTTCATGTTTTCAAGCATATGTTTCTACTTTAGTCTGAATTTGAACAAGTTGAAAGTTTTCATCTTTATACTTCCGGTATGCGAATTTTCTAACCCTTTCCAGTATTTTGAAGTTTTACTTTTTTACTCTTTATAGTGCAAAAAAAGGAACATGATGGCTAACTTAATAAATATTTGGAAGCTGTACGTAGTCTTTGCAAATTTGTTTATCTATTTAGCTTAGCAGAGAACAATCAATCTTGACATTTAATAAGCTACTTTGAGTATTTGAGGTGAGGAAACTGCAAAAAGAGTCCATTTTCAACATGTTTGATGGCAGATTTTTGCAAATATCTATATGGGTGGTTTGTCCGTGATTAATTTTAGTAAAGTTTGTAGGGGAACGAAGTAAAATGTTTTTTTTTTTTGGGTCACATGAATCAGCTGCAGACTATCAAAATGAGTTAATGAACAGATTAGATTGGCGCTCTGCTAGTGGTATTGCCAAAGAATGTAATTTCTTGGATTTGTGAAGTATATGATGGGAGTATATACAAAATAATGTAATGGCTAGACAGGAAATAAAGTCTAAGATAATTTAAACAATGAAAATGCATGTGAGAACTTAACGGTGGAGACAAATGCAGTTCTTATTTTAATTGATCCGTCAGGATGTCTGTGCTTGAACTTATCATTTACATTGGCTCCAAATAAACTAATCACTTAATTGCTTCAACAACTATCTTGGATTCTTTTTATCGACCAGAGATAATTTTAGTTGATAATTGGAAATTTAGAATCCTCTAGAGTTATTAGTTTCGATATACTATATATTGATGGTTATAAAAAGCTAAAAATGAGTGAACATTTGACATTAAATGGTTTTGAATGAGCATTTTTTTCCCCCTGAATATTCAAATAGGGAATATGAAGAGCATGGTTTATAACATTTGGAGAGTAATTGGTGAAATAGGCAATTACCAGTGAAGCTTTGCTTGATTACATGAAACGATCCATTTTGAAAGAAATATGTGTATACACACGCATAATGGCGGGATGGTTTTGAAGTGAAGGCATATTGCAATTGATTTAGTTCAATCCTAGCAAAGGACAGCGGCATTAAATGAGTTGACAAGCTATGTTATAATGATTAATGCTAGGACTGTCTCTGACTTTGTTGCTGCAGTTTATTAGATTTCTTGTATATTCTGTGATAGAACGAATAGATTCAATCATATACGTGTCTTTCTGCATGATAATAATTTTTTTTTCAATCCGATAATAATATTTCTGCATGTTTGTATGTATTAATATTTTTTCAATCTGATAATAAAGAAAGGCATGAGACAGTACCATCGTAAAGCTTCAAAAGTGTGTGAGTTATTTTTGTAGGTATTCCATATATGCAATCATTGTGGGTCTTTGGCTGTGAAATCTGGATGCTTTAGTAAACTGCAGCAGATGACTCATGATGAACTGTGTTTTGGGTCCGTTTTGTTACATTAATGTTTTATGGGAAGTTCGGTAGAAGAAGATAAAATAGGATGGATGGATAGGGTAGGAAGGATAGAAAGTGGGAAAGAAGGAAAGAAACATGTAATCAATTGTGTTGCTTTGAACTATACGATCTTTTGTTCTTTTTAGGATGGAATATGTGAAACAAAGACAAATTTCTAAGTTAATATATTATTTAACCATTTGTATTATTTACAAATTATCATTTGACTAAAATGTAGAGTGATTTAATGGTTCTCTATTAATAACTTAGGCAAAACTTTCTTTCCATCCTCTAATTCCTCCTTTTATGGAGGGACTGGTTTTGAGTATTTAGGAGGGATAATGGTTCCAGTCACTTTTCCTTCCTCATTTCAACTATTTCCTACAAACTGGAGATGGGTTCTCCATCCTTCCTCTTCTCTCATTCTCTTTCCTTCCACTTTTCCTCTCTACCGAAGAAAGTGTTAGAGAAGAACTGAACAAGTTACCACATGGAATCTGCAGATAAGCTAGAGTTCAAATTTGTTTTTAAAGATGGGACAGTTAGTTTATAAGTTGCTGAATTCATATATATAATTGTAATTGATATATAAATTGTAATTTGTGAGAGTACATTTTAAAATCCATATTTATATAGTTACACAGCTTCTCTGGCTGTGTCGATAGATTTAGTGATGCATTCGCAGATTTATTTTCTTTAACATAATAATAATAAAGTACAGGAGAACAAAAAAGAGAAGCTTTAAGAATAAAGGAGATTAGTTAATTAGAGAAAGACTTATCTGACGTGCGGTTACTGAAGACATGGATTATACACAGAATATTTAGTTTATGCCTTTTGTCTTGTGACATGAAGTATTTTTTATCAAAAGAAGCTACAAAGGAAATCTTCTTAAAGCAGCAAAGGGTATTACCTTCAAATTGGAGAGACTTGAGCGAGTCTTCTTTCTATAATAATAAAACCACTAATTGTAATTTTCCTCAGCCTACTTGTTTATGTTATCAATACTTTCAGATATTACAGTTGTTCTAGATTGCTGTCTAACATATTCAAGCTGAAGGATCTTGGAGCATTCTTTTGTAAGACGTCATGTATACTTCAGTATTTAATTACTATATCTGTGTTCACTGAATTCTGGATTTAGGATTTTTTTGGGTATTACTTATGCTTAACCTGGTAAGTTGTTTTTACTTCATTGTTGTTATATTAAGCAGGGTTTGGTTATAACTAGAGATTTCTGTCCTTGCCATTATCGTCATGATCATGTGCGGATCATGATCATGATAATATTGATATAATGTGAGGCTCATGCAAATTGAATGACCTTCAAGAGTCATGCATCTGTGCTGGATCTTAACAGGTAGCCAAATAAATTCTCAATTCTGACTTTCTAGGGATATGAGTTGGGGTTTGGATATTGTAGTTTTTTTTTTGCAAATAATATTCATTAAGCATCATGCGTGTCACAAAGCAAGAGGGCGTGGTACCCCTTTTGTTTATTCAATCACCAAGTTTGTATGTTTTTGGATCTTTTTCCCATTTCTTGAAATTGACTCTTCTATCCATGTGGGACTAAAATTTGGGTTTGGATATTGTAGTTTTCTTGAAATTACGCATCCCTCCGCCCTCTCTCTCTCTTTTTCTTTTCTTTTCTTCTCTTTTTTTTTTTTTTTATAATTACCACTCAAACCACATTGTTTCTATAATTAGCGCTCCTCCTTGTGTTTCCTTTTTTTCAGTTTTTTTTATTCTCTCTTAAGATCCTCCTGTAAGATTAGTCAAACCAATCTTTTTTTTTTTTTTTCTTTTTTCCCCACTATCCACCCGAGTCAAGTATCTGTTTTATTTACTTATTATTTTATAATTATTGTTTTTATTTTGTCAGCTAGGTTGTTATCCTTCAAAATTAAGTAGGGTTTCAACTTGTGAAATAGGGTTGAGGGTGTGAAATATTAATCTTGTGCCCTATAAGTATCAAATCACAAATACTATCTCCCCCACACAAACAAAAAGGAAAAATAAATAAATAAACAAAAAGAAACTCACTTCCTTTCAGTATACCAGATTCCAGTAGTGTGATGAAAATGGCATCACCAATCTCCAACCTGGCCTTGAACTTTGAGGTGAAACGCTATGACCCACAACTGGTTGTACCTTCAAAGCCAACACCACGTGAAGTGAAGAAACTCTCAGATGTTGATGACCAAGAAGGCACAAAATTACTAGTTCCTGCTATCTGGTTTCACAAAAATGATGATAAACCATCCATGGAAGGGAAAGACCCAGTTAGGGTGATTAAGGATGCACTTGGTAGAGTGCTAGTGTATTACTATCCATTAGCTGGACGTCTGAAGAGGGGTGCTAACGGGGAGCTTATGGTGGATTGCAATGAGGAAGGCGTGCTTTTCATAGAGGCTGATGCTGATGTCACTCTTCAACAACTCGGAACGATTCAACCTCCATTTCTGTTTCTTCACAAAGTTCTCTATAATGTTCCGGGCTCTGACGGTATTTTCGGTTGTCCTTTGTTGTTAATTCAAGTAAGTCTTGCTTTTTTGCTTTGTTTCTTTCTTGTATGCAAAACTGTTGTGGCATGTGTGCATGCAGCTTTATAAAAATTGTGGATATCTATGTTCATATAAAACACTACCCAAAACATTAATAATATTGTTTTTAGATGCAAGATGTGATTTAGTTCTTCATTTGGTGCCTTAAAATACAACATGAAAGCGATTATTGTGTGTTGTATAGGTATATATCATTCATTGACGACAATGATGAGTAGGATATTTTGTTGTATAAAAAAAATATTGTAGGTAACTCGTCTGAAATGTGGAGGTTTCATTTTCGCAATACGTTTTAATCACCCAATGACTGATGGCCTTGGGATCGCACAATTCACGATCTCATTGTCAGAGATGGCTCGAGGTGCAGAGCAGCCATCTGTTCTACCTGTGTGGCAGCGGGAGCTCTTAGATGATCCAAACCCTCCACAAGTAACTCATCATGATGTTCATCACCAAAATAATGATGATAAGGTTATACACTTGGATTTCAGCGACATGGTCCATGGCTCTTTCGATTTCAGTCCTAATGAGCTAAGAGATGTTCGGAAACATCTTCCATCACACCTTGCCTCTTGCACTAGATCTGAGTTACTAACAGCTTGTGTATGGAAATGTCGAACACTTGCCCTAAATCTCGACCAAGAAGAGGTTGTTCAACTTTTAATTGTATTCGATGGACGAGGCAAGAGTAATGGTTTAAGTCTACCTTCAGGATACTATGGAAACGTAGGCATGGCATTGCCTGTAGTATCAAAGGCTGGAGATATATGCACAAATCCATTGGCATATGTGGTGGAGTTGGTAATGAACACCAAGTCTCAGTTCAAGGCAAAGTACACAAGATCAGTTGCAGATTTTATGAGACGTAGAGGAGGCCCTGATTTGAAAATCAAAGAGAATTACGTGGTTTCTGATGTAACAAAGCTTCCAGTTGGAGAAGTCGATTTTGGATGGGGTTGTCCGGAATATGGTGGACCTGCCATATCATCCCCTTTCAATTGCTACTTTGTCAAGTCTGCAGCCAAAGTTGACGATGGAATTTTATTGGTAGCATGTTTTCCATCGTTGCTCATGAAGAGGTTTCGACGAGAGCTGAAGAAAATGATGTCGGGTCCAATATCTATCAAACATTCCAAACTCTGAAGAATTTGGACAATAAACTTTGAATATTTTGAATGTTTAAAAATTGTGGAATAAGGCTAAGGCAGTGATGTATCACGTAGTATGTGTTTTATGTTTTTCTTTTTTTATTTTCACTATAAATGATGTGTTTCGTAGAGCAATATAGCTCATGTTGTTGTGACTTGTGAAGAAATATAAATAAGAAATGCGTACGCGTTCATGTTCTTTTTTCACTGGGAAATTATGTCTAGCAGAGACAGAGGATTAGATTAATATTTTATTGCAAGTAATTTGGATTTTTACTAATTTCCATATTTTTGTTCATTGAAATATGATTGATATATACATAGAAAGAGAGTTGCTCTTTTTGGGCTATGCATGCAGCTCATATATTTTAATTATAATGGAGGAAAAATTGGTCAATTCACGTCAATATTAACTTAATTACAGTTGAGAGAGTGAACGGACACTTTATTCTCTCTCCTGGAGCCCTAAATGCATAGGCAGAGAGAGCACATGAGATAGGGAACGAACAGGCTCAATGGGACAGCATATGAGATAGTGAAGGAATAGACCCAATGTGCAGTTGCTTATAACCAAGTACGTAGGTAGTTTTCGTTTACCAACGCGTAAGTGGTCTATGTTCCTATGACCAGCCGAGTCTTTCTGGCCCCTATGAACATCAAGGTGATGGTGAATCGAGATTGCAAGCTACCTTGGTCTTCTGTAAGTTCTAGATTCATATCAAAGGCTTTAGTAGTTCTGGGAGACTAATTCAATGAAAAGTAATATATATATATATATATATATATATATTACTTATGTGTTTATTTTATTGTTCATACTTATTAATATTTCATATGATCCAGCATATATAAGCTATATAGCCTAGGCGATCATATATATATATATATATATATATATATATATATATATATATACATATATAAAAGGTGCCACTCAAACTGCCTAATTGTTTTTAGACTTGGCATTCCTGGATCCATCTGTTTTTATTTTTTATTCTATCCTAAGAACCATGTCTTCTCCTCTCTTTTTTTCCATCTTTTTTTTCCTACGATTCAGCAGAGTCAATTAAGTATCCGTTTTATTTACTTATTATTTATAATTATTGTTGCTTATCCTTCATAATTGCAAGTACATAGGACTTGCTACTTGAGAAAATAAAAGAGTTGAGATTGAGGGTGATATTATTGGCCAAGAAGTATCAACTCCCACAAATATATATCACTCCCTTTCAGCTTTCTATAATTCCGTTCAACATATATCACTAAATTTCCAGTTCTACTGCACGGAAATGACATCACCAATCTCCAATCTAGCCTCAAGCTTACAGGTGAACCGCTGCGATCCAGAAGTGGTTGTACGTTCAAAGCCAACACCATGTGACGTGAAGAAATTCTAAGTAATTGATGACCAAGAAAACACAAGGTTGATTATTTATGAAATATGGTTTTACAAAATAATGACTAACCATCAATGTAAGGGAAGACCCTGTTAAGGTAATTAAGGAAGCACTTGGTAGAGCGCTAGTTGTGAGCCTCTGCACTATTTTAAGTGTTTAGTAAATCTCTCACACGATTACAAATATAAAGAACACGATCTATATTTTAGCCCAATTGATCAAATTTTCATAATGATCACTCAAGATTACAAAGTAATCACTCAAGCTTACAACCAAAGAGCACTTGGAATAAAAAGGACTTCACACGGGAATGTCTCACAAACTCTCTCAAATTCTGATTTGTGATGCACAGAACACTAGAGAAAACAATTTATAAATCATTTATAACGGCAGTCCTCACCACTTTTAACATTTTGCACCTTTGGTTTAAGAATTAAATAATTTTTCTTTTTTTGTTTTATGTGGTAGCTCATGTATTTTGCATCATTATATACAAAGAATTTATCAGCTTAAATTGGCCTTGTTTTATGTGGTAGCTCATATATTTTGTATCATTATATACAAAGAATTTATCAGCTTAAATTAGCCTACTGATGTGATCAATATCTTTCAAACTAGGTGATATTAATTTGTCAAACATTCATGTACTGTCATATCATTACTCATATTATATATACTACTAGCATGTTCCCAATATGTTATTTTCTTTGTGTATCATGATCATGGTGATATAATGTGAGGCACATGCAAATTTAAATGAACTTCACGAGTCATGCATCTCTGCTGCACCTTACAGGTAGACAGGTAGCCAAATAAATTCTCAATTCTGATTTTCTAGGGATATAAGTTTGGGATTGGATATTGTAGTTTTCTGTGCAAATAAAATTAATTAAGCATGATGCATGTCACAAGGCAAGAGGATATACTCCTTTTGTAGGCTAGGTCAATGCATGCAAAGCCATTATCACCAAGTTTTTTGTGTGTTTTTTAATCTTTTTCCCTTTGTGATCCGGATCCTCGGCACTTCTTCAAGTTGACTATTCTATCCATGTGGAACCAAAATTTGAGAATATATAATCGTTGGATAATAAATTAATTAATGAAACCCACCTCTGCTTTTACAATGCAAAACAAGGTTCAAGGGCACCAAAACTTTTAAAATTTCCCAGTTTCTTCATACATTGAAAATAATATTTAATCATCATTTATGAAAAGCAGTTACAAATCTATGGACTCCAGCAAAATCAGGGACTAGGTTTACATCACAAAAGATGCCTCCGGCATTAGTTTCCATGTACTCAACAAGATGCTTGCACTGCTTCTCACCGTTTGTCTGCAACAATAAAGAAGTGAGGGGGAGAAGAGTAAGCATTAACAAACTAGTCGAAAAAGAACAATGCATTTCACATCAATGAACAATACAATTGTCTATTTTTACCAAAAAAACAATACAATTGTCTATTCCTAAACGTGCAATACTTTTACCTTCACTCCAACTTCACTTTCTATCTACATCTCTATGGCGGCAAGTTAAATTCATTGGCGAAGCTTTGTGACGGACAGGAATTAGACAGAGACCGAGTCGATGGGCAATTACAATGGTCAAGGGCAGTGGCGTGCAAAGTTCACATGAATCCTACAAAGGTGAAGGGTATAGGAGAGGACAGGTTGAATTGGAATTTAGCAAAAGATTGAACTTTTTCATGTTAAATCATATCACTGGTCATTAATCCAAAGATCATGCTGTTGTTTCCTTAACCGCGATCATTTGAAAAAGCCAAAGTACGATTGTGAGCTGTTGTTTTGGCTTGGGAGAAGAACAGTTGACAATATTAGAATGCAGGTAGATTTTTGTAAACTTGTGATATATGTTTGATAACAATGACAAATTAATAAATCATCTTATACAACTATTTGGAAGCTAGGTAACTATGGTCTTTGGTGCTTTCACTTCCAGTGCTGAATGGGTAACTAGTGATCTATGTGTGATATCAACGGTAAATTAATCAACCATCTTAAGCTTCTCTATTCAGAAGCTAGGTGCTTTCTTTTAAAGAGATGAACTGGAAATGCCTACAATTAGCACTGAGCTCATGGTTTATAGGAAGGGCAGATTTTCAAAGATATGTCAAGAGCAATGCCATTAGGGATAATGTGGTGTACTTAATAGAAAACAAATGCAAGAATCTTTGAAGAAATAGAGCTTACAGTTATGAAGTTGGAGTTCGCTTCTATCTTCATTGTCTGTGAAATGCTTGATGCCTTAAATCTACGTGCTTTAATCTTTCTGTTTCTACTGTAGTTGATGCAACTTGTATAAAATCATATAAGGAAGCAAAAATTGACACTATCGTCAAGTGGGAAATATTTTTCTATAACTGAAGCACCATATTGCCATATAAAATAACAAGATATGCCTCAAAAGTATAGTCCCGCAACCAACAAATTCCTCAAAGACAAGTTTTCCTCTGTTTTTTCAAATTAAGGCATTTATATGTCTACATACATTCCCTCTATATGTATTTCTTCATATCCATCAAATTTCTCACTTTTGTGTTTAGGAGTTAACTTTCTTCTGTATTAGGTCAAAAGTAGCGAACCAAAGAGCACCAGTGTAATATTATGCTACAGAGTTAACACAGAACAATGGTCTTCATATCTTTAGACAAGATCTACCTATTTTGGAAGAATAGGTTCATATAATTTTGAAGTACAACTGATCAATGTTAACTGAGGTGTTGTAATATCCATCAATTTTAACATTTTAAGGACCAAACATAATCATTCATGTTTATTAATTAACCAATTTTCTGCAAACTGTAACTTAAGCTAATTGCATAAGTAACTTCTTTATTTCTGGTGCTGTACCCATTTAACTTTAGACTGGCAACAAATTCACACTTAAGGAAAAAAAGAAAAGAGAAAAGATACCTCAAAAGCAAGAAATCCGCCAGGTTTCAACATAGAAGCAGCCCCTTTACAAAGATGTAAAAGATCATTCATGCCGTTAACACCACCATCTAAGGCCATCTTTGGTTCATGTCTGCCAACTTCAGCTTGTAGCCCAGAAATATGGTCACTAGGAATGTATGGCGGATTACTTACAATTCCTGCAAGCTTTCCTTCCACATCCTTCAAAGGTTCAAACCAAGATCCTTGCCTTATCTCAATTACATCCTACTTGGCACATTAAAAATGGAGGTTCAGCAAAACAAATAATAGCCAATCAAAGAACCTTCATATTAGTACACAAAGTGGAGGGCAAAGAGATGATTTCCAAAATTTAACATTTTGGGTTTGTCTAATAGGGAAATAGCTATATGACTCAATTTTCAAAATAAAAGCGGTAAAAAGACTTTCTTTTATTTTCTTTTCTATTTTAGGACTAACCTGTAGACCATGCCTCTGCACATTGAAAGTTGCCACGCCAACTGCCAGGGGGCTTAAATCTGTGGCAATGATTCTTCCATAACTCCGCAGAATCATACCAATTCCAATAGCAATTGCACCAGTTCCAGTCCCCATATCTGCCCACAATCCCTCTCTCAATCCTTGGTTATCTGAAACCACATCAGCCACCAAATCAACAAGCTTTTCTGTCTCAGGCCTTGGAATCAAAACCCCTTCTTCAACACACAACACCAAGTCCCTCCAATGCTCACACCCAACAATATACTGAAATGGTCTTCTCTCTTCTATTCTCTGCTTCCATAGCTTGTAAAGCTCTTCCAAGCTAACCCTCAAACGTATATTTCTTTGTTGCTCTGCAGAAATTGATCCATCCTCAGTTACATCCTCTACGAGCCATTTGAGCTCTCTGCGCAAAAGGGTGGAGTCCGGACCATTGTCTAAGTCCACAAAGGTAGACCCAACAGATGAAGCGAGATTTTTGGCCCAATTTTGCCATTTCTGCAGGTCGGACAAGGTGGCTGAGTGCGTGGGTGGTCTGAGAAAGAGTGAGGTTCGAGGTTTTTGGGAAGTTGTCAGTGCAGATGTTGAAGAAGAGCACATGGGTCGGCAGAGATAACAGGAACCATGGGGTCTAAGCAAGATTGAGAACTTGGGGACGCCATAGCCAATTATGAAGCTCACCCTCATGGAATGGTGAAGAAAATAGTAGTCCTACAGCCGCTGCGTGCGATTTGATACTGGAAAATAGCTTTTATAATTTTATTAGATTAAGAAAAAGAAAATGGAATTTTTAAAAAAATATTAAAATGGATTTTATTGGATTCAAAATAAAATCAAATAAATATTATTTCATCATAAAACTCTCTCTCTCTTTTTTTTTTTTTCTTTTTTCAAAATAAAACACAAGAATACGTGATTATTTTTTTATTTTTCCCCAACTTTAATTGAAAAGTCACAAAATTCTAAAAATATTAACCAAAAATAAATAAATTATTATCAAAAGTAAAAAATAAAAATAAATGAGTTGTATTCTTTCACTGACCAAAAGTCTGACGAGGAAATTTTTGAACACGTCATCTTCGTCCCCAACTTGGACGATTAACCAAAAGACGCAGTGATACAGCAGAAGTTCAGGAACAGAAGCGCACCTCTCTCTCTCTCTCTCTCTCTCAATATTCTGACAAAAAGGAAACGCTTTTAGCCGAAAGCGCACAGCTTTGACTCCTATATCACGCAGTCCTCTCTCACTCCTTTCCAAACAAAAAAAAAAAATGGTAATTTTTTTGGCTCCTACGTTGTTTTCTATAAATTGATTTTCATGCCGATTTTCTCTCGAATTGTCGTTTCTATTTGCACTGAAAATTCTTAGGGACTAATCACGAAATCCATATGGGGTTCATCTTAAAATCTGAAGTTTATTGAATTTTGGATTTGGGTTTAATTTAATGTTCGTAGTGGTTTTTCTCGCACTTCAAGGAGTTGGTTGGCAGAGAACTGACGGTGGAGCTCAAGAAAGGTATTGCAATCAGAGGAACTCTGCACTCAGTCGATCAGCACATGAACATCAAGCTTTGAAAACACTAGGGTCGTCGAACAAGACAAGTACCCTCACATGGTATTTAGACTTTTTCTAGCCTTTGTGTTAGTTTCTGTTTTTGGATTTGATGTTTTGCTTTAAATTAATGCTATACAAGTGTTTTTAAGATTTTGGTACGTTGCTCAAATTTTTGTTGCTTTGCTTGGGTGGTATAGTTGTAGCTAAATATGCCATACATTTCACCTAAATGTATATGCCATTTGTATCGAAGGAATCTAAATCCAATTGTCCCAATCTTCTGTGGCACTTTTTCTTGGTTCTCGGTTCTCCTTTAGGGGAAGTTGTTCCCTGCTTGGTCTTGAAACCTCTTGGAGCCTAAATATGCCATTTGGTCTTAAACAAGATGGAAAATTGAGTTAGAGGTTGGTCCCTGCTTTGAAAGAGATTCTGGGCCTCTTCTTTTCTTTTTTTGTTTTACAGTAAACACTTTGTTTGCTCAAGTTATGGTCAAAAGTGAGAGCTGCTCCTTCTTTATTTTATTCTCTAACATTTAGGCATCCGTTATCCACCACTCCGCATGTATGTCCCTGTTTTATTTAATTAACCAGTCTGCATGTATGTGATTTTATTTAATTGTTGCGGTCAAAGAGATGGCAGAATCAAAGCAGCCAAGTTGACCTTTTCTCAATCTGTAACTGACTACTACATATGTGGGAGAAGAAAAAATTGATATTTGAAGTGTGGAAGTAGAAACAAAATGCTATTTCCCTTATACATATGAAAAGAAAAAGAAAATTTGAAGCGCGGGAGAAGAAAAAAAAAAATGATATTTGCACGTTTAACTGGGTTTCTTATCCACAGCATGTCAAGCTTTCAGTGATGCAAAGTCATAATTCTAGATGAGTTGTCATCCTGTCTAAGTCCTGTGCTACCTGTTTCTCTGCTTGTTGAACAGTGAGTGTTTCTTTTGAAGTAAGGGCTTGCCATACTCGTGTCAGTGTCTCCTCCACTGCTGCGGTTAACTACCTGCATTTGGTTGTGTTTTGTTGTTTCCACACTGATTATTTTCTATCATTTTATAGATCTGTTCTCTATTTCCTCTTTGGTTGATCATCCAAGGTTGGTTGTTCAAAAACTATGTCATAGCTTGCATTTAACCACGCGCTTGTAGATTGTATTCAATCATTGCAAAATGTCGTCTGGATTCAGTTGCTGTAGTTAATATGTTTGCTTCATGTACCTTTTGTTGTTTTGCTACCAGAAGGGAAGCTCAGGGTTGCTAAAATTTGACTTGAATTAGGGGCGACTTCTCTTCAGCGTTAGAAGGCCTCTGGAACCATTTGGAGACTGCAACTGTTTTCCATACGTATGTTTTATCACAATCCTGTTTTACATTCTATAAACACTTGAACACACTTTTCAGTTAGACCCTATTGCAGATCCATGACTACTATGCTACATACATATCTCGTCTGATTAGTGTTATCTTTATGAAAGGAACCTCATATTCATGGCATTACTTTTTGCTGTTTTCAGTTTTATTTTGGGTATGCATAGTTTTGGCACTAAATTTTAATTTGTAGAGTCATAACAAATTTCTGAAGAAAAAGAATTGGAGTGAAAGTGAAAACATTATCAACACGTGCAAACGTATTGGAATTTAAATGGAAATTGTTAGTTGAAATTGCCGATCGGTAGATATACCTTGTTTGGTTTAGGATTCAACAGTGGTTTGTACTTTTCGTGTCTTAAAACCAAGTTAAAAACATGTTATTTTTTATATTTTATGTTAAAAACTGTAGTATATAATTTTTTTTTTCTTCTTTTTTGGTGGAGGAGGGATAGTAGCATATATATGTATATATATATTATAAATAGAACTACAATTTGCCTCAATTTGTTACTTCCTCACCATGATCATCATTATGATATACGGTGAGGCACATGCAAGTTGAACAACCTTGATGAGGCATCTAATCTGTTGTCTATTAACAGGTAGCCAAATAAATTATCAATTCACTTTTCTTGTGCAAAGAAAAGCACCATGCATGTTACAAGAGTACTATCATACCAAGAGGGTAATCTTTTTGCTTATTTTAATTGATGCTAATTTTTGGAGTGTGGCCAATTTAATTTATTTGAGAGAACTAGTCATGAGCCCCCACATCATATATAGTTGTTGTTTTAGATCCAGCAACAGGCTCCATCTCCATGCATGTGTTTGGGGTTGATTGGCATGAGGACTATAGAATCACTGGCATTTTTTATAGCAACTGTCCATGTGCAAGAACCTTGAGGAGGCAGCAAGAATATTGCCAAATTTCCAAGCAAGAAGATTTCTATATTTTACATACATGCTTATGTGTATGTACGCATGTATAATTTAACCGAGAAGCAGGACCTGACTTGTACACTGATTCTAAAACATGCACTTGTAGACCGCATACACATTTCTTAATATGTAACATGTTGTCTCTCAACCAGCACTCTCCAATATTTAATTTGCTATGCGATTCCAATATTGTAGCCCTCCAACAAAATATGAATGTACAAGAGTTTATGTTTATTTGTCAGTGTTCAGTCGTTGTAATTAGTGTTCCAATTTTTGTTTTCTTCATATTGAGATGGTTTTTCAATTAGTTCTTCCATTCATTGAATTGGCACAAGAAGATGCCCAATCACACTCATGTACAAGGACCACCTTTTCACTTGTGAAATTTAAAAATGTGTGTAATCATATTGACATATATAGTGTACAATGATAATTTTCTTTATACAAATGAAATGGGGTTATAATCAAAATTTTAACTGATTTTGCAATTTTTGAGGACATTTTATCCATATTTTTATTACACATTATTTTAAGTACTTTTTAAGTCTTGAAATCTCATTACTAAGCAAACCACGAGAAAGATAAACTAATTTCTAGAATGCAGATTCGATTCCCTCAAAACCTTTGGCATAATCAAACTGGGCTTAAGATGATAATTTTATTTCTTTTTGGCGAATGGCTTAAGGTGATTGTTGTCGATCGAATTATCACCTTTGATAGCTTTAATTAAAGGTATAATAATCTCTTTGTTTATTCTATTTTTTTTTTTTATTTTTGGTAAGTTCTTTGTTTATTCTATTTTAATATGTATTAAAGTATCAAATATATAGCTAGTTTTGTGACACAGAGACAACTTGCAATTAAACCCATTAAAATGGACACTGACTCTTGATATAAAAAGAATGAGGAAGAAAAATTTGTAGTGGGAAAACAATTCTATGCTCCAAGTTGTTGAAGAGGGTCAAGTATAAACTTCACAAAAGCAAAGAAAGACACCACAACCGAATAATAAATGTACAATTTAATTGGTATATAAGACTGTTGTGTTTAGCGGGTGACCGAACAATAAATCGAGGCTGGTTGAGAGTGATGCTTGATTTGTCTCATAACTACAAAATTTTATTATCTTATACCAAAATCCTGTATTTTTTTTTTTTCTGAACCTAATGATTTCTGAACTCCAAACATATCTTTGGGAGATCTTAAAGATATACACATCGGGTCAAAGTTAATAATTACCAGGTGTTTTTTACCAAAAAGGTAAAATGTAATTACCAAGTGAAAAATAAAAAAAGAAAGAAGAAGAGCTGTTTGGAATATTTGGCAAATCCTCAAACAAATTAACCATATTATATATATATATATATATATATATATAGAACCCTCTCTATTTTTGCTTACTACATATGTGATCAACTCGTAAGTAAGAGGGCTAAGAGCTAAGATACAAATAGGAAAAATATGAAAAGGAATATGCAGGTACAAAGAAATAAATAATTCTAAACTAATTACTAATACAATGACTCCCATTAAAAAGTCTTCTTTTTTTTTTTTTAATTTCTCATAAAAAATAAAAGAAACAAATTAATTCTGAAACTATGGATTGGAGATGTTATTCTTATGCAAAGTATATAAATATAAAATAAGAAAAGACAGAGACGGAGACAGATATAGACACATTGATTCGACCTTCTTTTTGAGCAGCTACCAACTCCACCTATGCCTCATATTATTCCACGACAAGAGATTCAGAGCCAACCTTCAGGGTTGTCCCATGCATTATCTAATTCACCTACTCAATAATTATACGAGCAACAAAGAAATAAATAAATAATAATGATACTAATTAATAAGGTTTAATAATTTGAGTAGCAGAGACAACGTAAGTAACATCATTCACTTATTAAATAAGAATATTAAATTTTGAGTAATGCTAAAGATGCAGTTTTTTCTAGTTTATTTTTCAAATATAACGTGGAAAATTTCTTTTTTAGTTGATAAATTAATATAATTTAATAAAATATTAGTGAATTATTAAATAAAAATAATAATATATTTTATAATGTCATATCAGTTGAGATTTAGGATAGAAAGTTGTTTGGGTAAATTGTTAAACTCATCCCATCAAGAAAACATGAATTGAAGCTAAGCTAGCAAAAGATAAATATGTAATTATTAATATTCCTTCAAGGAAAAGATTGGTCCTTATAATATCACTCTTTTTTGACAAAAGAAGTTAATTAATCACCCAATTAAAAGCCCAAAAAACATACCCCTCAAATCATTGGGTCCTCATGCCTAATGCCTTAATGATGTGGATTAGCATTCAACCATTCAAACTTAAAGGTGTCCCACTTTTTAACATTTTTTTGTGCTTTTAGGAGAAAAAAAAAAAAAACAAACAAATATATATATATATATATATATATATATATATATATGTATATTTTCCATGCCTAAGCACATATTGATTATAGGGGAGAATAAATTTGGTAAACCGACACATACAACACCTGCATGGACCACATTCATCAATATCCAATTTGTAAAACTCACTTTGATGACCAGATTATAAGAGAACAAGTGTACCTAAGACCCTATGCTCTAATTAGCCTTTTATTTATAACATAATCTAGGTATTAATTAGGTTAGGAACCAAAAATGGAACCCTATTAGCATGTGAAGTCTCTAGTCCGGCTTTAGATTTGAGATACTATACACCAATGTATTTATTTTTTTTTTTTTTATAAAATTCAGTGAACTTTCTTGGTGTATAAATAAATCTACATTAGTCTTTTTAGTTACGCTGGTTAACTTTCTTCTTTTGAGAGCTATTTCAAGTATAAACGTATTATAATGTATATATCATATTTTTCAAAAAAAAAAAAAAAACCTTAGGGTTCCTTCGATAATGTTACGTAAAATAGGTTTTACAAAATTGTTCTGGAAAATTAAAATAACAAATTATATTTGTATATAATATTATTTGTTAAAATTTTGAAAAGGTGTATGCAAAATTATTTATTTATTTTACTTGATTGAACATCCACGCATGGATTTGACCACCAATTTTTATAATGTAAGTAGGTGGACAGAAATTTGGTGGGATAAATTCAATATATTCATAAAATTTTAGATGATTTAGAAAATAACAGCATTTAATTATTATTTTTAGATGGGAAGGTTCTATTGGAGAATCCAGATTCAGCTGGAACATGATAATTCAATAATAATACATGGATTGGGATTGATCATGACTTTAATTAAGCCATGGCATCCAACCAAACAGTTGAGATATTTATTTACTGCTAATACAAGTCCATCATTTTGGTAGGGTTCTCCATTTAATGTGAAAGCTGGTTTTACATTGAAACATATGCATGTGTGATGTTCTACACTAGGTAGCATAATTAAATTTAATCATCCATGTAATCTTAAGCAAAAATACATTTAAATCTTCTTTTTTTCCTTTCTCGATTAATAAGTAGGAATTAGAAAACCAAATAAACAAGAAAATAAATAAAATGGTTTTCTTTTACTATACCGGATGATTATAAAATTCAGGCTCATGAATCTGATTAAAGAGAATAAGCTCGAACAAATTTTTGGGAATAATTATTTTCTTTCTTGGAGGTGGTAATGGCAAATAATTTTTTTTTTTTAAAGATTTGGATTCTAAATAATATAGCCAAAATATTATAATTATAATCTCTTTCATTGGCTCATAAGTTTCACAAACTTAATAAATATTATACTAAATATCAATAGTAATTAACAATAATACTGTGATGGGTGATTTTTATTTTTTTATATTTTTCATTTTGGCTAGCGAGTTTCACAAACTTGATAAAATATTAGACTTAATAAATAGTAACAGATTGTGATGGGTGATTATTATATTTAAAAAAATCTTAAAAGTTAATTACAAAAAAAAATTAAATTTATTATAAAAATGAAAACGCATGGGACATGTCATGACAAATAATAACACCTCCAAGGTGAAGGTAGTATTTTAAATCCACAAACTTTGACATATTCAATTAAATTTAAAAAATAAATAAAAATTCTGATACACAAAGAGCAGCTCATGACAAACATGGCTAAGATGGGCTGTCGAGTGTCAAGAGAGGTGGTTGGGAGTTGGGACGGCTTTGGATGGTCACCAAACTGCATTACATACACACCTTGGGATTTCATTTAGTCATTATTTAACTCTTAATTTCCTAACAAAGCCCACACACACATTGATTATTTTATTCTAATTTCCTACAAAACCCATTATACACTTAATTAGGTGATTACGCAATCATTTTAAATTCATCATCCCTATGTTAAAAATCCCATCTTGCATCCGTCAAGCCTCTTTCTCTCTCAGATTCTTTTGGTTGGGTGGTGTCTCTGTCCAAATTATTCACATTAGGTATGTGGGTTGTGGGTTCTGGTTGTCGATTCAGCATTGGGAATATATTTCTCAGCAGTATCAGCAACTCAGACTCAGACTCAGACTCAGACTCTCTCTCTTCCTATCTCCTTAAAATAATGCCGCTCTAACCAAAACCAAGCGACCCCACAACACCCAATACCTATTTCCATCTTCAAAAGAGAATTTTCACCTTCCCCAACTCTAATCAAACTTATTAACCTTAAATTATATATTTGTACATATATAAGCCCATTTCCCAGTATATCTCTCTCCTCTCTCTCTGTCCTGTTGAGAAAATTCTCTCCCACCCTGGCAAGCAAAGCAGCTTTCACTTTCTCCTTTTTTTTGTTTTGGTTCTCTCTACTTTTCCTTTATATCTTCTCTCTCTTTTTTGGTTTCTGGGTTTCTGTGCCTTTTGCTCATTGAGATCTGCTTATGGGTTTCTCCCAAGGCACTTACTTCCACTCAAGAGAGCCTCTTCCCAATGCACCAAATGCTACACGCTCTTCTTCCGTTGTTACAAACCACTACTGTGAATACAATGAGCTTAAAATCAAGACCATTTTGAGGAAGATGGTGTGGGAACTTGGTTTGGCCTGCGTTCTTCCTCCTCGCTGGCGGCGAAGCTCCGATAAGAATCAGAGCCAAGGTGACGACGACGATGACAGAAACAAGAAAAATAAGAATTTAGAGCACAACAAGGCGTGGTTGTTAGCAGAGTCTGGCGGGTGTGGTGCAGAGCTCACAAATGCCGACCCACAGTCAGTTCACTCTTCTTTTAGGTTCAGTTTCTGCTCTCAGGTTGAGCTTGAGTCCATGAACATGAGCTCGTCCACTGCTGCAACGGTTCTGATGGTGAATTTGGACAATGGGCTCTGCGACTCTCGAGCACGAGAGTTGAAATGGCGAAGAATTGAGTCATTGGAGAGGAGTATATCCCCAGTGGCTAATACATTGGTTAGATTCAGCTATGGGAAATTCTATCCGCTACTCGTAATTTCTCTAAAGGTATTTGAATGGGTTTGTTTATGTTTAGATAAATTTCTTTTCTTTGGTTTTTTGCATGTAATGTCACGAATTTATTTATGTAT
Organism: Rhamnella rubrinervis; assembly: GCA_007844105.2. Lineage (NCBI taxonomy): Eukaryota > Viridiplantae > Streptophyta > Magnoliopsida > Rosales > Rhamnaceae > Rhamnella > Rhamnella rubrinervis. The sequence goes on along the minus strand of CM017582.2, from coordinate 11,945,473 downwards.
TTATTTTTTTGGTTTTGGGTAGGCAGAGTTTTGGGAAGAGGGGCTCTGAGCTGTGTTTTTAGAGGGAGAGTGGGGCTTTTGAGGACAACTGTGGCTATTAAGCGTTTGGACAAGGAAGATAAGGAGTCTGCAAAGGCATTTTGTAGAGAATTGATGATTGCCAGTTCTCTTCACAACCCAAATGTTGTTCCCCTTGTTGGTTTTTGCATAGATCCAGAGGAGGGCTTGTTTTTGGTGTACAAATATGTCTCTGGTGGAAGCTTGGAACGTCATTTGCATGGTTTGTTTCTTTTTTGTTTCTTAGTGAGCATTTTTGTTTTCTATGTGAAATTGGTGAATTTGGAATGATTTATGGCACACCATTTGTAGATAAAAAGAGGAAAGTGAAGAGCTCCGCAACACTTCCTTGGTCTGTAAGGTACAAGGTTGCTATTGGGATTGCTGAAGCAGTAGCTTATTTACATAATGGAACTGAAAGATGTGTTGTTCACAGAGACATTAAACCCTCAAATATTCTTCTTTCTTCCAAGAAAACACCAAAGGTAAATTGGGTTTTTTTTGGTTATGGATTTTCATTCTCTGGTAGAATAGATTTCAATATTTCATACTCAACTGTCTCTGATCAGTGACACAATATTTAGTGATGGCATAGTCATTTATTGTGTTAATTCTGTTTGCAGTTATGTGATTTTGGATTAGCCACATGGACTTCTGCACCCTCAATCCCTTTCCTTTGCAAAACTGTCAAAGGAACATTTGGGTATGATTTCAAAGAATGTTGGCAGTGGTAAAGAATGGTTTTTCCACAAATTAATATGATTTCCCTAACGTGACTGAAGTGGAATTACATGTGCAGTTACTTGGCTCCTGAGTATTTCCAGCATGGGAAAGTATCTGATAAAACCGATGTCTATGCTTTTGGGGTAGTCCTATTAGAATTGATAACTGGCCGAAAACCAATTGAAGCAAGAAGGCCACAAGGAGAGGAGAATTTGGTTTTATGGGTAGGTCAATGTTATATGTGCTGTAGTTCCATTTAGCTCCTGTTTTACTTTAACATGGTAAATAATGAAATTCTTTCTAGCTTTACATTCTTAATATATTTATTGTGATAGTTCTTGTTTCGTAGTTATATAAAAATGGTCAAATTTTCCTAGTTCTATTAGGTCACTCACTCAATTGGCATATGCTATTCTCAGCATTGGTATTAGATACCTGGCATCTTTTATATGACTTACTTTTGGTTATTCATTTTGATATTTGTATGTGAAGTACTTATTCTGCATATCAACCAACTTCCCTTTCGTCTCTACATGGGAATATATTGAAATGGTTATCCAACAAACATGTATTAGCCTTGTGTATAGTTTACAATGGAAAATAATTAACCTTATGGACAGGGTTGTGGAATTATTTGTGTCTCAAGACCATTAGTGTTCCTAAATTACATTGCGTACTATCAAAGCAGAAAGTCACGATTGTTCTTCTATAGCATAAAATTTCAATTAGATGCCTAGAGAATACTTCTATTAAACGACTCTATCTCTTTTATACATACATAGGTGAATTTAGAGCAATGTCAGTTCTCATATAGAATTATTTCTTTATTGGGTACAAATATCCCCATTGTAAACAAACAAATCCAAGTAAATCAGACATCTATTTGTTAAGTTATAAAATTGGGGCTTTTTTTTGGAAAAAGTTGATATAAATGAGGCATTTAGTTGTAGTTTTCAAACTTTCAAGTCTTAACCATAAAGAGGTATATAACAGGATGGGAGTAACTGTTTTCTGCATCAATCCTTGATAGTCTATGCCTCTACAAGATAGAGGAACATAGCTTTATTTCACTATGGGAAATGTTCTTTTACAAGTCTTATTTTGAATTGGTTTGCACTATCAAATTATATCTTTTTGTTTATCATTATTACTGTATAAAAACACAGAGATAAAATATCTGATCTTTAACATTTTTTCAGGCGAAACCCCTCTTGAATAAAGGGAAAGGAGCTGTTGAAGAGTTGCTTGATCCGCGACTTAAATGTAATTTAAAATATTCAGATCAGATAGCTCGGATGATTGAAGCTGCAGCTGCCTGCATAACCAGTGAAGAATCTCGTAGACCGGGGATTGGTGAGATTATGGCAATATTGAAAGGTGAGGAAGAACCTGTATTCTCTAAAAGGAAGAAGACTAGTTTTATGGGGAATGGATGTGTTATTGATTGCTACACTCATTCACAACAAACAAATAGTGAAATGAAGAGTCATTTAGCTTTGGCTATGCTAGGAGTTTCGGAGTTTGAGGACGACGATCACCTCTATTGTCGCTGAAACATTGAATTTTTCAACCTTGACTATATTTTTTTCTTTTTCATTTTTTTGGGATGTTTTTCTTGGTTTTATTGTGTTGGTTGCTTGAAGAGAGTGATAGATTTTGAAACTGTAAATAGGAATAGGAGTCATGACTTTGGTGTACATAGTATCAGTTTTACCTGCCCCTTTTCTGAGAGGGAAAAGTGTAATAGATTTGCATTCAAGTTTTAGAGTTCCTATTCCATTGTAATTGTGATGTACATGTTTGGTCCTAGTAACCTTTGTATTTTGCACATCACTATAATTCTCCTGAAGGAACTATGCAAGTTTCTGAACCCAATTTATGGCATGAAACAAGACTCTCACTCATGACTCACATGACGCTATTTGCTGCTCAACTCGACTGATCACTACCTACCCCAAATATATATTTATATATCTTAGATATATTATTATACTATATATATATATATATATATATATATATATATAGTAACAGAAAAACCAAGAGGACTAAAATTTCTGTTATGAGAAAATTCCAAAACAATTACTATGCATGGTGCACCTTTCACTGGCATATGCAAAAGAATCAATATTACAAAAAAACACATTCCCAACAACAAAAGCCTTGGAAAAAAAAAAAAATTAAACCAAGATGGATAGATTAATAAACAAAATATGCATTGTTTGGTGGAGATCAAATATTAGAATATCTTGGCAACATCTTTGATTAATCCACGGTTAGCCCGGGCGAAATCTGTAAACTCCTCGTATGAAATAAAGCCATCACCATCTGTGTCAATCTCGGCCATCATACGTTTTACTTCATCCACCGTGACTGATCCCAGTGTTTTCAACGATTCCCCCAACTCCTGTGATGAGATTTTTCCATCTCCGTTGCTGTCGAAGTTCTTGAAAATCCGGTCGCGCTCTTCCTTGTCTTTTGGATCATCAGCCATTGGTATGGTTTTTGTGATTATGTCACTCTCATTTACTGGGTTGATAATATGGTTTTTATAGAGGTTGTTCAATAGAATATGTTAAGGTTGCTCTTTAAAGTCGGTCCTCTTTACATGTGTCCTGCATAGTTGCATTGCATTGCATGGCCTAAAATTAAGAATGAAAGCTTCAACACTTGTACCGCAATTAAAGTAAAAGAAAAAATAAAAAATTGTTGTCTTTGGTAACACGTCATATCTTTTGTTTCTTTCCTACTTTTGGTTTCCACAAATATGAAGGAACACGTTTACAACAACCAAATATACAGGGACACTCTACCAAAAAAAATATAAAGGACACGTTTATAACTCTTCATTTATGGTACCATGGACTGGATGGATTGTGAGAATCAATATTGATTCATGGTAACTAACATTTAAAAAAATATATATTTTTGTTCACTTTTTAAAAAATTCGGTTTGATTACAATTAAAAAAAATCAATGGTTAATAGATTTGAAATTTTAATGGTTCAAATGGCAAAAACATGACCAAATTTTCAGAATTCATTTCAGTACGATAGTCATACCACATCGGTGAAATGAACAAACAATATTTAGAAAATTTTTTTATTTAGCGGTCAAGATATTGGAGTCGGCTTGCTCACCCCAATTTTGGATATAGACAGACCATCCATATCGAAACAAAAAAAATTTAGCAGTGATAAATCTCTTACAGCCTCACAGCAAAGACTCAAACTAGTGGCCCTTACCAGTTGAGTTACCCTTCCGAGTTGATAACTAGATTTATTTGGGACTGTCACAAATATCATCTTCTTTAAGGGGTATCTCAAGTTACTTTTTTTATTGAGCAATTTCTTTCTAAGGTACAGAGTAGATAAGTGATTTCAAGTAGTGATGGCATGCATGGAGCTTATGATATTATCTCACAAGTTACAACAACATGAGCTTAATAGAATACACTCAAATTTTTTTAATAAAATTCTTAATTTTCGTCTGCTGCTACGTCACTGTTTTTTTTTTTTTTTTTTGTCACTAATCTGGCTGGAAAAAAGATAGTAGTTTAACAAGTGGTAAATAAATTTAGGCTACAGATTTGAGCATGGCATTCAGAACAGCTTCTCTATTTGGCAAAGCTGGAATTGCACCCCTCTCCGTCACCGTCAATGCACCACAAGCATTAGCAAATTTCAGAGCATCTCTCAGTTTGTCCTCTTTCTACAAAATGTTCAAATCCAAATAGAAGACCAAGTTGATGGATGGTAATAAAAAAATAAATGCAAACAAATGCAAGCAATACACGTGAAGAACAATGAATTTTCAGCAATGGGGTTCACAGAATATTTGAACACAAGAACAAACAGCCAACCAAGGCTTGGATGACATGGAAGCATTGATTCGAAAAGGAAAAAAAGTCAGATGACAAATCTGTGTTATGCAGTACCTGAAGCAAGGATAGGTCAACTGCTAGTTGTGATAGTATTCCAGCTACAAATGCATCCCCAGCACCAGTAGTGTCCACAGCATCTACCTTTAAACCCTTCACTCTTCCACTGAAATTCTGGAAATACGTATATTGTTCAGTTACACATTTGCAATCACTAGAAAAATAGAATAATTACTTCCATAATGCATGTTTTTCAAAACAACAACAACAGTAGTCTAGACAAAAAAAAAAAAAAAAAATTGAAGAGGAAAAAAAGAAGCATCCAAGTGGATTTAACTATGTAAGATCTTGAGGAACCTTTAGTTTTCTGAGAAAATGGATAGGCAATATGCAATGGACTGACAAAATAATCCCTAATGAACTTCTTGGAACCTTTACTTAATACATTTTCAACAGGGATTTTTTATTCCCATAATTTTTTTAAAGACAGGGATCCAAGAAAATGAAGTTTAACACTAGAGTCTGAATAAGATGATTCCGCTTTTTTTTCATGATTTACTTCTCTTAGAAAAGATTCGAAAAATATTGGCAGAAGGCATCAGTTTTGCAAAGCACTGAGAATATTTCTAAAACAATTTGACCAATGGAAGCTTACAACACCAAAAAAGAAGAGAGAGACAGAGTATAGAAGAGTTATCAAGCATTGATGCAGTTCATTAATCAAGCTTTTCCAATCCTACTTTGCTTTTAAGATTCATGAAGAGCATAAGCTATGAAAAGAAGTTGTTGTCTTGGAAGTATTATTTCTCTCAGCTCTCAGCAAAGAAAAAAAAATTCCATTCTCAAATAATATAAGATAATTTATCATTCTAGAAATCATTAACTCTCTCCTGTTAGTGCCTTGAAGACCTTCCATAACATTCAAAAGAGCTATAGCTTACAGCTAAAGAACAAAAAGTTAAAAATAACATTTATTATTATTATTATTATTATTATTTTTATTTTTTAAATTAAAACAAATGCATACAAACACAGACACATGAGGGGGCTTACTTTGGTGTAATATCTGCAACCATCAGGGCCCTCAGTGACAAGCAGCAATTTAAGATTTGAATGATATAATTTGCGAACAACGGCGTCGTCATATGGATCTTCTCCTTTTGTCAGAAAAGCAATCTCTTCTTCACTTATCTGAAAATTTATTTAGTTCCAAATCATCAGAGGTGGTTTTCATTCACTTTTTGCCTAATACATTTGCTAAACAGGAAAAAAAAACATAAAAAAATCAATTGTGACCCATAGTACATTATCTGCATATTGAAGGTTTATTACCTTGATAATATCAGCAGTCTCCCATATACTCAAAATTCCTTCTCTGGCACTATCTGCAGAAGGCCACAGCGGAAGCCTGAGATTGGGATCATAGGACACTATCACACCAGCATCCTTTGCAGCTTTCGCTGCAGCAATGTGGGCTGACTTGCATGGTTCTGTAATAAGACTTATGGAACCATAATGCAAGATTTTTGCCTGCCATAGGACAGATAAAAATTTATCAAGCAATCTAAATGCAAAAGTCAACAAGTCAAAGGAAAATATGAAATCATGAAAACTTGAAGAAATATGGCAATCAATTAAAATAGACAAAATCCATGTCTAATGTAGAAGAAAAGGAGCGACAGAAATGGTGAACTCAATCTGAAAAGAAAGCACATAAATTCATGTGTGCACACACACACGCACAAGCACATATACATTGAGATTCATCAAAAAAAAAAAAAGCACATATACATTGAGAGAGAAACATAGAGACAGAGAAAATCTGGAGATGCCAATTCTGGCTGTCAACTTGATGTCTGACATACATAAATATCTAAAACATGGGAAAGTTAAATGTTCAAAATCGGATGTCCTTATCATATGATGTGGATCATGTCTAATAGCTAAAAAAGGTTGGGGATGCAACCAACAGATGCTTGAACCAAATAGTTTAACTTCACCATGTTGTACATGGTTCCTTAATTTTGTCTTTGTAAAATATATGTTGGACTTATTTTTTGGTCAACTTATCCAAGTTCCACTACTATTCAAATACGGCCATCACACTAGTCATAACATGAAAATAGTAAGCATGACCATCAAAGTAGTAACAGACCACTTACTAGGAAAAGGTCATAAAACTAGTAAAATAGAAACTAATAAATACTTAGTTTCCCTTCCATGGAAAGAGTTACATTTTAACGATCGTGAATTACCATTACAGGTATAGTTAGTTCTTGAATACTGATCCCAGTAAGACAACTTTCGTATATCTGTTGTGTTCTTGCTTTACTCTTTTCATAAGCATAAATGATTTTGATGCTTAGTAACCAGCAATTATAGCATACCTTCTGAATCAAATCAAAATCAAGTTCATCTTCTCGAAGCAACATATCAGCACTAGGATTACGATAAAACATGAACTCACGTTCCCCATCACTCTTTAGTGTAACAAATGCTAAAGCAGTTCGTGCACCAGGATCAAAACGCACCCCTTCATTGTTCACATTATTCTCCTTCAATATGTCAGCAAGCATGTATCCAAATTCATCTTCTCCAACCTGTAAACATTGCATAAACACCAAAGATCAGATAACATACAAAAGAGATCGCGTCTCTTTTCTTTCTTTTTGTCAAGTACAAAATACACTTCTCAATTATCAACATTGTGACATTTTGCATAAATTATAAGTTATTGAATATGGATAAGAGACATAATTACACAAAAAACATTCTAGGAGCAAAGGACTAGGTTGAAGGTTACAGTCGACAATCATCATTTAACAACTTATGTTGATATTTCGTTCCCTGTCTAGAAAGGGCTCAACTAGTTCATAGATATTTTCCCATTGATAAAGTATGTGGGATAACTATTCATACCATAGCAGTGGATCCGATATTGTGTTCTCCCACTAATCACAAACTTGCTTTCCTATCAAATCAGATGAAAGTTGATATCAACACATTATCCATTGAGTCTCATTGACCAATTATAATCAACAATTTGACAGGTTCTAAGCTTTAAGATTGAAAACTTCCAAGGAATGGATTAAAATTTTTTCCAGTGGTATGTGATGCGGTTAAGCCCTGGCATTTTGAAGAACCAATTCTTAACTTTCTGTTTGCTTTTGACTATTACAAAGCATTTGAATGGCCTTTATGTTCTTCTACAAAACAAGGACCTAATACAGGGAATGTTTCAGTAAGAACAAGATGATGCTGTAAGCAATTCTGTCCTTTTTATCAGAATATTTCTATCATGAAGAAAACTGGGCCTCACATACTAATTGTCATTAAAAAATTACATGATGGAGACATCCGGTGGACTTTAATTGAAATTTTAAAAGAACAGAATAAGTATTTAGTTCCTTCTGCAGCATAAAGGATGTCAGACAAGAAAGGCCTGTACCAATTAGAGTACAAAGCTACATGAGGTTGAATAGAAAGGCATAGAGACATCAAGTTAGCCCAAAATTAACCATACACCAAAAATCCTATTGACTGAAGCAGCAAGGAACATTTGGGTCATTGGGTCATATCAAATGTTTTACATGGAAAGCTTAAATGAATAAAACTAAGTTAGCCAAGGAAGTTTGCTAAAAAAAAAGGTTGGGCTAGATAATTTGGCCTATATCCACGACACTGATTTGGTTAACAGTTAGACCCCAGTTCAAGAACCTTCTCTCACAGCTCTCCTTTACAACTCGGAAAAAATGTTATGAGCTAATGACTAAAATGTGGGAGAGGTGATGCTTTGTCATACATAATGAAACTATGAATAAGAAAAAGAGTGTAGATATCTGGAAGTGGTACCTTCCCAATAAAAGCTGATGAACCACCCAGACGAGCAATGCCAACAGCAACATTAGCGGGTGCTCCTCCTGGAGCTTTCTTAAATGCAGGCGATTCGGCCAATGAAAGTCCACTAACAGTTGGGACAAAATCAATTAGCAATTCCCCAAAACAAACAACATCTGGTGATTCCTTTGTTTCGGGCAACCCATCTCCTGGAAATGCTTTTCCTAAAATAGAACATATGAAAGGAAAAAAAAAGTACTCACTTTTAGTAATGAAAGACATATGAATACTGAATTAACAGGATAACTAAAAGTACCATGGTATTAGATCACTATTTTGTTCATTGCAAAGATGAATATAGAGAACAAGTAATCAAGTTAGTGGTATATCAATATTAATAATTGTCATGGTTAAAAATTTAAATTAGAGTTTACAGATGCATCCAATTAAATAAATTTTGAACAGTTATAGAAATCTTATAATAATAATAATAATAAAATCACTTCTCAAATAGTCCCATCAATGTAAAGAGAAATTATTACACATTTCACAAAAAAAAAAAAAACATATACGTAAACAAACTAACTCCTGACTTTTAACCCACTGCATCCTCTCCTTTTTTTTTTTGGTGAATCCCACTGCATCCTCTCCTACATCAAAATTGTTCACCATTTCCACATTGTGTTTCTTGCACTCGCAGTTTAAAATACCCACAAACAATTTTGAACAAAACTGTCATTTAAGGGGTAATTTCTACAATGTCGCAAAATTGAACACATTACAGCTCGTTAGCTCCAACCACTCACTCAAAGGAAAACAGAAGCTCCTAAATTGAAACAAATAAATAATCGCCAAAATAAAAAATTAATATTAAAACAAATTCAAGCAAATCCAAGATTTCTTTCTTCATGTTCTTATCTAATCCATTACCGTAGAAGCAGATAACATATAACAAAGAGCTAAACAAAACCCATTTAAATTTCCTACTCAAGAATTGCAAAACTAGAATACCTTGCACATTCAATCTGGGAAACGAAGCGAGTAGCGGAGCAGAAAACCCGATGCTCTCACGGTCCGCTGACTAAAACTCACCGAATTTCTTGGCAACGAGGCCACAGTACCACCGAAGCAGAAACCGGTTGAATGAAGGGCCATAAATACAAGTACCAAACAAAAATTAATAATTATAAAATGGAAACAAAAATCAAACAAACAATCCCAAAAACTGTTTTTGATCTTCCAAAAGCACTTTTGGAGCAGAAAATCTCTATATGAAAACTAAGAGGAAGAGAGTAAGGAAATTAGTAGTAGCAGCAGCAACAGCAGCAGGCGGAGAAAGCAAAGTCATCACCTTTGTTAATTAGTTTTCGGACAAATCAACTAACTTTGCTATTGCTTTCATTGCTTGCCACCTGGAGCATTGGACTCCCACCTCAATATCATCTCCTTGCGACAAATTAATTACTACTTGGCCTTTAGCAAATTTGGCCGTCACATGTATATTTTTTATTGTATTTTAAAAAATCCCTCCTATCAATTGTTGACACGTAAGTGGAAGAATTATTCTGATCGAGAAAAACATAGGAGAATAAAAACTCTACTTTTCTGGAGGGAATTTGAATCTACTTTTGGAGATGAAAGTGTACATTAGAGGAGCAGAATTTTGTCAAGTTTAGAATAATTAATATCGTAAACGTCTGAATTAAGAAATTAGTTATTTCTTTCTTATTGGTTTTTTTCTTTTTTTTTTTAATCCCAAAAAAGAAAAAAAATGAAAAAGATAAAAAAAAAGGAGGAAAAATATGTATATAGAGGTTAAATACTAATCCGAATAAAGTAAAAACGAAAACAAACTTACACATCCAATCTCAATCAGAAACGCAGCCGCCTAATTCCTAGACTGTTCAAGACACGACGCAGCTTATTAATAGGGACAAACTGTCCCATCACAACTCCAATAAACAACCCAACTCCATATCCTGCCACAACTATCACCCAGCGGAGTACTTCATCTACAAACTGATTGGAGCCTTCATCGTTGTCCACCGCTAAACGCGGCGGCGGCGGCGGCGGCGGCTCTAAACTTCCTTTCCTGGACAAGCCAAAGTTATGGTCAAAGGAAGTGCTGGAAAATGTATCAAATTGCCCACCTTGTGGTATAGTCCCCGAGAGATGATTGTTGGACACATTGAAAAAGCTAAGAAAGTCGAGCTTTCTTAGTTGCCAAGGGATGTCTCCTGTGAGCTTGTTTTGTGAAAGGTCTAGAGCCTCTAACTCTGTGAGCTCTCCTAAAGATGTTGGAATCTGTCCCGTAAGATTATTGTTGGAAAGATTCAGCAGTTTAAGACCCTTTAGTTCTCCAATCAACTCAGGAATATCCCCAACAAATTCGTTGCTCGAAAGATCAATGGCCGCCAACATTTCTTGAATCTTCGTATACTTCGTCTGCACCCCTTTGTTTGTAATTGTAATAGAAAAACCAAAATTTAGAAGCACCTTGTAATTTTGGACGTCGAATGACTTGTTCAGCTGGATATAGCTAAGCTTCGATGAGTCAACAACTTTCATGGCATTGAAATTGTGAAGGTACCTGGAAGGCAATCTTCCAGAGAAATGGTTGTAAGAGAGGTCAATGATTATCAGCTCCGGAAACGAATCATCTCTCTCAGCATCAGTTATCGGACCATGGAACTTGTTGACCTTCAGTACAACAACTTTCAGCAGAGGAAGAGTTCCTAACCAGTAAGGAAAAATGTCCTTGATCAGATTGTTTCCAAGATCCAGGAACTCAAGCATTTTGCACTTGGCTAATGATCTTGGCACTTGACCCTCTAACTTGTTAGAGCTTAAATCAATCAATCTAATCGATCTGCTTCCCTCCGTACTACAAAAGTTCGGGATAGACCCTTGCAAGTTGTTGTTTTGGAGCTTTAATGCGGTTAGAGAATTGCTGGAATTCGCCAAACATGGAGGAAGCTTGCCACTCAAATTATTGTTGGACAGTTCAAGGGAATAGAGTGAATGCAAGTTGCAGATTGATGGTGAAATTTCTCCCGTCAATGAATTGCCCGAGACTCTATAAACTGTGGTACTTGGAGGAGGAATTGGGAGAGACCCTTGAAGCATGTTGGATCTCAGTTGTATAACCTGTATGTTGGACCATGTTTCCAACTGTCTTGGAATTGTTCCACGAATACTATTATATGATAAGTCAAGCACCTCCAATTTGTTTTTCGGATTTAGGAACTCTGGAAACATGGTTAAGTTGCAAGAAGCCAACTCAAGGAATCGCAACTGACGAAGAGTGACTTTTGAATTGGTTTCTGAGAAGACCAAGGACAAGTCGTTATATGACAGACGAAGTGTAGATAAAGTAGAGTGGTTTATGAATTTTTCAAGCTCTAAAGCACCAGATAAGTGATTTTTTGAGAGGTACAAATCTGTCAGCTGGGTCAGGTTCAATAGCCAAAGTGGAACAGAGCCAGTTAATTGATTGTAGGCCAAACGAAAAGTGGACAGTTTGGTCAAGTTTGAAAAAGAAGAAGGGATTGAACTACTTAACTTAGTCTTAACCAAATCCAGGTGAAAAAGTCTTGGAAGCTTACCAATCCATGACAAAGTTGACAAGTTCTGACTGCTAAACTCATTGTTCCTTAGTTGAAGAAATCTAAGGTGGGTTAAGTTTTGCATAGAAGAAGGAATTTGGCCATGGAACGAGTTGTTGGCAAGGTCCAAATATGTGAGCCGTGTGAGATTGTTGCCGAGAGAAAATGGAATAGAGCCGGAGAAATTGCAACCTTGAATACGCAATTCAGTTAAGGCATCTAGGTTTGCAATCGAGGACGGCAATTCCCCATAGAATCTTGTATCCCCAAGCCTCAATGTCTTGAGAGGTCTCCATGAATTAAACTCAGGCAGACGACCACTCAATTCTTGATTGAATCTCACATTAAGAAACTCTAAATTTGGCAACTGGAAGATGTCTATTGGGAAATCACCACGCAATCCGCAATCTGTCAAATCCAAGAACATCAAAGAAGATAAATTTGACAAGCTTTTGGGCACAACAGAGTTGATCTTAACATAACTCAGATTAAGGTGTTGTAAGCTGCTTAGGTTGTGAACTAGGCTTCTTAGGTGGGTCATCTCAAGCTTATTCGAAGACAAATCGAGGTATAACAAGCTGGTGAGTTGAGAGATTTCCAGAGGGATTTGTCCCGAAAACGAACAATTATAGAGGTTGAGATAAGTCAAGCTTGAGAGTCTGCCAATGCTTGTGGGGATGTGAGAGTAGTTGAAGTCATTGTCGGCGAGGTTTAGACTCTGGAGCCGATACAGATGGAAGAGGTTGCTGGTGGAGTTGATAGAGCCAAAGAGAAAACTGCTACTGAGATCAAGACCGATGACATGGCCAGTGTCTTCGTCACACTCTACACCATCCCATGAACAGCAATTACGATTACTTTCTGCTCCATTATTTGTCCATGAAGCAAGCTTTGGATAAGCATATGGACTATGAGATGCAGACTTGAGGATGCTGAAACTCCCTTTGAATGACAACAAAGCTGATCCCTCATTTTCGTGGCAAATTGGTTGCATATAACAGAAAGAGGCAGCAAGAATAATCAAGTTGATGAGCAAAATCAAACATGAAGATAAACCCATTCTTCAGTGATGTTATGTTGGGGAAACTAGGGTTATTTCCCCTGCAAATTCAGCACCACGATGAATAGTACTGTCTAGGTAAAATAGTGCAGTATACCAAACTGTACGTATATGTAGTGACGTACAGTGAGCCCGACAAATGCTATTGAATGCAGAAAATAAAGGTAATAAGAAAGATTAATTTATGTCCTTGAACACTTCTAAATAACTCCATTAATTTTAAAGAGAGGATTATAAATTTGGATATATTATAAAATACCCACAAATAGGAGTGAGGATTATTACAAACACAGGATAGGATAAACTCTCCGTATGGGATGCTCTCTTTTGAGTTGGGATGCCAAAACTGAAGGAGAAGGGGAGGTATTTATAGGGAAACCTCCCCCTTCGTCCTCTGCCCCTCTCTCACGTTTTCTCTTCCTCCCATTTCGATCTTGACAATTTAGCTTGGCTAACCCATGCACCAATTTCTTCCTCCTAATTTTGACAAAGGAGCCACTTGACTAACATGTTACTTAGGAACTTAACATAACCCCAAGTCGTGTCTTGTCAGTTAGGAAATATATATAACAGGATCGATTTTGTAAATAAACGCAGGATATTATATAAAAAAGAGAGCACTACAATATTAATATGACAGAGGCACTATCACTGTCTGTCTCTGGATCCATTCCATTCAAGAAAGATGGATTTGGGAACGCAAAGTGATATATTATGGAGGTGATAGAACAACAAAGGAGGAATTTTTATGACGAAATACAAGCAGCACACTTACATTAATACAAAATTTCATACAGATAATGCCTTTATATAGGCAATCAAAGTCGGTTTTATTTTTAAACTAAAGAATTTGACTGTACTAATACAATTCGAATTTTGCAACTTCTTTAACTGCTTAATTTCAACACAGACTTTGAAACTTCTCTGACTGCTTAATTTCAACAATGACTTTGAAACTTCTCTGACTGCTTAATTTCTACACTGACTTTGAAACTTGCAAGTGACAAACTTTGACTATAGAATTTAGTTTTGATTCTTCTAACGTAGCTGCTAAGTAATAAAAACAAAAGCATGGAGACTTTCGAGAGACTTATCTCAATGTAATCAACTAGCTAACCCTACAAAAAATGAACCACCAATGAAGTGCAATAAGATTTGTATTAGTATAACAAAATATCAGTGAAAATTAAATAAACCTTTTAAAAAAGATTTTTATTTAAGAAAAAAAATGTTGACAAGCTAGGATGTGAGCCATCTTGACCTTATATATATATATATATATATATATATATGCAAAACTGATGTATTGAGCGACGTCGTTCAGTATATTCTACGTGAGCTATTTAAAAATAACGCGTGTTATTTGACATTTAAAATGTCCTAGGTGGGGGCCTATAAGCATCCCTTAGTCAAATTACCGAGGGATGCTCAGTGTAGGCACATTGGCACTCATCGACCAAACTACCGAGGGATGCTTAGTGTAGGCATATTAGCACCCCTTGGCCAAAATATTGAGGCTTTTGGCAGTTTGGCAAAAAGGTACCAATGTGTAGGCATTGAGGCATCCCTCGGCCAAACTGCCAAGGCCCTCGGTATTTCGGCCAATGGGTGCCAATGTGTAGACATTAAAATTGTAGGCCCCACAGTTAAATGACATGCATTATTTTTAAACGGGCCGCGTAGGATGTACTGAGCAACTTTGTTCAATATATTAGTTCTATATATATACGTATGTATATATGTATATAAATTAAGAAAACTTTGAGTACAACCAATACCAAAGAAGACAAATTATTTATTGGAAGACGTCGACGGTCAAATGCTAATCTTGCATTTTAAGACGGATTAACTATATTTTTGGATCTTTTAATTTTGCTCTCGATTTTGAATTAGCCACTCTAGTCTGAATTGAAGCCTCAATTTAAATTTTATTTTCAATGTTGCTGTTATTATAGTGCATAGCGATAAAGGTCGTAATACCAATTGTCTAAGTGGAAAGAAGAACAAACTATTAACAATTACATTGCTCTTTTATTTTTTTGTCCCGTTTAATATGTTGTTATTTATGCATTATGTACCACAAAATTAGCAACATTACGCACCATATCAAATATATGTGTGTGTATATATATAAAACAAATTAAAAAACCTTTCGTATAAGGAAACTTTGTATATAGCTCTATATTTATAGGCTCAATTTATTACGAATTCAAAATTCCATAATCATGGCGATCCTAAACATATTCTCAAGATTTTTTTAATAAGTTTCGCTTTTGTTAGATTTACGATTTCTCCATCTAACAATTTTCATGTTTGAATGAACTCGAGAACTTTACCTCATCAAGTAGACTTTCTTCAAAGCCAAGAAATACAATAGACTAATAATGACTTTAAACTTTCACGATTTCAACACCGGGCACAAAATCTCCAACCGGCCCCCCATTATTGCATTACTTTCTAAGTTGTGCTAATTGTAATGACTAATTATATTTGTTACCATTGACAGTGATTATTACCAATAGGTCCGATGGTAACGTAGAGAAATTTATGGGCGTTAACAAAGGTTCATTTTTTATTTAAATAGGTTCTTAAATATTTTATCTTTTAAAAATAAATAATCATGACGATTGTTGTGAAAGCAAATGGTGGATCTAGTGTTTAGTTATGACAAATTTATTATTATTATTTTTTTCAATCCCAAAAAGGAAAAAGAAGAAAAAAAAGAAAGGAAAAATATAGCCTATACAAGTTAAAAGACTAATCTTAAGAAAGTATACCAGAGGAAATAAAAATAAATCAATTTACACATCCAATCTCAATCAGAAAAGCAGCCTCCTAATTCCTAGACTATTCAAGACACAAAGTGTCCCATAACAACTCCAATTAACGACCCAATTCCATATCCTACCAGAACTATCACCCAGCGGAGTGCTTCATCTACAAACTGATTGGAGCCTTCATCATTGTCCACCGCTAAACGCTGCAGCGGCGGTGGTGGACCGGCAGCTCTAAACTTCCATTCCTGGACAAGCCAAAGTTATGTTTAAAGGAAGTGCTTGGAAAAGTATCAAATTGTCCGCTTGTGGTATAGTCCCCGAGAGATGATTGTGGGACACATTGAAAAAGCTAAGAAAGTTGAGCTTTCTTAGTTGCCAAGGGATGTCTCCTATGAACTTGTTTTGTGAAAGGTCTATAGCCTCCAATTCTGTGAGCTCTCCTAAAGATGTTGGAATCTGCCCCATAAGATTATTGTTGGAAAGGTTCAGCAGTTGAAGACCCCTTTAGTTCTCCAATCAACTCAGGAATATCCCCAACAAATTCGTTGCTCGAAAGATCAATGGCGGCCAACATTTCTTGGATCTTCATATACGTCGTCTGCACCCCGGCCCTTTCGTTTGTAATTGTAATAGAAAAACCAAAATTTAGAAGCACCTTGTAATTTTAGACGTCGAATGACTTGTTCAGCTGGATATAGTTTAGCTTCGATGAGTCAACAATTTTCATGGCATTGAAATTGTGAAGATACTTGGAAGGCAATCTTCCAGAGAAATGATTGTAAGAGAGAGACAGATAACAAATTGCGAGAAATATGAGGAGCACATAACACATTATTTAATTGAAAGTGTGCAGAGGGTGTAGAAAGAGTGGTACTGCCAAGGTGAGTAATAGGACAGATGTACCATCCCAACCATGACACCTTCAGTGCCACCATAATCAGAATGAATTGAGAGGTTAGTAAGATCGGAGGTAATATGATGAAATGCTCCCAAATCCATTAACGAGTTAGAAGTGGCTGACTGTTGATCCACTGTAGACATGTTGGCTTGAGGCCAGGACATTGGAGGAGGCCGTGAACGACAGGTTTTGGCACCATGGCCCAGTTTGTCACATAACTGACAAATAATACGTGAAGTTCCACGACCAGAGGAAGGACGCCAAGATGGTTGAGGCTGTGGGCCATAGCCAGATTGGTTGCCGCGTTGATGTGAATGGAAAAAAGTTCCTGAGCCATTCTGTGAGCCACGGTTACCAGATCCCATATGTGAGAATTGGTGATTAAAGGTGGGAACAAAGGGCTGATTAGAATATGGAGAAGAAGAACCAGGGGGCGAATTTTTCCCTTTTTGTAAGCATTGTGATGAGTGTATTGTGCAGTGACAGGTGATGTGACCTTGTTGGCATCCTCACGTTTTAGGAAGGCTTCCTGATCCAAGAGTTTGTTATGTATGTCTTCAAATGTGGGAACGGTATCATGGGCTCGGATTGCAGCTGAAAGTTTCTTGTATTGAAATGGAAGACCATTTAAGATGTGAATAACAATCTCTCCATCACTAAGAGGATGACTTCCAAACGCTCCCAAGCTTCTGCAGAGATTTTACAGCTAGCCTCCAGAGACAAAACAGAACCACCACATGAAGATTGGATTCCATGAAGAAGTAGACGATCTTGCCGAAGCCAAAACTTAAAGTCGGGATTATCAATGGCGGTTGTTGAAGAAGAAGAGACAAGCAGAGATGAAGGTGTACAAGGACGTGTGCCATCAAGATGACTGAGTAAATCATAACAAAATAGAAGATTGGTTATCTGAGCACGCCATGCAGGATAAGAAGATGCTTTTGAGAGTTTTTGTGATACCCGAGCAGCAAAATTGATGGCGATGAGATTTTTCTCAGAGATGGCAGAGAGAGACATTCCAGAAGAGGTAACGACAACGTCATCAGATGCAGTAAAGGTTGGTTCAATTTGTGAGATATTGCTCATGATGATCGGTGACGAATCAACAAAAGGAAAAAGGTGTGTTTTTAGGCTACGACGAAACCAGAAAAAAATATATATCGTGGACCACTTTAGGGCTCTGATACCATAAAGAGATGAAAAATGCTTACAAGAATACATATACACAGTGTTATAATTGTATATGGAAACAATCTTTCAGGTGAGCATTTAATGATACAAAGGTCAAGATTGTATTCTATCAAGCTCAATGATTCGCAGCTCCCGATCAGTTATCGAACCATGGAACTTGTTGACCTTCAGTGCAACAACTTTCAGCAGAGGAAGAGTTCCTAACCAGTAAGGAAAAATGTCCTTGATCGAATTGTTACCAAGATCCAGGAACTCAAGCATTTTGCACTTGGCTAATGATCTTGGCACTTGACCCTCTAACTTGTTAGAGCTTAAATCAATCAATCTAATCGATCTGCTTCCCTCCGTACTACAAAAGTTCGGGACAGACCCTTGCAAGTTGTTGTTTTGGAGCTTTAATATGGTTAGAGAATTGCTGGAATTCGCCAAACATGGAGGAAGCTTGCCACTCAAGTTATTGTAGGACAGTTGAAGGGAATAGAGTGAATGCAAGTTGCAGATTGATGGTGAAGTTTCTCCCGTCAATGAATTGTCCCAGACTCTCTAAACTGTGGTGCTTGGAGGAGGCATTGGGAGAGACCCTGCAGCATGTCAGATCTCAGTTGTACAACTCGTATGTTAGACCATGTTTCCAACTGTCTTGGAATTGTTTCACGGATACTATCGTATGATTGGTCAATCAACTCCAATTTGTTTTTCACATTTAGGGACTCTGCAAACTTGGTTAAGTTGCAAGAAGCCAACTCAAGGAATCGCAACTGACAATTTGTTAGATTTTTTTAATAAGTTTCCGCTTTTGTTAGATTTACGATTTCTCTATCTAACAATTTTCATGTTTGAATGAACTCGAGAACTTTACCTCATCAAGTTAACTTTCTTCAAAGCCAAGAAAAATAATAGACTAATAATGACTTTAAACTTTTACGATTTCAACTCCGGCCACAAAATCTCCAATCAGCCCATTATTGCATTACTTTCTCAAGTTGTGCTAATTATAATTAATGACGACTAATTATACTTGTTACCTTTGACGGTGATCATCATTACAGTAGGTCAGATACTAAATTTATGGGCATTAGCAAAAGGTTCATTTTTTTTTTTTCAAATAGGATTTTAGATATTTTTCTTTTAAAAATAACTAATCATGACTGAAAGTCATGAAAGTAGATGGTGGATATAGTATTTAGTTATGACAAATAGCGTTACTCAATCATATAGTACTACAACTCTATTTCTCAACCCTTCAAATCTATTATTTTTTCTTTATTTTCAACTTAAAAAGTGAAGAAAATAGGTGAAATAAGAAGAAAAAAATGGAATGCAGTAAAGAACAAAATAGGATTTTTTTTTGGTGAATGAACAAAATTGGAGTTAAAGCACACTATAAGATGAAATGGGAATTCCACAACAAATTTGTTATGGTTGACACCGCTCATTTATGATTTACCAAACACACGGCAAGGGATGATGGAGCCTAGACATTGCTCTCGCATTACCACACTCTCCACACTCAAAAATATAATATGAAGAAACACAAATAGAAGGACCTACAGAGGAAAAAGACAGACCGACTAAGGGAAATACACACGCGCGGGACACATTCATAGTCCCCGCACTTGACTCCAATGTATTCAGTGTCCTTTCGCAATCATCTTGTTGATATTTTCTTTATAATTTTAGACCTCGTATGTTTATTATGTTTAGGGCGGTGACAAACCATTATTTCTGAATCTTCTCAACCCCAACATTCAAAAACTAAAAGTGTTTTATTAAATTTGATATTTTGTTTGTTTCTCCAACTCCATCATTTCCCACTTTTTAGTAATCTGCATCATTGCTCTTCTACCGAGCCATATAATTCATTAACATGTGATCGTGATTGATAAAGTTTACTTTTCTTAATAAATTACATATAAAACTGCCTCCTGCTGCTGTCTTATATGGTTATCTACGTGCCTTTATAACATGTGAAGAAGCTTCTAATCTATTATTATCCGTGACTGATTGCCGTTGCATCATTTCTATATATATATATTTTTGTTCAATCGCTTTCTCACCAAATTTATCTCCCAAATTAATTTTTCCAATTTGATTGGAGCATTCAAACCGTGTACTCGTTCCACATATTCACATCACAACAAACCATATATAATAAATAAATATATTTTTGTCGGTCTTTTACAAAGAAACAGTGGCATTTTGCTACTAGGCTGTCTCAATAGGGGGCTCACCTAACATGCATAGGAGTATTGCGCTGTCGCCGGATAGACCAGGCGAACCAGCTGCTGCTTCATATTGGGACCAAGAAAGCCCGCTCGAACAATAAGGCAGGTTGATAATAATTTTTTTTTTCTATTTTAAAAAGTTAAAAATTTTAAGAGGTATGATTTATTTACTATTTTAATTTTACAATTAAAATTTAAAATAATATATTTATTTTTAAATATTTTTCTCTTTAATACGTTATTAAATCTGAATGTACATAAATAGAGTTTATTAATATTTAAACTTCAATTCAATCAAATCAAATGAATATGGAAATTCAACCAACCCTGTTTTGGCTGAACCACATCTTTACCTTAAATTTGTTGAAGAATGCAATTGCGACCGTGTTATAATTGGGTGAAGAAGTTTGATTAGGGAAGTTAGGGTATGGTTTTTTCTAGTAGTTTGGTTGATTTCGTTAAACCAATTTATTAATTTTCCACAAACAAGAAAACGCGTAATATCTTTTATGATATTTAATGAAAGAAAACTCTTAAATTCTACGCGCTTCCAAATTACTCCAAAATTGATATCTTCGCACCCCCCAATCAATTCACGCGGGAACAGGTAATGAGTCCTAATCATTTAATGTGCTTCCGCCTCCAATCGTGTTTCAACCATCAACCGATTTTACACGTGGACCCCACTGCAATTCCACCACCCGACTCCAACTCAAACTTTTAAAAATTCATAAACTCCACAACACTCCACTCTTTGGTTTCTTGTTGACCACCACAACACGAAAACAATAAAAAAAAATTGCAATTTGCTTAAATCCAGATTTTGAGTATCTGGCGGTTCCAGGATTCGTATCCTGTCAATAAATCCACTGGATCACCGCCTTAACTCGCGAAACCGCGTGACCCACGCCGCATCTATAAATACGCGCACAACTCCTAAACAAGCAAGGGGTTTACACGCAGAGGGAAAACTCTCCGCCTCTCTGTTTCACTGCGATGGAGAAGAGCAGCAACAAGCAGTCCATGGACGAGGTCCAGCAGATCTTCGACAAGTTCGACAAAAACGGCGATGGAAAGATCTCCTGCAAGGAGCTCAAGAACGTCTTGCGTGCGCTCGGCTCCGAAACTTCAACGGAGGAAGTCAAGCGCATTATGGCCGAGATCGACAAGAATGGCGATGGCTACATTGATCCCCGAGAATTCGCTCTGTTCTACTGCGGCGGTGGATCGAACGGCGATGACCAGTCCGACGCTAACGACCTCCGCGACGCGTTCGATCTCTACGACGCTGACAAGAACGGTCTGATATCGGCGAGTGAGCTCCATTCTGTGCTCAAGGGACTGGGAGAGAAGTGCTCGCTGAGTGACTGTCGGAGGATGATCAAGTCCGTTGATGTAGACGGTGATGGGAATGTGAACTTCGATGAGTTCAAGAAGATGATGAAGAGATAGGTTTTTTCCTTCTTTTTTTTTTTTTTAGATTTAGCGTTTTAATAGATTGAAGGTGTACATGATTGTTCTTGAAATTTGGTTTTATGGTAGAACACCAACTTAGTGGAAGCAGTAAAAATTATCAGTGGAACTAGTGATTACAGATTGTTGTTGAAATTTGGTTTTATGGTGGAACACCAACTTAGTGGAAGCAGTAAAAATTATCAGTGGAACTAGTAATTTCAGATTATTATTATTATTATTATTATGGTGGTTTTTTTTTATATATTTACAAAATGTGTGTATATTGGGTTGCATATGTTAGGGGATTAGACTTTGGAGAAGTTTTGAGTGGTATGTGAATGGTGCTCAGTGGTTAATGGTCGACGCCGCTGTTGCGCGAATCGAAGACTTTTGGTTTTGTGACGAGAGTTGCGTGCTGTACGAATAAGGGGTTGGCTTAGCTCAACGCGGCAATTGGCCAAGTAGATTGCTTGAACGCTTGGACTTAGGACTGGTCTTTTTCGTCTGGAGCAAGTCTTCCTATCTTTATTATTGTTTCCGTGGAATAGGCGTTCCGAATCCAAGGTTCGATCCCCTCCAAAAACAAGTAAGATGCTAGAATTAAATGGGATATTCTAGCTGATATGGGAAGAAAATACTTGTTGGAAAGTTAGTGTAGCCTCGTATTTACTTTAATCAAACTGAGGGTACTAAGCTTGGTTTATTAAATAACTAAGCAAGCATATATATATAATTAACGTTGTAGTCATTTGTCATAAGAGAACAAAAACCTTTATGAAACAAATAAACCCAATTTTATAATTCGTTTTACAGTTTGAGACCATTTTCAATCTTCAGTTTTTAATTTTTTTCATCGTAATGTTTGAATTGAACTAGGGAAAAGAAAGGATAATAAATGAAATAAAAAGAATTGATAGTATTCAAAATAATTATCGTTTGGATGAATTTTTCTCACACAGTATTAATAATGGCAATTTTAGAATATTAAAAACATTCATTAAACCATTTTCCTTGAGGAAAAGATCCACTTCTATATTTTTTCCCTTTCCTTTCTATTCATTTTAAGCAATCCAAATAAGATAAATACTTTTCTTTCCTTCCTATTCCATCAATCCAAATACAGTGTCAACGTGTAAGTGAAAAGCATAACTATTGTATAAAGAAGAAGCTAATTCTACAAAACTTAAGTCTACAAAGACAACTAACCAACTAAAAACGAAAGAATATTTCTTATTGGAGAAATGTTAAATAGCGTCACTGGATTGAGCTTAGTATTAATACTATTCTCAGCCAAATATTGGTTAATATTCCATGTATGTATTTACACAATAGCCACAGATCTAACTGCTACAAAACTAGTGCAAGTTCTATGTCTGCTGAAATAAATGTTAGAACAAGATTCCGGCATTTCTCCCACTACTGAAGAACCAGACAATCTTGAGATATATGCGAGGCAGATTCCGAAGAAAGTGGCCTGTAAAGAACTTCTTCTTCCTTCTTATCTTCGACCTCAACCTCCCGCAAGCCTCCTGCTGCCTCCAGAATACAATCCTTCACCTCTTCAAACCTATCTTCCAACAATGAAACTTCAGCAAGAAGTCTCCATGCATATGCCTCCGACGCCTCATCAAAATCCTTCCTTCGCTTCAGGACTATGTGACCGCTGATTTCCCACACAGCTGGGTTTACTTGAGTTTCAAGTATATCCTGGCTGACTTCTCCTAGTGCTTGTTTCTCTGCAAATAACTGATCATATAGAAGTAGCCAAGTTTATTAGTTCAACTCACAAACCAAAATGCATCAATATAAAGTTAAGCATTATCAATTAGACTAGGCTTCTTTCTCAAATCCTAACATTTTCTTTTGGCTTAGAATACCATTAGGAAAATCAGATAAAGAAAGCACGGAGTCAATGTAGACGCATAACTAAAATATATAAATTGATATTGATATTCGAAAATGAGATGCTTGACAGAACAATCAGAACTGAAATCGATTCAGGCAGGTCCATGTAAACACTTTCCTTTCAAATAATAGGTATTGTTGGTGCTCAGAAATTTCATATTATGATTGAAACTATAATTCCAGAGTTCCTAGAATGCGAAATGTTTTATATAGACTGGTCCAGGTAAAATTTTCAGCAGCCAGGACCACTGAATGTAAGCCTAGAACCATATGCTTGAAAATTGATTCTGCAACATATAAAAGGACAGAGTCTCTGCAATTGTGATATTGGGGGGATCGAAAGGACAAAGAAAAAGACGAAAAGCAGAAGAGATTTTTACCTGAGGGAACAAAAAGATTCTTTTCCCACAATCAGAGATGAGCACATTGAAAGGGATGTTGCTGTTCTGCAAGCAAATGCATGAGCTAGCAACAACATCAGATAAATCCCGCATCGAATTTCCACCCTCGAAAACAAGACCTCTCACTGGATAGTTTAATAGCTGTGAAACAGTCACTCCTCTCTTTTCAATCCCCTTCCCTGCAATTATTCTCTCAGTTGGAGCTTTCTCAACAGGATACGGAACTGCCAAGTAATATGCCTGCATTAGGTAATAAATCAATCAAATAGCACAAACTTAGTATGTCTAAAGATTGATTAAGTACAAGGATACCAGAAGACTTTCAAGCAGACCAAGTGGAAGAAGAAACTTACCTGAAAATGTAGGTGATTAATAGTAGCAAAAGCACCTAAGCTGTTATAACCCAACCGCAAAAATGGATCACCCGCTTCTTTTGCCATATGCATAGCCAGCAAGAAGCTCTCATGATCAATTCTCTGAGGAAAACAGTCCAAAACACGAGGTATCAAGAGGACATGTCCATACTCAATTGGACTCACCTAATATTTATCATAATTCTCATTAGTGATTATACCAAAAATTCACAACCTCGCACATAAAAAATATAACATTCTCTACAAGAAACAAATTAGGAAAACATGCACATTAGCTAGAGAACAGAAAAGATATTTTATAATGTATATCCAATTTTGAAACCTTCAAAGGCTGTCAGCGGCTACAATACTAAAATTTTCATTTAGGGGACAAGGATTGAAACTACTTACATTAATAGCGACAACGCTAGGAGAGTTTGAATTCACGTCGGCAGGTGCACTTGGAAAGAAATGGCTAGTACGGTCAGTACTTGGTTCAAACCTGAAAAGCACTTCTTCTTGGCCAACTTTGGTGAAATTGAACTTTTTCTCATCAAAAGGCTGAAGAACCTGGTCAATCCTAAACTCAGTGGGACGCTTCTTCAAGTGGCGTCCTTCATTCAGCTGAGCAATAAATCCATATTTCCCATGGAGGATCTTCGTCTCGCAAGTGGTTACATCATAGCGAAAAAGGCCTCGGCTCATTCTATCCTCCCACTGTCCAAGCAACAAATTGTGCAGGAAAGATACCTGAGAATGTTCCTTGGTCACAATTCTATTTTCATTGGTGTCCTCTTCATCTTTGTTGAATGCATACAGAGGAAGTTTAGATACTGATACCCCCATCAAAACCAACACAACACAAATTTAGCAAGAGAAACAAATAAGAATTATGACAAAAATTAAAAAATATTAACTTTTTTCTGCATGAAAGAAAAAAAAAATACAATACCTGAACAATTATCTTATAACCGTTTTCTAAAATTGACATTTTTCAAAAGTAAGAAAAGGTAAAAGAGATAAGATGACTGTGAAACCCTTAGCAATTGGCTATTTGGAATACCAAAAATCATGTCTGAGACAAAATTTTCAACAAAATTAAGGCAAACCTCATAAGAATCATAATTAAGAATGAAAAGCATAAGACTTATGACTGTAAGTCAGTTCCATTATTGTCATAATGATGTTTTCTTTGTTCTTAAATGTTTAACGATATTTATATAGATATATCATACACCATATTAAAATAATGTAGCTAGTAAATACACATTCTTCCAAAGTTTTTCTTTGAAAAGAAACCTCAACCACATTGAAAGCTAAAAACCCATTTTAAGTGTTCCTAAAGAAAAAGAAAACCAAACGATAACTTTACTTCAAAAGCACAAAACAGAGTTGGAAAAGTGAAAGAATAATACATACCAGATAAGCAACACTTTCCAAGACAATTCCGGCCACATCCCAATACCCTTTGATCTAAACCCGTACCCGAACCTTCTTCTTGGTAATTTGAAACAACAGTAGCAACCCTCTTGATTGTCAACATTTTTAGAGAACTTTCTTCTTCAAATTCCTCCAGGTCTCACCGCCAGCAAATCCAAAACGCCAAACAGACCCAAAAAGAAATTATATAAATGTGGGAGGAAAAAAAGAACTTCGAGGCCACCTCCGCCGCCACCGCCGGAGAAGAAGAGTGCGGGTCGGAAGG
The DNA here is from genome assembly GCA_007844105.2 of Rhamnella rubrinervis. Lineage (NCBI taxonomy): Eukaryota > Viridiplantae > Streptophyta > Magnoliopsida > Rosales > Rhamnaceae > Rhamnella > Rhamnella rubrinervis. The sequence continues at coordinate 11,919,401 of CM017582.2, read as the reverse complement.
GTAGCCACCAATGAACGGAAAGCAAACCCCTGCTGTTTCCACAAATATTGCTGATACCACTTGGGCTGTACCAGTTTTTTTTCTCTCCCTAATTCTACTTCTGGGTTATTGTTTTTCTCTGAGTACAGCTACGGCGATATGGGTATTCCCGAGCTGGGCACCACTGTTTCAATGGTGTTCCCGCCTCCTACTCTGCTTCGCTCGTATTGTTTTATATTGCTTTTTCGGTTGAGGCGGCGAGCGGTTGGCCTTTTGTTTATATGTATGTACAACAGAACAAGGAAAAGGAATCCATATTTATAGATATAGTTATGACAGGTTTTTTTTTTTGGAAGTATGTAGTCATAGATAGGTATTGAAATTGTATTTATCACGGAATTATATCAAATAGGAAAAGAATTTGTTGACCAAAACAAAAAATAGGAAAAGAACTTTGACCAAAACATGTAATTTTTATTGGAATTAAATTCTGTCCATTTTAATTTTATGTACCTGTTCCAACCCAAACGTTGTTTAATTCAAAGTAAGAAAGTCCTAAACACGTTCGGAATTATTTGGGATTATTTTATTTCCCAAAATATTCTAATTTTGGAATTAAAAAAGAAAAGAAAAGAAAAAGAAAAAGGTAAACTTGAAAATAGTCCATGTATTTATTTTTTTTTTGTAGAATTATCACCATATTTTCTGAAGTTACATTGCAGCACCTAATATTTTATTTTGTTTCAATTTAGCCCCTTTTACATTGACTAATTTACCCTTTTTTTTTAATAAAATGCAAAATAATTTTTTTAATAAATAAGAAAATATCTCTACCAAAAAGTACTTTTGACAATGTTTGCTTGGTTTTTTTTTAGAAAATTTTAAGATAATATAATATAAAATTTTGTATGAAAATATAAAAAGGTTAAAAGTGATTTTTAAACAGTAGATAAGTTGACTAACAATTAATTAAAATAAAAATAATAACTTAATACTTTTACATTTTAGTAAATAATTTTTTTTCCTAAATTGTATAATTAATGTATATTTTTAAAAGAGGGATAAATTTGATTTGTTTAGGATGTCTAATATTCTAGGGTGACTAATTCATTTGTATAAGGTAAATATTTAATCTATTAAATGATATCTTACATTTTAAGTATGAAATTCGTATTCTTATAATATGGTTGTATTTGTTTTAAGTATGAAATTAATCAATATAATTGATTTTATTTATAATAAAAGGGAAAAAAAATGGAATTTTACTAGTCAAAGCTGTCAAGAGGGATTTATATAATATTAATTAAGTTTATATTTAATTGTTTTAATTACAATTAATTACACAATTCATTTTCACCGTCCTCCTAAATCGATCCAGCTTCAACTTTAGCATCGACTTCCTCTCTCACTCTCACAACGGCTCTCTAATATAATGCTATGGATGGTTTCTGACACACTATGGATGGAATTCAACCATTGAGAGTTTGTGTGGTGGAGTGCTTTTGCTGTGCTGTGTTTGTCATTCTTCGCAGACCAACAAACCAATTGCAGATATACTTGGAAAGAATGAGGTGGTGGGATTAGAGATTGACAGGGGTGCAAAGAGATATATGCAAGTGAAAATGTTTCTGAGAGAGTTAATGGATGGAGAGAAGGGTGAGTAAATGGAAATAAAGGCTGCATATGGAGTGGGAGAGATTGGCTGAAGAGGCAACAATGTTTCTTCATCCATAAATTTGGAGGGGCTTGTGAGAGAGTTAATGGAGGGAGAGAAGGGTGAGTAAATGGAAATAAAGGCTGCATATAGAGTGGGAGAGATTGGGTGAAGAGATAACAGTGTTTCTTCATTCATAAATTTGGAGGGGTTTGTGAGAGAGTTAATGCAAGGAGAGAAGGGTGAGTAAATGGAAATAAAGGCTGCATATAGAGTGGGAGAGATTGGCCGAAGAGGCAACAATGCTTCTTAATTCATCCATAAATTTGGAGGGGCTTGTGAGAGAGTTAATGGAGGGGGAGAAGGGTGAGTAAATGGAAATAAAGGCTGCATATAGAGTGGGAGATATTGGCTGAAGAGGCAACAATGTTTCTTCATCCAAAAATTTGGAGGGGTTGGTGAGCCCATTGCTTCCAAATTCCAAACAAAATTAGAACCTCGTACTCAGAACAAGAGTCTTATCTTGTTTACTTGTTATTGTTAAGAATTAAAGTTTTCATTTTGTAATTGCTATCTGATCTTGCAATCCAATAACATATATAGGTGTTTTTTCTTTTCTTAATTTTTTTAGATAAATTAACAAGGGGTTAAATGTTGAATTTTAACACCCTCTACTTTCAAAAAATGGTGCCTCAAGTTTAAAATTTCGAGTTCTAGGGATAGAGAGGATGGAGGTAGACAGGAGGCGGTGAAGGAGAGAATACAGTAGAGGAAATTAAAGTGGCCGAAGTAGTTTTGGCTGCGCACAAACAGTTTCTATTAATATCAACGGCACATAACCTTAATTAAATCTAATTGAAAAATAAAATTAAAAGGAATTCAATTGAAATTGGCCAAAATTAAAATGCACTAAAATATATTAATACCAAAAGTGTTAATCAAACTATCTTCAATTGAGAACTAGACTATTGCTAAAAGACCATTTTTTTTCTTCGGCCAAAAGATAATATATACATATATACATATATATCTTCAACAAACTATGTAATTATGACATTTATTTTTCAACTAATTATTTCATTTTAACTATTAAATTATTGTTAAAGTACAATGCAAAAGTTTTCTTTCTACTAGCTTTAATTGTATTGTACTAGGGGTATATATGAAAAATTAAAACCAGTGGTATCTAATCTAGTCTAGCATAATTAAAGGGATGTCAAAAAAAAAAAAACATGTTCTTCTTATGGTATTTCTATCTTCTTTTTTTGGTAATAATTTCTTTCCTATTTTGCTTGCCTACGAGGAGGTTAAAAACATTGGGGTCTACTTACTCACTATCCCACGTGATGTGAGGTTGGCCACCCTAAATCGCGGTCTACCTGTACATGAGACACTACCTTTATGGATGTTTGACAGTACGGAGAGATAGGAGAAAGGATGGAGATGCAGAGGGGAAGTAAATGAATGGATTATATTGTTAATATGATAAAAAAAAAAAAAAGAAAAAAAAAAAGAAGAAGAAGAGAAAGAAGAGAGGATAGAGGATTGATTTAAATATATTTTAAAAAAAATTATTCTATAATCTATTTAATATTGAACAGATTGATTTAGATAGGTTACATGAATTTCATATCCATCTTCTTATTCTCTCTCTCCGTTTATCTCTCCTATTAAATAACTGTCGCACATCTTATTCCTCTACCATTCCCTTCCTGTTTCTCAATCCCTTTATTTATCCTTTTATCAAACAAAGGACTAAATGTTTTCATCCAACATGGGAGTGGGATCGATTAGCCTAACATACAGTTTGATATGAAAAATGCTACGGCTGCTAACAAGTTTTTCAACTTAATTTACCAATTAACATAACAATTGTTATGGTAATGGCTTATTGACTTTGTTTAAGATTCACTAATCTATTATATTATCACTAACAAGTTGTCACAGCTGTTGAAGCTAAATAGTATATAGACACTAGACCATAAACATTTTCATTTTCTTTAGCTTGATGATATCTTTACGGGCAAAATTGAATAATAATGTAAGAGAAGTAATTAATTAACTAAAAGTATTCCTTTTCTTTCCTTCAGCATCCAAGTTACGACTGAGCACTTGATTTCAGTTTCAATCTTTTCTTTTTTGGAATTTCCAAAAAATATATTTTATTTTTTTGGCAGAAACGAAAGGTTAATGCCCGAAAGTCACTTTAAAAAATTAGTACCAACCCCAATTCATAAAAAAAGTGACTTATCAGCCCACGATTCTGTTAGTGGGTAGAAATTTATTATTACTACAGTTTTACAACCCTATAGAAGTTTAGAGCAGCTAACTCAACCCCCTAACAGATCTTCCTCCACGTAACATTTCAAGTAAGGCTGAGTACATCTGAAATAATAATAGAACTTGTCAAAACTCGAACCAACACTCTTATAAGCGAGTGTGATGGAACGGTCGGCTTCTTTTCTGCTGGGCCACACCCCAGGTGCAACTCAACTCCTACTTAAATTAACTATTTGAGCTCAATATTTATGAGAGATCATTATCAATGACACTATTGTATAGCAATTAATGGAAATAGTTGATATAAATTAAGCCTGCTCGTGCATGGAGTTAATGTTCGAAAATGACAACCCTTTTGGCGCACATTTTTTTAATTTGTTGGTGGGTAAAATATTTAGTGCTATCCAACCTCTTTTTATTATTTGTTGTCAATTTTATGAGACGTCGTAATTTTTGGTGCTTTTTCTTCTACATACACCCCAAGCGACAGGCCAATAAGTAACCCTGGAGAAGCAACAAGACTTTTCATAGAAACCACTTCATTAGTTATAATGGCAATGGAAATACTTGCAGTTATCTGCCTTCTTTTTCTTCTTCTTCTAATCCACCATTGGAGGAAGCAGCGAAACGCCGCCATACCCACCAATTGGCCAATTTTCGGAATGATGCCGGGGCTTGTTCAAAATATCCCACGCGTCCATGACTTTGCAACTGAGGCCCTCAAAAGCTCTGGCGGAACGGAGGAGATCAAAGGCCCTTGGTTTGCTAACTTTGATTTTTGGGTTACATGTGATCCTACTAACATGCATTACATTTTGAATACAAATTTTGCAAACTATCCCAAAGGGCCTGAGTTCCAGAAGATGTTTGAACCTTTTGGATATGGGATTATAAATTCTGAGTCCCATTTGTGGAAAAACCAAAGGAAAATGCTACTCTCAATCATTGGACACACCAAGTTCGAATCGTACATGGAGAAAACTTTCGAGCGAAAGGTGCTACATGGCCTAATTCCAGTTCTTGACCACGTTTCCAAAGCAAGAATCAAGGTGATCGTTTCTCAATACTGTATATATTTAATGCATGAGGCTAAACCAAATGAATTGTCACACAGCTTATATATGTGTTAAAAGCATTCTTCATTTTAAGAGGGTAAGAATGTTGTTAGTACTTTGGCTTGAGGAAAGTCTCTATTTTTCCCTTTAATTTCTATTTTTCTAATTTTGACTATATCTACACATTTGATAGGTTGACTTACAAGATGTTTTTCAGCGGCTCACATTTGACAATATAAGCATACTGGTTTTAGGCATTGATCCCCTTAGTCTTTCTATTGACTTCCCTAATGTTGCATACAAAAATGCATTTGATGATGTGGAGGAGATGATCTTCCGCCGACACTTTAAGCCAGAAACGTTGTGGAAGTTGCAGAGGTGGCTTCAAATTGGAGGAGAGAAGAAACTAACCAAATCATTGAAAGTTTTGATGAATTCATATACCAATCCATAGCTACGAAACGCCAGGAGTTAATAAATCGAAGCAGAATCGAAAACAAGGTCGGCGAGGAAGCCAACAACGTGGACGACATAGTCACATCTTATATGAAGCAATTAAAAGAAAATCAAGGACAAATATTATTGGGTTGCTATGCCAATTCGGACAAGTTTTTGAGGGACACATCACTCAATCTCATGGTAGCCGGCAGGGACACCGTAGCAGCAACTCTCACATGGTTTTTCTGGCTCGTATCGACGCACCCATTTGTGGAAACTACAATTCTCGAAGAAATTAGGGAGAAATTTGCAGCAAACCATGACAAAAACTCAAGGTTTTTAGTACAAAGGAGGTGAATAAATTGGTATATCTCCATGCAACACTGTGTGAGACATTAAGGCTATACCCACCAATACCAATCAATCACAGAGCCTCATCAAATGCTGATATTCTTCCAAGTGGTCACCGTTTGAAGAAAAACCAGAGGATTTTGCTTTATTTTTATTCAATGGGCAGGATGGAAGAGATTTGGGGTGAGGATTGCTTGGAATTCAAGCCTGAGAGATGGATTTCTTATGATGGAGATCAGAGAAGATTGGTGTACGTACCACCTTACAAGTTCACATCGTATAATGCTGGTCCACAGACTTGTGTGGGTAAGGGCATGAGTTTCATTGAGATGAAACTGGTTGCAGCCAATATGCTATGGAATTACCAGGTTCAAGTGGTGAAGGGACATCCAGTTTCTCCAAGTTTGTCCATTTTACTTTACATGAAACATGGTCTTGAGGTTATGGTTTCTCGAAGATACGGGTGATCCAATGAAGGAGTTACACGTATGTCGTAGTGCTTTGAAATAATAAAAGATTGATATAAGTCATATAGATGTTTATTAAGTTGTAATTTTCAGACATATATATGTTTTCTTTTGTACGAGTGTTTTTTTTGGTTAATATGTACGAATGGTTTTATTTCATTTTCCTTTTGAATTTGCAAAAACATCACTAAATTTGTGCATCAAATAAAGTCTACTTGAATTTTATTATTGTGAACCCAGTTAATATAAATGATTAATTTAATTTATCCAATAATTTGAAAATTTTGATAAATGTATGATACCGTAAAAGTTCCACACTCCCCGTAAACTTTATTTCATAACTGTTATCTACGTATAATGGAATTTGAAACTCTCGTCCCAGTATCTATCCTCTCACTTCAATTGATGACGACACATTATATATGCATAAACAAATAACTATTTTACTATACTATATATCATCATCTCCACTTGACTAACGGCATCATATATTTGGCCCTCTATTTTTTCTTTTTCTTTTTTTTCATTATTTTAAAATCACAATCAATCAATCTAATTACTGACCAACACTTTTAAGTTGGATAAAAGAAAGAAGCCAATAAGTCCACTCTTCAAGCCACATAACTACAAATTAGTGCATGTTTAGCCAAATTACGAGCAACCCGATTAGAATTACGAGGAGCTTAAACAACCCATACTTTATGAAAAGAATTCTGCAAATCTAGCTTCCACTTCAACAAAAATATATTGTCTTTGGCAGCCATGCATTCTTATTTTGAGATCAAAGGAAGTGCTTGATGTGAATCGCTTTCAATCATAGAAGTCCACGGCGTATAACGATTCTTCACAAAATTGTGTGGGTAAGGGATTGAGTTTCATGCATTCAGATGAAAATGGTTGCTTTTCACCAAAAAAATAGATGAAAATGGTGGCTGCCAATATATTATATTGATCTCTAGCTCTCCATTCAATACTGGAGGATTGAGATTAATTTAGTTAGTCATCAAAGCTTTTTTAGGGTTATCTTCCAATTCTGTCTCTACAAATTTTATGGATTCTAATCATTTAATTTTACGATTGGGAGATACAAGTAGAATTTGTTTATATAATATACATGTGTGTGTGTGTCTGAGAGAGTCTTTATTCATGGATAGATATGAAACTATATGTAATAGTAGTAAAAATTTGTGACAACTATTATCCTATTATCCTCAACAATGGAGGGCTCACATTGAAATCTAAAATTAAAATTGGGAGCCATGATGGAAAAAACAAAAACGTAGGCCCATGCGTGTTATAATAATTAAAAAAAGTAAAATAGAGGTTCTCAATTGAATGAATTGAAACTACAATGTTTGGAAATGTGGGCAAACTATAAAGAGGGCCTAAAAGTGTAGTTAATTCTAAATTCTAATGAAATGCTCATTTCGTTCCAAGAATATTTATTCTGTAAACCAAATATTATTATAGATGGTTAGAATTGTACGTTAGACTTAATTTACAACCGGCTTTCCCACATTAATTAAAGAAGATATACATGATTCATGAGTTAGCACAACCGAAACCCATAAAATATTTTTATAAACAATATGTGACACGTGTTATATCCTTATTCCTCACACTCTAGATGCCAGGTTTTCATAGTATGATCCAAAATATCCAACTATAAATACGATTAATAAAATTCTTAATTCGTTACACTCCCACTCTTTCGATACGTATCCAATTGCATTATGAACCACACCCTACACATAATAATATATATCTCACATTTAAATACCACTATTTGCTTCTGAAGTGTTGGGTGCACTCGATGAAACACTACTTAAAATCTATTTCTTTGTCAGTTCACCTAGCACGGTATAGAATTTATAAAGATCCTGTCATCTCTCTGTCTCAGCTACGGTCTTTAAAGAATTAATTAAGCCTGTCAAGCATGCTCAATAATACAACCACTTGGCTTAGTCACAAAATGTTGTATTCCATTTTAATTGGGCAAATATTGAATCAAGACGTGGATCCCATACTATCAATCTCCCAGAAACAAAGTGAATAGAATTATACAAAACACTATAAAAACACTAATGAAAGCTGAGGCAGTGTACTACTTAATATATATATATATATATATATATATATCTCAGTCTGCAGACACCTGGCCTTTAATTTCTTGCATATTGGCCGGACTTGACGGAATATATGTATGTATTATATTCTCACAAGACCCACTAGCATGAACTAATCATAGAGATAGTGCTCTATATAAGACATCAAGGCCTGCCTAATGTTATCACCCATATTGTATTTTAAGTTAATTTTCTTCAGCTGTTTAGTCTGCTAGAAGCATATCATGGCAGAATTAGCTAAGCTCGATGCTCATGTAGAGATAACGACTTCAGCAGATAAGTTTTTTGGCTTCTTTAAGGACAATTTGCATACTTTGGTTCAGATGTTCCCTCAAAATGTAAAGAGCTTTGAAGTTCTTGGAGGAGGTGGGATCAAAACTGGCTCCGTTACATATTGGAAATATAATGTTACTGGTAAGAGACTCTAGTACTTAATTTTCGGAATTCAGATAGCATATATACTTAATTTTATGTGCTTTGTGCAGGGACACCGGAGACAGCGGAAGTCATAGTGCAGTCGTTAGACGAAGTGAATAAGAGCATCAACTTTGTTGTCCTTGGAGGAGATATTCTTGACCTTTACAACAGTTTCAAGGCCAAGCTTCACGTCATTCCATCTGCCCAAGGTGGTTCTCTAGTAAAATGGAATGTTGAATTTGAGAAAGCCGATGAAAATGACCCAAACCCTGAGCATCATGTCAACTTTGCTGTTAAGATGTCTAAAGGCCTGGATACTTATCTTAGCAGGCACTGAAAACATGCATGCATATCTACTCAGCATGCACTAATTAAATTAATATGCGTGTGTATTTATATGTATGCATGCATGCATATGTGTGTTCTTATAAGTATCTCCTCCACAATCTACGAAAATAAAAAAGAAAGAAAGCTTGTTTGAAATGCATGATTGTATGTTTCATGTGTGGCTAGGTTATCTTTATTAAAAGTTTGTTTGAAGCATGTTTTGGATATCTGAAATGTGGCTATTGCAGCTAGCTAGAAAGCTTGGTAGTTTGCATGTTTGGATATCTCTTACTCTACTGCAATAACAAGTTCCCTAGCTTATTCGAAGTGTAGTTAGGAGCAAGGAAGAAAAATATTCCTACAGATATATTTTCCAATATTTGTATGATATATATGTATATATATTTAAGCAGAAAAAGTATGAAAATTAAGATTGTGTTTCGTATATATTGAAACTTCTAAGGTAGAGGGAAATTAGAAATAAAAAATGAAGTGCGTATCACTTAAGAATTACTATAAGACTTCAAAAATTTTAATTTTTTTAGGAGACAAAAGAGACAATACTACATATTTAGCAATAGACGACGCATAGAAAGAAATTACTAGAATTTCTTTTAATTTTCTATTACCTTTTCTTTTCTCTAGTAGGATGAATTACGTGTCAGTTTAATTTTCTATTACCTTTTCTTTTCTGCATATGGATCGTGTTGAACAAGGTTACATAGTATTCTATTTATAATACAGAAGAAATAGATTTATACATCAAAGAGATCTACTGTTACACATTTGTTGGTAATTAAACAAAGTTTTAGTAAAAATCACCGCTTGTAATAGGCATTGGACTGTCCGTGAGGAACAGCACATATATATACTAAACAATTTTTCAACTTTAACACTACAACATATTAATAAAATGTTATATGAAATGTTGTAAAATAAACTAAAAAGTAATAAAAAATTATAATTATTATGATATGTACTTTAATTTTGTACTAAGTGTAAACTCTTTCTCCTTTTAAGTTGTGTAACGGTGTAACCTATGTATTAGAGTAATATTAATTAATACAACATGTATGTTTACAACACTATAATATATTTTTATTGATTATATATAATGGATATATCAATTTTATTAATTATATATAATTTCTCGATCATTGAAAACATACCACATGATTTATATTTTAATACTAATTTATTCTTAAATAGTATTGTTTTCCTTGTCATTATGCACGTGCACTTTAAATATCTTGGCTGTGGTTATGTCTTTTTGTATGCTTTAAAAAGTGAATGCTACAGGTAAATCTCACTCTATTATTTTTTTATGAATAAAACTTTTGCATTCTAAAAAGCAAAAACAAAAGGAGCCTCCAAAGGAGGAAATTACAAAGCACAGCCAAGTTGTTCACATGCCAACTTGTCAACAATAATCAAAGGCAGACTAACAAAAGAGAATCCATCTGCGATAACACAAGAATTTGAACTAAGAGAATGTTTTGCAATCAAATCCACAACTGAATTTGTCTCTCTACGACACCAATCAATTGTCCAGCTGCGATTAGAGAACCTATTGCAAATCGCCAATAATTCATGATATGAATCCCTAAGTGTTAGAAATTTTATAAAGTGAGTTACATATGTTAATTATTATACATATTCTATTGTCCAAAATTAAAGCCTATTGAAATCATCAATAAAGTTTTAGAACAAGACTTATAAAATAATGCATTTTAATATGGTATTGTTTAATTTAATTAATATATATATATAGAAACTTTGTTTTACCTTTAGTGTTATTTTGATGGGTTAGTAGTATTTAAGGGTAATTTAGTAATTTTATAATTTGAAATTTTGAATTGAAGGTTGTGGTCCTTGAATTTTTACAACTGATGTATTACTATTTCTACCTATTGGTTATGAGTTCCTATTACCAAGGTTTTGTAATTTGAAGCAGAATTATATCTGAGTCCAATGGACTCAGGTCAATCAGTGTTACTGTAATGGTTTTAACAGTATGCATTATGCCTAATGATTTGCTTGGTTTGATCTGTGATTAAATTTTGCACAGTACACAATATATTTTGGTGTATGATCTGAAGAGCAGATAAATCTCACTCTATTCCAATAGATCGAGTACACATCAATCTATTAGAGAAGCCTTAAACTAACCATATCAGAGTTGAAGTATGAAATTGTGATAACCAATTGAACGGATATATATTATTATATACCATTAAGAGAATCTAGACAACAACATGCACGGGAATTTTTTTTTTTTTCCTGGGGGACTCGTAAGAAACGTCGACACCCATAATAATTTATATCTAATATTAAAAAAAAAATCCGAGAAAAGAACAAAGTGAAATATAGGAACACACCAATGAGAAGTTCTATACAAAGATAAGCCAGTAGTGATGTACATTATTACAGTGGTCACAACTCCCACTTGAAGTAATTGTCTCAACTTGACAATTCTTTAAAAGATCTCCCAGGAAGCTCTTCTAATATAAAGAACAAAGTGAAATAGAGGAACACACCAATAAGGCAATAGGGATGTACATTATTGCAGTGGTCACAACTCCCACTTGAAGTAATTGTCTCGACTTGACCATTCTTTAAAAGATCTCCCAAAGAAGCTCCTCTATATAAAGCAACCATGCATAAATATATTTTTCCTATATGGGCATATACATCTAGACCCAAAACCAAAAAATGGCTCAAATTGGCAAGCTTGAGGCTCAAACAGAGATTAAGTCATCAGCAGATAAGTTTTATGGATTCTTCAAGAACAACATAAAACGTTTGGTTGAAATGTTCCCTCAAAACCTGAAGAGTTGTGAAGTACTTGGAGGTGGTGGTGAACTCAGGACTGGCACCGTCATGTCTTGGAAATATGACCTTGGTAAAACAATTCATTAATTGGAAATTTTAAGAATGATCAGTTCCTCATGTCTTTTCTTTAGTTTTTTTTTTAATGCATGCTTTGTTTGTTATGTTGTAGTTTTATATTAATTAACTACAACTACAATTTTGGTTTTCAATTTTGATGAACCTGATAAACATATAGTTTGATTGTACAATATCAATTTATAATTTTTCAATTAATTCATCCGTCAGTCTTGTGGTGATGCAAAATTTTAATTAACGTCAAGTGTCTTCCATCTCTATCTCTATCTTTTATTTTTATTTTTTACTTTTCTTATTTGTTTATTTTTATTGCAATGAATTTTAAGCTAAGTTGATTAATTTTTCTTGGATTTATTTGTATGCCTATGTACATAGGGACTCGTCTAGAGGCAAAAGTAAAAGTCCAAGCTTTAGATGAGGAGAACAAATCTTTTACCTTTGTTGTTACTGAAGGAGATGTTCTGAAGCTGTACAATAGCTTCAAAGCAAAACTTGAAGTTAGTGGTGGACTAGTCAAATGGTCTTTGGAATTCGACAAGGCAAACCAAAATGCCCCAAATCCTGATCCTCATTTGGATTTGGCAATTAAGGTGTCTAAAGGGCTGGATGATTATCTTTACAATAATTGATCAAATAACTAATTAATTATGAGAAGAAAAGTTTGTTCTCTCTTTTCTTTTTTCTTTTTTTAATCACGTCTAAAGAAGTATGTTTGTGTTGAACTTTTCTCTTTTAATATATAAGTAATGCTATTTGTAGCACTCATGATCAAAACTGAACTCAAGATTTGTTTACATGGGATTTGATTATTGATTATTAAAAGATCTTTTTTTATCTAAAAATCTATTTGAGAAAAGTGAAATTAAAATGCTAATGTCAATAAAATTTATCTACATCGAATACTAGAGTACCATGATAATGATAACTAATGGTGATGAATATTATTATTATTAATATATATAATTGCGGTGGATAAGAAATACTTGATGATATTTGATACATTAATAAAAATAAGAATAAATTTTAAAACATTACTACTTAGTCATATATGATAATAAAGGACCTAAGTATGCTGTGTGGGGCATGTGCATTTATATGTTAGCTATTTTACAAAGTTGAATTGGGTTTCTTACTGGCAACAAAATACAAATTAGTTTAGGTATGTAATTCCCAAAAAATAAAGTTTAGGAACAAAGTACCAAATTGAGATCAGTTCGGGAACTATTGGTGTCAATATCCTTTGATTTTTAATAAAATAAATACGCTTTTAAAATTAAAAAGAATGGACACTCGTATCTATTTATTTATTTATTAGTCAACTCAAAATAGAATTATTCTTTCTTTGAACATCCACCCATCTCTAAATATCCAAAATTAAAAAATCATTATTAACCCTAAACTTATAATTTTTTTTTATTCAATAATACATTTTCTTGTTATGCACCCATTGTTTTCATCAATTTTAATACATTGTGAAAAAAGTTTGTAAAATTTTTCATCAATTTTTGAAGTTGTCTAAAAGAGAATTTTTTTTGGCAATTATGTCTAAAAGAGAAATGGTTAAATACATAGGTTAACAATAAATTATGTATTTTTCCTAACAAAAATTATTTGCTACATATAAAAAATTAAAAAATTGACAAAAATAAATATAAAACGTGTTTGCAATATATAAAATAAAATTTGTTTTGGGCTTGTTTTAGTGGGGCCGTCCCAACTCCCAATCCTAAGCAGAATAGGAATGCCGAAGTCCTTTCTATATATAAACAAACTATACACTGTCCCAACTTCCAATCTTTAATTTGAAATTGACATTATTAAGATATAATACTCTAATAATGCTAACAATTAAAGTATAAATCATTTTTAAAGAATTTAGTTATTTTTTATGGTATTTTGAATTTGATTTATTAAATAAATCGGTTAGAGTTGAAGAATTCTAACACGATTAATAAATGGATCATGTTAAAGTTCAGAATTTCTAATACGATTAATAAATGGGTTGACATGAATGCAACATGTCAACACAAATTGCCACCCCTAATTAAAAGAATCTAGACAATAAACATGCATGGGATTTTTTTTCCGGTGATTTGTAAGAAACCTTGACACCCATAATAATTTATATATAATATTTATAAAAATATCCGAGAAAAGAACAAAGTGAAATAGAGGAATACACCAATGAGATGTTCTATACAAAGATAAGGCAGTAGTGATGTACATTATTACAGTGGTCACAACTCCCACTTGAAGTAATTGTCTCAACTTGACAATTCCTTAAAAGATCTCCCAAGAACCTCTTCTATATAAAGAACAAAGTGAAATAGAGGAATACACCAATGAGAAGTTCTATACAAAGATAAGGCAGTATGTCCATATTATTTCAGTGGTCACAACTCCCGCTTGAAGTAATTGTCTCAACTTGATAATTCTTTAAAAGATCTCCCAAGAAGCTTTTCTATATAAAGCAACCATATATTTTAATATATTGATATATACATATAGACCCAAAACAAAAATGGCTCAAATTGGCAAGCTTCAGGCTCAAACAGAGATTAAGTCATCAGCAGATAAGTTTTATGGATTCTTCAAGAACCACATAAAACGTTTGGTTGAGATGTTCCCTGAAAACCTGAAGAGTTGTGAATTACTTGGAGGTGGTGATGAACTCAGAACTGGCACCGTCATGGCTTGGAAATATGATCTTGGTAAGACAATGACATTGTTATTTAACATACTAATTCTTAATTTTCGCACTTCATTAATTGGAAATTTTAAGAATGATCAGTTTTCTTTATTATTATTATTTTTTCTTTTGGATGCATGATTTGTTTGTTATGTTGTAGTTTTATATTAATTAACTACAACTACAATTGGTTTTCAATTTTGATGAACCTGATAAACATATAGTTTGACTATACAATATCAATTTATAATTTTAATTTTCAATTAATTCATCGGTCATTCTTGTGGTGATGCAAAATTTTAATTAACTTCATCTATCTTCTATCTCTATCTTTTATTTTTATTTTTTACTTTTCTTATTTGTTTCTTTTATAGACTGCAATGAATTTTAAGCTAAGTTGATTAATTTTTTCTTGAATTTATTTGTATGCCTATGTACATAGGGACTCGTCTAGAGGCAAAAGTAAGAGTCCAAGCTTTAAATGAGGAGAACAAATCTTTTACCTTTGTTTTTACTGAAGGAGATGTTCTGAAGGTGTACAATAGCCTCAAAGCAAAACTTGAAGTTAGTGGTGGACTAGTCAAATGGTCTTTCGAATTCGACAAGGCAAACCAAAATGCCCCAAATCCTGATCCTTATTTGGATTTGGCAATTAAGGTGTCTAAAGGGCTGGATGATTATCTTTACAATAATTGATCAAATAACTAATTAAATATGAGAAGAAAAGTTTGTTCATTTAGTGTTTTTCTTTTTCTTTTTCTTTTTTTTTTAATCATGTCTACAGAAGTATATTTGTGTTGAATTTTTTCTCTTTTAATATATAAGTAATGTCATTTGTAGCACTCCTGATCAAAACTGAACTCAATATTTGTTTATATGACATTTGATTATTGATTATTAAAGGATCTTTTTTTATCTAAAAATTTATTTGAGGAAAGTGAATATAAAATTCTGACATCAATAAAATTTATCGGCATCAGGTACCATGATAATGATCATTAATAGTGATAGATATCATTATTCTTAATATATATATATATATATATATAATTGTGGTGGATAAGAAATACTTAATAATATTTGATATATTAATAAAAATAAGAATAAATTTTAAAACAGTACTACTTAGTCATATACGATAATAAAAGACCTAAGTATACACTTTATGTTGAGTTGCGGTGTGGGGCATGTGCATTTATATGTTAGCTTTTTTACAAAGTTGAAGTGGGTTTCTTACGGGCAACAAAATACAAATTAGTTTAGGTATGTAATTCTCACAAAATAAAGTTTACGGAATAAAGTAACAAATTGAGATCGGTTTGGGAACTATTGGTGTCAATATCCTTTGATTTTTTAATAAAATAAATACGCTTTTAAAATTAAAAAGAATGTAAACTCATATATATTTATTTATTTATCAGTCAACCCAAAATAGAATTATTCTTTCTTTAAATATCCAAAATTTAAAAAAATCATTATTAACCCTAAACTTATAATACTTTTTTTATTCTATAATACATTTTCTTGTTATATATGCACCCATTGTTTTCATCAATTTTAATACATTGTGAAAAAAGTTTGTCAAAATTTTTCATCAATTTTTGAAGTTGTCTAAAAGAGAATTTTTTTTTTGGTAAATATGTCTAAAAGAGAAATGGTTAAATACATAGGTTAACAATAAATTATATATTTTTCCTAACAAAAAATTATTTGCTTTATATAAAAAATAAAATAAAATAATTGACAAAAAATAAATATAAAATAAAATTTGTTTTGGGCTTGTTTTAGTGGGGCCTAGCCAACGTCCCAACTCCCAATCCTAAGCAGAATAGGAATGCCGAAGTCCTTTCTATATATAAACAAACTATACAATGACGTCCAATGGAGTTCTTAAACATACTGTTAATAACCTAAAAGCACGTCCGCCGATCTCTTTAAAATTCCGCCACAAACTTTTTTTCCTTGTCTCGATCTTTTTACCTTCTCAATCTTTGATTCCATCCATGGGAAATCAATCACCCGAAAGCACTCATCTATCATCGGATAGCACCGATCAATCATCGGAAAGCATCGACTACATGTGGGAAAGCTGTGATCAATCGTCGGAATCCAGTGATGAATATTGTTCGTACAGCAGTGATCAATCGTCTGAAACCAGTGATGATTCGTGGGAGAGCAATGACGAAGCCTATGATCACCATGAATATCACTCATGTCCATTTGAACAACCTTATCGTTGTTATCCGATGTCAGGTTCTATCCAAAACGGTGACAGAGTCATACTTCCTGAATCAGCATTGGATCGTCTCTCTCGCATGGTGATCCAATACCCCATGTCGTTCGAGCTTCGAAACCCTAAAACCCAGAAACTCACTCACTGCGGAGTCTTGGAGTTCAGCTCCGAAGAAGGACTTGTTTTGCTGCCTAATTGGATGATGGAGAAGATGGGTTTTGAACCTGGAGATATGGCTATGATCAAGAACCTCAATCTTGCTAAAGGTATGTACGTCAAGTTACAGCCTCATACCTCAGATTTCTTACAAATTTCGAACCCGAAATCCGTATTGGAGACCACCCTAAGACGCTATTCTTGCTTGACTGCTGGTGATACCATCATGATTATGTATGGCGTCAAAAGTTCTACATTGATGTATTAGAAACGAAACCACCGTCGTCGTCGTCAGCGATTAGTATAATTGACACCGACTGTGAGGTTGATCTTGCTCCTCCTTTGGACTATAAGAAGCCTGAGAAACCAGCTGAGATTTCTGACAAGATAAAACCAGTTGCTGAAGAAGAAGTAGGGTTCAGAGCATTCACAGGTGTGGGGAGACGGTTAGATGGAAACCATGTGACTAATCACAGTACCGATTCGGCCACTAAATTAGGGACTAAGATTGTGTTTAGGCGGCTGGAAACGGTTGCTGAAAGTCGGAAACAATCGGGAAAAAGTCGTGCAAAAGGGAAGCAGAGAAGAAGGAAGAGAAAGGTTTTCAGGCATTCACTGGCAAAAGTTGTAGATTGATGGACTGATCAAATATTTCGGCAAGGCCATTTAAGGCACATTTTAATTATGCATCTCTTTTCATATTAATGGATTTTAAAAAAAAAAAATATATATATATACATATATATATAGCGAGGTTAAGTTCTTGTTGAAACGTTTAATTACTATGATAATCAATTTTCAATTTGACATTATAATTAACTTAGTTTCTATGATTTATGCACACAATTCCTCCCTATACCATTTATTTTCAAGAATATAATAAGTAATATTAAGTATCTTTTTAAATTAAAATCCCACTCACTCCTAGTCTTGTCAAAATTTACAAATTAAAATGTAATAAATCAAATATTGATCCCTTGGCTATTTTTATTTATTTATTTATCTATTTAGATTTTATCTCAATATATATATATATATATATATATTAAACATTAATAATAGAAAGTAATAAAAATAAAATTTTCCCGAAATCAAAGAACTAATTTCCTTTTATTTTCTTGAACTTTCCTTATAATAAAACATAAAATTAAAACAAAAACAAAAAAAACAAAAAACAAAAAACAAAAAAGGTTCCTACTCCAACTCCTATTGAATTTCTAATAGGGAAGGAACTTAAAACCATATAGGCCACACATAACAGACACGTACATTATACACACACATAACAAAACCTTTAAAAATAAAATCTGTTTGGGCCTTTGTATTGGTGGGCTCCCAAAGATTGTATAGTCTGCAATAAACATGTAATTATTATATAGTATACAGTATTTTCTGTAATAAACATGTTATTATATTATATACTATTATTGTATTAGTGTCCTAAACCTAATCAAAATAAGATTAGAGTCCCAATCCTATTGAAAATAAGATTGCCGAATCGAAATTAGTGTCCCAATCCTAATGAAAATAAGATTGCCGACCTGCTCTCTCTATATATAACCTAAAAGGCACGTCCTTGTTAAGAACAAAAGAGTACGTCCGCCAATCTCTTTACAAACCCTGCAACAAAGTTTTTCTTTTCATTTTTTCTGCTCTTTGATTCCATCCATGGAAATCGATCAAGCATCATTGGAAAACAGTGATCAATCATGGGAAAGAAGCGATATTAATCAGCTGGAAGCCAATGATAGCGACCAGTTCCAAACCCACTACCATGAGTATCATTCCTCTTCATTCCAGCAACCTCTTTTTGTTATCCAATCTCTGATTCTATACGAAACTACTCTCACCTCGAAAACGGTGACAAAATCATACTTCCTGAATCTGCACTGGATTGTCTTTCTCGCATGGTGATCCAATACCCCATGTCGTTCGAGCTTCGAAATCCTAGAACCCAAAAGCTCACTCACTGCGGAGTCATGGAGTTCAGCTCCGAAGAAGGACATGTTTTGCTGCCTGATTGGATGATGGAGAAGATGGGTTTTGAAGCAGGAGAGTTGGCCATGATCAAGAACGTCAATCTGGTTAAAGGAACCTACGTTAAGTTACAGCCTCACACTACTGATTTCTTACGAATTTCGGACCCGAAATCTGTATTGGAAACAACTCTGAGAAGCTATTCTTGCTTGACTGCGGGGGATACGATCATGATCATGTATGATGACAAGAAATATTACGTCGATATATTGGAAACCAAGCCGTCTTCGTCGGCGATTAGTATAATTGAGACTGACTGTGAGGTTGATTTTGCAACTCCTTTGGACTATAAAGAGCCTGAGAAACCTGCAGCCAAGGAAATTGAAAAGGAAGTAGCAGCTGCTGAGGAAGAAACTAAATTCAGAGCATTTACAGGTGTAGGAAGGCGTTTAGATGGTACGTCTGTATTCTCTCCCATTCCCACGCTGAATGAGAATAGCTCTAGTACTAGCACTTGTTTGGGAAAAAGGAAACTTGTGTTTGGATCGTCGGAATCAGCTGATCAGCACAAGAGTTCCAAAGCATTGAAGAAATTAGAAGAAGAACCAAATAAAGGGAAAATAAAAGTTTTTCAGGCATTCACTGGCATAAGTTACAGATTGACCGATTGATATAATATCCAAGGTCTTTTTTATATTTAGTTTTCTTTAACAATATGTATTTATTGATTAATTTCTTTCCTTTCGAAAATTGTAAGTTCTACATTCAACTTAATTACGATTACATCAAAGTTGTTTTTCCTCAATTATAATGATGATCTTCAGTCAGTTTTAAATGTCATATTCTAAGCTAAAATATTGTACTAGGTGCATGCTAATATCCTAATGTGTTACAAATATAACAGTTAAACCACGAGAATTTAAATAATTCAAACCACCCCATGGCCTATCCAACTTGATTTGGGAGTTTTAAGGCATTCTCTAGCTATTTGAGCCAAAATAGTGCAAGACAATACTTTGTCCCATATTTATACATTCCCTAAATGCTCACCATGAACGTGTTCCATTGTAGCCAAATATTACATTGCATAAGGATAAGATTAACAAAACAACATACTACTAATTTGCAAAAGACTAAAATCCAAGCAGGTTACAATTATATTGCTCCAAGTGTCTGCTAGCTGTACATTGAGCAGAGTACTTAATTGCGAAGATGAATGGTACAGTCTAGATGCCTCTGGAGCCCGGAATCTCAATCCACTGCAATTGAAGTTCAACTTCCCCACTCTCCACATTTCTCAGTCTCAGAAACAAGTTCTGGACCAATTTTCCTTCTGTCCAAACAATGGAGCTCTCCTCAGCCAAGCAGTTTAGCCTGCTCGGTTGTATTTTTCTAATCACAGTTCCGCTCGGAAGTCCTTCAAGACGCATCCGAAGTGCTTCGAGAAATGGGTTGATCTCAAACTCGGCATCACCCATTTTGTCATCCGGACTAAATGTGTCTTTGTCATACACAAACTGCAACAACAACGAACAATAAAAAAAAATCAGGCCAAAAAAAATAGACAGCAAACATTTGTTTTACCATTTATTAAAACAACACTCTAAAATTGGGAAAATGATCTTGATTATTATATTCCTGCAAAACCCATGTTTGGAAATTGGAAATGGCAATAAAAACTTACCAGTTTGATTGGAAGATTTGGATCTGAAATTGAAAGGGTTAAATCTTCATCCCATTCTGGATTTATATTTTTCTTCACCACACGAGATTTCAACTTCTGCAAATTATACACATCAAATTTGAGAACAATCAGGCAAATGATTCACATCAGAAAACCCATCTCAATCAACCACTCCTACACCACCCAAGTCAATTCCCATGTGTACAAGCCCCTCTTCTTAGATTTCACTTCTTCTCTTTTACTCCAACTTTTTCTTTTTTTGGTAAACTGGGTCTAAAAGAGCAACATGAATTGATTTGTAAAGTGGGGCTAATCATTATGAAAAGGTAAATATACCACTAATTTGATTACAGACAAAAAGGTATATGCTGCAAGTTTTATGCTTCAAAATACAAAACCAAATTCTGTTTTTCTTTCTATTACGTAGTCTTTGTTACCTGTTGACAAAGATGGTTATCTAAAAAGCAATGACCTTTTCACTGGTATTTAATATGAAAGGGACGCACAATCAAAAGAGGTTGAAAGATATAATTTTCTTTTCTTGAGAAACCAGGGAATATACAGAATTTACACTAATTTTTCTCATACAAGTTGGTTTTATGAGGTAGCTATGATATATATATATATATATATATATATATCAAATGAAGATGGTAGAATTCACCAGAAAAAATATGAAGATAGTACAAAAATACTGAAAAAGTACTTGGTTTCCCTGGGAAAAAAATTAATTTTATAAGTCACCAAGCAGAGAGAGAGAGAGAGAGATCAAAACCCAAAATCAACACCAAACCAAAATCCCAAACAATCGACATAAAAATTCAGAATTCAAGACAAAAGCATCAAAACCCAGAATCCCAAATTCTTCAAAAAACACAGAAAACCCATACAAGAACATCAAAACAGAGAAACCCACGATCCTTCAAAAGAAAAACATCAAAAAGCCAAAATAAAATGAAAATACCTGCTTGCCCATTTTGATAATAACGTAAGGATCACTGCTTACGACATCTCTAACAGCAAGGTTCAGCCCTCTGTGAACATGAATTCTGAGAAGACCCATAAGGTTCTCCATGGAAACAGAGCTTTGATTCTTACACAAGACCACGGAAACAAAAAGTAGTACAAAGGGCTAGAAGGGTGATGCAAAATTGGGGAAACTAATCTACTGGGAAGAGGAGGAGCTAGAAGCGGTGTAGTACTGGTCTTGTCTGAAGAAGTTTGATGCTGAGTCCAAACCTGCATTGCATTTTATATGCAAGTCCAAAACCAAGTCCTTTTCAATTACTACTAAATTGTTCAATTTGATGTTTTCATTAATCAATTCTAAAAGCTACGCGCAGCAAAAGACGGTTTCGTTCACTTGCTACCCAGACAGCCGTTCGTTGAGATGGTCATTTTCTTTTTTAATAAAAAATGTTATACTAATCAGTCCAGGCTTATAGAATACTTCATTTAATAAGATAAAATTTATTATTAAAAGTTTTAAAGAGCAGATTTGTATGCCCTCCACATGTCATTTAACAAAATTAAATATAATTGAGACATAAAATACATTAAAACTTAAACTCCAACTATCCTACACCAGCGTGTGACTCCCATGGATTTCCTTACAGTGCATCACACCCCAGTGCCCTTAAAGTGGTCTTTAATATCCTGTAAAAATGGTATTTTCGGTATTTTACAACGGACAATGTTATTAACACAAACAAATATATTATATATCTATACAATATATATGGGCAAATATTTCACTTTTTAAGTATAACTTTCCATCTTTCATAAAAAAAAAAAAAGGATAAGAGCTATTTAAAAACTAAAACTTATTTGTGTAAAAACATACATGTCAATTCCTTTTATAATAATGAAATTTTTAATTATTAAAGAAAATTGTATAAAATTGGGGAAAACTAAAAAATAAAACTAAATTTTGACTCAGAAAATTTGCTACAAAACAGTGGGAGGAGTGTGGGTGATATTGTAATTTTCAGGTAATGAAATAATGGATAAATTTTATGACGGCTAACTAAAGCCGGTAAGAGTTGGGACGTGTCGTTCATTTGGTTGGCGCATGATTCATTTGACTTGGTCGTTTATTGACTTTGACTTCACCATTAATTGGGGTTTCCTTCTTTTTTTTTTTAGGATTCCGTATTTGAGGACCACCACCAGGTTCAGAGTATAAATAATAAATAAATTACACAGTTATCGAGGGTCAGCAAACTTACGAGTCAACCTTTGGCGAACCAATAGGCTTAGCCTTTAAAAAATTCACCAAAAAAATAGCCTAATTTATTGGGAATAACTATAATAATAGCAAATTAACAATTTTAAATTATCATATTTACCAAAAAAAAATAATAATAATTTTAAATTATCATCCTTAAAAAATTATAAAATGAAATTATTTATTTTTTGGTAAATATTATTTTTTTGTTCTTGAAACTTGAATTACCTCATGTTATAATCTAGGGGGCATGAGAGAAATAGATGTCTCAAAGAGTTATTATTATTTCTTTTCTTTTATTTAAATTCCCATTAAAAAAAGTCAAATGTAAGTATTGTGATTGTGTGACTAACCAGGTATATTATATTTAAGATGGGTTTTAGATTCTTAATTGTCGAAGTTTTATCAGGTAAACGACATTTAATAAAAGAAAACAAAAGAGACATGTGAGTTCTTATGATTGAAATTAATCTTGAATTTCAAAGTTAACAGATGAAGTACAAATTAAAGTAAAAGACTAGTGAAAATTATATACAGAATACAAACAAAATTACGTGTAACATTCTGTTTCCCTGTCTGAGTATACAATTTGATATCAATTTGTCTTACTACATTTTATTTCCACAAAATTTAAGTAAAAAAAAAAAAGCATTATCTGTCCCATAATTTGTTGTATATAAGAGAAATATTGTGTTGTTTGTTTTGTATTTTATGCTTGTGAACCTGATTAATTCCCTAATTGGACTGACTACTTGTGAAAGATACAAGAATTATGTTTATTTTTATTTTTTTAGTTTTTTTGTTTTTGAATTTTTGTATACTTGTGGACCTCGTTGAATCCCCAGTTGGACATAGTACTTACGGGTATAAGATGAAGACCATTTTTTGGAAATTATGTTAATGGGGTCGCTAAAATATTATACACAAAGAAGCACTTGGACCAAGTATATGCTTCTGAATTAACTTGCCATAGATTTAGACAAAATTAAGTAAAATAAAGCATCTAATTCTCATATATACGTATATTTATAAGCTTCAAGAAAAAAGTTTTATTTTTTATGGTAACTAAGAAAAAAAAAAAGTTTTCTTGCTCCTATATTAAATAAAAATGAACAGAGAAATTATTAAAGAATATTGAAAAATATTGTTTCAGCTTAAATATGTCTCTACTTTGTTCTGCCTCGGTAAATCCATCACAAATTATTCTTCATCTGCAAATCAAAAATAACATGTAAGTCATAAGCACCAATATGATATGGTTAAAAATTCTCCAATGTTTAAATTAGAATGTATATAACTTGGAAGGAATTTAACAAAACTTTTGTAAGGCAGTTCCATTCCAGATTTATTTTTTATTTTATTTTAATAAAAAAATAAAATTTAATATAATGATTATTAGTTCATAATTCTGTTAGAAGACTGCTCTAATTTTATAACTTTATAGATTAATAAAACTAAATACATATAAAATTTTAACATAAATTTATTAAAATTAAAACCATAATTCTCACAAATAAGTGTGAAGTTTTCGATCAACTTATTTATTATTAAATCACAACTAAATAACTTTAAGCCTTTTTATATAATATAGTAGAGGATGATTACCTCTGCAGTTACACATAGCTGCTGAGAGGTTACATGCGATAGTTGCCGATTACCATCGTCCATATGCAGTCAGAGGTAGTTCCCAAAGGAAAAGGTTGCAGGGAGGTAAGTTGTAAAACCGTGTTTGAACAATTGCAAACAACATTTCTCACGTGTGGATTAAATGACGTATAGTGTTTGGCCAAAGACTTTTTGGGCTCTTGACTTTGAGCTTCGGCCTTGTGTTAAATAAAATAAATGAAAAACCCAATAAAAGATGTCATCGTCGTATTTAGATAATTTGCTCAGACTCTCTCCATTTGGACCATTTTTTTTGTCACTATTGATTCAATAAATGTATTCTAGTTTTGGTATGTTTGTGATTAATATTATTGGTGTTTAAGAATAAGTAATGAAGAGCAACCAAAGCCGCTTCTACACGAGCTTTGACATTGATTTTGCCCTTGGATGAACTCTCACATAGTCTTCGTATACTACAATAATTGATAGACACACAAGCTCATAAGTCATCACAAAATAATCATAAAACTTGCTTTAATTATAATTAGGATGTCGTTATAATTATTTAAACGTTTGTTAATCTTTATTTACAATTTGTGATGTGCAATTATGTTTATACCCACATCGATCCATAAGGTTAGGAGTCCACATCAGTTGTTGAAAACCGACTATCTCATCCAATAGTGCAATAAATCCTATGTTTATCGGCTTTTAGACTTTTCAATGCAATCCAAATACTTAACCCAACAAAAAGTTGTCACTGTCGTGGCCAAAACATTTTAGCTATGGTGTTATTACATGTCACAGCAGTCTCTGTGATAAGGTTTAGATTCCAAATTATACAGATTTAGCCACAAATTTTGCTGTGGTTAACAACAATTTTTTTTTTTTTAATGACGCTTGCAATTTTAGCATAATTTATTAACAAAGGCTAATTTTTACTCAAGTATTTTTAGAATCCCAGTTTTTTTAGGGACTACAACTTAAAAGAGATTTGTTTTTGCATTTTCTAAAACTTAACAGGGTATATTATTTTATGAAAGTGACTCTGTACCAACTCATTGGAAGGTAGAAGGCAAATGTGAGCATACTCACAAATTAAACAAAAGAAAAATAATAATGCAGCCTCAACTTGCAGCAAACAAATTAAATAGTTGACGCAGTCTTTTGGTGTGACGTTTCACAAAATTGGACAGAGCATTTATTAAGGGAAAAATACGGTGAAAGACTAGTGTTTAAAAGACTAATATACCCTTGAGAATTAAATTTTCAAAGAAAGACAAAAAAAAAAAAAGAGGTAAAATTGAGTGTTAAATGCGTGAATTACAGCTTTTATTTTTTGGCAAAAAAAAAAAAAGGAATTAAAATATCCATTTTTTGTTACACATTAAACAATGGAGAACAACTATTGTGTGTGTATATATATGTCTAATTTGATACATACATACCAATTAAAAACCTATTTTTATTTCCATATAATTAAGCGTGAAAGAAAGTAGGGGTACAGTACAAAGGTATATATTAGAATCTCATTAACACAGGAACTTTTTAATATACAGAATATAATGGCAAAAACAAGAACAATTTCAAACAAAAATTTCGACATGTGGAAAAATGTTTTTGTACTCGCAAAATGCATCATACTTGGGTGCATATAATTCCCATTCATAAAAATGCGTCTCACTCCATATTTCAATCTATGAAATACGTCTCACTCCATTTTTCAATCTATGAACAAAAAGAACCAAATGAATATGCTATAATTATATTATACATGGCAGAAAAGAAATGCCAAACCAAGTCCATATTTATATGTATATAGCCATGGTGATGAAAGTAGGTAGCTGGGAAGCATCAATCCCACTGCAACTGGAGCTCCACTTCACCACATTCCACATTTCTGAGTCGGAGGATCAGATTTTGAACAATTCTGCCACCCGACCATATCACATGGCTCTCCTCGACGCAGGCAGTTTTGTTGCTCGGTCGCACCTTCAAAGCACGGTACCATCCGGGATGCCATCCAAGCGCAATTTTGAAGCTCTGATTAATGGAGCAATATCAAACTCTGCATCCCCCATTTTGTCATCAAAACTGAATGTGTCCTTGTCATATACAGTCTGCATATCACAATATTCATAATGAATTAGAGAAGAACGTCAACACAAAATTAACAAATATTAACAGTGTCTTAATAGAATTCTCAAACATGATATTGAATTCCTCTTACATATATATTGGATATTTGGCACCAGGGAGATGACATTTTTTGTCAGAAGTTTTCAATCAAATTCACATATATATATATATATATTTATTTATTTATTTATTTTGGCCAAGTTTACTGAAAATTAGACTATATTATGCGCTTGTGTTTGAATAGCATAGCAAAATCTACTGCATATATATAGAATTACACATCAGACCAAGCCAATATATATGCCACATATAATATAACTTACAAGGTGGACAGGAAGATTGGGATCTGTAACAAAAAGAGTGAAACTTTCATTCCACTCCGGATTCAGGTTTGCCTTCATCACATGCGTCTTCAACTTCTGCAGCATAAATATATAATCTGGTTCGTTAATTTCTATACAAAATTAATAGCAACTTAAATTGAAAAAAAAAAATAATCAAAAGCCTATGTAGCAAAGATTTTCTTTACCACTTTTTCCTATTCGGATATGCATATATAAACTCATTAGACAAACTAATAAGTACCAAAATTCAACCTCAAAACTTCAAAAAGAGAGAATCCCTGAAGCCCCAAGTGTCCAAAGATGAAAACAATGACTGTCAGCTTACCTACTTGCCCATATTTTGACAAAACAAGAAGCCTACTTAAGATTTTCTTCAACTTATTTTTTTGGCTATTTGGTTATACACAAACTAATATTTGTGGCAGACTAAAACCCAACCATAGAACTTAAAAAAGAGAGGAACCCAGAAGCCCAAGTGTCTTTAAAAAAGAAAAAGCTACAGATGGCAGCTAAATTAATTAATTACCTGCTTGCCCATTTTGATAACAACATAAGGGTCGCTGGTCATGATGTCTCTCACAGCAAGGTTCTGTCCTCTCTGGACATGAATTTTCAGAAAACCCATCGTCCTCTCTCCTGTTCCTTAATCCTCAATATAAGATGACTGTGTATATATATATATATATATAGATTTTCCCCTGAAAATTTATAGACTTGGATCAGTCAGTGGCTCTTTATAAATACCCACAAGAAGCAGAGAGACAGAAATTGTGATTCGTGATTTGGGATGTTCACGCGGAAGAGACTGTTTATGGGCGGTCTGTGGGTGGTTTTGTTTCCAAAATGAATGCCAGGTAAGCGTAGGGGCTTTCTAGTCTGACTATTCGTAAGCAATTTTACATTTTTATATCTACCTCTCAGGTTCAAAATTCATTGGCGGTTCGATTGTGAGTAATTTGGATTTGACTGGTAAGTTGAACACGGTGGCGTGTGATAACATGGATATATAGCACCATGTGTTTGACTTGGTCTTAAAGCTTTCGATGCTTCTGATTCAGCGCAAAAAAAAGAAGCCAAACTTAAACGAAAATGATAGAAAGTTCCTGGATAAGGGTTTTTGGATTTGAACAATGATTTTCCTCTCAATTTGTTGTTCTTACGCACAAATAATGGCAATTTTTAACTGTTTAAAATTTATTTTACATATAATATAGCAGCTATCATATTATTTGTATTTCCTCATAAGTTGTTGCCAGGGATAGTAATATTTGTCCTAAATGTTTTCTATTTGGCCCCTTTAGTCTGCATTGACTCAACCTCTTTGTTTTTTTCCTTTTTGCGGAAAAATCTACCTCATCCTTGATGTCACAGTGTTTGATGATGTTTGACTGTAAAACATAATGAATTAATTAATCATATATATAATTATTAGATTTTAGCGAAAATTACTGTAATACTTCCCTGTTCATACTCTCTCGGTCTCTCTCTCTCTATATATATAATTGTATCAAAAATAACAATTATCAAATATCCTGACATATATTATTATTATTATTGAGAGTTTTGGATGGTGTTTTAAACCCTACATTTAATGAGTGTTTTGGTTGGTTGGCTTGTTGAAACATTATCTATGCAAAGCGAAGTTGAATAAAAGTCAAACATTATTAATTATTCTCCAAATTTTTTATGAGACCATGTGACGCACAAATGTAAGTTTATGTCATTGTAAAAGGACCCATATCAAAAGTAATAGAGTAATGGCCATGTGTGTGTATTTAATGATTGTTTTGAAGATGAATGGTGGTCGCTCATTCAAAAGATTATAAAGAAAGAAATGAAAGTGGATTAGACCAACTCCCAATTAAACCTAAAACCATGATATTTTTTATTGATCACCACCACCTTCTGCCATGCGCCTCTACCTGAGCCTATTCCTCTCCATCACTCTGGACTCGTAAATCCGGTTTCAAACACTTGGTTAGCTGGATTAGCCCCTCTAATATGATAATACATGAATAAATTTATCCATACACTTATATATTGCATCATTGGCTTCCTTTTGAGTTCACTTATCATTTATTTATTTAGTTTTATTGATTGTCAACCGTTAATATATTCTCACGTCAGTTTATAAATAAGTTTGTTTATAAGTAAGTTTGTACCTAGACGCTGAAGCAGTAGTATATGTAGTCTCACATCAGTTTATAAATAAGTTTGTACCTAGACGCTGAAGCAGTAGTATAAAAGAGACAAAAACCAAAAAAAAAAAAAAAAACACTAGTTTTTGATGTCATACCACCCAATATATCTCTGAGAGCAGGGCAGGCCATTATGCTTACTGGGCCAGGTTTCCCAACTTAAACTATGGGTGATTTTACTTTGGACAAACCTTGACCCCTTTTTTTTCTTAATTTGGGCCCATTAGTCCAGATCACAAAAATGGGTATGTGCTCTATAACAATGATATTCAATAACAGGACGGCTGTTGGATTGTTGCCACCAAAAGTTGAACAAGAGGGACAAGTTAGGTAAGCTATTAGATGGAATTATCAGGCAAGGAATGTGGAAACTCTATGCAGCTATTAGCTATATATGGAAGCATTAATGGTGGGATAGCTCATTTTGAATGGGAGCTACACAATTTTCTTTGAAAGTCGGCCTGTTGTTGCCTTCTTTGATCTTAAACCAGGAGGAGTTGAAAGAATGACTTGGCGGATAAGCAACCTTTCGTTGGAAATTCTTGGTATGACCGACTAAAATAATGGTTGCTGTGATGTTTGCTCATTGAAATTGCTACGAATTAAAGTC
Source organism: Rhamnella rubrinervis (assembly GCA_007844105.2). Taxonomy (NCBI): domain Eukaryota; kingdom Viridiplantae; phylum Streptophyta; class Magnoliopsida; order Rosales; family Rhamnaceae; genus Rhamnella; species Rhamnella rubrinervis. The sequence continues at coordinate 11,889,538 of CM017582.2, read as the reverse complement.
GCCAAACTTCTTTCCTAACATGCTACACCAACAAAATCCATGCAGCCACTTAGAGGAGGATCAATTAAGAAGCACATTTGCTACCATTGAATTATATGCTCACAAGTAGCTAACCCACATATCTTATTGACTAATAAAATTGGGAGTCAATAGTTTCGCTACCATTACATTTTGTGGTTAAAAGTAACTCTCATTCAAGTGCACACACAATTGTCTACTAGGAAAAAACGACGTGGTAAAGCCAAATGTCCAGCTCCAATAATAAAGTATACACCCAATTAGTGTTGTTATTTATTTGATCATTTAAATACATTAGCAACATTCATTTTTTCCCTTCTTATGTCTAACAATTTCTTGTGGCTTGAATTTTGACCTACACATATGTTAAGCCTATTAGTGGCTTATAAACAAAAACTAACACCCCAAATATACATTTCGGTGAAAGCACAGGAGCTGTCATTGGTAGAGCGCAGTACAAGAACTTATACACACACACATATATACGTGTGAGTGTGTGTGTATATAACATGCTTCAAGAGGCAAGTCAATGTTTATAGCAAAAATGCATTGCTGATAATGAATAGAATAAGTAGTACTCTATATATATAAAAAAAATAAAATTGAAGATCTAGTATTACAACTCTGCTTTCTCACACCCCACATCATTGATAAACGATAAGTGGGAGGATACTGCTAAGATATCACACTACTTTTTCATACCTGTTTGACGAAATAATCAAATGAATAAACTAATTTTGTCTGTAAGTTTTGGATGTTCCAAAACCTTTCCTTTACAACAACAAATGCAATATTCAGTAAATATAGTGAGAGGGAGAGAGATCTTCCAACGCCATCTACAAATGCTTAGAACCAGAGATATCAATCCACTGCAATTGAAGTTCAATTTCCCCACACTCCACATTTCTCAGTCTGAGAACCATGTTTTGAACAATTTTCCCATTGGAGTATACAATGGAGCTATCTTCAGCTAAGCAGTTTTGCCTGTTTGGTCTGACTTTTGTTATTATAATTCCATCAGGAAGACCCTCCAACCTCATGGCTACGACCTTGAGAAGTGTACCAATTTCAAACTCTGCATCACCCATTTTGTCATCAAAAGTGAATGTGTCTCTGTCATACACAAACTGCAATCAATTTGAGAGGAAATTAGAAGTTGGTCATAAAAAAGGAGCATGTAAATGAGAAGGGTAGTAATGTATTGTCAATTAGCATTCGCTTTTGATATATCTGAGATTTTTAAGACTTACCAGTTTGATTGGAATATTTGGATCTGAAATTGGGAGAGTTAGAAGTTCATTCCATTCAGGATTCAGATTCCTCTTCACCACACGAGTCTTCAACTTCTGCGTTTACAAAATTAGAGAATTGAACAAAACATCAGTTTCTGAAATGAACTATATTAAGATAATTCATTTTGCTGATTTGGGTATAAAGGACTTTTTATTTTATTTTTTCAGATAATTAATCCATAGTAGATTATGGACATGGTTTGGCAAGATTACTTTGGTTTTGAGCCATTTTAATGTACATGGTCCAATTTATCAAAAGTGACAATATTTCTTATAATTTTAATAAGTTCTTTTGGTTTTCCAATTCTATAGTTAATGAGTTTGTTGCCAAGCATTTTATCTTTCCTCAGCCATTAAATAATCAATTCAATCACCACAAACAAATGGCCATTTCTTAAGATCCAAATTAATAAAGAAAAGAAAATATTAAAAAAAAGCAAAATATTCCATCTCTTTGGCAGACTTCAAGTATCACAAAATGCAACTAAAATAATAATACTTCAGAATTGAGATCTGAGAGGACTTGGATACCAAATCATGAAAATCCTCAGATATCATACATCACACTACAACTTAACAACTCAAAGCACCAAGCCCCAAACCAAAGCAACTTAATTCCTCCCAAAAAAAAAAAGAAAAAGAAAAAAGCCATGTACACCCAGAAACAAAAATGAACAAAGAAATTCATCAAAAACCACAATAATAAAGAAATAAAGAAGGACAAATTTACCTGCTTTCCCATCTTGATAATAACATAAGGGTCACTGCTTCTCATGTCTCTGACAGCAAGATTTACTCCTCTTTGAATGTGAATTCTTAGAAGACCCAAAAAGTTATCCATTCAAACAAAGTCTGAATCTTTTAGTCCAAATTACAATCTGCAGAAACTAGAATTTTGAGAGTGAGAAATAAGCCTATGGGGAGTTGGGTTCTTTTGTCTTTGAGAGAGCTTGTTATGTATGTGGGAGAAAAAGGCAAAGGCTGTTTGTGCTGGTAACCGAAGCCTTACCTTTTATACACACTCAAAGAAGCACTTGACAGAGTAATAAATAAAAAAAAAATATTTTGAATGTGATAGTTTGGCAGGCAAGAATCACCGTCCAGCTGGACCCAATTTTTCACTCGCCATAAATGTCAGTTTCTCGGCTTGGGAAGAACCAGCGGGTGCTGTTCACAGTGTTAAAGTTGACTGGACCGGTTTTTTGGTTTCCGGGTTGGGTTTTGGTTCTTTGGTTGGCCGCAGACAGCTCGCTCCTCTCTTTCTAAGCGCGTGACGCGCTTGGTCATTGATGGTGGCTCTCTGTTTCCATCTTCATTTTCATACAGCAGTTTTGTCCATCCTCCGAAGCTTCTGGCGGCTTCTTTCATTTTTTTTTAATTATTTTTTTATTGGCTTGATTAACAAAATAAATCCAATCTTTCCGGTAAAATTATTTGTTTCTTTAAGAAAATATTTGAAGTGAATTACACTTATTGTTTAGAAGAAAAGGATTGAGCCATAAAATTCCTTCTCATTGACAATGAGGTTGGACAATCTTATTTTTTGCTTTTAATCATCATTAACTAAACTAATAAGTAAATTTATTTATTTATTAAAAAACTAAATTTAATTTCAATTTTAATTTTAATTTTCGCGATGCCGAACGCACGCACGTGTGGTCGTGCTCCATCGTCCACACATCCCTATGTAAATCACGTGCAGTCCCAGCCCTTGATCGTGAATCAAAAGGCTCGGAAGGTTTCCATCGACACGTGTCGGTCTACTTCGACGCCGTGTGTCTTCTCGCAAAAGCTTCGTTTCTGTTGTGCAACACATATGGAGTCCTCGAGTGTGTCAGTGGAGTAAATCAGCAGCATCCACAGCATCAGCTGGAGAAACGGAGTTCAAAACTAAAGCAACTTTTTGAATTAGGTAGGAGTTCAATAATCATACCGCCTGAAATCCATTTCAATTCCATACGTTTGTAGTTGATTGTTATACATATGAGTTTGAGCTTGAACCGTTGATGGGTTTAGAAATTTATTATATGCTCAAAAGAATTCATTTTTGTGTTCTTCTGCTGCATGACTAGTATGAGCTACTTCATTGTTATCTTTAGCTTGAGAACTGAGACATTTTGCGTGGGTAATGGGTGAATTTTCATGGAGGTTGGAAACTTTGTTCTTGAATTTAAAAATATTCTCTTTATGCTCCTTTCGGTTCTTTTTATTATGTTGAATTCTCCAATGTTATGGAGAGGGAAGATTAACTGGGTCACTTCATTATTGTCTTCTATAACTATTGTAATTGAAAGTGGAATTTCATGTTTAATACGCTTTTGAATATAGTCTTAGGGGATGCATATGATTGAGTTTCAGCAAACTTTTTATGTAGTTATCTTTCTTCCAGAAGAACTTTGAGATAGGTGTACTTTAGCTGGGGCTGAGCAGGTTCGAGGATCTTTTGAATTTGATATACAATTTTTTTTTTTTTGCCTTCTCTCCGAGGTGGATTAGGAAAGACAACTGGTGGGTTTGGTATAATAATACGGGTTGTTGGTTTTTCATTTGAAGTGCCTGAGATGAGTAACATGTATTTGAAGGATTTATTTGAGTTAAAGTTCTTTCTCTTCCATGGCTTCTGCACAAATTTTTATTATGAACCTTTTTTTTATTCATCCAATCATATGAATTGCATTATTGTGACATGAAGCACATCTTGATCTGCTAGAACAAAACCCAGTACTCATTGACGCATTGTTCATTAACTTCATCTTTGTTCCCAATACTTCTGTGCAGGTTTGGTTTGAGATGCCTTGTTTATGATGAGGTACTTCCTTCGTCAAACACAAGATTCTCTAACTAATTGGTGTGGTATAGGTGCAACTATTAGTTAGAAATTTGAATATCTATTTCACTAAATGAGGCTATTTACATCATTTTTGTTCCCTCAGTTTGGCAGGAGGACTTTTCAAGATGGATATAGGTTCTGCAAAGTAAGTGTTTTGTAGTTGGAAACATTAAAAGAATGCCTTTACAAAATAGTAATTTTTACTTCCTCAAGTTAACATATTTCTGATTTCAAAACACTCTGCAAAATAATTTAGCTGATGTTTTGCTTAGTCTATGTATTTTTTAAAGGTTTATTGAACTTTAAATGAAGAAATTAATTGCTTTTGATATGCTCATGCCCTGTAAAACAACACTGTTTTATGTTTTTATATTATTTGCTGTAGTTTCTATCTGCTGCTCCACACATTTTAGTTAACATACTTCTTATTGTTATTCTGACTTCTTTTATAATCTGGATAGGTGTTGTCATGTAGAACAAGTTTCATGGTTTTCAAGGCATTCAAGAACACTAGGTTGGGAAAATGTTAACATACTTACGCCTAATGTTGCTGCCGTGAATTTGAGGTTGGGCCATCGGAGGTTGACTCAGGGTCAAACTTCCAATAGGAAGTATCCCATGAGTTCTGTCTTCTGGAGAGCGTATTCCATGCCTGTTAGTTTGGAGGAATCTTCATCACTAGAGTCAGAGAATTATCCAAGTGAGAATGATTTTGCAACAGAGAATTCACCAGAAGAGCTTCTTGCCCAACCATTAAGCAGTGATGAGGTATCAACATTGTTACTTCATTCGTTCTTCTATCGTAGAGTAAGAAAACATATGTTCTATCTTCTTCTTTGTTTCATACTTAAACAAATCAACTTCTGTCTCTTGTACATGCTACTTTTTATCTGTTTTTTTGTGCTTGTTTGTGTGTGGGTGAGTGTAAATGTGGGTGTTCAGGTTGTGTATACATCTGTGTATGTATCTACGTATGTGGTTTATGTTTATGCTCCCCTCATTTAGAGTTGTGTTTTTTTTTTTTTTTAAGTCAAACTTAGAGATTCCTAAATCTTGCTTTTTTGACGGTTGCTGATTTATCATTCATTCATTTGAATGTGGTGATATGTAGTTGTTTAGGGATGTAGTTTGGGACTCATGTAGAATTCCATTAAGAATTGTGTATCACTCTGGGGCTTCAAGTTGATAATCTTTTGAAGTGGTTTAGTGAGCTACTATGTAGATTATTGGAAGCATTTAGTAGAGCTTGAGTTATTTGTTTGTGTATTTACTTTTGGAAAGGAACGTCTCCTGATATTTGGTCTGGTTTGTAACTATTTTTGGGCGAAGGGCAGTTTTTATGGCCATGTGCTTGATTATTCTTGATTTCTTGTTTGAAATCTGTCTAAAACTTGGTATGAGGGGATCATAATGGCCTGTATCATACCTATTCTTTTTTGTCTCTCTCTCTATTAATAATAATAAGCTTTGGCATAGAATTCTTGCTAAAAATGATGGACCTAAAATTTGGGCATTGCAATGCATCTTCATTTCTTTTGTACTGTAAATGTTAAAAATTCTGATATTTCGGTGGGTGGGACCAAACTGAATGAGGTAGTGCTTGTTGTTTGCATAAACTAATGTTTTCTTAGCTTTAGCCTCACTAACTGATTACGCAGTTTTATTTGGGATTGGCATGCAATATATGTACGAATTTCATTTTTGTTCATAACTCTTATAGCTAACTCATGTTAAAACTCCATCTCAGTTGAAGTCACTGCTAGCTGATTCTGAGAGAGAAAAGCTAATCAGAAAACTAAGCGAAGCTAATCAACAAAACCGGTTCCTCAAAAGACAGGTTTGTGACCAATACAGTATGACATTTTCAGCAGCTTACATTTTATCTTATTTCCATGCTAATATGTAAATGTGTTAATATCATAAGATGTGGTTTAGTTGTATTAACGATTAAATTTAAGTAAGAGTCAATTTGGTAGTTTTGAAAAAGAGTCAATTTGGTAGTTTTGAAACTTTTTGTGGTACGAATATGAGGAGAAACGCCTCTCTAGGGTTGTGCCCTTTATTGTTAACTCTCCCTCTTTAGTATCTTTTACCCCCCTCTTTCTCTCTTTCCGGTTATTTTTAAGAACCTGGACATGCTATTATATCCTTGATTGTGTGGTTGTTCTTGTTTCAAATCTTCTTAAGCCTTTGTTCCAGGTGATTTGTTTGATTGTGAACATGTAATTTATTTATTATTACTTTTCTTATCCAGTTACTGGGAGGGTCTAGATGTGAAGACAAGTGTCAGTCTGTTATGTTGCTTGATATACATAGTTCATCCCACTTTATAAATAGATTAAGATTTGGGGGTTGTTTGTCATGTGACACTTACGGTGTAATTTGTTCTTTAATCCTTGAAAGGGGTAATTGTTACTGCCCAATACCATATCAAGATCCAACCATCACATACCCAAAGCAGTTAACTTAAATTGCATAGTTGTGTCAAATACTCATGTCCAGATCTATCCATTGCCCATATCAAGATCCACCCATCACAATTGATTTTGATTAGTCCTTTTATGATTTCCCTGTCTCTTACGCTGATTGTCAAATTTCAGTATCACTTATACCATTGTGTACAGTTGATCTTCTTCAATTAAAATGTTATCCAACTTTCTGACAGATACACCTGGTATGAGGAAAAAATGGTTCACTCATTACTTGTTGAAAACCTGTGCTGAACAGGTTGTGCAGTTGAGATGTTAATTAGATTGATTGTTGTCAAAGCTTTCGACAAACATCTTATTTTGATCTCTGATATCTATAGTTGCACAAAAAGGAGGATGCCTTGATTAACTTCAAAAGTGAACTTGCTGTCATGGAACTTGAAGTTCAGGTTAGATTATGTACTACTTTCTGTTGTCTGTAATTTATCGCTTGAGTATATTGCTCTCACTTGACTGATCGAAAGATTTATCTTGTATTTGTCTGTATATAATCTAATATTAGTCCATATTTGGACTTTTCAGTGATGGCTGTACATGTTAAAGTAACCTGGAATCTTTAATTTAAATCTTTCTTACTTATGAAGTAAACATTATTATTATATTCTTGCACTAATCAAAAACTAAAAATCATGGATTTCTGGGGTTTAAGATATCATTCAACATTTAACCACCAGTACAACCACCTCTACAACCGTAATTGCCACCACTGGGCTAGACTTTTACCCCTCTGGCCTCCTAGTTTGTTAGCATGGCCATGGCTGCAACTGACTAGAATGCTTGTGCTGCTCCATCACTGAACTCTGTAGCACTAACTGCACCATGACTCTGCTATCTGATATAGGAGAGAAAGGAAAGCTGCTAAGCTTCACTTATGGAAACCTTTTTATGGAAGGGTTAAAGGGTTTAATTTGAAAACAGGTCAAGGCTACTTACAAGGGGTTTGGTGGGTAAGATGTTGTTGGTAATCAAGAATCAGGCTGTTGAAAATTCTGGGTATCACCTCCTCCTTGAGTCGTGGGTAGTTTGTGCATAATGTAGGATAGGAAGGAATTTGGGTTGTGAAATAATGGTTTTAGTTTAGTGATGACAAATGCTGCTTATGTATGAATAAAGAACACAGTTGGGAATAATTTTGGAATATTGGATAGAGAAATAAAGGGAGATAGCTATGGGCAATGGGGACGAGGAATCAGGTACCAGGCAACAATGTGGTAATACTGAAAAGTCAAAACATCCAACATTTAATCCATGTCTGAAATTTAGATAGTAAGAAGCATATTGCTATGAAAACATACTGATGCTCCTAGAAATCTCTATATCAAACTTGAGTATGGATAGATTAGAGTCTGCAGAGAATTTTTAAAATCTTAGTTATGCGCCTGCATGTACAAATGCCTACAAATCTGAAATTGATGACTCAAATTATGAATCATTTGACTTCTTGCTTACAGAACAAGAAGCCAAACCTTTACTTGCCTCAACTGAACATGGTGTAGAAGGCAGCTAATTGATCTCTTCTTTCTTAGTTGCATCAGTTTTGTCTATTAAATACTGGTGAATCAAGGCCACATATCTACTACATTTCTTATGATAATTAACACCAGAAATTTCTATCCTCCCTGTGCTCCATTGTTCATAGTCTATTGCCTTGGTTTGATATTGAAGTCAGGTTACTTCCTATCAGCTTAAGCTTTTGAAATTGTGGGCTACTTGACATTTGTAAATTAGATTGTTGTATAACATTTGGCTTGGAAAGGAATTCATGAACACACTTTAGAAAGTGCAATGTTCTGTTCCTCCAAAAGAGAATCCTAGGAAATTTATTACTATGTTATGACTATTTTCTCTTTCTCCTGATTCCTTCAGTTGTTCCTTATGGGCAGGCATTGGTCAAACTAGCAGAAGAAATTGCTAAGTCTGTCATTCCTGAAGGGTCGAGGAAGATCAATGGAAAATATATTCAATCTCACCTTCTTTCACGGCTAGAAGGTATAATCATGTTGCTGACAGATATCTTCGGTTTTACTATAGCCTTTTCAATTTATGTTACTTCTTTCTGAATGGTGACTGTGTAATTAACAATTTTTCTTATTTGGCCATAAATAAAAATATGGAAATTGTATGATTATACTTCTTTGGGCATAATGATCTAACTTTATCAATGAGATTGTGTCTAAGTTTATAAGGTTTGACTTCTTGGTTGATAGAGTTGACTTGCTAGGTTTTTACAAATATGATTGGTCCTTAAGCTTTTATGAAGTATCATACCATTATGAGTTTTATCATGTATTTATTGAAACTCTGCTGTCTATGTCTGAAGTTGTACATAAGAAGTTGAAGGAACAGATAAAGGATGTTAATGCTGCACAATCCAAGGAGATTTCTTTATTTTGGTGTGGCATGGCTGAGGTAAGTTCTTCATGCAAGTAGAGTGTGATTCATTTTGATGATTTTTTATTCTCATGATGTAGTAAGATGGGTTGCTAACCTATCAAAGGAAAAATTTACATTAGATGTGTTCATCCCTCTGCCTTTTTTTTTTTTGGCTAAAAGTTGATCCCTCTACCTTGAAAATGGCTTTGCGCTGATGAAATTTGACCGCTCAACCTAAACAGATCCGTGGTGGAACTTTTATTAACATAAGTAGAACCTGTACAAAGTATAATGGCCTATGTTGAGACTTGAAATGGTTAAACTCTCCAATATTACACCTATACAGAGATGTTGAAAGGCTATTACAAAATGCACAAAAGTAAGACATTAGTTTCCGTACAATTTCATCTGTACCTCAGTGTCCAAATTTGTCCATTTCATTAGTGGGTAATTTTGCAATTTCACAATTAAGATCCATTCCTCTAAAAACCAAAGGTATATGCTCCATCCCCTTGTTTTTCCTATTGTAATCCAAATTATCCTGTCAAGGACAAGATTCTTTTGTATTTCCTGAAAACTCCTTAAGAGTTATGCTTTTTAAGCACTGATAATCTATGTGATGGTTTTTCGTTGCTTTTCTATTATGCAAACTAAGATAAGCATGTAACTTCCTAAAACGCATGTGAGGATTTCAATGAGTTTATAAATATTTATGATGTAGTGGGAATAATATCAATACTTTCCACTTGGTGTGTGCCATAACTAAAGCCTTTTGAATGAAGATCTTAAAATTTTTCAGAATAAATCTTTTGGCGGCTAATGTAGCGTTAATAACTGTCAATTTGTATTGGTATCAGAGCGTTCAAGTTATGGGCACATTTGATGGGTGGAGTCAAGGGGAGCATTTATCACCAGAATATACTGGTTCCTTCACCAAGTTTTCAACTACATTACTGCTGAGACCCGGAAGGTACTGTTAGTTTGTATTATGTAATTCCTTCACCTCCTCCTACTAACCGATGATTTTATGATATGAAGGTATGAAATCAAGTTCTTGATTGATGGTGAGTGGCATCTTTCGCCGGAATACCCAACTGTTGGTGAAGGCTTAACAGAAAATAACTTGTTGATTGTGGATTGAAGCTTCAAGTCTTTCAGCACTATACAATATTCTCATATTATAACTACGAATGCAGCTTCAAAATTAGTACTACCTTCTCATGCTTCTTCTGTTTTATTTAGTTGAGGTTCTGATATTTTCAGTGTGCTATAGTCTAAACTGCAAAGGTCTGCAAATAGTATTTACTTGTTTTTTTTTTTATTTTACCATAAATAAAAGAAATAAGCTTTCGGCATTTGGATGATAAAAAAAGTGAATGAAATCTCACTTTGCAGGGTTTTTTTTTATTTTTTTTATTAATTTTATAAATAAGAAATTCATTAAGCACAAAAAGGAGCCTCACAACAGAGGCTTACAGCAGAAGGCCGGCTCCTGTTTGAATACACTCATCATTCTTAGCGTAAACATGGGGAGGGAGGGATGGGAAAGACTCACCACACACCATTTTTGGGGCCTTTTTTCATAATCTATATGATATTTTGTTCTTTATTTTATTTTTTCCCCTTTTTTCTCTTTGGTGTGGTAAGCTCATTCATTTGACTTTTTCTGAAAAAGGTCGCTAAAAGTAAATGTTGTTCATTTATATGGGATTTTTAATGAAAAAGGTGACTAAGAGTAAATAATTGTAGTGTCAGAAACAAATTGTTCATTTGCATGGGACTTGTAATAAAAAAGGTGGTTAAAAATTTATTTTATTAAAAAAGACGGTTAAAAGGCAATTGTGTCATGATGAAATAGATATTATTTGCCGAGGAGAAATATAGAATATTTGGGACGTTTCATGGCGAAGATGTTAAAAATTTAATTTTCATAAAAATGGGTGAAAAGTCTTTTTTTTTCTTTTTTTTTTTTAACGAAGTGTCTATTTTTTCAAAAAAAAAAAACTCCAAAAAATAATTATATAGAGCCTTTTAATTTTCTAAGATTAAATAATTACAGAAATTATGTAATTTCTATTTTTCTTCAGACACAGATTTACGTGACTTGGCCTTTTTATGATAACACAAATTTACGTGATTCGACTGTACTTGGTGTTCGTATCCCTGAACTTTAGAAAAAGAAAAGTTTGAAAAATATATATATATAGATATAGATATAGACATATGATCACTTTTCATCTGTTTGCAGGCTGGTTTCCATATCTGCTTGATATTCGCTCTCTCTCCATTTAATGAAACTTCCAAATTATTCCCTTTCTTTTAAATCTCCATAATTGATTCTTGAATGGTCGAAAGCTCTCGCTGTTTTTTCATGCACTTTCTCCATCTCCATCAGAGGGCTACCGCGTGTACCTGCCACGCGCTGTCCTCATTCTCTACTACCTTTGGTTCTTGCAAACAAGCCTGGTACTATCGCTGCCTTGGCCTTGATCCTTAAATCCCCACACCTCCATCTCCATCATCAGATCTCTCTGTAAAAAGGCTCTGCTTTTGTCTCACTCATTTTGGGCTTTGAAAAAAAATCTTAGAGAAAAGGAAAATATAAAAATGTCGAAGAGGCCTGAGAAGAAGAACAACGGTGAGAATCAGAACGTAAAGAAGAGCAGGTTCTTGATCACAGTGAATGTTGTTGGAAGCGCAGGACCAATAAGGTTTGTGGTGAATGAGGATGATTTGGTTTCTGGGGTCATTGACACTGCTCTCAAAACATATGCCCGCGAAGGAAGGCTTCCAGTTCTTGGTTCAGATGCCAAAGATTTCCTTCTCTATTGCGCCAATGCAGAATCTGATGGTAATTTTATATACCCAGTTGCCAAAAACATCTTTTCTTTTTAATAAATTTTATTTGTGTTGGATTGTTTTCATGATGGTTTTGCTTTCATTTGATTGCATTTTGGTTTTGATTTCTGTTTCACATATTACATCAGGATTTAGGCACCCATTTCTGAATGTAATTTATATATGTCTCTGTGTGTTTTGCTCTTCCGTTAGATTCTGTGTCTATTCTGCCATCAGTTAATTTTTTTTACTATGCCTTGGCAATTTGGGATTTAGTAGTCTTAAAATCATAAGTAATTTGATATATTGTTATAGTGGTTTTACAAGTGGATTGTGTTTTGGCTTCAATGTTTTTTCTTTTTTTGTTTCCTTTTCCTTTACTACTGAGCCAGTTATGGTTTGTGTTGTACACCAAAGTACGTACCCTTTTTTCTTTTTTTTCCATTTTGTTGAACATTTTTTTTTTCCTTCTTTCTTATATGGTAGCTTTAAGCCCATTGGAAAAGATAGGATCTCATGGAGGCAGGAATTTTGTGCTATGCAAGAAGCAGAGGCAGCTACAGATGACAGAAAGAAAGCCAGATTTGATATCTCATAAGGGTGTCAGCAGCTGGAAGGCATGGCTTTACAGAGTGCTTTACTTTTAAGATAAACTAATAAAACTCATTGAGATATCTTGTTCATGGGGAAAATCATACTTGGAAAGGTTAGTTGTGGCATCGATTTCGTCACCCTCAAGAAATTCCCATTCACAATTTATTATTTTGTGGTTGTGATGAAATTAACCTCAATAATGCAATGTTGGTGATACAATGTATTTGAAGCGATCAAATTATAGGAGAAAAAACAAAATAGAGGATATATTCTCCATGAATAATTCTAATATATACCTTGCTGTATACTTTGATTGGAGTGAGCATCTCACTTTTGGAATGCATGTCTAATTGTTATTTATGTATTAATTGTTGTTTGCTAGTGTTACTGGTCCATGTACATCTGGGGAAGGTATGGTTTTATTATTTGAACAGAATAACCAATTCAGAGGATAAAGAAATGATGGGGATTAGTCGGGGAAGATTAGTGGCTAAAGAAGTTTGCTTTTGCTTTGTTGGGCGAATAAGAATATATACCTTTTGTCAAAATAGAGGCTCAGGTTCAAAAACTATAGTAGTGGTGTATTTTCCCCTATCTAGAACTCATTTAGATGTGTAAAGTACCTAATTTACTAGTTTAAGTTAGAAGATTTGAGGTTCGAAAGCTTTACCGGTACTTAATAAATTGAAGCGGTTAATTAAATTTAGTACAAAGTTTTAAAGGTGACAAAATCTATTAGGATGTTGAACCTTTACTCCAAGCTTTCCATTGCATATATGTGAATCAAACTAGTGCAAAAATATTTCAGGTGAATTACAACACTGGGAATGCCAATCTACCGTCTAACATTTTTAATGATGGTCAACAATATGTCGAGCTTGAATGTTCGGAAAATCATTGTTGAGTTTTCACAGCAGAGTCCAATGTGTGAAGCAATCAACGTAAGGGTTCTAAACACCTGAAGGTTTAAAGGTTTTATGTTTTGCTAGGACTTTCATTTCCCCATCTTTAAGCTTGATTTGAATTAAGTTGATTCTTCTTCTCTGCCATACACAGAAAGTTTTTGTCTGATCCAAGACCTTGTTTGTTTTGTAGGAATCTTTTGAATGAACAAATTTTTTATAATTTTAATTAGGTTCATATATAAATGCATGATAAGTACAAATTTTATTTTATTCTCTTAGTTTTTAGGAATGGGCAAAACAAGAACTCACCCTTTAGTCCAGCCCACAACTAATTGGAGCTGTTGTTTTAAGTTCATATCGTTGTGGGTTTTGTCATCCAGGGCTGCACAATAAGGGCCTTAAAGACTTTAAAATCTATTTATTTTTATATTTGTTTGGAAACTCGGATTATGTAAGAGGAATTAGTGGTTTTAAGTATTTAGAGAAAATTGTAAATTACCCTCTCAACTTTCACTTTTTGTCAGTTTGGCCGTGCACTTTTGTTAAAGCATTTGATATCCAAGTTCCCCTTCCTATTTTTTTTGTTTTGTTAAAATTTGATGAATGACCAAGTACCATCCAAATTGATTGCTTACATAAATTAAATATGTCAAAATTAAGAATTTTTTTAATAAAAGAGAAAGATAGCACCGATAATAATTGTTTTTATTCTTTTATTTTTATTATTATTATTATTATTATTATTATTATTATTATTATTATTATTATCGATTTTTAAATTGATAGTTATAATTTCAACATATTTTGTTTGTATAAACAGTTAATTTGATATTAGTCGGTAAAATTCGGCAAATTCTAGTAAAAGTTTTAACAATCAGGCAATTTGACATTTTGCGAAAGTCCTGAAGTAAACTTCTTCGAGGAAAAAGAAAAAAAAAAAGTACAAGAAGCAAATTGACACGAAGGTGAATATGTTAAGGGAGGTAAAATGTAATTTTTCTATATATATATATATATATATATATATATATATATATATATATATATATATATATATATTAAGTTTGGATTCCTAAATACGGATATAAATTAGGGTGGTTCCACCTATAGTCTCCATGCATGCATATCTAACTTTTCATATTTATCATCATCATCATCATTATTATTCTAAAGTAGTGTTGCCGAGCTTATATGGGCGGCCATCAGTCTTTTGGTTTGCCGCCGGGGTTCTATGACAAATTAAAAAGCCACACGGCGTCTGCACCTGACCATTGTTCCATTACATATTGATTTCCAAACTAGTGTTGCACTACATAAAGAGGGTAGGGTTTATACTAACTGCAACTTAACATTGACTTGTTTGCCCAGAAACACCACCAGTAATGGCATAGTTCAAATATTGTTATTTATGGCTTGAAGGCTAATATAAAGCTAACTAATAAAATAACAAAATGGAACTCTATTTATTGTCCAACAAAGCTAGAAAAGCAAACCAAAGCACACAGTCAAAAGGCAGTGCCATATTGCATGGTGCATGCATGGAAGAACCAAGAGGACAATTTGCAGAGTAATTAATTAATTACTTTTGTAAAAGTAAATAATAATCCTAATGATGAAAACTTAAAAGAAGAGAATCGAACCACCATTTTGCGAGTTTCTGCATGCAAAACCAAAACCAGCTCATTCATGCATAATTATTTAGTACAGCGAAAATTCAGCTTTTTATATATATTAGTTGCATGCATTGAGAAAAAGCAATATATATTAATCCATTCATTGTTGCAAATGGCCAAAAACTAAGCCAATCACCCTACGACACTTGAACCATTATTGGTTTATCTTTTCAACGTGAATTAGTACTAATCTGATGTGGTGTGTTGTCCATTAAGTAAAAACTAGCTGTGGTCAATGGTTATATGATTGCTTGCTTTCCAACTATAGAGGAATTTTGAAGCTTAAAATTAGCCAATTATATTTAATCGAAGGTGCTTTTCTATACGGAATATAGTGAAGTAAAGTAAAAGGCATTTCACATCAACCACCCTCATGGAAAGGGAAAGACTTTGCATCAAGAGTTGCTGAAAAGGACTTTGCACTTCAAAGCGGCAAGCAAGTGTAAAGAATTTCTCTCAACATTCAAGAGCTTCATATATTTTTGTTCAAACAGGGAAATGTAAATTATTATTATTATTATTATTATTATTATTATTATTATTATTGTTAATTTCTATTCAAATTGCTTTTGACTTTTTGCATGTAATTTCTAATTCACCGCACATGAGAGGTCACAGTATGAATAATAAAGCTAGGAATATGAAGAAATTTGTTCAATTTTATTTTCTAAATAAGAGAACATTATATGTTATATTAAATTGTGTTATTGGCTTACATTCAGGGTGTATTTATTTCTAATACATGAACCAATGATCTTATGCCAGATTAGTTAGGAAACAAAACGCAAAATTTTCTTTGTAGCTAACCCTAGCATTGCTGGTCACATTATTGATATTGGATAATGACAGTAATTGGCATTCTTTATTGCTTATAATAGGTGGAGAAGCCACTAAATACATATCAAACTGTTTGTTGAGCGAGCCGTTGATTCAATTGACCACCGCCCACTCTTTATTTTCTACAGCATTTTATGCTAAAATGGAGAGCATCGTCATCACAAAGTCTCATTGACATAACATGAAAAGCCGAAATATATCTTCCTTTCAAGGGCATGTATGCATGAGTACTCAACGCTTTTTTCTTCATTGCATTAATTAGAATTCAAACAGTATAATTGATTTATTTGGGTCTCACAATTTAAAATATTTAGCCTTAACCGATCATATATATAATTCAATGAAATTTTGAAATCAGAAAATGACATTTCTTGATATTTTTATTATTTGTTTTAATTTGTCAAGAAATTAATGTGGTTTTTTCCTTGCTTCGATGAACTTTTATTTATGCTTTTTTTTTTTTTTAGTTTCTCTATATTTGATGTTTAGGGGATCATGCAATTTCTAGTATACTCTTTCCTTGATTGTTTGAAATGTACGTCAATATGTGGACCAACCCAAACTAAAAAATTGAAGGATTAACATAAACAGGTACAATCACTCTCACAAAAATGGTAGTATAAACTAAATACAATATTAGTCAATTGAAAGATATAATATTTTTCGTTTGGTTTTGTATTAAAGATTTCATAAACACAATTTTCTCTTTATATATGGGAAACTTTTCCCTTTTGGAGTGCAAATAAATAACAAGATTTAAAAACTAAGTTCTTTTTTAAATTTTCTTTTAAATAGAAATTTTATGAAGGTTAATCATATTTAAAAAAAAAAAAAAATTCAGCCTTATGAAGTTTTAGTAAATTCCTTTAAAAGATAAGTATATGTTCCTTTAATCTTTAGTGTGAGCTAATATGTCATAATATTAAAGAGATAAATAATCTTGATTCCTCCAATCAAAAGCTAAAAGAATAGTCCTCACGGGACATCCCAGATAGTTAATGTCTCTGGCTTTCAATCTCCAGATTCTGAATTCGATCAGATTTGGAGAGAATGAACCCTCTTCCCTTTAGTGTGGTGTAGCGTAGAAAATTTTTATTGTTTAAAAAAAAATAAAGCTATAAGAATAATTAAAATGGTAAATTCAAAGTACGATGCTATATAACAAAATTTAATTGGATTTTCTAAAAAATAATTATTCTCTAATCTCTCTCTCTCTCTCCCGCCCAAACCAAAGCCTACAAGCAACCTAGCAAGTAAAGCTTGTTGCTTCTTGAACAAGCTACTTCGATAGGTTCATGTAAGGTAGTTTTCAAAACTCAAGGCATTTAATAGGTCATGTATATCAATCTTAAGATAACTATATTACAAGTTTATATACAGCAAAAAAAAAAAAAAATCAACTGAATAAACAAGACTTGGTCTAATTAATGAAAACATGTGCATTTCATGCTTGTATTTATTTATTTTTGTCAATTTTTGTGGAATTAAGTCCTTCCGTTGAGTGAACCCACGTGGTCTTAGTCACAATCTGTAATCACGTGACGACCCATGTGGATCACCAAAAATGATATCATTTACTCTTATTTTTTCATTTTGTATTCTACGAAAATGAATATATTTAGCGTTGCGATCTGCGGCTCTACCCAAAATTGAAACTGATCTTGAAGAGCATTGTATGTTGATTACGGCTTGCTTGCATAACCTACTTGGTACTTATTAGTGCGTCGTCATTAGTTCTTTGTGAAATCAAATTACAAACATATGTTATAACCAAGCAAAACATAATTAATTTATTGTCTTAAGTTTGGCAAATTAAAAATCCTATACTTCTTCTCTCATTTTTCCCCAATATAATTAGATTCATGTTAAGAAAAAAAAAAGAAAGTGAAACATCATATAAAGTTAGTTTTAGCTTTGATGTGAAAAATTATTTCTTTGTTATTCATTATATATAATAATTAAATTATACTAAAGATGTAAAGTACTTGGACAAAAAAAAAAAAAACTAGATACAAAGATATTACTTACTTAGGAAACATTTCATCTCCTAAGTTTTGACAAATATACATGTGTGTATGTTACTTTATATATATTTTTTTTCATATTTTTATTAAATATATAATTAAATTAAATTTTGTAATTTATACTGCATATCTGTGATAAATAAATTACCATAACCTAGTAGTTAAGTTATAACATTATATGCATTGTAAATGGAACCACCTTTAAGACAAAAATACTTTTTCTTTCTTTTTTTTTAACATAGGAAAATGTGGTACACTATTTTATTTTAAAAGAAGGGAAAATGTCAGATCTGATCAAATCCAGACTGGAGATCAAGAATTCTAATCGAATTCAAAATCTCATAATGCGAGTTCAATAACAATTGTCACTGGATCAAGTCAATGCCCGTTTTTGCCATTATTCATTTAGTAATATAACTATATTATTTTACAAAGAAATGTAAAAAGAAGGAAAAGAAAATGCATATTAGGAATATTAGTTCCTAATATGTTGGCATCATCAATATTAGTTCCCTCCAAAGTAAATGTCCAACTAAGGAAAACATTACCACTTTTTACCCTTGATTTTTACACTTATGATAAAATTAAAATCCTACTCATTTGCTCATACTTCACCAAATATAACAATATTAACATAATAATAATAATAAAATAAAGAAGCCTAGGGTCAAATTCATTATAAATTATAGTTTGCTACTCATACTAGTTCTTTTACACTAGCTGATAGAGTTCTTATCTTATACAAGGTTTAGGACTGAAAAGAAAAACTTCAGGACAACATACACATAATATTCCTCAAGTAAATTTAGATTTGTTGGTATATATATTATTATTAGTTTCATTAATTGAAAAGAAGAGATCAAACTACTATACACCCAGAAGAGTAGACTGAAGGAAGATGATAGAAAACCTTCAATCCTATTCCTTTGTATGGTTTACAACATGATGAGTTTTGCATTTAAACACACAAAATCACCAAGAAATAAATTCCAAATGAAAAGTAAAAGTGCTCAGCAAGCATCGTATGGGCGGACTCAACTCCAGGTTTGTTCCCATATATAAGAAACAACAGTTAATATGATTAAAACTAACACATGCTACCTTACCAACACCAAAAATGAAAAAACTAGGAGACGCTGTAACCACAAAGGCTTTGTTATTGGAGACTTCATGCTCACCGTTTATTGAAAAAACATGAAAAGGCAGGTTTTTTTTTTGGGTGAAAACATGAAAAGGCAGCTGACATATAAATGCACATTCCGATTTGATCCATCCTTGAAATCCGAAGGTCCAAAAAAAAAGAGAAAATAAATTACATCGAAAGAGTCTCTCATCCGATTGGCAGGGGTTAAAAAGACTGCAAGAGTGGTAAAACCAAAGCTTGATTCAATTGGTTTTTAACTGCTGTCTCTCACACTCACTCCAACTCAGTACACAGTCTCACTCAGAAACCCACACAACTCAGTCCCATGCAAATCCCTTGCATTTTACTGGTCAAATCGCCAACAAAGAAACAAAAGCCCCCCTTTCAGACATTTTGACGTTCGGTTGGATACGGGGATGTTTCTGTTCTGAAACTCAGTCGATTTGAGTTGACTCGCTGAGTTGCCAGGCTGAGGTAGCAATGAGTGGCCGAGTGTGCCAACCCAGCATTAGACTCCCATGGTTCTCTTCCACTCTGTACCCATCTCCACCTGCGAACAGAGCCAGTAACATACTAGCTTGCTTGAACGCGTTGGACCCGAGGTGGACCGGGTCGAACCCGGCCGAACTCATCCGATTCCGCCACTGAGCCAACGTCTCGTGTCGCTCAACTCGCTCCGACCCTTCGCAAGCCACCACGTTGCATATCTGCCTCCCCAAGTACACCTCCGACATGATCAGGTCCTCACTCGGCGACGATAACCCAGTCGTTGTCGTCGACGGAGACAACGACGACGATCCTTCCAACGAGTCAAACAGGTTCGAGTAGTAATGCAAAGCCTCGTTGAACCGGTCCAAGAAAACCGGTCCATTATGATTAGCTTCTTGCTCGACGATGGTGACGATCTTCGGCTTCATGGCTTTGATCGACGACAAGACCTTTTCGACAGCGCCGGGTCGGGCTAAGAGACGGTGAAGCTCGAACACGGAGTTGACAGCCACGGCCTCCACGTTTGCGGGTCGGATCTCCAGCATACCCGGTTCGATATCAGCTAAAGAATTAGCAACAAAACCACGGAACTCGAACTCAACGCCAATGGTTTCCGCCAACTGGGCAAGCTTCAGACCCACTTGTTGCAAAGCATCGGTGTTGTCTGGCTGAGGCGGTCCAATTCCGGTTAGACGGAAAGCTGGTGGACCACCGGGTCTCAATGCAAGAGCTTGCAAAAGAGCCGGCCATTGCATACCTTGTTTGAGGTCGAAATCGATGACGTGGACTCTCGTTGCTGTAGCGAAAGCTTCGAGAATCGCTTGGTTTGCTGTGAAATGAGCGAATTTGAGGTACGGACAGCTCTCATAGAAGTGCATCTGAAGAAGATCAGAGTAGGACGAGTCAAAGGAATCCTCTGGGTAAATTCTGTAAATTCGACGAGCGAGAGCTTCGGCGAAATACGTAGCAACTTTTCTCATAGCTCCGGCTTGTGACGAAGCCAGTAAGCCTATGTGCTTCACGAGCGCGTCTGCGATCTTCAGATTGTCTTGTTGAACAGCTTCTGCGCAGGCCATGAGAGTGTGGACGAGTCGAACCCCAGTTTCCTGCGAATCGACAAGGACCATAGACCGAGTCGACTCCGCCCCGGAAACGTCAATCGTTGATGAAGGTAGCAACGGCTGCGGAGGAGAAGAAGACCCAATTGAGGTTCTCAAACGCTTCCTTGTGTTCTCGCTTTCACTGGTCTGTGGGTAAGCGGCAACGCCGGGAATGGCTCTGAGATCGTACTCCGAATCGTCGTTGTAAACCCGAGATTGATTCTCAATCTGGTGATGGGAATTTGAGAAATCGATGGAGCTGATGGTGGAGGACTCGGCCGGAGGTAGCAAAGTATCGTCAATTGGTTGGGTATTGAGTTCGGAGAGCATGCTCTGAACCCAACCGGAGAGATCAGAAGGGTTGTAGTGAACGGTATCGGAAAGTTGAGAAATTCCATCTTCTTGAGCTGAACCCATGACCATCTCGAGCTGTTCGAGCTTCTGAGCAACATCGACCATGTCCGAAGACCGGACCTTGTAACCCAAAACAGCAAGCAACTCATCCATTCCGGCGCCGGCTCCGGCTTGTTGTTCTTCCTCCCAAAGCTTGCTTTTCGCACAGAACGACGAGCATTCAGTAACTTTACCAACAGAAGCACTGCTTGTAGTAGTAGGATTAGTACTACCACTACTACCGCCATAGATAGCACTAGTACCAACACCAACGCCAACACCAACACCACCACCAGCACAACTATCTCGATGATCCCTCTTCATCTTTTTTTCCTCTTTTCTCTCTGATTGTTGAAGAAGAAAGCAAAAAGCATTGAAACAAAGAAAACCACTAGAAATCGTCCATGGTGGTCAAATGGATGTCTAGCTCTGCTTGGTTTTTTGCAATAATAAAAAGTATTCTTTCTTCTTTATTTATTTATTTATTTATTTATTTGTATGCTTTTTACGAGAGAACGATAAGAAAGAGCTGCAACGGGTGAGAGGTCCAATGAAGGAACAGAAGGAACTGAGCGTGGAAGAGATAAGGAACAATGGGGGCCATAATAATGGAGATTTTTTTTTAATATTTATTTATTTTTTTAAATTGGTATGTGAGTGTATATAGACTTTTGGGGTCTCTGTGAGTGAGTGTATAAAAAGCATATGGCATAAGTGCTTAAAAGCATCAAAGAGCCGTGGCAGCACCGCAACGCGAAAAAAGATGCTGAAGATGAATGGGAGTGAGAGAGTGAGAGTGTGAGAGAGAGTGTGATATGAGGCAATATTAGTGTACAGCTCATGTAAATTAAGAATACCGTAGTCCCACCTTACGATTTACCGGATGTCAGGTGGTGGCCGTACGCCTTTTTCAAGTTGAGGGTTTTGATGGACTTACTGACTAGCGCAATTGAATTGTGGGCTCCAGCTGTATCCCATGTTGGTTTTTAGGACTTGGTACCCCACCCACGGCCCTTGGTCAGCGCGTCCATACACGCTCACTTATAATTTTCTATTGGCTATGAATAAGCGGATATTATTTAATAAATATTTCATAGCCTGTACTGTTCGATGTTGAATAAATGTTTGGTTCTTTTCTTTTCTTTTTTTAATTTTAATTTTAATTTTTTCTGGAAGAGGATTAAAAATACTAAATAAAATCACCCACATATTTTCGAAAATATATATACAATTTTTCAATTTTACATATAACTTTTTTAATTTAAAAAAAAGGAAAAACTAAAAGGAGGGTGGCATTGCAATAGAAATGAAATGTGAGCGAGCGGTTCTGTAATTTTGAAAAAATACAAAGCCACATATGAAAAATTGTTAAAATGTAGGTGGTGCTAGTGTAATTTTCTTTTTTTCCATTTTTTTATTAGTTCACGAGGTTTCACTTGAGATGAACTTAAAACATAATAATTACTTGTCATAGTTAATTATTCTAAAAGTAAAGCAAATTATGTTTATATATTAAAGAATGCTAATAAAATAATATTTTCCAAATTATCATACTGCTCGTCGAGTCATAAAATATAAAATCATTATTTTTCTTTTATTTTCATGATCAATCTTAATCCCTTTTATCTCTTGACCTTTTACTGAACTAAAATAATGGTACTTTGAATGTTGAAACAATTTACAAATTACCAAGCAAAGTTACCTTTAAAAGTTATATAATAATTTATACATATTTATGTTTTCTGAAATACATAAAGATCGATCATAATCAATTTTTGATACGTAGTACCATAGAATTATAGAATGTGACCTAATACTTTAACATTTGAAATGTTAAATACATATAAATACATATATATATATATACATATAAATACATATATATATATATATATATTATAAACAGGCGATATACTTATTGTTTGTTAGTTGTAATAGCGCTGTGGAAGTTGTGCTGCATCACCATATTGGAAGTCTTCTAAGTATGTGTTTACCTAAAAATAAATAAAAAAAAGTCTTCTAAGATATGCACTTGATTGAGAAATGTATAATGAAAAGTCTACAACAAAATCAACTTTTGAAAAGCATCTCATGAGCCACTTTTGAAAAGTAGTTGTAAAGTAGGGAGAACCAAAGGCAAAAGAAAAAGAAAAAAACACACTTCAATAATTTACCGACTGGTAATGCTGTGTTTCCTAATAATGAAATGTAAACACACTATATGTACACACTATATGTAAAAGTATAAGTTTTGTTTCTTAATTTTTATATAATATGAAAGAAAAAATGTAAAATCAGGGGAGAAAAGCAGCGTAAAAAATATTATTAATCTTTTATTTAGTTTAACGAGAATAATAAAGAAAGTTATTAACAACAACATCTCTAATGGAATACTAAAATGAATGGTAATGTTAAATTTTAATATTAATATTTATTTTTTCAATATGATAAGAATATTATGTTAATTAAAAAATGATATTATCATTCAAAAATTCATATAAAATAGAAGACCTACTATTTCATGCGTTCTTTAAAGTATTTGAACACAACTTTACAAAAATATATAAAATTAATTTTGAATTGTCACTTTTTAGCACGACTTATTAGAGTCTTATTCTATAATTTGAAATTGATATTTTAAATTAATATTGAAGATGATATATTAATATTAAATTTTAAAAATAACAATCCTATTAGAATATTTGTCGTCGAAAATGCTCTAAACCCCTCACTTATTTGGTATGTGATTAAATAAAATGAAACAATTATTTGATTTATTAGTCTACTAATCAAATAATTTTTTAATAGAGCTCAAGTAGATGAAAAATAAAAGGAATAAATAAATGGACCTTTCCTGCATTTTAAAGTTTATATATACTTTTTTTTTTTGGTAAATTTTAAGTTTATATATAATTGTATACTAGATTCACCCTACGCGAATGCTTTTGCCAATCAGATTTGAGGTACGTGCTGCTCACTTGCTTTCGCTCGCGTGATTGATCCGATCAGGGGGTCAACTATGGCTCAAACGCGACATCATGATTGGTGAGACCCAACACACCAATGAGATCGATCTTAGTGTCACAGTGTCGACACGTGGTGGCGACGTACAAGACGTGTAGTACACGCATAAGGTGCAGAGCGTTTAGTAGGGTAAAACATAATAAAGAACATGTTTTTAGCGTAGGGTCCACAATGAGGAGAAGGGGGATTCAGACGTCAACATCGAATTCTGAACCATCAGACACACTGTGGGACCTACTGAGAAATTAATTAATTAAAAAAAAAAAAAATTGAAAGCGGGGAAAGTTTTAACGACGTTACGCGGAACGGTCAGTGTGTTGTGGTTTGCTTTTTCCGTTGCTTTTTGTGTGAGAGGGGCGTCTGTATCAGGCAAGCTTAGAGGCTGACGTTTTCTATTTTTCTCTTATTTTATTATTATTATTATTATAATCTTCGAAAGTAAGTTTTTTATTTTTATGGAAATTAAAATTTAGTGTGTTTCTTTTTTTTTTTTAAATTTTTGGGGATGATGACATTGAAACCAGGAGAGGCCGCACTGACACCTTTCACTCAAAAATTGGTCCATCACCATGTGATTCTGCCACGTTAATAAGATTCCCCTTATCATGGTGGTCCCCCCTCTTCCTTCCATCACTTTTGCGGTTTTTGCCTTGTTTTCTGTTTTGATATTGTTATTCTTATTATTTTTTTTCTGAAAATTCCTTAAACGAGAACATTTGAGATTTAATGGAATATTTTATTTTTGTTAGTAGATTATTATGGGAAATTACGTTTTGATTTTTCCAAAGAAGAATTTTGATTTTCATTGTTGGATTAGAAGAAAATAGTGAAGAAATGAAAAATTAATACAAAATATAGAAATGAAAAATGTTACCTTTATGTTTCAGGAAACTATAAAAGTAAAAAATAATAATAATAAGGTAACAGGGGAGAGGAAGAGTGGATGAGAGAAGACCAAGATACTCAGAAAGGTGGATATATGGACGCTGGCCAGGTGGGTGAATCTTAGCTTTGGTATATTGAGAAAAACTCCTTCCTTAGTCTGAGAACCAGCAAGAGAAAAAATAAAAATAAAATAAAACTATCTTGTTTCTAGAAATTGTAATTTAACCCATCACATTTTTTCCAATTTAGCCCTTTACATTTCAATTCCTTCTTCTTCTTCTTCTTCTTTTTTTTTTTTAGGCCCAACGCTGCAATAGTAATTTAAAAAAAAAGTGCAAAAGTTCTGTCAAATTTAACTTTATTTAATTAAAAAATTATTTTCCAGTAAAATTTCTAAGTACTAATAAATTAATTTTTTTTTTTGAGCGTGGATGTTTAGACTCTCTCTCTCTCTATTTTTTTTTTTTTTGTAAATTCGTAGCACTTAATTCTAAGTGAATAGTTTCATTCTTTTTTAGTAAAAGGTGAATAATTTCATTTAATTAGGATTAAAAGTGTCAACTTCAAAAAAATATTCATGGTTGGCTTAAATATGTGCTGAAATTGAAACAAATAGAAATACGAAGATCAAATTTGTACTTTCAGGAGACACAGCTATAAATCCAAAAAATTCAAAATGGAGGGTCTATTATGAAATTTCAATCGAAACAAAAAAAATTAACATTAAATTGTAAACACAATTTATTGTATAGGAAAGAAAGAAAAATAAAACAATTTTCCCACTAAACTAGATTAATTGACTTTGTGTTGCAATTCATGTTTATGAGTTGAGTTTACGTTGATGTTGACCCAAGTTTCCAAAATAAAAGGCAAATTTACAGATAAATCAGTTCCACTTGATTGACTTTGAAGTATTACCAATAATTGAAAACTTACTTTTTTTTTCTTTTTTTTTTGGTGAAAGAAAACTTACTTGATACAATCACTCTTTCACATTAAAAGATATATATATATATATATATATATATTCTTTCTAGAAACTTAAGTATGAAGATGCTGAATCCATCTCATTCCACAAATTTGACATGTCAAAGAATTTTGAGAATCTTTTATTTTATTATTTATTTTATTTTATTCCTTTTGGTTGGGGGGTACGGATGGGAAAGATGAGAATCTAAATATCCACGCTCAAAAGCAGTCAAGGCATCAATGCTGACCTGGATATATATTTTCTATGAAATTAAATTATATATTATATGTTATATATAAGGTGTTTAATTAATTACTCGGAATCTGATATCAAATCAACAATTTTGACCCTGCACCAAAATAATTAATTGGTCGTTTATTAAATTAATTAGAACCACACAGACACCTTGATCTGATTTCTGATCTGTGCATGCTAATCCTCATCGTTCATAAGCTTATAACAATTATACTTTTTATTATACTCTATTTTGACTCCAGTTTTAATATGGGGCTTTGCAAAATCCTTTTTATTTATTTATTTGAGATCCTCATTTAATTTTGGTTTCAATATTATAGGTTCTGCATTTCTTTCTTTCTTTCTTTCTTTCTTTTTTTTTCTTTTTTCTTTTCAATTTAGATCTTCAATTTTAATTTTGATTTCAATGTAAGACATTCTACTTGTACTTGTAAAATAATTAACATAATTTCTTGTCTTATATTTTAAGTTTGGGCAAAAAAATTTCCTTTATCTGTGAAAAGCATAATGAGTCATCTCACAGGGTTTAGAAACAGTACTGAAACCAAAAATAAAATTGAGCACCTCAATTGAAAAGCTAGAAGATTCATAGTCCACATTGAAATCAATATACTAAATTTAAGTGTCTAGATTGGAAAAAAAAAATAAAAAAATAAAAGATGCAAAGTCTACTTTCAAACTGGGGCCAAAATAAAGGGTCCAAAATTATAGTTAAACCTAAATATAAAAAGGGGTAAATTTCAAAATAGTTCCCTTGATCACCACCATATTTTGAGAGATTGAAGTATAGCTCCTTAAAATTTGGCTAATTTACCCTTATTTGATAAAATGTATATAAACAAAAAAAAATTCTGAAAATATTCCAACCTGAGAAGTATGTTGGACAATGTTGTTTTGTTAAAAAAAAATCTGATAATAATATAATTTAAAGTATAAGCCAAAAAAAGAGAGAGGGTTAAAACTGTTATATTTGAAGTACATATATATATATATATATATATATATATATATATGTATATGTAGGACATGTGATTTAATTAAAACAAAAATGCAATGTGAGAAGGTTATAATTCAATTTTACGAAATATGGTGGCAGTAATTATGTAAAAAGGGGTCAAAATACAAGAGGAGTTTTTAAAATTTTGTAAAATAAAAATCTTACAAACTCTTTAAGCAAGCTTACCTTTTTTATTTTTCTTTTTCTATTTTCATTGACAAGTTATTGAAAACACCTTGACAAGTTTTTAAACATAATTTGTAAGAAGTTCATACCCAAATTTTAAGCTTGAGATTCAAATAAAACATTGAAAGTAGTTTAAACTACTGATGCATGAAGCTTTGATTAGATTTTGTTAGTTTAATCTCAACCATCACTAATCAACAAAATTCATTGATAACATCAAAATTCTGAAATTGAATACTTTAATCAGCTAGATTACATTATTCGTCACCTTCAATTTTGAACCATCACATTATTGTCCATTTCACATGCCACACCAATTTCTTGCATTTGTCATTGCATCCTAATACGCATGTATTCCTTTAATTTTTTTTATTTAATTTTTGGGAAGAATTTTTTGTCAAAAGAGAAATTCATAGGATTCCATTTTACGAATTAAGATCACATCAATGTGTGCCAAATTGTCGCATTATATAAACGCAAACAATAATTAACAATTAATGAACATATTCAACCTTTAACGACACTGCACATAGCGATTAAATTATATTTGATTACATATTTTGAAGCTTTTATTAATCAATAAAATTTAACATATAGTTAAACATACTTTAGCAATATTTGTGCCGGCAGAAAGCGATACAAACCAAGTAGATGCCACCAAGTGATTAAGAGCTAATTAAATCAGGCATCATTATCTAAGCTCAATTTTTAATTACTACAACTTGAAGTTGTCAATTTTCCCTAAGTACATTTTAATATATAATTTTGAATAATGATACATTATTTATTTAGAAGATTGTCAATTAATTGGTGACATCATGAAAATATTAAAGGATTAATAGACCTAATCAAATTAAGCTGATCATGAAATAAAGAATGAGTCGGTTGGTTGTGTTAGTTACTCATGGACTCATGCGTACGTGATGCATATAGAGATGGGTCATTCATTCACTGTAAGTCACTGGGAAAAGTTTATTTTTAATTTCATTTTCTAATTTTTCAAAGGGACAAGATTAATTTTGTGTAAGCTTCTCATACAAATTCACATTTGATTATACAACTAATGAATTAAAAAGGACACTATTTGGCTGCATATAGTATTTATGTAAAATTATTCGTCCCTCATGGCGCAGATCCACCATCTAAATACTCCTGCTTAGAATTCATGCCTTCAAAAAATTCTAAACATTATTATTATTACTATATTAGTTCAAATTATGAGGTCTTTCCGTGTTAGCATTTTATCATTAAAAATTATATTATCAATGTGATAATATCACAATACGACGAGTAAGATTAATTTAATAATATATGTTTCACATCTATATTTTTATATTCACATCTATAATATATACGTTTAACATCTATATTTGAGTGAGATCAAATTGCGCCTTCATTTTATTAAAAAAAAATAACTAAAATATTAAAATAATATATTATTGCTATGGGTTTAAATCAGGCCTCCTTTTCAAAATTTTGAATACAAAATGACGAGTGATTGACTTGCATTTGGTTTATTAATGTAAAAAGATTTAATGCACTTTGGTACTTTACTTTTCTCTATTTTGGCTTGTACAAGACATTGGGTCCCATAATCAGGCATGCAGTCTTGGCTGAGATGGTCTTCCACAGGCGTCACCATGTGTTATGTGTTGTGTTGTCTTCCAAATTTTGTTATGCTTTTACCCCTAATTATACTTCAATTTAATTTCAATTAGAAATGTACATGAGATGGTTTACTGTCCTAAAATACCAAATTTTAAGATATAATTAAAAAAAAAATCATCTTTATGTTTTGAACTTCATCTCAATATAGTTCTTAAATTTCATTTTACTGTAATATTTTTTTAAAGTAGTATCATTCTTGAGCTATGCATAATTAGTTCATCTATTGGTTTTTTTTTTTTTTGATAATTAAAGATTGAGGAAATTGACCAAGCCACTCACTAAATTTTGTCTATACAAACAATACAAGCGTGAATTAAATAATTGTTTTCCAAAATATTTTTTTTTTTTTGAAAAAGAAATGAAATGTTTTCGTCAACTGTTTAAACTTATTTATTTATATCAACTCATCAAAATGAATAATTTACCTTCAAAAGACTACCCAGCTGTAGGGCCAGACCTTTAAATACAAGCATATCATAGTGACATTGGTAGGACCAAATTAGGAAATGGATACAACCTCTCTTCCATGTGCATCAACATTCCTCTCAGTACAAACATGAATAATTTCTTCCATATCTTCAAAATTATATTTTATGGACCCAAAATGGAGGATGTAGATTTTGTGCCCCTTTTCTTTAAGCAGTATTGCCCTTGACATCGACAAAGTTGGAGATAAATGGATGGTGGGTTTCTTTTTCCATATGCCAATTTAGTGCTTATTATCCCAAACAAACCACACATGCATTTCCATGTGATTTTGGACATTGGGGTCCAAGTACTAATGGCCTTGAAGGATGTTGTAGGCCATATGTGAAAATTACTTTAACAAGGTTAACTTTAATTTAATTTTTTTCAAAGGAGATCTATTTCAGTGTGTACTTTTGGTCAATACTAACTAGTGCCTTATTTGTTAGGCAGGATTAAATTGAACTATTTTTCGAGTGTTTTTTATCAACTAAAATTGACAAAAATAATAAAAGTGAATTTTAAATAGAGAACAATAATATATTACCATATTATTAATTGATAAACAAATTCATTTATCAATTAAAAATGCAGCCGAGGATTAATGATTGACAAACTAATAAAAGTGAAACCCTTATTAACCATATTAAGAAAACACAAACACAAATGTGACCTTTCAGGTGGTAGTATAATAATTATTTATTATATTTTAGTATACTTTTTAAATAAATAAAAAAGATTTCAATATTAAAATTGTCGAGCTCATAATCAAATTTTACTTATATGATCACGCACTTCGTATATACTTTAAGATATACATGGCTTTTTTTTTCTTTTTTTCTTTTTTTTAATATATATATGAATTTTAAGATATACATGTTGTTGGTTGTGTTTGACTACTGTTTATCAAAAAAAAAAAAAGTAAACGGTTTGAAATAAAAAAAGGTTAAACCAGCCACAGGTAATTAACCCCTGCACACGCACATAATTATATTAATTTTTGCTCTTCGATATTTTATTTTATTTAATTTGACATTCTTTGATTTTGGTTTTCTATAATAATAAACACTTGGGATTCATGTTTGTAACAACTGATGGGTGACTCTGTAACACAATTGTAATGAGTTTATTGCGTGGAGTGATTCCATCTTTGATTTCCAAATCCATCAAATCTGGCATCCACCTGCAATTGATGCATACAAAAGCAACCATAAATAACATTGTCGGTGCCATATGTGATTCATTAAGAAGTGGTTCGAACTGGGACGCTTTGACTAGAAAATTTGGTTCCGTCGAGTTAGATGAAGTGGTTGTTGAGAAAGTGCTTTTGGAACTCAAGGAACCCATCGACGCAAAACGGGCTCTGGGTTTCTTCCACTGGTCATCGACCAGAAAAAGCTTTCAACATGGACTTCGATCTTACTCTATTACCATTCATATTCTGGTTGGAGCTCGGCTTACTTTGGATGCCAGAGCTTTGCTCGAGTCGATTGTGAAGAGAAACGCAGGAAATTCTTGCAGGTTCTCAGTGGTGGATTCACTGCTCAGTAGTTATGAGTTAACCGCTTCGAACCCATTTGTGTTTGACATGCTTGTACAGGCTTATGCCAGATTGAGAATGTTTGATATTGGATTTGATGTTTGCTGCTATTTGGATGAACATGGGTTTTCACTGACTCTCGCGAGTTTCAACACTTTGATCCACGTTGTTCAAAAATCTTGTCATAATATTCTAGTTTGGAAAGTTTATGAGCATATGATTACGAGAAGAGTATACCCAAATACAGAAACACTCAGAATCTTGATTAATGCGTTGTGCAAGGAAGGTGGGTTGAAGAAATGTGTGGATATCTTGGATAGGATTCATGGAAAGAGATGCTCTCCTTCTGTGATTGTGAATGCCAGTTTGGTTTTGAGAGTTTTAGAGGAAGGTAGAATCGAAGAAAGTATGATGTTATTAAAGAGGATGCTACACAAGAACATCGTGTTGGACTCCATTGCTTATTCCTTAATTGTTTATGCTAAAATCAAGATTGGGAATTTAGAGTCAGCATTGCAAGTGTTTGACGAAATGCTTAAAAGAGGTTTTCAACCAAACCCTTTTGTTTATACTTCGTTTATAGGTGCCCATTGCAAAGAGGGAAGAATTGAAGTGGCGAATCGCATGATGCAGGAGATGGAAAACATGGGTTTGAAGCCGTACGAAGAGACTTACAATTTTCTTATCGAGGGAAGTGCTAAAGCTGGAAGATTGGAAGCAATGTTAAGGAACTATGAGAAAATGACGAAGAGGGGTATGACACCTAGTTGTTCAGCTTTCTGTCAGATGGTTGGAAAGCTTTGTGAAAATGGAGATGTGGAAGAAGCCAATGCAAAATTGACAGCATTGTTGGAGAGAGGGTTCTTAGCAGATGAGGTTATCTACTCTTTTCTCATTGATGGGTATGCGAAAAAAGGTGAAATACAAGAAGTTCTCAAACTCTATTATGAAATGGAATACAAGTCATTTTCTCCTGGATTACCCATTTTTTCGACACTGATAAAGAGCCTCTGTCAGTGTGGGAAGCTGGAGGAAGCAGAGAAGTATTTGGGTATTATGAAAGATAGGTCTCTAGCCCCAAGTGGGTGTCTGTATGAGACACTGATTGCTGGCTACATTGAGAAGGGCAATAAGGAAAGGGCGAATTTCCTTTATAATGATATGATTTCTAAAGGGTTGAGACCTAAATGCTCCAATTTATGTGATGGTGGTACTCAGATATTGGATGGCTAGCTTCCCTGTCTGAAGCAAAACTTTACTTGCGATGTAGAGGTGAAATTAATTTTGTACTTTACGAAAATTCATGGCAAAAATGGAAAAGAAAAGAAAGTTGAATGGAAGATAGACATCTTTTCTTGTTAAATCAAACCAAAAAAAATATATATACACACACACACACACACACACACACACACACACAAATATAATAGGATTATCATGTTTATGATGTCAAAGGTTTTACAATATGGTCATTTTGTTTAATAATTTTACTTTTAAATTTTATGATGGTATGGCGCTCGTGTTTTCTACAACCTCCCTCACTCTCCCTTTTTTCTCAATTGCTATTTGTTTCTGGCTCCTTGAAAATAATAATATATTCGCTACAATTCTAGAGCAACATATTTCATTAAAATTTTCGGGTATTTGCGGTCCAACAGTTTTTGTTCCGAAGTTAATACCAGAAATTAAAGGACCAAGTTTAGAAGAGATATAAGCATAAGTAACACAATCGAAGGTGACTTGGAAAAGCAGAAGAAGAAATCTGGTGGCAGATGCAATAGCTAAAAAGTCTGTCTAGTAACTGTGTTTTAGTTTTCGATGAGTACTCTTTGGAGGCTATACCTCCTTGTATTTTGAACTTGATTTATGCGGAGCAGGCTAATGCTGCTATGTAACCTGTTTTTTCTGGGTTCTTTTTTGTGCTAATGCAATCCTTATTACCTAAAAAAAACACACAATCTACTTCTCTAATTTACAATGAAGCATCAGTAAACTCTGTGTTACGTAAGTTTGGAATAGAAATCAGTTTGATTTTTTTTGGTAATAATAGAAATCAGTTTGATTTACTAAAACCAGTACACCACTTCTAAATGTTATAAATCCATTTATAAATCATAACATGAAACATGTTCTCTTTAATTTCTATTTCATGGGAACCGTGCTGTACATATATATTTTGTTTTAAAAAAGGAAAGGGATGGTTGATTTAATTCTTACTATTATATTCAACATGCAAACCATGCATATGAAAGAAAAACAATTAAAAAATGTAATCATTGACTTCAACTTTGAAGCTATTCAATATGTATTACCCTGCGTTTTTAATAAAAAATTGGTCCTATCAGAGAAATCTGGCAAATTTCTTCCAATCAAATAGCATCTTTCTCTGTTGGAATTCCATTTTCTTCTTCATTCATCACTGTTTTATCTCAAAGTAGAGAGAGCATGGAAGAAGGGCTACTAACAAGGTCTGTGCTTGAAGAAGCAAAGTCCAAGACTGATAATGGGGTTGGTGACAATTGCAGACAAAATGATTCCCAAGCCACCATGGTTACTGTCCTTAGCTCCCTGGTCGCCCTCTTCGGCTCTCTCAGCAGCGGCTGTATTGTAAGTACTAACATCACATTATATAACTTTCTGACTGAAGTCGACTTTTTAATTATTTATCACATATTTTTGTAATTGAAGTTGGGAGGTATCTGGGTGCTGTAATTACTAATGATTCTGATTTGGTCTAGCTTAAATACTATGTTTCTTTTACTCATGAGACTTGCTAGAATTAGGCTTTAATTTGTTGCTTTTGAATGTGCTAATTGAGAGAAACTGCGTGACATAGTACTCTTCTGTGATTATAATTGATCTCATTGATGTTATTAGTGTCATTTAATCTCAAATTTTGACTAACTAATGCTGGAAAATGGAATAGATCACTATATATATATATATATATATATATATATATATATATATATATATATAAAATATGTTCCTATTTACCACTTCAATGAACATTGTTACTGCCAATTACCAAAAAAAGGTGCTATACACTTGTCGAGGAGTAGTAATTGTGTTAGTCCAGGTAGGATATTCCTCACCTGCTGAATCTGGAATTGTGGAAGACTTGGAGCTTTCTCTTGCAGCTGTAAGTATCAATGAGCTAGTTGTTAGCTTTTGCCAATATTGTAAAATTATTTCTCCCTGCCTTTTGACTGACCCTCATGAACTTGGATTGCGCAGTACTCAGTTTTCGGTTCAATCCTGACAATTGGAGGAGTGGCAGGCGGACTTGTAAATGGAAGGCTAACGGATCTCATAGGTCGTAGACATGTAAGTTTTCACATTACCTTTTATTTTGCTTCTAATTTATAAAGTTTTAATTTTGAAATAACTAATAAAATGTGGATTTTTTTTTCTTCTGTTGATATATAACATGTATGTTTTGAGGCAGACAATGTGGTTCTCTGGAATCTTCAGTATTGTAGGGTGGTTTTCGATAGCATTTGCAAAGGTATTCTCTTTCTTCCCTGCAATAATTGAAGTCCAATTTGTCCTACATATTTCATTAAGCTTTTCAAGCTGCATAAGAAGTAATACGTTTAACATTTCCAATAAATTACTAAATTTCATGTGCCACACACCAAGAAAAAAAGACCTTTTTTCCCCTTTTTCCTCTCTCCGCTGTCGCGTTTGAGTTTATCAATTCAAGAATCGATGCTTGTCGCAGAATGCTTGGTGGTTGGATTTTGGAAGGCTGTTATTGGGGTTTACAAACGCGCTAAATCACTACGTAGTATGTGCAATGAGGTCCTGACTATCAGCTTACGTTCGTGCACCTTGCATAGACAATAATCAAATTCTTGTTCCTATATAGGTGACTGTATATGTTGCTGAGATAACACCAAAAGATTTTCGAGGAAGATATGCTTCAGCTACTCAGGTATAGTTTGATCATTATGTCTTTGTTAGGTATGCATATGTACTGATCCCTTTAACTCCAATCCTACATTTTTTTTATTTGAACAGTTGATGACTTGTTGCGGTATTTCATTAGTTTACTTCATCGGAAATGTTGTTACCTGGCGCACCATGGCAGTACTTAGTAATTTGTTTGTTTGTACCCCGTACTAATCTGATCCAAAATGAAATTATAGACTTTCTCTACTAATTGATTTTGGTTTCAGGTGCCATTCCATCTCTGCTACAAATTTTTGGATTATTTTTCATTCCAGAGTCTCCTAGATGGTTGGTGAGTTCAATAAACAATTTTCATGAAGACAAACAAAGAAAAGAAAGAGCCTTAAATAAGTGTTTCTATCAGAAAAAATGCTATGATCCCAAGACCCAAAACATCCAAAAAAAATAAGAAAAAAGAGGAGCTTGAAGTCCAATTGCATATTTGGGCAAAAGAAGTTCCCATGTGAAGTTCAACTGATTATCAGAAACTTTAGTTTTGTAGGCAAAAGTTGGTAGATACATAGAGCTAGAAGGTACTCTGCAGTCACTTAGGGGAAAGAATGCTGATGTTTCTCAAGAAGCAGCTGATGTCATTGTAATTCTCTTATTTCCATCTTCTCTTATATATGAAAGAGTATCAGAAAATCCTTTTATTCTTGGTAATATCCTTTCTTTGGCAGGAAGTTACAGAAAAGTTTATGCAGCAATCTGAAAGTATTTTACACTTGTTCCAGAGGAGATATACTCGTTTACTCATTGTGAGCTGCCTTGACTAGAAATGCAATATTGATTTAATTGAAATATAGTGCAAAACCTTTATATTCTAGAGTTTTTTACTTTATTCCTCGTATGACTTAAATTTGTTGAGGTTGGAGCTGGTCTGATGATACTGCAACAACTTTCGGGTTCCAGTGCAATTCTTTTCTATTCAAGCTCTATTTTTTTAGATGCTGGTAATCACAAGATTCTTAGAATTGTTTCCTATAAGTTAAAAAAATACATTAATAAGACAATATTTGGTTCTCTATTTTGACAGGTTTTTCAAGGAGTATTGGGACTATATCAATGTCAATTATCCAGGTACTTGGGTTGAGTAATATCTGCATGTGAATGTAAGATTCTTTTACTTGCACATCTCATATGGGTACATATTCACTTGTAGATTCCTTCTGCTACATTGAGTGTACTCTTGATAGATAAATCGGGAAGGCGACCACTTCTACTGGTTAGAAATGCTAAAATTTTAAAAATTGTCTCAAGTTTGTGATATAGTCATGTAGATGATTAAAATGTCGTACCAATTTATGTAGTTTTCTGCAGCTGGAATATGTTTGAGTACTTTTGTTCTAGGCTTGTCGTTCTGCTTTCAGGTCTATCCTAAGATCCTTTTTCCTTCTCCATTTGTGGTGGGTTTCCTCTATACAGAAATTATCAAACTATACTTACAATTTGTTATGTACAGGGCCTCCACTTGTTGAAGGAGCTCACTCCCACATTGGTGTATATTGCCATGCTGGTACATAAATATAGCAGGACAAAGTACACTGTACACTTCATGGAAAATATACACTATTTTTTAACTATCTCGACGTCTCTGCTAATCATATAGTAGTGTTGAGAAGTTTGGATTAAACCCAAAACTAGAAGTTGGCTTCAATGTCTATTAAACTTGTTACAAGACATTTTTAACGCTAACTTGTGTATAATGTTGACAAATTTGCTAATGAACTCAGGGGTTCAGTGTAGCATTCACAATGGGCATGGCAGGATTACCGTGGGTTGTAATATCGGAGGTAACATGTACTTTTTATTTTGCAAATTATTATCAGAAGGGTATGACATGAAATAGTAAAGTTGATAACTTGTTTGGATGTATTTTCCACTTCAGATATTCCCTATAAATGTGAAGGGTTTAGCAGGAAGCTTTGCGACAATAACATGCTATTTCTTTTCTTGGATATGCACGTACACCTTCAAATTTATGATGGATTGGACCTCAGCCGGTATAACAACTCTTTCTCCCTTGCAATTTTCCTAGTGTTAATTTCTTGCTCTTCCTGTATACTAATATATCTGATATGCATAATATTACAACAGGAACCTTTTTCATCTTCTCGGCCTTTTGTGGTTTAGCAGTTGTTTTCGTAGCAAAGCTGGTACCAGAGACTAAAGGGAGAACTTTAGAAGAAATACAAGCATCAATAGCTCAGTTTTGATTCTCCAATTCACATCAACTTAATTCCCATATCTATTATGGAATATATATTTGGGTTTAAAGGACTAGCTGGTCTCATATCTATAACTTATTTGTGTGTTTAATTTATTGGATGGAAGAAATTTGCATGAAGTTACGTACATTGACTAGTTTATAGCATTGATGTTGAAGTGTCAATAATATGTAATCAACGATTTGGTTATTATTTTTGGTTCTATCCCTTTTCTGTATCATGCTGTGTTCCTCAACCCAATGTTCTAGTAATACGTAATCTTCTGTGCTATTATGGTGTACGCTCTGAAGTTTGAAGGTTAAAAGGAAAACCAAAAACTAAGCACCACTCCACAGAGAAAAATCCAACTAAATTAAAATGGCAATGTGATGATAGTTCAATAAACCACCCACTACTTTGACCCTAGTCTCAGTCAGTCTATTAACCAAGATTAAGGTGTTTTTTTTATTGACTCTCAACAAATTAAGATGAACAGTGTCATTTTTTCTTTCTTTCAATATTTGGTTATATATATATGTATGTGTATATATTTTACCTTAAATGTCCAATTTAAGTGAGACATTTAAAATAGATTGAAAATAAAATAGAGTCCGAAGGGAAATAAAATATAATTTGAAGGTGAAGTTTATGTTAAAATTGAAAGCAATTTTACGAATGTGAAAAATCAGTAAATTAGAGGGTAAGTTTCTAAAATTATAACTTTCTAAATTTGTCCATTCAAGTTCAGCATGTACGTATACATGTCATAGAACCTAAGACTTGTAATAAAAACGAAAAAATTCATCAAATTACTTATAATTGTGCCTACATGACGACAGCGACTGGTAAAGTCACTTTCTTCATATAATAATGATAGCGCCATATATATATATATATATATATATATATATATATATATATATTATTATTATTTTCTCCAATGAAAATTGATTAATAACCCACCTAACCTGATAAAAATAATTCATTGGCTTTCTTCCAAATGTACGCATCAAGAAATCAAGCAAAAGACGTAGAGAGAGTCAGAGAGAGCATGGAAGAAGGGCTACTTACAGAGTCTCTGCTTGAAGAAGCAAAGTCCAAGACTGATAATGGGCTTGATGACAATTGCAGACCAAGTCGGTCCCAAGCCACTATTGCTACTGTCCTGAGCACCATTGTTGCTCTCTTCGGTTCTCTCAGCAGTGGCTGTATTGTAAGTACTAACATTCTATCTTTTTATTTTTTTGGCCCTGATCATGCTTTTACGAAGCATCTGGGCATTATTTATTATTCATGGTCCTGATTTTGTCTAGTTCAAACACTTTGTGTGTTTTTTAACTCATGACACTTGCCAGGATTAGGTTTTAGTTTGTTGCTTATAGAGAGAAACTGCTTACCATTGTACTCTTCAGTTATTATAATCATATTATTAATCTCATTGGTGTCGTCATTTAATCTCCATTTTTGACCAACTAATACTGGAAATTGTAATAGTTCACTATATAATATATATATATATATATATATATATATATTGCTTCTATTTACCACTACAATGATCATTGTTACTGCCAAAGCCAATTACCAAAGGTTTGTACTCCAATTAATCTCCAAATACCCAATTACCAAAGAAAGGTGTTATCATTTATGAAGGAGCAGTAATTGTGTTAATGCAGTTAGGATATTCCTCACCTGCTGAATCTGGAATTGTGGAAGACTTGGAGCTTCCAGTTGCAGCTGTAAGTATCAATGAGCAAGTTTTTAGCTTTTGTTATATAAAAAAATTACCTCTCCCTGCCATTGATTAAACCTCTTGAATTTTGGATTGTAAAGTACTCAGTTTTCGGTTCAATACTGACAATTGGGGGAATGGTAGGTGGACTTGTTAACGGAAGGATAACAGATATCATAGGTCGTAGAGGTGTAAGTTTTTGTACCCTTTAGTTTACTACTAGTTTATATCGTTTAATTTTGAAATAACTGATAAGATGTGGGGTGTTTTTGCTCCTGTTGATATATATCATATATATTTTGAGGCAGACAATGTGGTTCTCTGGAATCTTCAGTATTGTGGGGTGGTTTTTGATAGCATTTGCTAAGTTATCCTCTTCCCCACAATAATTGTAGTCCATTTTATCTTACATATTTAATTAAGCTTTTCAAGCTGCATAAGGAGTTATATGTTTGACATTTACAATCAATTATTAAATTTCAAGTGCCAACGCTTATTCTCACCAAGTGCATGTTTTTTTCCTCTTTCTCTCTTCACTGCTGCGTCTTAATTAATCATTTCAAGACTCAATGCTTGTCGCAGAATGCTTGGTGGTTGGATTCTGGAAGGCTGTCATTGGGGTTTGCAGCCGCACTAAATCACTACGTAGTAGGTGCAATGTGTGAGATGCCTATGTAATTATAGCTTGTCCGGCCATTAGTCAAGCCCATACTTGGTAGCTTATGTCTCCTCGAACATTTTGATGTTTTAAGTTTTGTTTGTAATTTTCTCTTCTTATCCTCATTGTAATGTTTCCTGTTAATTAAGCTCTTTAGTGACTAGTGAAATTGAGCAGCATACTTTTAATTGCTTGTGGTCGAGATATCAATAAAAAGTGCATTTCATATCGATCGTTGCCTTTGTGAGCTTGTCCCGTTTAATTTGATGTTGCTTGCTTTGTGCTTGCACAATACTAATATCGTGTGGGTTATTTGTTTTACGAGGGACATTGTGTTGGCTTACTAATAGAAACTGCTATCGAGCCAAAGCATCGAGGTGGCCATAAGCATGTCGAGGATCACAAATCAACAACGATTCGATTTACGACCAACATAGATCATACCTAGCGGTTGGATAATTTAATTGAGCCTCGAGTTGGATGAGCTTCGTCAGTGAGGCATTACTAGCTAGCCCTTCTTTGCAAACAAGTTGACAAGGGTTGTTGTGGACATAGATTGCGGATCAGCACCAAGGTGAATGTCACCATGGTTGCTATTGAAAATCATATAGACTATATATCAAAGTATATATGAAGGAGCTCGAAAATTTCTTGCAATATTTTCTAGCGGTGAAGCCAAACTTACAAAATTGACAATGGCATGACTGGAGGACCAAGTATGTCGATATACAAGAAAATAGATCGTTATCAATACTGGGAGACTGAAGAAGGAACTCAAAGCTCACCGAGAATGTTGACCTATGTGAAGGCA
This sequence comes from Rhamnella rubrinervis, assembly GCA_007844105.2. Classification (NCBI taxonomy): domain Eukaryota; kingdom Viridiplantae; phylum Streptophyta; class Magnoliopsida; order Rosales; family Rhamnaceae; genus Rhamnella; species Rhamnella rubrinervis. The sequence continues at coordinate 11,849,187 of CM017582.2, read as the reverse complement.
TTCACTCATGCTGACATCGTGACATGTCCAGAAAGATAAATTATTCTATTTGCCTTGAATCGAAAGTGGGGAGGTGATAGAAGGACCATCGAATTCAAATGCATATGGCCAAATCCTTGACCCATGTCTTGCTTTTTATGTAACGGACCACATAGTGGCGAATGTCTCCTGGCTTTAAATGCTTTACAAGCTTCACCAAGTGAGGAGAATGCGAAGAGGAAGAGGAAGAGCCTACAGATTTCTGAGCCATGAAGAAACAAATGGTTGAAACGAGAGTGGCTATGTTTGTGGAAGCCACCATTGATGGTTTACAATTTTATCTGATTGTTGAGAAGGACAATTTGGCAAAACAAGTACCGATAAAACTAGGCCCAGGAAGGGCATACCAACATGATCAGCGGTACCCATGGGCGACATGGGCATGGAGTTTCTAATAGAACAAAAGCAATTCCTATTACGAATAGTTTGATTATGATGGGAGAAACTAGTTGTTCTGAAAATAAAAAGCCGGATGATTCAAATTTTTGAATTTGTTCATATGTTGCTTGTGATAGAGGCGTAGATGTCATGGGATAAAAAGGCCTTGTATAGACCATGAGATTGAACTCATGGAATGGTAGCGGAATTAAAACAACTAGAAGAAATAAGGCCATTACCAGTTGTTCGATGGGAGCTTACGGTTGTGCGTGGACTATCGAGCTCAATAAGGTTCGCAATAAATACCTATCCTTGATAGCGGACTATTTGACCAACTTAGTGGTGCAAATATTTCACAAAGCTAGACTTGAGATCGGTACTATTGCTGAAGGAGATTTGACTAGGCTTATGAGTTTTGGTGATGCCATTTGGATTTACATTTTGTACATTAATGAACCAAGTGTTCCACGACTATCTTGACAAGTTGTTGTGGTCTATTTGGATGACATTGTAATCTATGTAGAAGAGTGGCACATTGAAGGTGTTCCAGGCTTGGAAGAACAAACTCTTTGTGAAGAAAGAGAAATGCTCTTTGGACCAAATCAAGTTCCTAGGCCACATTATTATCCAGAATGGATTTGGATAAGGTGAGGCAATCAAGAGTGGAAGACACCTACCAATGTCGGGAGATCGATCGTTCCTCTAATTACTAATTGAAGGCTTCAGGAAGGGGTAGCGTGAATGGAGTGATCAATGTCAAACCTCATTTGAAGACCTCATGATCTAGCTCTTCCGGACATCACGAAGCCATTTGAAATACAAACGGAATTTTGCTTTGGGAGGGTTTTACTTGAAGGTCACCCAGTTGCATAAAGTAGAAAATTATCGAAGAATTATACTAGATGCTAGCGGTCATCCATTGTTTGAGAACATGGAGACATTACATGGGGTCGAAATTCATTGTGAGACGACTCAGTGAGTCATTTCTTCAAAATTATCTTCCGAAATCACCAGAGTTTGATTTTCATTTTGAGCATTAATGCTTTAAGTGAACTTTTACTTGTCATAGCATTATTTCACATCCGTATAAAGGAGCACTGGAAGGACCCGTAGCTCAAAATATACTTCGCCTTGGGAAGAAGATGGTCTACTGCATGGAGATTTGAGAGAACCTACTAGGAATGCCACGATACTCATGGGCGGGACAAGAACTCGTTGATCAAGCAAGGGTATTATTTTGGATGGCGTGATGGACTACACTAGAACTTGCCTTACATGCCAACAAGATCATTGCTAGAGGCATGGGAGAGTGTGTCCCTGATTTCATAAATGGCATGGGATTTTCAAGCATACTAGTGATCATTGATAGATTCTCAAAGTATGCCACTTTCATATCCTTGCTTATTCTTCAAGTTTGTAGTCAGTATTGGGGTTCATTGTGATCGAGAGGTTTAGGGAATTTTTGGAAGGATCTTTAACCTCCTGGGTCACAACTAAATATCTCATTTACCACAATAGAGATTCAACTGGAAGAATACTTACGCCACTTTGTCTCAAAAGAATTGGCGAACTATTGGATGCGTCAAAGAGAGCCCGTTTGAGATAGTGAATGGAGAATCCTTTATTGCCCATGTGGACAATTAATGGAAGGAATCCTAGAGCTTTCAACTTCACTAAGGATTGGAAAAATAATGTGGCTCGAGCTTACTTGGAGAAGGCATGCCCAAGTATAGCTTGTGCCATTAGTGCCATACTTGGTAGCTTATGTCTCCTAACATTTTGATGTTTCTAAGTTTTGTTTGTAATTTTCTTCTTATGTCTCCTCGAGCATTGTAATGTTTTTGTCACAAAGCCGGTTAATTAAGCTCTTTACGGAGGGTGACTAGTCAATGTTGGGCTAGGCATAGGTAAGGGGCTTTTAATATGTGGCCTGTACTCTTACCATCGAGATATCAATAAAAGTGCATTTCATATCGACGTTGCCTTTGTGAGCTTGTCCGTTTAAGTCCATATTTTAATTCTGTGTTGCTTGCTTTGTGCTTGCACAATACTAATATCGTGTGGGTTATTTGTTTTCGAGGACATTGTCGGTTGGCTTACTACTTTCACTACAGTGCCAAAGGCTTAGGCCGTGACACAATGGGATCCTGCCCATCAGTTTTATTTCTGTACACCATACATATACAATAATCAAATTCTTGTTCCTAAATAGGTACCTGTATATGTTGCTGAAATAACACCAAAAGAGTTTCGAGGAAGATTTACTGCAGCTACTCGGTATAGTTTGATCATTATGATATTGATATGTATTTATATATGCTTATTTCTTTAATTCCAATCCTACAATTTGTTAACAAAACAGTTGTTGACTTCTTGCGGCATTGCACTAGTTTACTTCATTGGAAATGCTGTTACTTGGCGCACCTTGGCAGTAATTGGTAATCTGTTTGTTTGTACCCTGTACTAATCTGATCCAGAATTAAATTAGACTTTTTCTACTTACTGATTTTGGTTTCAGGTGCGATTCCTTCTCTTCTACAAATTTTTGGAATATTTTTTATTCCAGAGTCTCCTGGATTGTTGGTGAGTCCAATGTACAATTTCATGAAGACAACAAAGAAAAGGAAGAACCTTGAATACATGTTACTTTTAGAGGACACTATGAGCCCCACAATCCTACACAAATAAGTGTTGAGATAAGTAGTTTATATATATATGATCCACTTCCTATTAGCTTAAGCTTTTTTTAATAATGGTAATTCAAAATGTTATTAGAGTCTAAAGGTCCGTAAGGTCCAGTGTTGAAATCACACTATGACTGATTAAAAAGAATTTAACGGACCAAATTTGTCCCAAAAGATGGAATGACCCACACATGAGGGAGAGTGTTGAGACAAATATTAAACACATATTGATCCCACTTCCTTTCAGCCGAAGTTTTTCAAGTTTTTGGGAACAGTAGTAATTCAACTATTAGAAACAAGAAAAAGCTCAAAACTATTTCCAGTTGTATATATGGACAAAATAAAGTTCCCATAGGCAGTTCAAATGACTGTCAGAATTATTTTTGTAGGCAAACTTGGTAAATACAAAGAGCTCGAAGCTACTCTGCAGTCTCTTAGGGAAAGAATGCTGATGTTTCTCAAGAAGTGGCTGATGTCATTGTAATTCTCTTATTTCACTTTGTTTAATCTTACATATGAAATTGTATCAAAAGATCCTTTTATTCTTGGAAATATTTTTATTTGTGTAGTTTAAGTAGCCTTTAAATACATAAGAAAGAAAAATTCTCCAATTTTATTGCAGGATTTTACAGAAATGTTTCTGCAGCAATCTGAAAGCATTTTTGACTTGTTCCGGTGGAGATATGCTCGTTCACTTATTGTCAGCAGCCTTAACTAGAAATGCAATAATGATTTAGCTGAAATATAGTTCAAAAACTTTCTTTTCAAGAGTTTCTGACTTTTTCCTAGCATGATTATCCATTGAGGGTGGAGCTGGGCTTATTATACTGCAACAACTTTCGGGGGCCAATGCAATTCTTTTCTATTCAAGCTCTATTTTCATAGATGCTGGTAATCAAAGGTTTCTAAGAATTGTTTCATATAAGTTAAAGTTTAATAAAATACATTAATAAAACACAATTTGTATCTCTACTTTGACAGGTTTTTCAAGTAGTATTGGGACTATTTCAATGTCACTTATCCAGGTATCGAGGTTTTGTAATATCTGCATATGAATGTAAGATTCTTTACATGCATCTCAGATGGGTACGTATTCACTTGTAGATTCCTTCTGTTACATTGAGTGTACTCTTGACAGATACATCAGGAAGGCAACCACTTCTACTGGTTAGAAATGCTAAAAGTTTAAAAATTGTCTCAAGTTTGTGACATAGTCATGTAGATGATTAAAATGTTAGGTACAACAATTTATGTAGATTTCTGCAGCTGGAATGTGTTTGAGTGGCTTTCTTCTGGGCTTGTTCTTCTGCTTTCAGGTCTATTTCAAAATCCCTTTCACTTCTCCATTTGTGGTGGATTTTCCTCTACTCTACATACATATTATCAAACTCTAATACTTTATTTTGTTATGTGCAGGGTGTCCACCTGTTAAAGGAGCTCACTCCCACATTGATTTATATTGGCATACTGGTATATAAATACAACAGGAACTAAGCACACACTCTTCTTGATTAGGTCAAATTATGCTGATAATAACCTGGGAGTTTAATTAATTCTTTTAACCATCTCAACATCACTGCTTATTTAGATCATGATCTGTCTGCTTTTAGAGCATGAAGTGTTGAGAAAAAAGTATGAATTGTAAATTCTTGGCGTAGCGGAAGTAAAATAGCTCGCAGCTTAGGCGAGGAACACACTCAATCACACGGAAACACAAGAACACTAGGTTCTGCAGTAAATTCTGCTGAATAATTTGCTAAAAATATGAAAAGAGTCCTCCAAAACTAACAGCTGCTCCCTTTTATAATAAACCCTAAACAAATCCTAACCCAACTAGGAAACTAGAAACTAACACCCAAAAGGGTAAAACGGTAATTGAAAATAAGACTTAATTAAAAGCATAAAACAAAATTAAACAACTAAATTAGTAGAGCTTCTGCCGTGTGCTACATCAATCCCCTCCACTTGAAAGAGGTACCCTATCTTCAAGTTGGGTTCATGTCTATTAAACTCACAAGACATTTTTTATATGAGTTATAAACAACTTTATAATGTTGACATATTAGCTAATGAATTCAGGGATACAGTGTAGCAGTCACAATTGGCATGGCAGGATTACCCTGGGTTATAATTTCAGAGGTTATATGTATATACAATTTTCTTTTCCTTTTTTTTCTAATGCCTAATTCTGCGATATAAAATGATAAAGTTGATAACTTGTTTGGATGTATTTTCCAATTCAGATATTCCCTATAAATATCAAGGGTTCAGCAGGGAGCCTTATGACTCTAACAAACTATTCCTTTTCTTGGATATCTACATACACCTTCAAATTTATGATGGAATGGAGCTCATCTGGTATACTATTTCAACTTTGCTTGCTTTTTTTTCCTTCTATTTCTTGCTCTTTCCTAGACAATAATATATGCTCAAATAATGCCACAGGAACATTTTTCATGATCTCGGGTATTTGCGGTTTAACTGTTGTTTTCGTTGCAAAGCTGGTACCAGAGACTAAAGGTAGAACTTTAGAAGAAATACAAGCATCAATAACGCAGATTTAATTCTGTAATAACATCGACATAATTCTCATATCTATGATGGAATATGTATTTGGGTTTACAGGGCTAGCTGGTCTAAAATCTATTACTTACGTATATTTGTTAAGTTATTCATTTGTGTGCTTGTTGGATGGAAGAAATATGAAGTTACATACATTAATTAGTTTATAGCATTGTTAAGTGTCATAATATATATGTAAACAACAATTTGGTTATTCTTTTTGGTTATCTTAACTAAGTGGATTATTGATCATCAGTGGATGTTATATTGCAAATGAAGTATATGTAATGTGTGTGTGTGTATCAACATTCCTCTTCCATATTGAACATCATTTTATCTGCAAAGTATCATGTTTTATGATTATACTGCAAGTGAAGTTTACATCTTGCAGTTCAGTAATATATTTTGGCAAATAAATAAACAAATGTTGATTCTGCTGCTGGTAAAATTACTTGTGTTTAGTGAGTAGCAATTGGCAAATGAGCTCAACTAGTTATGATTGTATCATCGTCTTCCTCATCGTCCACTCTGTTTTGCTATCAAATCAAAGCTGCAGCTATACATTCTCTTGTTGACTTGGATATCTAAAAAGACATTTCCCATTTGGCTTTGCACTTTGTTTATTTCATCAAGCCAAGAGCCCTATATATGTTTACAATATTTCTAATTTAAAGGAGAGGGGGTGTGACGTTCGAACTCACAACTTCATGGGTGCAAGTGTGAGGAGCATATCACTAAATTTGAAGTGAGCACGGAGATACATAGCTGGACCATTTCGTAACAGAAGTGCTCAACACAAGTCACAATGGCTCTTCTAATAATTGTCCTACGTATAGTAAAGAAAAGTTGAGTTCACCATTGCCTACACCTCTAGATCGAAATATTATTTAATAGAGATGGTCTTGCATATATGACAGTTTCTAAGGATGGATATTTAAATCAAAGATAACGATTACAAAATATAAGAAAGATAAAAGAAAAAAGAAAAAGAATAAATAAATAAAGCAAGCCTGCAATGCTTTGAAAATTTTCAATGATTTCATTATGCCTCAGTATACTTAAAAACTAAACTTCTTGCATCACTGAAAATTTTACAATTCATTTTCAGGGTACCACTATCAATAATATATATAATTAATGCGGCGGGTCTGCCGGCACCACTCGTTGAGATAGTCTTGCATAGAGGTTTTAAAGAATTAGCATAGATTAAGGTTTTAATTCATCGACTTCCACCAAATTAGGATGCCAACAAGTGGCAAGAAAATAGAAACAGAGTAAAAAAAAACAAAACAAAAGCAGTACTTGTTCATTGAGTAGTTGGAAACGCGTAGACATGGATGGCTCCAGCAACCTCGGCCACAACAATAGGTAACTCGTACATTGGAGGCCTTGATTGCCACTTTTATTTTATTTTATTTATTTATTTATAATCGAAATAAATAAATACTCTCTGATCATTTTATATCTTTGTTGATTTGTATGTGATGGAAGATATTAATTTACAGCACAAATGTGTGTGAACTCCAGAAACATGATTAGAGCCGCAAACATATTTAAATTTGACGGGATAACTGCCTTTAAGTTTGTTCATACAAATACAATATTAAAGCTAAGAAAAGGCTTGCAAAATCATATCACGATTATGAGATGAGAATTAAGATGTAGGCGCCACTCCAAAATCATCAATTTCAACAGCCAATTACCTTCTTGTACTTTTGAAACAATCATTAACATGAGCTTAGAATTCCATATATATGTATAACATCCAACTTAATTCACTAAAATGTTCCTCCTTTTTCATTTTTGGTTTTTCTAAAGGTTCAACCATAATGTGATTATAATGTATGTTTAATTTTATTATTTATTTTTTCCTTTGAATGCGGAAATACTAGTGCTAACACTCATAAATGGTAGAAAAAACTATACCCACACACACCCCACCTCACTCCACATGCAAAAGGAAAATAATTCCTAAAAGACGACAACAACATTTATGTCATGGCAGCTTCAATTATTTGGTTTCTTATTACTCGGAACAAAATATTATCCATGTTGATGAAAATGAAGTCATCGGTAACGAATCTATGATACGATTCATAATGCCATTTATGGGACAATCGGAGAAGGAAAATATGTTAATTTCAAGAGACGGACATTATACTCAATGTTCCAAACTTTCTACTAGTTTATTCATTAAAACAAACGAACTGTGGCCTTTTCTTTTTTTATGATCCTCTCCAATCATCCTTAACAGTGTATGCTTGTGTTTCTCTAAACACCTTGGTTGTTCTCACAAGAGTTGTTACATCTCTAGCAGTTGTATTAATTCTAGCTATTCCTATGCTCAGCCAAGCTAGTCCCCGGTGCATAGAGAGGGAGAGACAAGCTCTCCTAAGCTTCCAACAAGGAGTTATAGACCACTATAATCGTCTATCCTCGGGGACAACCATTAGAGAAGATTGTTGTGCATGGTATGGAATAACGTGTGACAACCGAACCAATCGTGTCATCACGCTTGATCTTAATCCTTTTAGTCATGGCGATGCTTGGTATTCTATTGGCGGCGACATAGACTCCTCTCTGGTTGAATTACGGAATTTGAAGCATTTGGATCTCAGTTTCAATGATTTCACGAGGATTCCAAAGTATATTGGTTCTCTCACGAAGGTCACATATCTCAATCTTGCAAGGAATAATGGAATGAGTGGAAGTATTCCGTCACAAATTGGGAACCTCACCGGCTTGCGTTGGCTTGATCTTTGCAATAACGTGCCGACTGTTGAAAGCCTTGAATGGCTTAATAACCTTTAGGATAGCCAGAACGTTTGCTGTAAGAGTTCCTCGTCAAAGAACCCCCTTGGAAATCAGTGCCTAATATTGGAGCATTCTCATATGATCTAGAAGAGCTATTTCTTGATGGAAATTCGTTCGAGGGTCCATTGCCCGAATCTTACAAAGTTGTCGCCAACAACCAGTTAAATGGTAGTTCAAGAGACAGTGTTGGTCACCTTCACAGTGTCGAAATCTTGGATGTTTCCTTAAATTCTTTCACCGGGGCAGTCTCAGAACTCCACCTAGAGAAGCTTTCCGAATTAAAGACTCTAGACTTGTCCCTTAGCCCTTTGACATCGAATTTTAGCTCCAACTGGGTTCCTCCTTTCCAACTAAATACCATGGCATTGTCTTCTTGCAAGTTTGGTCCGCAGTTTCCTAACTGGCTTCGTAACCAATTTAATCTTTTCTATCTTGATACCTCCGACAATGTGATTTCACAGCCTATACCCAATTGGTTTTGTAATGTTTCTTCCAAATTGCAATATCTATACCTCTCATTCAACTACATCAATGGTATGATGCCAAATTTTCCTTTGACATCTACTTTCGACCGTGAAGTCGATTTGAGTTGCAACCAAATTCATGGTCTAATCCCACCTTCACTTTCCAATGCAACTGAACCGAATCTCTCAAACAACGTGTTCACAAAGTTGGAGCATTTCTTATGTAAAACAACAACATATAGGGAAACAATTTTGCTTGACCTTTCTAACAATTTATTATCTGGAAACCTTCCTTATTGTTGGTTGTACTGGAGCTGGAAATTGATTACACTCAAATCTGGAGAACAGCAATTTTTCTGGAATCATTCCTGGTTTAATTGGTTTACTAGTGGGACTTCACACATTGCGTATTAGTAAATAGCTTGACAGGAGGTTCACCTTCATCCTTAGTGATTGCACAGGGTTGCGGTTTTTGGATGTTGGAGACAACAAGTTGAATGGACAAGCACCAAAATGGACTGGGGAAAGCCTGTAAAACTTTATTCCGCTTCGTTTGAAATCGAACGAATTGCACAGAGAAATTCCTTCAAGTTCATGTAATCTTCAATCCATTCAAATATTAGACCTTTCACTAAATTATTTATGTGGGATCATTCCATCATGCATTCACAATTTCACCTTCACGGTTCATATCATAGAACATTCAGATAAAACCACTACACATCTAAAATGTCATTTACTATTACCTCATAGAAGATATAAAAATTGATATATTATAAAATAGAGAAAATTTAATATGGACATTACTTTATTGGATCTAGATAATATGAGAGGATTTAATTAGACTGAATTAAACCAATAATATTTCTATTACAATGTGTAGTAGTAAACCTTAATCTTTACCTATATAATGAGATGTTAAGGTACAGTTGAATTTCTACTTCTTCTGTCTCTCTCTGTCCTTTACTGTTTATTACTAATTTTATAACATGATCAATGTTATTGTTGAAAAATTCGTTACTCATGTAAAATAAAATTTAAACATCTAAATAAATAAAATACAAATAATTAAATTATTTTACATAAAAGAAAATTTTAAAAGTAAATATTTACACACATAGATAATGAAATAAATTTAGTTGGGTCTTCTTCGTTCAGGGTCCGCCTGCTAGGAGACCAGGACGGTCGATTTAAGGAGGGCTAAGCGATTTTCGGTGAGAGTAATCTTTTCTTGTGTTTCTGTCGCTTTTTCTCGGACCCCACGGACAATATCTTCAGGAGCTTTCTCTACAAACTTGACAGAGCAAAGCAGAGATATAAAAATGTACAACATGGTACTAATGCTGAGTATGCATCCAAAGTGCCAAGAAAGTACATAAATTACATCACAAGAATGTTTTAAAGTATTCAAAGAAAGCAGCTGCTTCTCGATGATCCGATCCGACGTCGAATACACCCAGCAGCTTATACACCATTTGCAAGATACACACGAAAATGCATTCTAGTACTAACCTTCATTTTCATTTTCAAGGCAAGATATGAAGCAGTCGGAAGACTAATTTAAAAATGTGGATGGCAACCAAACGTTTCAACAAGCTAGGGACAGTTAAAACCATAGAATGTCTCAACTTTCATTTTATTTTATTTTTTATTTTTTCCTTTCAGGTTTGTAATGTTAGAACTGGACATGCAAACACGACATGCTTAAACAAGGGAACAAATAGTTCATACTTTTGGAGAACTAAGGCGAGCAGTTAGTCCATCGTATTCTGTCTGCATTTTGGAAAGTCTTTTTGACAGACGTTCGATTTCCGAAGTGATATCAACCATATCCGCCAGAGGGAGATAAGCCTCTAGTCCATCACCAGCCACAAGGTGGACTGATTGATCTGCATTCCCTGAAGTAACATCCACCAGAATAAATGGCTTAGTATACAATCATAATAAAGTAAAATATAAATGACGATAAATGACAGAAAAATAATGAAAATGTAGCCCTTGGACTAAAGGAAAACGATTAGGAACAAAACATGCCTGGAGGTGAATTTGTAAAATGGACATTTTGTAAATCTAGCCGAGAGAGAAGTGATAAAACCTGTTTCTCTTTCTGCATGACAAAACACGTTGTCAATAACATGTTTAAAAAACATATTTCATTAAGTCTTAACACTACTATATGTCTCCACAACAAAGTTATGTCCTCGATAACATAGACAAGGTGATCAACATAGGCATGCAGCATATGGAATTAAGACCATTACAAAGAATAAAGTTCCTGCGTAAAAATTTTCACACCGATATATATTGGAGAACTTCTTCATTTGCAACGATAGATGCCGATATACACTTCACCGGTTCAACTGAATATTCTGCTCGAGCGTTCCGGATAGCTCTAGTCTAACAACCATAAAGCAAGGGTTAAAGTTGTTCATACTTCCATGAATGATGATAAAAATGCAAAAAAGGTTAATGATGACAGATGGTGTAGCATTGTTCATTCACTCACCAATGCCTGTAGATTTTCGAACTTCTTTATGGAATTGCTTAACCTTGGAAGTGAAGTCTGTGGCCAAGGAGATACTATAAGAGCTGCTTCTCGATTTGGAAGTGCCTGTATGTAAATCAATCACATAAAAAATTAATAAAATTTGCATAACTTTTCACTTCAAAGAGTTAAGTAACTACTGACCAAATAAATATTAGTTCACAGAAAAATTTAACTAATTATTGTTTGAGTTTAACAGTAATAAAAGAATGGACATATGAGTTACATTTAGAATCCTTATTTGTGCATGTTTATCCCATGAAAAAAAATTTTCCATGCTAGTAATTAATAATTTTCTTTAACAGAAGCATATGATTACGCAAGCAAAACATGCAAATTGTGTTGACTGATATTACAAGAGGCATTCAGCAGTCCTAAACATTGAAACATACTGGTACTAAAAATGTGTAAATATTAATTGAGCAACAAAAGAAATCAGATTCTTACCCAAAAAATAAATAAATAAATCAGAAATACTAGACTATTCTGAGCGGAAAATGCTGATACTGAATATAACATTCCATTTAAACTCATTGTGATATGACTTCGCAATGTTGTTCATAAACAAAACAAATGAAAACGAAGTTTCTTAATGAATAAATTATAAAACTAGTAAGTAATAGCCACAAAACGTTAAATTCACTAAAATCCAGGCATACAGTGAAAAACTTACCTGCCACAGCTCCTCAGTTACGAAGGGCATGAAAGGATGCAATAATTTAAGTATGTTTTCAAACACATATAAAAGAACTGCCTGTGCTACAGAGGCTACTGAATGACCTCCAGAGTGGTAAAGTCGAGCTTTACTAGCCTCAATATACCTGAAATTGTTAAACGAATATAAAACAATAGACAACTTAATTTTAGGAACTGCAAAAGAAATAAAAAAAGTGGTGGTGATCAGTGAGAAATTCAAGACATCATGTGTAGAAATTAAAATTTAATTAGTCATTCTAGTGTTGGTTTCGATTCCAATTCTTAAGGTTATTTCATCTCCTATTTAGATTAGGATTTCAGTATTTTGCTTCAATTTTGGTTATGTTTACTTTGTAATTTTACGGAGACAAACTTGATTATTATTGGACTACATATACTGTATTTTCCCTCAGTTTCTCTCTGATGATCTTCCCATTTCTTTTATTTCTCCTCCCTTTCTCTCTCCTTTTCCCTACTTATTTATTGTGGTCTTAAAATTAGGAACATGTCAGGCAACATTGTTGAGTTAGACAGAAGTGCTGAATATAGAGCACCCTAGAGCAACCCCCTGAACTTGAAAAGTACATTGTCAGTCACTTCACTGCACAAACAAATCCACACCACCAACCAAAAATCTACCCCTGTTTCTCTCCTTTTCCCTACTTCTCTATTGTGGTCCTACAAGAAGAAACATGGTCATGCAACATTGTCGAGTTAGACAGAAGAGCTGAGTACAGAACACCTTCTAGCAACCCCTAGAGCTTAAAAGCACTTTAACAACAATTACTAATGTTTGCTAAGCTCAAATTTAAAGGTCCAATCCTTTTAGGTTTCCAAGTGCCCTCAATAGATTGCGGGCCTGTTCCATAGACAAAGATATTTGACAAATAACCCTAGCCATTAAACCATTGCAATTTAACGGTTAATAACAGTTTGGATTTAATGGATTGTAATTTCTTCTAAATGTTTAATTTTTGTAACTATTTTACTATGAATGAGCTTCTATACACGGTTGGATGAAGGAATTTGAAAGGCTATTTTCCATCAAACACTCTCTTTTAGATATATTATGTGATGAAATATAGTCTGAACAGAAATATCAAGCAGACCGAGCAGCACAATTGCCTGAAAGAAATCATGTCTCAGCTTCTTAAGATGTTTTTCTTTTCAACACACTTTAACATATTCATAGAAGAGAACTAAGACTTGTGTTTTAGTTCCATTAAGTAGTAAATATAAGTTCTCTAGAATACATGTAAATAAGACCATATCTTAAAATATAATCTGATGGAAATTATTCTAAACAGAAATATCAGGAAATTAATCGAAACAGCAAAATGAAGCATACCAATCAGCAAAATCACCCCAAAAGAAATCATATGTCTCTCTTCCTATATCTCCAAAGAAATACTTGTCATAGCTTGCAGTGACCCCGTCAATAAGTATGTGAAGTTTTGAGATCTGAAAATAGAAAAAATAAAAATAAAATTTATTTACTTAACTGGGCATAATGAATTGGTAATGCAGAAAATTCATTGAAACAAATTTTTTACCACCCAACGTTCTGATAAAGGTAGCCTGTGTAGAGACTCCTCTTTGTCAAACTGAAAGAGCATAGGATGTTTCAGTTCACAAAATAAAGACAAATTTACAACTTTGAGTAATAAATCAAAATATCAAACAAAAACTGCACATAAGGGCCATGTGGCCTGGAATTGAGTAATTGAAGGATGTAAGAAAGCTATGATACAAAGTGTAGCAGATGATGTAAAGTGTGAACCATATAAATTCGATAAAGTTCCATCCATAAGCTCTATGAAAAAAAAAAAAAAAAAGACAAACCAAAGACAATAAACAAACCTCATACGAAAGTACATCCTCCCAAGCAGATGCATCACTCTGACTTGGCAAATTCTGCAATACAAACTTCCCAGCATTCCATAGTTTGTTAGTGAACGCCTTGTTGGAGGTTAACCTCTCAGTAGACAAATTAAGGTCCTGGAAGAAAAGATTATTAAATCAATTAACAAGGCGGTCACAATAAGCTAAATAACCCTCCATAAGTAAAAACAACACATTCCCCAGCAGTTCATAACTTAAAGCACTGATGATATTAGAAAGAGCTACAGCATAACAAACCTGACCAGCAGTTCCCAAAGAAAGTGTGAATCGTAAAGCATCTGTGCCAAATTCCTTGATTGTATCTAATGGATCTATTACATTCCCCAATGTTTTAGACATTTTCCGTCCCTGAAACAACATATCACAATATTTAATCATACATCCCAATTTTGTGCAAGTGTAAACTATTTAAATCTATACAATTAACTGATCCATAAATAGACAAGGTTGTAGAGCAAAAGAGGGATGAGAAACTAGCAGTCTAGCCTTAAGGGTGAATTTGGGAGTAATTTTGCTAGTGCTTCCTATAGAAAGCACCTGCCACGTGCTTCTCTTGGAATCTTCAAATAGCGGATTCTCCAAAAACAATCTATTTAAAATCAATTTTTTTTCTTGTATACTTTTTACCAACACCACATAAAGTACTTTTGATCTCTTAGAAGTGCTTCCTCTCATTTAAGAATCACTCCCAACCACACCCTAAGTTGTCTTTCACTAATTAATTAATTCAACAATTTTATATGAATAACAGGAAATTAATGCACAAACAGAAGGTAAAGCCAATAATCCATGATCAACAACCACTCACACACATAAAGACTCAATAACATGGATTGAAAATCTTTCTAGAAAGGAAGAAAGGAATTTCAGTAAAAGAACAAAAAGATGAGCAAAGAGCAAGTAAAGACTCCAAAAAATAGAAACTACATACATAAAATTAAAGAGAAACAGCCTAGATTTGTTCCCAAAAAATAGGTTAATAAATAGAGTATCAACACTTAACCAGTAGCTTTACTCACACATTCCACTCACTTGTGAATCGCGGATAAGACCATGTAGATAAACATATTGAAATGGAACCTTCCCAGTGAACTCAATTCCCATCATGACCATCCTTGCCACCCAAAAAAACAATATATCATGCCTGTCCAAACATAGAAAAAGTACATTTTCATTAGTCCCTCATGCATGCAAGTCAAACAAACATTGGGATAAAAAGTTAGCAGTCCCAAAAATTTAAGCTACTAGGATTCAGGTTTAACATAATAGACCCTTAACACTGCCATATAGGTCCGTCCTAGAACAGGATAGAAATTGACATGTGTAGAACAATAAACTGCCAGAAACGGGAGTTAGTTTCAAAACAGAAACCTAGACAGCCGACAGCCAAGTAGGAGGTAATAACATCTTAAAAAGCCATCAATCCAAACTGATTAGGTTTTTAGGAAATAGGTTCAACTATACATCTTAAGGCAGAACAAATTGTTAGACTGTGCATATCATGCCAACACAACCGATATACCATATTTAACATTACCCCTCACATGTAGGCTCATCCTATAACAGGACAAACAGGAGGGCTATTGAGATTATTAACACAAAACTTGTCAGACAACTTGGTTGTGATACCACCTAGTCACCATCAATCCCAAAAGTTAACTATGAAATAAGCCAACACAAGAGCTACTGTTAAGTTACTATATCCAAAAAGCTTAACTACATATTAAGGAAATTAGGCCTTACAAGCATAGCACAGCAAATTATGTTTATTAGAATTAGCGAGATTTTAATACAAGACCAATTTGACAATTAGGTTTCTATATACCCTAATTCCAAAAAGCTTAATTGGTTAGAAAGTGAGTTCGAGTTGTGCAACTATGTAGAGTACAAGTTGTGGCTAAGTCAATACAGAACTATTAAGTTTATTTTACTTTTCGTTTTCTTTTCCTTTTTAATCTTTGGAGAGTGGGATTCGAAGTCTGCATAATTGCATGAGGAAACAGTGGATTTGCCACTGTGTCGTTCCCTAAGGAATAATAGATATAATATCTAACAACGTTAAAACAACCTTTTACTGATGTCCAAACCATTTAACCACATCAACAATCAATCTTTACTGTTAGTATAAGTTATATAAATGACATAGACCACATATCATTAAAGATTATATGCCCCTAAAGAGGTTCTAGCTCCCTTTACAAACTAGATGCATTATAAAGAAAAGCCTTGCAAATAGCAATTGAAAAATTACTTATAAATACGTTTTAGATTTAGGGCTTTCCAAACAGGATGATTAAACCCCAAAGTGGGGCCTGAAATCACATAATGCTATTACACGTAACCCCTTCTTATGCTATCTTGTTCATGGCCACCACACATAAAGTCCCTAGAACTCAAAATGTTCTACGCTTAAGTAATACAACTTCTATCAGAAATTATAAATCAGAAACAAGATATTTCATCAGAATAAACTACAGATAGAGGGAAGAGAGAGACAGAGAGAGATTGGGAAGATAATTGCAAGTCACCATCTCCTTAGAATGTAACGGAGCATAATTCATGTTTCCTTTTGGGCTTAAACTGTTACTTATATATGGCTTTATTCACGTTAGTTTATAATTTTTCACTACGTCAATTTTGGGATTTTCTTATTATTGGTTTCTTTATAACAATTTCAGCATTTCCTACTTCTTAAAGGGTTTACTGATTTAGTTGTGGGATTACATATCATGCTTATTTTATCTCAATTTTACTCATAGACATCAATAAACATCTCGGATTGAAAATCCAAATTCCTTTCCCATACTTTTTCCATTCCTTTCTCTCCCCTTCTCTTCTTCCATTTTCTCTCTCTTTCTCTATTTCACCTATGACCTATGCATCCTTTTCTTCCTTTATGACACACAACAGTACCCTTCAGACTAAAAACAATTCATTTTTTTTAATAAGAAACAAAACTTTTATTGATAAGAAATGAATACAAAGGACAAAGAGGAACAGAATTACAAGGAAAAAGAAAAAAATTTTAAATAATAAAACTATGAAACACTATGGTAACCCATGATGGCTTTTCCTGAGCAAAAATATTAACCATCAGTTCCATCAAAAAATTAAAAAGTTTCAACCTTCATGCACATGGTGTATCCAAATTTTTAAATATTACTAGTTAAAATAACAAAACCATTAGGTCTCTGTGCCATATGATACTACATATAAGATACATTAGAGAATGCTACACTCTGAATCAGACATGTTGAATTACCATTATTCCAAAAAGCTTGGGCTGATGGAAAGTGGGTTCAATATCTATTTTATATTTATCTCTCCCCACATGTCGTCCATCTTTTTGGTACTCATTTTGGTCTTTACCTGCGTAAATTTTATTTAATGGGTGGCAGTGTGATTTGAACCTAAAACTTCAAGGATTCTGAGCTTTGGTACCATGTTGAATTACAATGTTCCCAAAAACTTAAGCTGATGGGAACAGCAGGTTCAATATCTACTTAATATTTATCTGAAGATTCTCAATAACACACTTAACATTTCAGCATTAAATGGTTAAGTAGCAGCCATGTTGAAATACAATGTTCCCCAAAACTTAAGCTGATGGAAACAGCAGGTTCAATATCTACTTAATATTTATCTGAAGATTCTCAATAACACACTTAACATTTCGGCATTAAATGGTTCAGTTGCAGCTATAGAGGGTTAAACAAAAAGAAATCAGAAGAGGCTAGCAAAAGAGCACATACCCAGTTTCAAGCATTGCTGTAGGATAAAACAGCTTAAAATCCTCTGCTGACACATTTGGCCACCCAAGAGTACTGAAAGGCCATAGTGCACTAAAGACAGGACATATCAGCATACACTTTGTCAAATGAAAGAAATATATAAGATTCATCAGATATAAAAATTTTAATGTGGCCACAAAAGATTGAAGGAACAATTTACATATGAATCCACAATCCTTCACAAGCAACAGAACTCAAAAAATTAAAATTCTATGGAGACTTAAAATTCAGAAGGCCTACGAAGAGAATGTCTAATGTATTTGAAAAATTCTCAATTTTGTTAATTTTCCGGTTTTAGATCACAGACGTTGACAATAAAGTGTGCATTAAAGACAGGCTTATAAACAGACACTATTGTCAAATTAACAAAATATATAGAATTTATCAGATAAAAGACAATTTAATATGGCCAAAAAAGGTTGAACAATTTAAGTATGCAACCACAATCCTTCACCAACACTCGAATGGAAATTTAAAAATCTAAATAGAAATACAAGGCCTAGGAAGAGAATATCTTATTTATTTAAAAAATTCTAAAACTTTTTTAAGTATTGTTTCTTAGATCACAGACCTTGAAAACCAAGTGTCAAGTACATCAGGATCCTGATATATTTTAACATCCTTTCCATACTTCTGTTGAGCTTGCGCAAGAGCTTCATCAGCACCTCTGGCCACTATGTATTCCTCTTCACAGTCTTTCCCCACAATGTACCAAACTGGTATCCGGTGTCCCCACCATAGTTGTCTGCTTATGCACCAATCCTTAATATTTGATAGCCAGTGATTATAAATCTGTAAAAATAGAAGCTCGGTGTAAATAGAAAATAAGCATCCTCCCTAAGTTAGCAGTTAGACAAACAAGAATAGGTCTTTGAGGTTGTTAATAACTCATGGAATGAAGGTACACAGGTTATATTCGTAGTAATATATGTATGTTCCTTTATTTACCAAAAAAAAAAATTGAACAATGAACTTAATGTGGTCGGAAAGTCATAAAGATAAAAGATTTTAGTTAGTTAATCCTTGCAAAATGGAAAGAACTTCACAAGTTGGAAAGTGCTAATAAATTGACATATAAGCATCTTCCTTCTACCAAAAGTCAATACAGAGTCAAATACACAATTAACATACCCTCTCAAATCTTTCAGGGATGATTTTTAAATCTCCTTTTTCTACAGCTTGAAGCGCCTTCTCAGCTAAGGGCTCCATAGTCACAAACCATTGCTTGCTTACTAGAGGCTCTATTATCTGATACATGGAGAAAGCAAAGAATAAGATAGGTGAGACTTACTATATTCAATTTTCAAAATTTCAAGGAGTAGAAATTTTTACTTCTCCACCACGTTGAGATCTGGGAACCCGTAAAGTGTGTGGTTCCGTTTTTACTGCTAAACCTGTCTCCTCCAGATCTGCCCACAGTTTTTTTCGAGCCTCAAACCGATCAAGGCCACTGGTATATTGAAGGTGTCATTACCACACATTAGGCAAATGGTGAAAAGATTTATCCATTAAAACAATCTTCAAAACCAAAACAAAACCAATATAAAAATTTACCTGTACAGTCCAGCAACATCATTAAGAGTCCCATCCTTATTCATCACATTAAGTATTGGCAGACCAAGCTTTCTAGCAATGAAGTAATCATTATGATCATGTCCAGGACTTATCTTCAGGACACCAGTTCCAAAGTCTTTATCAACATGCTGACAAATAAAATACAACCAATACACCGAACCAGGTTATTTATCTAGAATTTTAGGGAAAGAGCATTTGAGGAATGCAACTTAAGAAATTTGAAAAAGAATACAACTTCTTCTGGTTCACTACACTCAACTCAGCTTAATAAATCCCTAAAGTTGGTGGTGGCCAAATGAATGCTTTCTATAGAAAGAGAGTACTTCCATGCCATACTGTAAACCATCCTCAATAATGAGATCTTTTCTCGGTACATCTACTAATGCTATTTTGAGTCAGTTTATTTCTTGGTAAGAGGATAAAAATTTATTACAGAATAAAACAGTACAAGGCAATAAAAGGTCAGTCAGCACACCAACAAATGAGGCCCTAAAACATCATAGCATAATAAGACAACAAAAGAAAGAATAGGAATAATTATTCCTTTCCGGCATCTTCCATTCCAAGGAACAGGCATTTCTATCTCATCAGGAATAACCATTCCATATGCCAAATGTACTCCAACTGCCTATATCAAAATAACACAATAGGTCATGTTTACACAAGCTAACACACTCTGTGGTTAACAAGTACTTTTGCAGTTTCAATCACCCACCTACCACTAGGGAAAACAAAACCTAGTGTCTGAACACAATGTTTGACAGAAAATGGTGAATGGATTTACCTTATCAGCAATTATAGGAACATGACGGCCATATGTCAGAGGTACAATAGCCATTCCACCAACATATTTAGAATACCGATCATCCTGCAAAATGATATAAAATTCTAATATAAGGATACATCTTCAGAAAATGTTCCCTCAACATTTTTATGTTTCCATTGAACTCGTGTGCACAGTGGCTACCAACTTCGTTTCAACAAATCTAGAATGATGAACAGCAGAAAACTAATCCACTGTACATTTCCAGTTATCTGCTATAAGAGTTTAAAAACAGCAAAAACTACAATCTTTTCGCTTAAAACAAAGCGGCCACAGTACATAAAGAACATTATTTCAAAGCCAACCTTCACAACGTTAAATGAGTGTGCACAATATGCATAGTTTCCAGTTGAAGTTAACAGAAAATGATTGACAACAGAACTAGAGTGCTAAAATTGACCCACAAAAAAGGAAGAACATTCTCCATCCACTCAGACATGTTATGTAATGAACAAGATCGTTAAAATGATCCAAACAATGATACAAAAGTACTCATTTCCAAGAAGCTAGTTAACGTTAGTGCATTACTGGAAGTAATTTTATACCCTCAAATTAGTTGAGGTGCAAAATGAACAGTCTACTCAACTTTGATTTTTAAGTTTCTTCAAAATCTAGCATTTAAATAAGATGTTAAGAAGGAAATTGAACCTCATAATCGAGACTGAAAAACTAAATAGAAAAGATTTTCTAATTTAATAAGGATAGAGCCCCTAATATAGTTAAAATAGTTACTGGATGTTGATCAGTACTAGGGGATTATGTTTAAAAATTTAACCATTTTTACCAATATAAAAATTAAATTGCCCTTCTCCCTGGATAATTGAGTGTAAATGTAGACCTTCTCTTTGTTTAAAATGTTTGGACTTCAGATCTGAGTTGCTGCATCTTACCAAGAGCCGAAAAGGCTTTTTAGTATTAAAAAGAAACAGAACAAAATTTTTTTTCAGGGTAAAAAAAAAAAAAAAAACTGTTCCATCAGTGACGCACCCTCTCCTTCCTATTTTAGCCTACTCCATCACCAGCTATCTCAGGCATTTTCTAGACACCTCTGGTTCCCTCTCAACTACTCACTTGGATTCCATGGCCTTAGATTGCAGACCTATGACCTTCACTAGGTCTTCTCCAGTTTTAGAAAATACTTTACCAAGTTGTCAATTTTCCAACAGAAGCGTAGCCATGTTATTTCTTGAGAGAAAGACCTAACATACTTACTTTCCTTAAAATCATAATGTGTTTCTTTATAAAATATACATATAGTTATTCTACATATATATAAGCAAGAAAGGTCTGGATACATTTCATACCTCAATGTCGGCAGGATCTTAGATAAATATGATATATTTATATATGACAACTAATTTTGTTTCCTAACCATATAGGCAACCAAAGAAACCATACCTTTGGATGCACTGCAATAGCTACATCACCAAATAAGGTCTCTGGGCGTGTTGTGGCTATTGTTAAAAAGTCACTCCTAAAAATGTTGAGAAAATATCATTCAGTCTGTGTGCATAAAAATCCTTGAAAATATATGTACATTTCAAATATATAAAAGAAAAAGGAAAAGAGGAGGGGAAAAAAAAGTAGCACATGAGAATCATAAATGCTCTTTCTTATACTTAAACATTTGATCCATCTTACCACAACATTAATCTAAAACTAAACCCTTGGGGCTTATCAGGGAAAGAAAAAAAATTGTTTATCTTTATTGTGTTAGCCTAGTACAGATAGTTGAGCTCAAATCAAAACTTAAGTTTTCGGGAATGACATTTAACATGGTTTCTCTAAGTCACATAATTCCAAGAAACTTATGTTGTTAGGAAGTGGCTCAACTATGTATATCAAGCTAACACAGTGAACAGATTTAACACTACTATTCGTGTAGGAACCATGCAATAACAGGACAGAAATTGGGCCTCAGACATGCAGCACAATTATTTAGCAGAAAATGGGGTTAGTAGGAATCAAACACAGGACTGGACATATAATCAGACTATGACACCATGCTAAGTTGCTATTCCCAAAAGCTTAAACTATTAGAAAGCAAGCCCAGGTATATGAAGCTAACATAGTGGACAGATTTAACAGCATGAAAGTGTAATTGTCTATTGATCTTGTTTGTAAATCCTATTAAACTCTTTTTTGTGCTAAATTGTTCATCGTTGTGTTGTACATGTAAAGGTCATTTTTCGTCATATTATTAGACAGGCCTACACTTGATGGTGTTAACTACCTGTTGTGTTAGTTTGATACATAAGTAGATTTACTAAAATCTATTTCTGTTCATCATCGTTCTGCATGTGTAAGGTCCAATTTGTCTCATCATTGGATGAGCTTGCACATGATGAATGTTTAAACAGGCACAGAGATAAGGAAGAGCATTGATATTTTTTAATTATGTTATACATAATTGGACTTGCTTACTAACAACTTAAGCTTCAGGAGAGGTAACTTACAAAACTGTAGAGTGGAATATCACAAAACCTAAGAAGAAGATGGACTTACCTAGGAATAGGTGGACGTGGATAATGCTCATCCTATCCACATTGTTTTTCCCATCTCAAATGAGAATTTCATCATTCTTCCGTTTCCTTGGTAGTAGTTGTTCCTAGGTCATGTATACAAGCTCTCTCTTCTGCTAGTTAGCATCAAGCAATGGATGAGGAGATGGGTATTGTAGAGTTAAATCAAACTAGTGTCCCTACACCAGGTAAACATGTTGGGTTTTGTTGGGTGTACATTGTGAAAAAACACAAAGCTACTACTGACCATTAATATTATTTTTTGTACATATAATACCACTATTGACCATTTGAAAGGACTAGCTGCAAATGCTTATTTTGGGTGGATGACTTTGATATGTTTCCTCCTGAGGTCCACCTCAATATGTTACAACTGTATAAACAATCATAGCTGATCAGTGGCCTCTTTATCAACTTCACATTAAGAATGCTTTTCTACTCTGCAACTTACAAGAGGAAATTAATATGGAATAACCTCCTAGACATGTTAAAGGGAGTCTAAAGAAACCTGTCTACTACAGAAAGCTATCTACAGAATTAATCAATTTCAATAAGCAAGGTTGAAAAATTAGCACAATAACCACAAAGTTTGGTCACAGCAAGGAAGAGAAAGCCAATTTAGTAAAGAAACAAAATCTAATTAGGAAACTAACCAAACCTAATCAATTGAATCCCAAAATCAGTATTAACTAAACAAATTCCTAAATTTGATCATAACTCTAATAAAACACACACTTACTACATATAAATTCTAGTATAGCTTGCTCCACTTCATTTTCCTTAGGTTAATTTTTTTTTTTTCCGTGCGTATGAGGTAAATTGAATATGCGCAAGGATGGCAAAACTTCCTAATTAATAAAAGTAAAAAATCCAACCCAATTACCAGTGAACAAATTGGCTCCAATATAATTATTTTCAATCATGACATAAGTTCTTTTTTTTTCTTTTTTTTAAACAACAATTATAGCATAATTGTGCACCAATAAGAAAGAACATTGTATTTTTATAACAAACATATACTTTACTTTTATTATTAAGAAACAATTACACAATAAGAAGAGGATTTTTTTAACCTCTTTTACAAGAAAGAATATTCTTCAATAGATTTCATAAGAACACACTTTCATTAAAGGTCAGATAGTATAAGTCTGGTAATTATTACCGTGAGCCTCCAGCGACACGATACTTTATATGGTAGAGTGTACCCGATTCTTCATGATATTCTACTTCCTAGGTTTTATTAGCACAGGCAAATGTCAAACACTATGATTCAAAACAATAAAGCTACAGAAATAATTATACAATAAAACAAACTCACCAAGTCCGAAACAGCAGTCTGTAAAGCAGGAGCCCAGTTTACCATGTAAGACCCTGGGAAAAAAAAAAGAAAAAAAAAAGAGTTATGTAGAGAAGTGTACATACTGCTTCACTTGGTTGTTAATCACAATTGTTGAAAAAAGCATCTGCAGACATCCTAAAGTCAAATGGTAGATACAACTCACAAAAATAATCTGAAAACCTCAAACAGCAAAAAGTAAAAAAGAAAGGAAAATTGAAATTAAATAACATCATTAAGGATTAAAGATTTGCTTATTTCTCTCACCATGTAAGTCATAATTGGCAGAGGAAAACTTCATTTATGCATCTTTCCTGTTGGCACTTTCTAAAAGATCAACATTCATTATTCTCAAGGACCTTGACAACTTACTAACAATCTAAGAAATACAGAAAAAATTTATATCAATCAGAAATTTCATGATTGTATAACAATCAATTTGTCTTAAATCATTTAGTCTTTTCAATTTGTTAAGATTAAGGCACAGAAACTTATTGTTGGATAAACTGACCATGTACTTCTAGCATCCAAACTGGTTATTTCACAAAGTGGTTATTTCCTTGCAGAAAATTATTTAAAATACGTTTATCAAGTAGCAAAACCCAATTAAGAAAACAAAAATTGCTTCACTAGGTAGGTAGTCATGGTGTTTCCTTTAAAAAAGGAATCCTCAAAATGCAAAGGTCAGGTACTAATGGCCGTCACTCTAATGACTTGGATCATGTTACCGACTTACTGTGGTTAGGCTAGCATTTAGAACTAAATGCTACAAATTTATATATCAAAATTATTCTCTCTCCTTAAGTTGTAGTCTTGTAGAAACTGGATGGTGTATAACAGCAATTCCATTATAAAATTTAGAAGGATATTTGGAGTGGAGAATACCATTGTCTTTCTAGAGACAGAGAAAAAAAAAAGAAAACTTAGAGGCTATAAATCTTGATATTTCATTAATTACAAAATTGTGCTTAGGCTACGAGCCAAAAGGGAGTTGTATTGTTTTTGTTGAATTAAAAAAAAAGAAAAAAAAGAAGAATATTTATACGTATACACATACAAACTGTTAAATATATTAAGTTACAGGTGGTAGGCTCAGCTCTGTGTGTGTGTGTGTGTGTGTATAAATATACTAAGTAGCAGATATTTAGTTGACATGCTTTTCAAAATAACCTTTTAAGTTCCAAGCATTTATTAAATGATTAAAAAGACACATGTTTAATCCATAATTTGCATTTAAGATACTTAAGAAAATAGATACCATTTTCAGACACCAAACCAAAAACACCTTAAAAAGGTAAAGGCATTTGGTAGCAAAATGATGCAAAACCACCAGATCACCACTAGAAAAGGATCAGAAAACAATGAAATTTACTGGAAATTAAGGACATGTTATAGTGCTTCAATGAACTTAGGTTCATACCTTGATAGATTAAGCCTTTTTCATGAAGCCTGACAAAGGCCTCAATCACAGCTCCTGCAAGTACTCAAAAGGATGGTTTCAGTATAACAAGAAAAACATGTTAAGCATAAAATGCATTCATTATAATCCTAACAATGGGGAATTTAATAGACATTGAAAATCAATCCCTTATCAAAATAAAAATATTACTAATAATAACAAGTAAAAACAAAAATAATATTACAATATAAGTTGTGACGCATCAAACATGCTTCCGCACCACCAAATCCAACACAACATTGTCAACTATCTGGTACATACATTTTGCATTTGATAGAATCCTACTACATAGATAATGCCTTACGACTTAGCTGTTCATCAAGGGTGAAATGCTCTCTAGTCCAATCACAAGAAGCACCAAGCCTTTTAATCTGATTTGTGATTGCTCCACCATACCTGATAGATAAATTGGAAAACAAAAATCCATGATGAATTAAGAGGATTGAAATGAAAACTATCAATTGCGAATCTTGAAATTAGTGTGTGATGTGTAGGAAACTTTTAGCATTTGTTTCTTCATTGTGATGCTACAGTTCAGTTGTGGTATAAATATTAATGGAATGAATGTGTTTTGGGTACTTCCAATATTGTTTGAATCATTATTCAGTGGCACTATAACAGTTTTAGACATTGAGAAAAGCGTAAAATTGTTATGCAAATGCTACATTTGCACTTTATTGGTAACTTCAATGGAAAGGAATTGAAGAAATTTTCCAGTGAGACTTAAAGATATAGGTTTCCTATGAACTCATATCAATATTTGGCTTCACTTTGGATGTTTATGCCAAAGGACTTTAATAATTTACCATTATATCTTTTAAATTTGAGTTCAGATAATGTTGTGCTTTTGTCAAAGGATTTCTTCAGGATATCTCATCCTCTTGAATACTTTGTATACCTTTATGTTTTACTTAAATTATATCTTTCTCATTCAAAAACAGGAAAACTAAGGAGCTGTTTGATAACATTTTTGTTTCTGGATTTTAGTTTTGAGTTTCTACTCAAGTTGTGTGCAATTTGCTTAGTTCAAATGTTAGTTAATGTTAGTTAGTGTTCGTATTGTTAGTTACACCATTCAATTAACTATAAAAGCGAAAGACAAAGAAAAACAGAAACAGAAAATGGAAAACCATTTTGGACTGTTTTTAATTGGGTGCCTCTGTTTTTCTTTTTCCTTAGCATTTATAGTAAGATGAGAAGACTAGCCAACTCTAACTATCATTAACAAATCTTTGAACTAAGCAAATTACACACAACTCAATAGAAAACACTAAAAGCCAAAAACAAAAAGGTCACTAAAAGGGTCATATATAAATAAGAACTTAATTTATTGACCCCTAAGTTGTAGGTGATCAATCGTAGGCACCATAACATTCAACAACACAGAAGAAGGCTCTTATTTGATGCATTTAGATGCTTCTGTATTCTACCAACTACTTAAGACATCTTGTAGAACTTGTACGTTGTAGTGTACTTGGATTGCACATAATTTTTTCCCACTTCAATAATTAAGATCTGAAAACACTTATTCTTGACTTAGATTCACATTGAGAGTTTTTTTCTCTATTAAATCCCATTATCCTAAACTTACAGGTGATCTTTTGTACCCTTTTTGATAAGCAAAAGCTATATTAAAATGCCAAGTGAGCATTAGAGATGTACATAAGCTGCATATAATGAAGTAAAAAAACAAAATGACATAATAATTTAGGGAACAAATTCAAAGATATGGAAGAATGCCCGCTCATCCTCATTTTCTTATAAGGAAAGCCTTAACTCAAAATAGAGTGCTCCAATTTATCAGTCCATTTATTCCTCCTCATACCTAAATTTCAAAATCAAGGTAAAGGAAGATGCTCTCGAGCAGCCTACTGCTCTTCCTCACATATCATGACAGAGTTCTCAGATTTTACAGAGTCAGAGGGCTTGACCGATCTCCCCTGAGTTGGATCAAGGTTTACAGAGTACGAACTAGGGAACAGCTCCCTAGACTGAATAGTTTCGTTTTTGGAGCAATTGAGAGGAGATTCTAAGAGCCAGCTTAGTTCTCTTTACCTACACAGTGACTGATCATACTCCTATTTTAATGAATTGTTTCGTTATAAAAAATAGACAGCAGCTTATTGTTTTAAGAACATGTGGCCGCAGGAGGTTTGATTCAAGGCCGAAGCCAACACTTGATGAGAGAACTAAGGTTTTCAGGCCCAAGCCTTATGGTGAATCAAAGTTAATATTTCTGGTTCTGAAGGATATTAAGATGTGATCAATGAGAATTTGGTAATCTCGATTGGAGAAATTTCAAGGCATTGGCGGATATTAGAAGTTAGATCCTCAGGAGAGATTGGATGTTTAAGGACACGAAAGACAAAAGAAGATTAAAAGGCAAAGATTGGCCAAAGAAAACAAGATTGATTATGGTAAAGATATTTTCATGGAAAAAGGTTGTATTCTCAGGATAACCTGGGCAACAAGATTACAAAATTTTTCTACCACATTGTATATCAGCTTATGCTTATCTATATTACATATATTTAGCATAGAATTCCATAGAATCCATATGACACATGATTAATAACTGGTTAAAAAAATGCACAACACATGGGTGGTGATTCCTCAAACATCTCAGTAATATAATACACATAAATTAAAGACAAAAAGAAATAAAAGGGAGATTTTTCATGTAAAGAGACAAGCATGCACAGTTGGGAAATGAAGATGTAAAATGGATAAAAATGGAAGTAAGATAAGCATATTTACTTTTCTTTCCACTCCCAAACTCTCTCTGTGAACTCATCCCGACTCAACTCAACCCTTTTTATCCCTTCAGATGCAAGCATTCTCTCAACAACCAGCTGGAGTAAATGAAAGCAAAGTGGAAATCAGCATCAACAAAAGTTTTCATAAAAAAAACAGTGATCCATTATGAAAATCTAGAGACCAAAACAACTTCTTACAGAACCCAAGCCAAAATGTGACATATTGACATTCACATAAAAAACTATCAAAAAAAGAAAATTGATAATCAAGATCATACACTTGAAACTGCAATGTTTTCAGGTTAAAAACACTTTAACTCTTACAAATATAAATAAAGTCATTGGCAGTTAAAAAGTGGTTTCCAGAAGCTCAAACAAATGGCAAATTATAGTTTTTGAGGTATCAACACTAAAATACAAAATCACTTCAACTATTCAAACGCACCTGAGTTGCAATACCAGCATGATCAGTCCCAGGAAGCCAAAGTGTTGGTCTTCCCTTCATACGATGATATCTAACCATAATATCCTAGAAAAACAAACAATAAAAATAAGCAAAAGAATTAATACCTTTGCTATTTTTTTCATAAGAAACAAAATTTTGACAGAGAAAAAGCTTCCAAGGACTACCAGCCTTTACTAGGCCATTGCCCCATAACTACATTTCCTCACTATAAGCCACAAAGAGGACTACTCTAGACAGAGTCCTCATTATGAATTGCTACCTAAATAAATTTTTAGTCACTCTTTCACCATACATCCAAATCCATAGGATAATCTTTCCAATTTACAATCACCCATATGACATTCAGAAAGAACTCTTCTCCTTATTGATTTCAAAATGCTATAACGACTCTAAACTCCCAAGTGAAAGGACCAAGCTTTGAACCTCCTCTTCCTACCCTAATGGAAAATTAAAATATTGTCATCTGCAAATCTTTCATTTTTCACTTGCAGCATAATTGCTGAGCCAGAATTCACTCACTCTTTCACCATACATCCAAATCCATTGGAAAATCTTTCCAATTTACAATCATTCATATTGCATTCAGTAAGAACTCTTCCCCTTGTTGATTTCAAAACACTATAACAACTCTAAACTCCCAAGTGAAAGGACTAGGTTTTGGACATCCTCTTCCTACCCTAATGAAAAATTAAAATATTGTCATCTGCAAATCCTCATTTTTAACTTGCAGCATGATTGCAGAGCCAGAATTCACTATTGTTTAAGGTTGGTTGGTTTGGGGTCTTCGAAAAGAAGGTGAAGCCGTTATCTTATTCGCAGTGTTGTGCATGGTTAGAACAAAATAAGAGAACACTTCTAGAAATAAGGTCGAGTTATGGGATAAAGTTCATTTTTGGGCAGCATTTTGGTCTTCTTTCGTCCCAACACAATTGAAGAGCATTGTGTAACCCTTAGTTGCAAAATATCTAACTTTCATATACTGTAAAAACCAACATCTGCAATTAAAAAAGGTCTATATGCATGAAAAATGATAGCAAAACTGGCTATAGTTTACAAAAATTCTAGCAAATAGAAAATTTGGTCAGGAAGAAAAATCAACTTGCACTAGCATAAAAAAATGTCTTAGAACAACATTTCACTATATAGAAACTCCATTTTCACTACCTCAAGAGTCACGAACATTGCATGCCCCATGTGCAGAGAACCTGTAACATTAGGAGGTGGCATTGGAATAACAAATGGATCACTTCCCCGGTCAAATTTTGGCCGAAAATACCCTTGAGACTCCCACCTAAAAATACAGTTTCAAAATTCTAATTATGTCCGAAGGCAGTCAAAACTTTCAAACATCTTAAAGACACCCCCTTTTTTATTCAGTTGAGCCGGAAAGATATTGCATAATTTTCTTTTGTCTAAATGGCGATTTATGTTTTAAAATTAGAGCATTCACCATCCTCTTGATTACAATCAATAAAATGTGTTATTCTTATCAAAAAAATAAATATATATAACTAATGCCTTCTCAAATAATCCAATAAAAAAAATTAAAATTAGACTATTATATTAGTATAAATAGTGAAAAAATTACTACTCTTGCATCAATTTTACCAGGACGGTGGTAACTCGGGCTTATAAAAAATGCAGAGAGAATCAATGTAATATATATAACAATAAGTATTTCATGAAAATTAAGCCCACACATTGTTCCCAAAAGAAGACTCTAGATCGCCCTCTCACTACCCAATGCACCTAACTATAACTAGCAGAACCATTCATACGGTCACGTATTCATAATAAAACCACTGAGAAGAATAACAATAAAGATAAACTGTAATAAAAAATAAATAAACAAAAACAACGGGAAAATTTTGGGTAAGAATAAAATACCAATTGTATATTCGCTCCTCTGAAGTAAAATCAAAGGATTTTGCTATCTGCGGTGAAGTAAACACGCCATTATCTGATGCAGCAACTGAAATATAGAGAGATATCATTAAGTGTAAAACAATGGCATTAAAGGTGGAGAAGATTAATAGGAAGACTGACATCGTAAAATTTAAAAAATTAATGTTTCCAAAGGCAAAGTCCCCGCAAAACTGAAAATTTTAAATATGCCCTTTGAATCCTTTTTGGAAATTTACAACCCTTAGTACACAAGAAAGTGAGAATATGAAACTTAAGGACACCCTGCATGAATAGATTCCCTGGTGGGTCAAATTCAACTAAGCTTTTCAATTCAAAACACAATGGTGGATGAAAATGAAAGAGTTGCAGAAATTATTCACCATATCAGCAACCAAAATAAGATTTTGAAACCACCCAAGCAGAAGTCTGTAAAGACTTTCAAATTTTCATATTTACGGACTTTGCAAATTTTCATATTTTCTATTAAACCATACGGAGGTGAATAAAGAAGCAAATAAAATAAAATAAGCTCAATGGAAAACAATGTAACTTAAACTGCCAAGCATTTAAAATGTAGGAACTTTTTTTTGGTTCTCAGTTTCAAAATTTTCCCTTTCTTTTTTTTTTTTTTTCTTTCTATATTCATGCACTTTCTTAGCAACCAAACAGATAGAAACTGAAAGAAGCGTCACCTGCGAAGCGTCGAGTCTTAATACGAGCGAAATGCCAGTGAGAGAGGCTAATGCGGCGGCGTCGTTTGGAGAAGAGAAGATGATTTAGTCTGTAGGTAGAAGAGCAGGAAGATAAAAGAGACGGACCCCCAAAGGAAGTCCCCTGAATAACCATTCTATTATATAAAGCCCTCTCTTTTTTCGTTTCTTCTTTTTATATCTTTCAGTGGTGACTGGTACAGAGAGAGAGAGAGAGAGAGAGAGAGAGGAGGGTTTCAGTGGCAGGGGATGAGGAAGAGCGCAGAGAGGCAAGCTGCAATGGATATGACGAAGATTGAATGTGGTTTCCATCTTATGTTGTCCAATTTTGACACGTGTGGATATCTTTTGGTTGAATGACACGTGTGGTTAAATCTTATATATATAAGGCACACTTATTTTACATTGCTTATTATTTTATTTTTTTTTGGTAATACATTGCTTGTTATTTGATATACTCAAAACTTGCACTCTTACGACGCTGTTGTGATGAGAAAATAAGTAGCAGTTGCTAAAGCAACCGACATACACGTGCTAATAAATAATTAAGAGTGGCTAATTGAGTAGGAAAAAGATATTATCAACTGACAATAATTTTACAAATTTAAAAATGTCATGGTACAATGCATTAATTATATATGTTGAACGGTTTAAATGTGACATCTCTTTTAAGTATAGATAAAAAAATATATCAATTAATTTTTATATTCACCTTTCACTCGTCTTTGTGAATTAATCAATCATATATTTACCATCACTAATAATATATAAGCAATGTATAAATTTTCTCCCTTTTTCTTTTTCTTGCTACATATAATTATTTAGTTGAAATGCTTCATCCAAATTACAATGAAAGTAAAACAATTTGTCAGGCTAATTATTGGGCCTTAATTATAGTAGTGTAACAGTGTTCTTAAGCCATCACGTCTTCCCATCTGTAATTAATTACTATTTTATTTGTATGCTTTTTTGCCACCCACATTAGTTCTAGGTGAAGCATATAACAACTACAGAACTAGAGAAGATTAATTTTAAGTCAAGCTCAGCTTGGACTGAGAAAATTAATTCCAAATGGTTGATGGATCAAATATAAAGTTCTAAATTCGTTTTAGCTGGAAATGACAACGAGCGGTGGAGTTTAGCCTTTTAAACCCGAACCCAATTCTAACCCAATGTATAAAATAGGGTATTATTATGAAAAGTTAAACAGTATCAAACTAGAGGGCCCAAGGGTTACGGGTATTATTGTGAAATTAAAGGGATTTTATTGGGGTAAAATTGATAGTTAAAGAATATTATTATAATATTTTGAAACTGTGGTGCAAAAGTCTCCACTGTCCTTAAGTTTAATTCGGGGCATTTTATAAAAAGTTAATTTTCCATATTTTATTTCTTTAATTTACATAATAATTATTTACTAATTGTTGGAGGGTTGAGTAACAAGAAATTATGAAGTACAGGAACTGGCTGTGAAGAAAGAACGTATATTGTACACACAAGACAATTTCATGGCAGAAAGTTGTTCTGGGTCTAATGATTTCGTAGCTTTAGAAGTCACAGATCGAGACGCTTGTTAGCAAATATTATAACATGAACAGCTAGCTTTCCCAAAACAACCGTAGCACAATGCATTATGTAGCCGAGCAATTAATTAAAATGTCATGATCGAGATTGAACTCATTATATTAAATATTAACTCATTTGCAAATTATTGTTATTTTAAGAAAGATGTCGCAATATATTATGACCCTAGCTTGTTGATGACAATTAGTAATATATATATAGTTAAACTATAGATAATGTCAAAATCATATATTTATGTATTGTATTTGTTATAGGGTTTTTAATACCGCCCACACTAAGCCTAAATACTTGAACCAGTGATCTATCTAGGTAGCCTAACCAATGACCTTTCCAGGCTCAATAGAGAATTCTTAGAACCCGATTGTAAGATTCCTAACATGGTATAGCCCACTTCGAGCAGTGACATCCACAGTGATCTCATCTCTCATCCACCCTCATCAATTACAAGTAATATAATTGGTGTTATTCCTTTGTATCCCCAATAGTTACACACAGGCGGAGTAATGAGTGAAATTGTTCAGAAATTCTTAATGGTTACATGAGGAATAGTAATAAAGTATGGGTCATATGAGAGTTGGAATACTCTTTAACCTCTTATATATATTCTGGATACTCAATTTATGTATGTAATTTATGGCCTTATAATTTTTATTTTTTTATCATCTTTTATATTTTAATAACTGACTAAGCATGGGAATGCATTTGGCAGGTAACACATTAATGCCTAGGGCTCCCTGGTCTTCTCTATTATTTTCAGTAAAGCTGATAAAAAAAATTCAAAACACCCCTAAAAGTGACATGACATAAAAAAATCTCAAGAATTATAAAGTGAATGCATTCATTCAATACATACGTGTTTGAGCCATAAAATACTATGTTTATGTTTATTGAGTATATTTTCTTAATCAATTATATATTGATTATTATGAAATATAGTTGAAAGACGGTGGCTTTGGCTTGCCATTTTACATGTAATAGATAGAGTTGGAGTTGAAGTTAAAGTGGTGTTATATATGATCAAATTTGGTGCTTGCGTGTGAACACAATTGTATGCAAGCAAAGAGTTTCAATTAGAGTTGAAATTATTTACTTAAAAGCTACGTGCAAATCTATCTGGCAAGCGCATGGGATGCAATTGTGACCAGCATGCAAGCATGTTAGACGACTCATCACCGCCCATCATCACCAGATGATCAATTAGTTTAATTTATCTAGTTTAAGCCTTTTAGTTTTTATAAATTATTATTGTAGTTGTAAACTTTTTTCTCATATTAGTCTCATGTATTTTAGCCAAATTTTAAATAAAACATACATATCTGTTTTAAGGTATTTAAATTTATTTTCGTGCTTTTAATTTTTTATTGTTCTATTCTTTTTTCTTTCAAATTAATTTTTAATTTGAAAGTGGTACGAGCCTATTCACATTAATTTTGCAAATATATTCAAAAAACTGACTCACAGAAAACTTTATATATAAATGATGTGATGTGTAATAATAATATTGCTCATATTATACAGCATAATACACATAAGTGGTGTAGAATATTAAACAGGATAAAAAAGGCAATGCAGAAATACATGTATATATATATATATTTATACATAAGGCACACTTATTTTACATTGCTTATTATTTGAAATACTCAAACCATTCACGAGAAATATCCACACACACAAAAAAAAAAAAGTACATAAAAAAATAAAAGGAGATGAGACTAGAATCAGTTGTAAACGGGCGCTTGACCCCCCACACCAAGAAATAGAACCACGTACGTTTGCTGATGTGTAATAGAAATGCATGCCTACATTTCTTCATTCATGATGAGTGGGTGTAATAGGTTGTAGGAGCAGTAAAGCAATGCTATGTTTGACCTTATGTGGATTTGTATAACAATCATCACCCGTGTACATCACATCTGTCATGCGTGTCAGATTCAAAATGGGTTCAAGCAGAGAGCTTGCTACAGCAGTTGGCTTCAGAAACTCTTGGTTAATATCTTTCCAAGCATTTTCAATTTCTTCACCCAACAATTTATATGCCTCTTCCTCTTTAACACCGTGTTGTTTCATGCAACATTCCACCGCAGATGCTATATGATCTCTCTTGTGCTCAAACTACGTACACAAATTAAATACCAACAATTAAATATCAATTTGTTAATTTATGCAAATATAACAAACATTAATAATATATACTTATTATAAAAGCATTAATTATATATACTTACCTTATGTGAAACCATGTCGTTCATTAGTCTGCCAATTGCTGATGAAGCTCTGAGGATTTTAGGTTTATTAGAAACCCATTGGAAAACCTCTTCAGTTGCAATCTTACCCATATCTAGAAACGATGATGTTGTGAAGACAAAATAAGTAGAACTTACTGCTGCAACCGACATGTATTCCTCCATTGTTGGAGTGTAATCATCGTGCAACCACCTTGCTTCATCAAAATAGGCTTGGACTAATTCTTTCATCTAATTAAGTCATTAAACAACCGAGTCAATTTTAATATATATTTTAGGAAAATGACAGCAAAATGTACAGGAGTACCTAATATTCTATAAATTTCAGAAATTTATGCTTTGATAATTTCGTAAATTATTTTAGAAAAAAAATATAATCTCAAATTTAATGCCCTCTATTTTCCTTTCCCTCTTGCTTACAGATTTTAGGCAGAAATAAACATATATCATAAAACTAACTCAAGTGTTTACACTACAAGAAAAATTTGAATTAGTCACGAACTAAAAAAACGTAGGTGATAATTAATCAGTTACGGTTTTTCGTGCCTTAATACCATATAATAACGAATTTTTTTCGTGAATCGTTCGTGACTAAAGGACCGTAATAGATTAGTAATCAGTCACTAAATTTGTCATTTCGTGACTAAAGATAGTATCTTTACTTACGACACATGTTTCGTAACTATATAATACCTTTACTTATGAAAATTCTCGTTACTAATTGATAATTTTTTCCGTGACTGAATAGTCATTTCGTAACTAATTAGGATCCTAAATGCTGATCAAGTGGCCATTTAGTTACAAAATCATTATATTACTTACGACCACTCTTTCGTTGTTATTTGATTAATTGTTACAAAATTACATTTCGTAACTACATATTAATTACGAATTTTTATTCGTGTGTGAATATTAGCTACGATTACGAATTTCGTAACTAACTTATTAGTTACAGTAATATAATTTGTAACTCTCATATATTTAATAACGATTTTTTTTTGTCACTAAAATATGAAAAGTTACAATTACCATATACATGTCATTTGTTACAACCGCTTAATATTGTCATTGTTTGTATTATAGTAACAAAAGAAAAGTGATTGCTTAATAAGTTACACTTATCTTTGTAATTATTATTCCAAAATTGTACAATATGCAATT
Source organism: Rhamnella rubrinervis (assembly GCA_007844105.2). Taxonomy (NCBI): domain Eukaryota; kingdom Viridiplantae; phylum Streptophyta; class Magnoliopsida; order Rosales; family Rhamnaceae; genus Rhamnella; species Rhamnella rubrinervis. The sequence continues at coordinate 11,812,769 of CM017582.2, read as the reverse complement.
AATGTTGCAATTATTTTTGAATGAATTAATGTTGGGTCACCTATGAACACAAGACAATCAGACAATGCATAATATATAGATTATACTTGAATTAAATCCATAAAATATTATAACCAACAGATAATAGTATGCTAATTGAAGCACAATACAACATTAAATCCATACTTAGATTTAATTCATAAGCAATTGTAACAAAGCTCCCTTGTCTACTAAGTAATACATCATATAACAACTAGCTCAATATACTCGAGCAATGTTAAATCCTAATTAGTGTTTCACACAATTCCAACTTAATGATGTAAGTGCATGGTCTTTTATTTAACTATCACTCAAATGTAAAGTTCAATAAAAGACCCATATAATTAGAGTTTCCATATAACATACATTATGCTTAATCCTAAGTGGATATACGATAGTTCTCAAGTGTCTTACCAAAATATATTGTATATCCATAGACCAAAATAACTTCCAAAAGTATCTCCATATGCACCTTCCTCATATTCTCCTATCAATCATCTGTATATTAAATATATATAGTGTCAGTTCACTACATTTTGGAATTGAATTATTCATAATAAATACCAAGGACATATCTTTCACATTATATTAAAATTTATGAGTCACTCACGATTGACAGAAAACACAATTAAATAGTTAATTAAGTAGACAAAAGTAAGCCTGCAGTGGGGTTGTATGTTTTGAGCGCGCGCGCACACACACACACACACACACACACACACACACACACACACACATATATATATATATATATATTACATACATACATACCGTGTTGGAGTGAGAGATATTGAGGAAATGATCACCCCAAATGCTGGGATGAAAATCCGCAGAGGGACGTTTACTAGTATTTTTGGTTAAAGCGGGGCGTTGATGGCTCTTTGGAACTTGAATCGTCAACATTTCTAAAGTTTGATGGCCGGGTCCTTGGGTTGTACAAGTAGATGGAAGTTGATAATAAACTTGTTTCTTGATCTGTTTGTTGTGGCTCAAAGCTTAGTTGCTTCAGAGAATTTATAGAGGCAGGCTTTCCGATCTATTATACTTATGGAGTACTTAGCCATGCATGCTCCATGCTCCTTCCCTATTACATAAGCAGCGTCGGTCCTAAAATTTAAGGTACCCTGTGCAAAATTTTAAAAAGTGCCCCTTTTATTTTAAATTTTTTTTTATATTTATTATTTTTAATTTTTTATACCTCTTAACTTAGAAAACAAATATTTTTTTTAGAAATAAATCTATTACGATATAAATATATACTTATATATATAGCTAATACGTCCCTGAGTACCCCATATTTTGGGAGGCCCTGTGTGGTCGCACCACTCGCACATGCTCAGGGCCGGCCTGTACATAAGAGTATAGTTATTTTAATACAATTTGTGTTGCATAAATAATGAGACATATTCTTATTGGTTAGATATAATAGATTTGTAGGTTTTATTGGTTATATGGAATCCTCCAACCTATAAAAAACAATTAACCTTATTTGTGATTTCAACACAAACTATAATGAAAAGTTTTATTAACTATTTAAATCCAAGTGGACGTTTTAGATTTCTCATAAGAAATCACTTGTGGAAGAAATTTAAAAAATACTTATATTCTAAAAGGCACAAGACATAGTAAGACGGCGAGATCAAACCTCAACTCATACAAGCCTAGGCGTCAAAAAGTATTTCGCTATTATATTATTATTTTAATTATTATTAAACTACTAAATGAATAATTTATTTTAAATGAATAATTTATTTTAAATGTTAAAGTCTATATAAATATATATCACTAATATATATATTGAATATAAATTAGTATGTAAATAATTATATATATTCATGAAAACTTCATACTTTTTAAATTTCAAGCAAAATTAGTTTCAAATCATATATACCACAAGTCTATAATTATTTAATAATTTATAAATTAATAAATAATATAGATATCATCATATTCTAATTAATTTTTATCTAATTCTTTATTATACATTATATTTTATTATTTTTACTTTTTTGAAAAAGAAAAAAAAATTAATCTTAAAAAGGTTTTGATTTTTTTACAATCTCTTTTGTTTTCAAATTTATTATGAATTATTTTTTATTTTTAAAAAAAAACTTAATTTTTTAAAAAATAATGAAAAGGCTCGCGCTTTTGATATCTAGGCTAATATTAGACTATCAACGCAATATTAATTGCCTTTTAAACACTTTCCGCCTGTGTGTATTTTTTCGCATCTTTTGGAACATTGAAAAATACTAAGCATGCACTTGGTGCTTAATTCAAACAACAAAACAATTTTCATTTCTCATTAAATCACTCTTCCCAGTACCAATTATTAATTAGCACTTGTCGAAACCAATAATTAGGATTATTCTTGTATTTGACGACTATTAATAAAGTGACATTGACATACAATAATAAAGATTTATTGCACCTCATAGCATGGTACAATATCGATCCAAGAATTGAAAAATTGTAAATCCCACACGTTTTATATGTTTTCCATAACAAAATGTTACTATGCATGCTGGACATTGTAATTGATAAGGTTAGCTTTAGGTCAGGTCAGGTATCATATGGACGAAAGACGAATTTAGCGAATAAGGTTGATTAGGTTCAGTTCAGAACGGGTTAGGTCAGGTAATTGACAAAGTTGATTTGATTGAATTTTGTTTTTGTTTTTTATTCTGGGTGGTATTTATTAATTGGCATACACGTTGTAATCAATAATTAAGAGTGGCTTACTGAGCAGGAAAAATACATTATCAACTGACTATTAGTTCACAAATTTAAGTACAAAAGACGTCTTGCTGCTCTATATATAATAATTAGGTGGCGCTACGTATAATTTGGTATGCGCGCCCAGCATATATACATACAGATATGTATTATCCTTTTTTCTTGGTACATATAATTATTTAGTCGGAATGCTTCATACAAATTACGATGAAATTAAAATAAAACAATTTCTCACATGATTATTGGGCCTTATTAATGATAGCAGTGTAACAGTACCTACTTGTTCTTAAACCATCACGTTTTCCCATATGTAATTAATCAGTGTTTTATTTGTATGTTTTTTTGCTACCCACATTAGTTCCAATTGATGTATAGTACAACTTAGGGGTGGCAACAGGGCGGCGGGGCCGGGGTGCCCCTCCCCGTGCCCTGCCCCGTCGGGGATTTTTCCACCCCGTCCCCACCCTAATCCCGGGAGGCAGGGCGGGGCGGGGATTCCTTGTCACGGGGTGGGCGGGGCGGGGATTCCCGTGCCCTGTTTATTCTTTTTTTTTTAATTATAAAATTAATATATATATAATTATATTAAATTTAATATAAATTTAAATATAATTATATATGTTTTTTAATTAAATATTAATATAATTATAATATATATATTAAAAATATATAATATATATATACGGGGTTCGGGGCGGGGATATTATGCCAACTCGGTTAGACGGAGAATCCCCGCCCCAAACGGGGCGGGACCCGACGAGGCGGGGCGGGGCCGGGTTAAATTGCCAGCCCTAGTACAACTACAGAACTAGAGAAGATTAATTTAAAGTGTTGCTAATCTTGGACTAAGAAAATTAATCCCACTTAGATGATGGATCAAACATTGGTTTCAACCTTTTAAACTTGAACCCAAGCCCAATGTATGTCATAGATGTTGAAGCCCCTAGCTTCAGTCCAAAAATGAAAGCAGATTGTCTATCATTGTTATTATTATTATTTTCCTAATTAATTTGGTATGCTAGCTTGTTCATATCACTATAGAAAATACTACATGCAACCTTTGAATTTGAAGTACAGTTGAATTACTAAGGCTCCCAAAAGTTTATAACTAACGCAAATTAGTAGGTGCAATATATGTATATCAACTCAATTATCACCTATGAATCTTTTACAAAAAAAAAAAAACTCAATTATCACCTATGAAGCCCAACAAGCAGTAAAGTGATAAATATAATAGGGTTAACATACTAATGTACTATATATATATATATATATATATATATATATAGTGTGTCACGATTTTTCAATTAAGATCTTAGTTAATCTTGACACCATCAAATTTTAAATTTGTTGTAACTAGGGACAATTTGCAGTAGACTACATGTGATGCCACATGTTAAACATTAAAAAATGATGGGAAACAATTTCCATTTGAGCAACCTTCTCGAATGCCAATTGCCGAATTTTGTCTTGAGTGCTGTTTTGACACGTAGGAGTGGTAATTTTCATTTCAATTCTGGTGTTAGATTTTTTTTTGTTATTATTATTTTTTTCACCTCACAGTAAGATGAAAAAACTAATTATTAACTATATATAACAAATATTAACTGCTAGGGAAAAAAAAGAAAAAGTAGCACGACGTTTCAACAGGTTGAAAGACCTTGGAGTTCCTACTTAAGTCATCTATGACTTCTAAAACTATGAAAATATTAGATACCAGAACAACTTTCTGCCATGAATATGTCATGTGTGTACAGTATATGTTCTAACATTTCTTCACAGCCAGTTCCTGTACTTCATAATTTCTTGCTACTTAATCCTCCAACTATTAGTAAACAATTATTATGTAAATTAAAGAAAAAAAATTTGAAAAATTAATTTTTTATAAAATGCCCCAAATTAAACTCAAGGAGAGTGGAGACTTTTGCACCACAGTTTCAAAATCTTATAATGATACTCTTTGACTATCAATTTTCCAAATAAAATCCTTTTAATTTCACAAGAATACCCTTTAACTCTTGGGCCCTCTAGTTTGATACTGTTTAACTTTTCATAATAATACCCTACCCCTACGCGTGTAACCATAATAATATTGCTCATATTATACAGCATATATAATACAGAATACATAAGTGGGTAGAATATTCAACAGGATAAAAACGGCAATGCAGAAACATATATAAGGCACACTTATTTTAAATTGCTTATTATTTGATATACTCAAACCATACACGAGAAAGATACACAAAAAAAAAGGTGCATAAAAAAGAAAAGGAGATGAGACTAGAATCAGTTATAAACGGGCGATTGACCCCCCATACAAAAGAAAAAGAACCACGTACGTTTACTGAAGCATGCTTACATTTCTTCATTCATGATCAGTGGGTGTGATAGGGTGTACGAGCAGTAATGCAATGTTATGTTCGAGCTTCTGTGGATTTGTATAACAATCATCACCCGTGTACATAACATCTGTCACGCGTGTCAGATTCAAAGTGCCTTCAAGAAGACAGTTTGCTACAGCAGTTGGCTTCAGAAACTCTTGGTTAATATCTTTCCAAGCATTTTCAATTTCTGCACCCAACAATTTATATACCTCTTCCTCTTTAACACCGTGTTGTTTCATGCAACATTCCACCGCAGATGCTATATGATCTCTCTTGTGCTCAAACTACGTACACAAATTAAATACCAACAATTAAATATCAATTTGTTAATTTATGCAAATATAACAAACATTAATAATACATACATATTATAAAGCATTAATTATATATACTTACCTTATGTGAAACCATGTCGTTCATTAGTCTGCCAATTACTGATGAAGCCGTGACGATTTTTGGTTTATTAGAAACCCATTGGAACACCTCTTCAGTTGCAATCTTACCCTTATCTATAAACGATAATGTTGTGATGAGAAAATAAGTAGCACTTACTGCTGCAACCGACATGTATTCCTCCATTGTTGGAGTGTAATCATCGTGCAACCACCTTGCTTCATCAAAATAGGCTTGGACTAATTCTTTCATCTAATTAAGTCATTAAACACCCGAGTCAATTTTAATATATATTTTAGGAAAATGAGAGCAAAATATACAGGAGTACCTAATATTCAATAAATTTTAGAAATTTAAGCTCTATAATTTCGTAAATTGTTTCAGAAAAAAAAAAACTCAAATTTAATGCCCTTCATTTTCCTTTCCCTCTTGCTTACAGATTTTGAGCAGAAATAAACATATATCATAAAACTAACTCAAGTGTTTAATTAACAATACAATTAAAAATAAAACAAATATAAGAATATTGATTCATGTTGAAGTAGTGTATTTAAAGCTAAAGAAAGAAAGTAACTCACTGCTTCTTTTGCATAATTTACACAATATGATCTTCCTTCCTTTGCCGTGTGCTCCTCAATTTCATTATAAACATCTAAAATTGCTCGATATAGCAATTTCATGTAATCTGGAAGGACATCCATGGAACTAATATCCCATCTATTAACAAAAAATAAATCCCATCATCTAGCTTGATATAATTCTCTTCATTAGTCCTTCTAAAATGTATACATATATATATATATATATATATATATATGATATATTTAATATGTAGGTTATATAACATGAATGATGGAAACTATATATCTTAACCAAATTGGGGCTAAAAGCTTGAATAAATGTATAAACTACCTCTTGATTGCTTGTGTAAAAAGGTTGAGTTCTTCATAGGTACCATAAGCATCAAATGTATCATCGATGGTGGATACCATATTTATGACTTTGGTAGTAATCTCTCTTGAGAAAGAATATTGGGGTTCAAAGTAAATTCCCAATATCCAAAAGTACAATTCGATCACTCTTTCTCTTGCATATGGATACTTCACTGCAAAGTCCAAGTCTTTCCACCACCTAAATCACATATTAATTATGAATTAGAAACTCTCTTTCGATCAATAACAAAAACTTAATATCATTAGGACCATATATAAAACGTATTACCCAAAATAATAAATAAATAAATAACCTATGTGCAAGGTACATGGTATATGAGAGGCAGGAGAGAAGCTAGAGATTTAGATCATATGGCTTGCAGAGTCATATGTAAAAGGTCTTGACATGATATTACCAGAATTGTAAATTTTTGAGATCATTCACTTAATTGAAACAAATTAAAAATGCAGTAATTTACCAAAAAAAAAACTAAAAATAGAAGGTAGTAAATGAAAGACAAAATTTGTGAGAAACTAAATCGAATTTTGAGCAAACTAGAGAGTAGTAAAATATAATAAAACTTTTCATCGCAATTTATTTTAAAACACAAATAATTTGACATATTCTTATTAGTTGAAGGATTACAAATAACCAATAAAGCTCTCATATCCATTATATATAATTAATAAAAATATGTCATGACACTTGTGTTAAATTACTGTGCATAGTAAAATATATTAAAACCTAAAATGAAAGGATAACACTTGTGTTAAATTACTGTGCATAGTAAAATACATTAAAACCTAAAATGAAAGGATATATAATAACATGTACGTTCATCCCTATTTTGTATTTTACATTCTTTGGATATTTTAGTATTACTATTTACCTTGCAATATTGCATGCTTCTTTTTGATGTAGTGTTTGTAAAACATAAAAATCCAACTCAGCCAACTTCAGCAAAGTTGCACTATGGGAATCTTCTTTGGAGTATAGAGAGATGTAATGCCTCGTCTCTAGCCTTGGTATGTTTCTACGAATGGGTCGCTTCAATGCCCAGGATACCTTTTCTGCAAGGTCAGGGTTTATAAGACTCGCCGATGGTGATTGGAGATGAGTAGTGGTGAAAACCAGGGCTTCATCAAGAATTTCTTCCCCACGTATGCGAAGGTGTGCGGCCTCATACAAACTTAGCATTCCTGGCACATCCATGGTTAAGGATGCCTTAAAGTTACCTTCTCTGTCCTTGAACTTGTTGAATATATCTGTTGAAATTATATGTAAGCCAAAAAGCTAGCTAGTCGAAGATTTTGGATTATTAGACGAATTAACCAACCAAAAGTATCATAATCCATCAACAAATAAAAAGTTAATATACAATTATTGACTACATTATCATCTTAATGTGCCCTTTTCAGTTACTTTTCTTTCTAATTTAATTAATTAGTACAACGTAATTAAAATTAAATTAAACTTACCACAAGAAATATGGTAACCATGTTGCCTAAGCAAACGAAACCAAAGAGCAACGACGTAAAGGCAATCATCCTCTTTGTCAACAACGCCTAAAGAATAGTTTCTGTTCATGTTTTCGAATATTTGATCAATCTCGCTCTGGAAATGGTAAGATACGCCTAATCGTTGGATTGAATCAATCAACTCCAACTTTTGCCATGGTTTGCTGTTTGAATCCATTAGCAACATTGTTTTCACGTCTTCCTTCAATTCTTCAACTTGTTGCTTCATTTTCTCAACCGGCATGCAGGTTCCCTATATATGGGGAAAAAAATATTTATTATTAAAGTCATGATTAACGTTGAAATTAAGTTGACAAAACTAAGCCTGCAGTGGGGTTGCATGCATTGAGCACATAAACACACAGATATATACATATATATATATATATATATATATATATATGTATATTACATACATACCGTATTGGAATGAGAGATATTGAGGAAATGATCACCCCAAATGCTAGTAGGAAAATCTACAGAGGGACGTTTACTATTATTTTTGGCTATAGCCGGACGATGATGACCTGCTGGAACCTGGATCGTCAACATTTCTAAAGTTTGATGACCGGGGTTGTACGAGTAGATGGAAGTTAAGAGTAAACTTGTTTCTTGATCTGTTTGTTGTGGCTCAAAGCTTAGTTGCTTAAGAGAATTTATAGAGGCAGGCTCTATTACTTATGGAGTACGTAGGCATGCAATGCTCCGTCCTCCTTTCCTATTACATAAGAGTATGCTATTTTAACACAGTTTGTATTGTAATATTATAAATAATGAGATATATTTTTATTGATTATATATAATAGATTTGTTGGTTTTATTTGGTTATATGCAATCTTCCAACTAATTACGGCAAGTCACATTATTTGTGATTCCAATACAAATTATAATGAAAAATTTTATTAATTATTTAAAACTAAATGGACTCTTTAAATTTCTTGTAAGAAATTACATGTGGAACGAAATTAAAAAATACTATTATTTTAAAAGGCATAAGGCATTATAAGGTAGCAAGGTTAAACCTTAAGCCATAACTTAGGCGTGTTTAGGCGAATCCTAAACATAAAAAAATATTTAGCTATTATATTATTATTTTAATTATTATTAGAGTACTAAATAAATAATATAACTTATTTTGAATGTTAAAGTTTATATAAATATATATCACCAATATATATATATATATACACAATTAATATAAATTAGCAAATATATAATCATATATATTCATGAAAACTTCATAATTAATATAAATTAGTTTCAAATCATATATACTACAAATCTATAATTATTTAATAATTTTTAAATTAATATATAATTTAAATATTATCATATTTTAGTCAATTTTTATCAAATTGTTTATTATATATTATATTTTATTCTTTATATTTTTTTTAAAATGAAAAAAATTATTTTTTAATACTAATTTTTTATATTTTATAATTTATTATGATTTTTTTTATTTTTTTAAAAAAACTTTACGAAAAAGCTCATATATATATTTTATTTAAACTTATAATAGACGGTCAACACAGTATTAACTGCATTCTAAACTCTTCGTGTCTAAATGACGCCTTTTTGTGTATTTTAAAATACTAAGCATGTACTTGGTGCTTAATTCAGACAATGAAATCATTTTCATTTCTCATTAAATCACTCTTCTAAGTATCAATTATTAATTAGCATAATTAGGATTATTTTTGTATCTGACAACTATTAATAAAGTGACAATGACGTAAAAGAGTGAAGATTAATTGCACCTGAGAGCATATCGATCCAATCATTGCAAAATTGTAAATTCCACACGTTTTATAAGAAAATATTATTGTAATTGATGAGGTTAGCTGTCGGGTCGGGTCAGGTATCATATGCACGAAAGATGAATTTAGCACGTAAGGTTAATCAGGTTCAGTTCAGGACAGGTCAAGTCAGGTGATTGATAAAGTTGATTTGATTGAATTTTGTTTTTTCTTCTGGGTGGTATTTATTAATTGGCATACACGTAGTAATCAATACTTAAGAGTGGCTTACTGGGTAGGAAAAATGCCGTCTGCTGCTCTATATATAATAATTAGGTGGGGGTACTTATAATTTGGTATGCGCACCCAGCATACATACATACATACATACAGATATATATTATCCTTTTTTCTTGGTACATATAATTATTTAGTCGGAATGCTTCATACAAATTACGATGAAATTAAAATAAAACAATTTCTCACATGATTATTGGGCCTTATCAATGATAGCAGTGTAACAGTACCTACTTGTTCTTAAACCATCACGTTTTCCCATATGTAATTAATCAGTGTTTTATTTGTATGTTTTTTTGCTACCCGCATTAGTTCCAATTGATGTATAGTACAACTACAGAACTAGAGAAGATTAATTTAAAGTGTTGCTAATCTTGGACTAAGAAAATTAATCCCACTTAGATGATGGATCAAACATTGGTTTCAACCTTTTAAACTTGAACCCATGCCCAATGTATGTCGTAGATGTTGAAGCCCCTAGCTTGAGTCCAAAAATGAAAGCAGATTGTCTCTTATTGTTATTATTATTTTTTTCCTAATTAATTTGGTATGCTAGCTTGTTCGTGTCTTTCATTATAGAAAATACTACATGCAACCTTTGAATTTGAAGTACAGTTGAATTAATAAGCTTCCCAAAAGTTTATAACTAACGCAAATTAGTAGGTGGAATATATGTATATCAACTCAATTATCACCTATCAACCCCAACAAGCAGTAATGTGACAATTTGCAGTAGACTACATGTGATGCCACATGCTAAACATTAAAAAATGATGGGAAACAATTTCCATTTAAGCAACCTTCTCGAATGCCAAAATTGCCGAATTTTGTTTTGAGTGCTGTTTTGACACGTACTGGTGCTAATTTTCATTTCAATTCTGGTGTTAGATTTTTTTGTTATTTTTTTTTTTTCGTTTCACCTTATAGTAAGATGAAAAAACTAATTATTAACTATATATAACAAATGTTAACTGCTAGGGAAAAAAATAAAAATAAAAAGAAGTAAATTTTCATAATCTATATAACAGAACGTGGAATACAGCAGGGGAGGGACAGAGAAAAAAAAAAAAAATTAAGTGGCACGACGTTTCAAGAGGATGAAAGACCTTGGAGTTCCTACTTAAGTCATCTCATCCTGGCTGATCATAAGATCAAGTGGCAGAAAATTTTGGCAATTTGACATATTTTTTGAAGTGTTAGGACTTAGGAACTAAAATAAACGCCAATTCTTGATAATGCATCGCGCTGCAATTCTTGATAATGTGCCCTTTTCAGTTACTTTTCTTTCTAATTTAATAAATTAGTACAACGTAATTAAAATTAAATTAAACTTACCACAAGAAATATGGTAACCATGTTGCCTAAGCAAACGAAACCAAAGAGCAACGACGTAAAGGCAATCATCCTCTTTGTCACCAACGCCTAAAGAGTAGTTGTTGTTCATGTTTTCTAATACTTGATCAATCTCGCTCTGGAAAAGGTAAGATAAGCCTAAACGTTGGATTGAATCAATCAACTCCAACTTCTGCCATGGTTTGCTGTTTGAATCCATTAGCAACATTGTTTTCACTTCTTCCTTCAATTCTTCAACTTGTTGCTTCATTTTCTCAACCGGCATGCAGGTTCCCTATATATGGGGAAAACATATTTATTATTGATTAGCGTTGAAATTAAGTAGACAAAAGTAAGCCTGCAGTGGGGTTGTATGTTTTGAGCACACATATATATATATATATATATATATATATATATACATACATACCGTGTTGGAGTGAGAGATATTGAGGAAATGATCACCCCAAATGCTGGGATGAAAATCCGCAGAGGGACGTTTACTGGTATTTTTGGTTAAAGCGGGACGTTGATGGCCTGCTGGAACTTGAATCGTCAACATTTCTAAAGTTTGATGGCCGGGTCCTTGGGTTGTACAAGTAGATGGAAGCTGATAGTGATAGTAAACTTGTTTCTTGATCTGTTTGTTGTGGCTCAAAGCTTAGTTGCTTCAGAGAATTTATAGAGGCAGGCTCTCCGATCTATTATACTTATGGAGTACTTAGCCATGCATGCTCCATGCTCCTTCCCTATTACATATGAGTATAGCTATTTTAATACAATTTGTGTTGCATAAATGATGAGACATATTCTTATTGGTTAGATATAATAGATTTGTAGGTTTTATTGGTTATATGGAATCCTCCAACCTATAAAAAACAATTAACCTTATTTGTGATTTCAACACAAACTATAATGAAAAGTTTTATTAACTATTTAAATCCAAGTGGAAGTTTTAGATTTCTCATAAGAAATCACTTGCGGAAGAAAATTAAAAAATACTTATATTCTAAAAGGCACAAGACATCGGCGAGATTAAACCTCAACTCATACAAATCTAGGCGTCAAAAAATATTTTGATATTATATTATTATTTTAATTATTATTAGACTACTAGATGAATAATTTATTTTAAATGTTAAAGTCTATATAAATATATATCACTAATATATATATTGAATATAAATTAGTATGTAAATAATTATATATATTCATGAAAACTTCATACTTTTCAAATTTCAAGAAAAATTAGTTTCAAATCATGTATACCACAAGTCTACAATTATTTAATAATTTATAGATTAATAAATAATATAGATATTATCGTATTCTAATTAATTTTTATCTAATTCTTTATTATACATTACATTTTATTATTTTTACTTTTTTGAAAAAGAAAAAAAAATTAATCTTAAAAAGGTTTTGTTTTTTTAATACTAATTTTATACAATCTTTTTTATTTTCAAATTTATTATGAATTATTTTTTATTTTAAAAAAAAAACTTAATTTTTTTGAAAAATAAAGGCTCACGCTTTTGATATCTAGGCTAGTATTAGACGATCAACACAATATTAATCGCCTTTTAAACACTTTCCGCCTAGGTGTATTTTTTCGCATCTTTTGGAACATTGAAAAATACTAAGCATGCACTTGGTGCTTAATTCAAACAACAAAACAATTTTCATTTCTCATTAAATCACTCTTCCCAGTACCAATTATTAATTAGCACTTGTCGAAACCAATAATTAGGATTATTTTTGTATTTGACGACTATTAGTAAAGTGACATTGACATAAAAGAATAAAGATTTATTGCACCTCATAGCATGGTAGAATATCGATCCAAGCATTGAGAAATTGTAAATCCCAAACGTTTTATATGTTTTCCATAACAAAATGTTACTATGCATGCTGGACATTGTAATTGATGAGGTTAGCTTTAGGTCAGGTCAGGTATCATATGCACGAAAGACGAATTTAGCGAATAAGGTTAATTAGGTTCAGTTCAGGACAGGTTAGGTCAGGTAATTGATAAAGTTGATTTGATTGAATTTTGTTTTTTTTTTATATATTCTGGGTGGTATTTATTAATTGGCATACACGTTGTAATCAATAATTAAGAGTGGCTTACTGAGCAGGAAAAATACATTATCAACTGACTATTAGTTCACAAATTTAAGTACAAAAGACGTCTTGCTGCTCTATATATAATAATTAGGTGGCGCTACGTATAATTTGGTATGCGCGCCCAGCATATATACATACAGATATATATTATCCTTTTTTCTCGGTACATATAATTATTTAGTCGGAATGCTTCATACAAATTACGATGAAATTAAAATAAAACAACTTCTCGCATGATTATTGGGCCTTATTAATGATAGCAGTGTAACAGTACCTACTTGTTCTTAAACCATCACGTTTTCCCAAATGTAATTAATCAGTGTTTTATTTGTATGTTTTTTTGCTACCCACATTAGTTCCAATTGATGTATAGTACAACTACAGAACTAGAGAAGATTAATTTAAAGTGTTGCTAATCTTGGACTAAGAAAATTAATCCCACTTAGATGATGGATCAAACATTGGTTTCAACCTTTTAAACTTGAACCCAAGCCCAATGTATGTCGTAGATGTTGAAGCCCCTAGCTTGAGTCCAAAAATGAAAGCAGATTGTCTCTTATTGTTATTATTATTATTTTCCTAATTAATTTGGTATGCTAGCTTGTTCGTGTCTTTCATTATAGAAAATACTACATGCAACCTTTGAGTTTGAAGTACAGTTGAATTAATAAGCTTCCCAAAAGTTTATAACTAACGCAAATTAGTAGGTGGAATATATGTAAGCAACCTTCTCGAATGCCAATTGCCGGATTTTGTTTTGAGTGCTGTTTTGACACGTACTAGTGGTAATTTTCATTTCAATTCTGGTGTTAGATTTTTTGTTATTTTTTTTTTCTTTCACCTTATAGTAAGATGAAAAAACTAATTATTAACTGCTAGGGAAAAGAAAAAAGTAAACAATTACTATGTAAATTAAAGGAAAAAAAAATGAAAAGTTAACTTTTTATAAAATGCCCCAAATTAAACATAAGGACAGTGGAGACTTTTGCACCCCAGTTTCATAATCTTATAATAATACTCTTTAACTATCAATTTTACCCGAATAAAATCCTTTTAATCTCACAATAATACCCTTTTAACTCTTGGGCCCTCTAGTTTGATACTGTTTAACTTTTCATAATCATACCGTACCCCTGCTGAGGCTTATGCTCAGGATCGTAATTAATTTTTGGACTGAAACTAGGGGCTACATCTATTATATACATTGGGTTAGAATTGGGTTCAGGTTTAAAAGGTTAACCTCCGCCGCTGCGTTGCCATTTCTAACTAAAACGAGTTTAGAACTTTATATTTGATCCATCAACTATTTGGAATTAATTTTCTCAGTCCAAAGCTTGACTTTAAATTAATCTTCTCTAGATACGGTAGTTGTCATATGCTTCACCTAGAACTAATGTGGGTAGCAAAAAAGCATACAAATAAAATACTAATTAATTACAGATGGGAAGACGTGATGGTTTAAGAACAAGTATATAGTGCACTTGGGGTTGTGTGTTACAGAAAAGGAAATCAGCTATTTCATCACATTTATTTGCTAAAATTGTGGTTTTAATTTTGCTAAACATGCAAAATTAAGAGACTGTTTGATAACATATTTTTTTTTTGGGTTTTAGCTTTCAATTTCTACTCTTGAGATGTGTGCAATTTACTTGGTTCAAATGGTAGTGTTTGTATTGTTAGTTATACTTTTCAATTAGCTATAAATGCGAAAGACAAAGAAAAACAATTATAGAAAATGGAAAACCATTTCGGACTGTTTTTAATTAGGCGCCTCTGTTTTTTTTTCCTTAACATTTATAGTAAGGTGAGAAAACTAGTTAACTCTAACTAATATTAACAAATCTTTGAACTGAGCGTGTTACATATAACTCAATAGAAAACACTAAAAACCAAAAACAAAAAGGTCACTAAAAGGGCCCTATATAAACAAGAACTTAATTTATTGAAGCCTAAGTTGTAGGTTCGTAGGCACCGTAACGTTCAGCAACACAAACGAAGGCTCTTATTTGATACATTTAGATGCTTCTGTCTTCTACCAATTACTGAAGACATGTTGTAGAGCTTGTAAGTTGTAGTGTACTTGGATTGCACATAATTTTTTCCCGTTTTAATTAAGATCTGAAAACACATATTCTTCGTAGACCTTGTAAACTATATTAAAATGCCAAGTGAACATTAGAGATGTACATAAGCTGCATATAATGAAGTTAAAAAACAAAATGACATAATAATTTAAAGAACAAAGCCAAAGACATGGAATATCGCCCGCTCATCCTCATTTTCTTAAAAAGAAAGCCTTAACTCAAAATAGAGTGCTCCAATTTATCAGAGTCCATTTAGTCATCTTCATACCTAAATTTCAAAATCAAGGTAAATGAAGATGCTCTCGACCAGCCTACTGCTCTTCCTCACATATCGTGACAGAGCTCTCAGATTTTACAGAGTCCGAGGGCTTGATCGATCTCCCCCGAGTTGGATCAAGGTTTACAGAGTACAAAATAGGGAACAGCTCCCTAGACTGAATTCTCAGAGCCAGCTTAGTTCTCTTTACCTACACGGTGACTGATCATATTCCTATTTTAATGAATTGCTTCGTTATAAAAAATAGACAGCAGCTTATTGTTTTGAGAACATGTGGCTGCAGAGGTTGGATTCAAGGACGAAGTCAACTCTTGATGAGAGAGCTAAGGTTTTCAGGCCCACGCCTTATGGTGAATCAAAGTTAATATTTCTGGTTCTGAAGGATATTAAGAAGTAATCAACAGGGAGTTTGGTAATCTCGATTGGAGAAATTTCAAGGCATTGGCGGATATTAGAAGTTAGATCCTCAGGACAGACTGGATCTTTAAGGACAAGAAATACAAAAGAAGATTAAAAGGCAAAGGTTGGCATTATGGTAAAGATATTTTCATGGAAAAAGGTTGTACTGTCAGGATAACCTGGGCAACAAGATTACAAAATTTTTCTACCACATTGTATATCAGCTTATGCTTACCTATATTACATATATTTAGCATAGAATTCCATAAAATCCATATGACACATGATTAATAACTGGTTAAAAAAATGCACAAGACATGGGTGGTGGTTCCTCAAACATGTCAGTAATATATTACACATAAATTAAAGACACAGAGACATAAAAGGGAGATTTTTCATGTGAGAAGACAAGCATGCACAGTTGGGAAATGAAGATGGAAAATGGATAAAAATGAAAGTAAGATAAGCATATTTACTTTTCTTTCCATTCCCAAACTCTCTCTGTGAACTCATCCCGACTCAACTCAACCCTTTTTTTCCCTTCAGATGCAAGCATTCTCTCAACAACCAGCTGGAGTAAATGAAAGTAAATTGGAAATCAGCATCAACAAAGTTTTCCAAAAAAAGCTGTGATATCCATTATGAAAACCTAGAGACCAAAACAACTTCTTATAGAACCAAAGCCAAAATGTGACATATTGACATTCACGTCAAAAACTATCAATAAAAGAAAATTAATAATCATGATCATACAAGTGAAACTGAAATGTTTTCAGGTTAAAGACACTTTAACTCTTACAAATATAAATAAAGTCGTTGGCAGTTAAAAAGTGGTTTGCAGAAGCTCAAACAAATGCAAAATTATATTTTTTGAGGTATCAACACTAAAATACAAAATTACTTCAAATATTCAAACGCACCTGAGTTGCAATACATAGAGGCTAATGCGGCGACGTCTTTTGGAGAAGAGAAGATGATTTAGTCTGTAGGTAGAAGAGCAGGAAGATAAAAGGACGGACCCCCAAAGAAAGTCTCCTGAAGAATCATTATTGTTATAACGAAACCAGCAAACCAAGTGAAATAATCCAATGATCAATCCACAAAGAACACAGAATTTTATACTGGTTCGGTACCAATGAAGTACCTACATCCAGTTCCCTCCAGCTGAGAGTAATCCACCATGCAGATGAAACAAAATTACAGAGAGAAGGATTACAAGAACTTCCAAGAAGCTGCTAACAAAACCCAAGTTAATCCCTTTACAAAACCATCAGATTTTTCCTCTCGTTCTCTAGGGATTTTTAGGAACCAGCAAACTTCTCACCTACCCCTTTTTCCACCTCTCTCTTTTCGCGCCCAAAACAGAGTGTATACATACACATCTAGTCTGGTACGGTAACCAACAAAAACAAGACAAGTGGACTACTTACTATACAAATAAGCTAATTAATTACATGACTATTAATGGACCATGTTTACAATTATATTATATGAAGCTCTCTCTTTTTTTGTTTCTTCTTTTTATGTCTTTCAGTGGTGACTGGTGAAGTTGGAAACAAAGCCACAGAGAGAGAGAGGAGGGTGTTTCAGTGGCGGGGGAAGAGGAAGAGCGCAGAGAGGGAAGCTACAGTGGATATGACGAACATTGAATATGGTTTCCATCTTATGTTGTCCAATTTTAACACGTGCTAACATATGACACGCGTGGTTAAATCTTTAACTGCGAAATGATGCGTTATTTTGACTCCTTTCTTTCTCACTCGCGCTCTACTCCTTCAGTCTCGCTCTCGCTCTCGCTCTCATCAGGACTCTATGACTCGCGTTCTACTCCTTCACTCTCACTGTCAATTTACTCATATTATAGAGCATAAATGCATATGTGGTGTAGAATTATTAAACACGATAAAAAGAAGGCAATGCATATATATATATATACACACACAAGCTTACATATAAGATACTTATTTTACATTGCTTATTATTTGATATACTCAAACCATACCCGAGAAATATCCACACAAAAAAAAGTACATAAAAAAAGAAAAGGAGATAATACTAGAATGAGTTGTAAACGGCCGCTTGACCCCCACACCATAAATTGAACCAGGTACGTTTACTGAAGTAGATGCAGGCACGCATGTGTTCATTCATGAATAGGTGTAATAGGTTGTAGGAGCAGTAAATCAATGCTATGTTTGAGGTGATGTGAATTTGTATAACAATCATGACCTGTGTACACCACATCTGTCATGCGTGTCATATTCAAAATGAGTTCAAGAAGAGAGTTTGCTACAGCAGTTGGCTTCAGAATCTCTTGGTTAATATCTTTCCAAGCATTTTCAATTTCTTCACCCAACAATTTATATGCGTCTTCCTCTTTAACACCGTGCTGTTTCATGCAACATTCCACCGCAGATGCGATATGATCTCTCTTTTGCTCAAACTACGTACACAATTTAAATACCAACAATTAAATATCAATTTGTTAATTTATGCATGTATAATAAACATTAATAATACATACATATTATAAAAGCATTAATTATATATACTTACCTTATGTGAAACCATGTCGTTCATTATTCTGCCAATTACTGATGAAGCTGTGAGGATTTTTGGTTTATTAGAAACCCATTGGAACACCTCTTCAGTTGCAATCTTACCCATATCTATAAACGATGATGTTGTGGAGACAAAATAAGTAGCACTTACTACTGCAACCGACATGTATTCCTCCATTGTTGGAGTGTAATCATCGTGCAACCACCTTGCTTCATCAAAATAGGCTTGGACTAAGTCTTTCATCTAATTAAGTCATTAAATACCCGATTCAATTTTAATATTTTAGGAAAATGAGAGCAAAATATACACGCGTACCTAATATTCAATAAATTCTAGAAATTTAAGCTTTAATAATTTCGTAAATTATTTTAGAAAAAAAAAACTCAAATTTAATGCCCTCTATTTTCGTTTTCCTCTTGCCTACAGATTTTGAGCACAAATATACATATATCATGAAGCTAACTCAATTGTTTACGAAAAAAAATAAAAAATAAAATTTATATAAGTATAATGATTCATATTGACGAGTAGTGTATTTAAAGCTAAAGATAGAAAGTGACTCACTGCTTCTTTTGCATAATGTACACAATACGATCTTCCTTCCTTAGCAGTGCGCTCCTCAATTACATTGTAAACATCTAAAATTGCTCGATATAGCAATTTCATGTAATCTGGAAGGGCATCTATGCAACTAATATCCCATCTGAGGGTCAATTAACAAAATTTTTAAATCCCATCATTTTTAAGGATATAATTTCCTTAGTCCTTCTAAAAAATATACATACATATATATATAATCAATATGATATATTTAAGTTGTAGCTTATACAACATGAATTGAGGAAACTATATTTTAACCAAATTGGGGATATAAGTTTGAATAAATGTATAAATTACCTCTTGATTGCTTGTGTAAAGAGGTTGAGTTCTTCATAGGTACCATGAGCATCAAAGGTATCATCAAGGACGGATACCATAATTATGACTTTGGTAACAATCTCTCTTCCGAAATGATATTGGGGTTCAAAGTAAATTCCCAATATCCAAAAGTACAATTCGATTACTCTGTCTCTTGCATATGGCAACTTCACTGCAAAGTCCAAGTCTTTCCACCACCTAAATCACAAATTGATTATGAATTAGAAACTCTCTTTAGATCAATAACACACAACCTTAATATCATTAGGACCATATATAAAAAAATGAGTTCTGATATATGTTACTACCTTCTCGTTTGGCCAAAATTCGATTTAATATCTCAAAAAAATTTATTTCAATTACTACCTCTACTTTAATTTGTTTCATTAAGTGTATTATAAAATCATAACAAATCTGTTAATGTCATCTCCAACAGCTGTTAAGAATAAACTATGTGCAAGGTAGGCAGGAGAGAAGCTAGAGATTTAGACCATATGCCTTGCACAATAGTAATATTTAAAAGATCATGATATTAACAGAATTGTTAAGATTGTGAGATCATGCACTTAATTGAAATAAATTAAAAATACAGGGATTTACCAAAAAATAATAATTTAAAATAGAAGGTAGTAAATGAAAGACAATTTTTGAGTAACTAAATCAAATTTTGAGCAAACTAGAGGGTAGTAAAATAGGATAAAGCTCTTTATCATCAAAACTTATTTTGGAACGCAATGATATGGCATATCCTTATTAGTTAAGGGATTACATATAACTAATAAACATCACACTCCACTAACTATTATTGGATTTTGCTATTTGTGCAAACCCAAATGTAAGACAAAAATTAAAAAAGTCCACATATAAACTTGAGTTCTAAGATGTGGAGGCCTAATGACTATTAGAGTTTTTAGAGTTTAAGTCCATAATAATAATATTATAGTGCAATGCTAGAGGTGATGGTTGATGCCTCCAGTCAAAAACCAAAGATCTTAGCCAGGGAAAAATAAAAAGTCTTTCTACAACTTTTAGGTTTTTTTTTTAACTATTCTATGTCTTTTTTGTAGTGATTAGAGCTCTCACACTCTATAGTATTACATAGAAAATAGTTTAGAAGATCTACGAATATTGTGTGTGCATCTCTATGCCAGTTCATATGGTTGTGTTTAATAAATTAAACCGTGTATTCTAAATCACATGTGATCCTCGTATTTGCAATATGAAAGCATGTCACGTGATTTGTGTTGTAACATTAGTTATGTTAAGTAACTGTGCACATGCAGTAAAATATATATTAAACCCTAAAATGAAAAAATATGTAATACCATTATACGTTCATCTCTATAAAATAGTTTGCATTCTTTGGATGGAATTTAGTATTACTAACTACCTTGTAATATTGCTTGCTTCTTTTAGATGTAGTGTTTGTAAAACATTAAAATCCAACTCAGCCAACTTCAGCAAAGTTGCACTATGGGAATCTTCTTTTGAGTATAGAGAGATGTAATGCCTCGTTTCTAGCCTTGGTATGTTTCTTCGAATGGGTCGCTTCAATGCCCAGAATACCTTTTCTGCAAGGTCGGGGCTTCTAGGACTCGCCGATAATGATTGGAGATGAGTAGTGGTGAAAGCCAGGGCTTCATCAAGAATTTCTTCCCCACGTATGCGAAGGTGTGCAGCCTCATACAAACTTAGCATTCCTGGCACATCCATGGTTAAGGATGCCTTAAAGCTACCTTCTCTGTCCTTGAACTTGTTGAATATATCTGTTGAAATTATATGTAAGCCAAAAAGCTAGCTAGTCGAAGATTTTGGATTATTAGGCAAACCAACCAGAGTATCAAAAATCCATCAACAAATTAAGAGTTAATCTACAAATATTGACTACATAATAATCCTTATGTGCCCTTTTCAGTTACTTTTCTTTCTAATTTAATTAATTAGTACAACGTAATTAAAATTGAATTAACTTACCACAAGAAATATGGTAACCATGTTGCCTAAGCAATCGAAACCAAAGAGCAACAACGTAAAGGCAATCATCCTCTTTGTCAACAACGCCTAAAGAATAGTTTCTGTTCATGTTTTCTAATACTTGATCAATCTCGCTCTGGAAATGGTAAGATACGCCTAAGCGTTGGATTGAATCAATCAACTCCAACTTTTGCCATGGTTTGCTGTTTGAATCCAGTAGCAACATTGTTTTCACTTCTTCCTTCATTTCTTCAACTTGTTGCTTCATTTTCTCAACCGGCATGCAGGTTCCCTATATATGGGGAAAACATATTTATTATTAAAGTCATGATTAACGTTGAAATTAACTGGGCAAAACTAAGCCTGCAGTAGGGTTGTATGCATTGAGCATATATATATATATATAT
The DNA here is from genome assembly GCA_007844105.2 of Rhamnella rubrinervis. Taxonomy (NCBI): domain Eukaryota; kingdom Viridiplantae; phylum Streptophyta; class Magnoliopsida; order Rosales; family Rhamnaceae; genus Rhamnella; species Rhamnella rubrinervis. The sequence goes on along the minus strand of CM017582.2, from coordinate 11,790,669 downwards.
ATATATATATATATATATATATATATATATTCATACATACCGTATTGGAGTGAGAGATATTGAGGAAATGATCACCCCAAATGCTGGGATGAAAATCCGCAGAGGGACGTTTACTATTATTTTTGGCTAAAGCCGGACGTTGATGACCTGCTGGAACTTGGATCGTCAACATTTCTAAAGTTTGATGGCCGGGTCCTTGGGTTGTACAAGTAGATGGAAGTTAACTGTAAACTTCTTTCTTGATATGTTTGTTGTGGCTCAAAGCTTAGTTGCCTCAGAGAATTTATTGAGGCAGGCTCTCTGGTTGATCTACTATACTTCTTGAGTACGTAATGATCCATGCTCCTTCTCTTTTTCTTTTCTTTTTTTCTTTTTTTTTTTATAAATAAAAAAAGCTTTAATATGGATTTTATCGATCTAGGATTTTATTAGTGGATAGGGCATTTTTACTATTTCAGTTTTGCAATCCGATAAGAGTCTAGAGTAGCTGACGCACACCCTTTACAGATTCCCTTCATTGAGTACACCTGAGGTAATAGCGGGGCTTATCAAAACTCGAACCACAACTCTCGTAAGCGATTGTGATGGAAAGGCCGGCTTTCTTTCCGCTAAGCCACACCCCCAGGTGCCTCCATGCTCCTTCTCTATTACATAAGAATACCGCTATTTTAACACAATTTGTATTATAATATAAGTAATATGACATGTTTTTATTAGTTATATATAATAGATTTATCGGTCTTATTGGTTATATGAAATCGGCTTTATAAGAACTGGTCACTTTATTTGTAGTTCCAACACAAATTATAATGAAATGTTTATTCATTATTTAAAGCCAAGTGAAAGCTTTAGATTCCATGTAAGAAATCACATGTAGAAGGAAATTAGAAAATACTAAGCATATTCTTGGTGCATAATTTGGGCCAAAGCATGCTACTCTATGCAAGTCAATAGTATTCGGTGGCTGATTTGTTGCTGCGTTGCAATTGCATGAAACAAATTAATGTGATCCAGTCTTTTTAGCTATTTAATATGCCGGTCTATTCAAAGTATGAGGAACTAATCTAAATGAACATAAAATAAATTTATTTATGAAAAAATAACTTAACATCATCTAATATAACACCAATTTTTCAGTTGCTATCAGTAACTTCTCCAACAATCCCTTCATAGAGATTCACACAATCAATTTCTACTTGAATGTAATCAAAGCCCATCCCTCGTGCCGTAATTAGAGCATGAAGTTAAAACATCATCACCACACAGCCTCCCTCAACCCTAAAACATCATCACCACACAGCCTTATGTTCCGAGGTCAGGTAATTGATAAGGTTGACTTGATTGAAATTTGTTTTTTGTTTTTACTTTTGAGTACTATTAATTAATTGATTGTAATTGATAAGGTTAGCTTCAGGTTAGGTCAGGTAATTGATAGGGTTGATTTGATTGAAATTTGTTTTTGTTTTTGCTTTTGGGCGGTTTTAATTAATTGGTATACACGTATTAATAAATAAATAAATAAGAGTGGCTCATTGAGTAGGAAAAAGTCATTATCAACTGGCTATAAGTTCACAAATTTACGTACAAAAGACGTCTTGCTCTATATATAATAATTAGGTGGGGGTACGTATAATTTGGTATGCGCGCCAGCATGTATATATACAATATATATTATCCTTTTTTCTTGGTACATATAATTATTTAGTCGGAATGGTTCATACAATTTACGATGAAATTAAATAAAACAATTTCTCACATGATTGTTGGGCCTTATTAATTATAGTAGTGTAACAGTACCTACTTGTCCTTAAACCATCACGTTTTCCCATATGTAATTAATCAGTATTTCATTTGTATGTTTTTTTGCTACCCACATTAGTTCCAAGTGATATATAGTATAACTATAGATACCTAGCTTCAGTCCAAAAATAGATTATGATACCTGACCTTAATTATGAATGTCATAGATGTTGTGGCCCCTAGCTTCAGTCCAAAAATAGATTATGATCGTGGGAGCGGCTGCCTGAGTAGGGCATTATATTATGAAAGTAAATTTTAATGTCAAACTAGTTAAGGGTATTGTTGCGAAATTCAAAGGATGATATTGGGTAAAATTGATACTTATGAGTAGCATTATGAGATTTTGAAAATGTGGGGTAAAAGTCTCTGACTACTGTCCTTAGTTTTGGGGCATTTTATAAAAAATAAATATTTAGTAATATATAGTTGGAGGAAGTAACAAGAAATGTTAGAATAATATGGTGTACACAAGACCATTTCATGGCAGAAAGCCGTTCTGGTATCTAATATTTTCATAGCTTAAAAAGTCATAGATCCAGACGTTTGAAGGCATGAATTCTAAGCCGAAGTATTTAATCTGATCTAGATAGTGGATATGCGCCATGAGGGACGAATAATTTTGCATAAATATTGTAACACTCCCCATTGGGGTCCCCCGGTCTGGTTTAACGCCTTTTACTGGGCTTCTTGGGTCCCCGAGTCCCTTTCCAACCAATATTGTCTCCAATTTAGCCACCGCACAACCAACGGTATGGAGTTTTGTCAGACTTCTCGGAGGTCACGGGGTTTTGTCAACTTCCCAGGAAGTCCATTTCCAACCAATATTGTCTCCAATTTAGCCACCGCACGACCAACAGTATGAGGTTTTGTCAGACTTCCCAGGAGGTCACGGGGTTTTGTCAACTTCCCAGGAGGTCCCTTTCCAACCAATATTGTCTCCAATTTAGCCACCGCACGACCAACGGTATGAAATTTTATCAGACTTCCTAGGAGGTCACGGGGTGTTGTCAACTTCCCAGGAAATCCATTTCCAACCAATATTGTCTCCAATTTAGCCACCGCACGACCAACGGTATGAGGTTTTTTCAGACTTCCCAGGAGGTCATAGGGTTTTGTCAGACTTTCCAGGAGGTCACTCATCCTAAGATTGGGGTTTTGTCAGATTTCCCAAGAGGTCACGGGGTTTTGTCAGACTTCCCTCGGTCCCTTTCTAACCAATATTGTCTCCAATTTAGCCACTGCACGACCAACGGTATGGGGTTTTATCAGATTGTCTCCAATTTAGCCACTGCACGACCAACGGTATGGGGTTTTATTAGACTTCCAGGAGGTCACCCATTCTAAAATTGGGGTTTTGTTAGATTTTCCAAGAGGTCACCCATCCTAAGATTGCTCCCACTGAAGCACGCTTAACTTTGGAATTTTTATGAACCCCTTAGCCAAAGGTTGTTAGATTTCCCAAGATGTCACCCATCCTAAGATTGCTCTCACTGAAGCACGCTTAATTTTGGAATTTCTACGAACCCCTTAGCCAAAGGCTGTGAAAAGGTTTAAGTTGTTATGAAGGAATCTTCTTTCTTATTAAACCTTTACTCCACCACCCAGACGATGTGGGACTGGACACCAAGTAGCTGTCGGTGCCTCTTGCACCCGCCCACTTGGGTCGTCACAAATACTATATGCAGCCATATAGTCTCCTTTTTAATTCATTAGTTGTATAATCAAATGTAAATTTTTATGAAAACCTTACACAAAATTAATCTTGTCCCTTTGAAAAATTAGAAAATGAAATTAAAAATAAGCTTTACCCAGTGACTTACAGCGAATGACCCATCTATACATGCGTCACGTACGCATGAGTCCATGACTAGCTAAGACAACCAACCGACACATTCTTTATTTCATGATCAGCTTAATTTGATTGGGTAACCTAGGCAACGAAAAAGGGGTCCGATACTTCAACTAAATCCTTTAATATTTTCACGATGTCACCAATTATTTGACAATCTTCTAAATAAATAATGTATCATTATTCAAAATTATATATTTAAATGTACTTGGGGAAAATTGACAACTTCAAGTTGTAGTAATTAAAAATTGAGCTTAGATAATGATGCCTGATTTAATTAGCTCTTAATCACTTGGTGGCATCTACGTGGTTTGTATCGCTTTCTGCCGGCACAAATATTACTTAAAGTATGTCTAACTATGCGTTAAATTTTATTGATTAATAAAAGCATAAAAACGTGTAATCAAATATAATTTAATCGCTACTTGCAGCGTCGTTAGCAGGTTTAATATGTTCATTAATTGTTAATTATTATTTGCGTGACAATTTGGCACACATTGATGTGATCTTAATTCGTAAAATGGAATCCTATGAACTTTTTTTTTGACGAAAAATTCACCCCAAAAAATTTAAAAAATAAAAATTTTTGAAAGGAATACATGTGTATTAGGATGCAATGACAAATTCAAGAAATTGGTGTGACATGTGAAATCGACAATAATGTGATGGTTCAAAATTGAAGGTGATGAATAATGCAATCTAGCTGGACTGCTTAATAATTAATGATAGTATTCAATTTCAGAATTTTGATGTTATCAATGAATTTTGTTGATTAGTGACGATTGAGATTAATGTAACAAAATCTATTCAAAGCTCATGCATCAATAGTTTAAACTACTTTAAATGTTTTATTTGAATGTCAAGCTTAAGAATTGGCTATCAACTTCTTACAAATTATATTTAAAAACTTGTCAAGGTGTTTTCAATAACTTGTCAATGAAAATAGAGAAAGAAAAATAAGTACAAAAGACGGCTTGCTGCTCTATACATAATAATTAGGTGGGGGTACTTATAATTAGGTGGGGGTATTATAACAATGTTACTTATAATAAAAAGAAGTAAATTTTCATAATCTATATAACAGAACGTGGAATACAGCAGGGGAGGGACAGAGAAAAAAAAAATTAAGCGGCACGACGTTTCAAGAGGTTGAAAGACCTTGGAGTTCCTACTTAAGTCATCTCATCCTGGCTGATCATAAGATCAAGTGGCAGAAAATTTTGGCAATCTTATAATAATACTCTTTAACTATCAATTTATCCCAATAAAATCCTTTTAATTTCACAATAATACCCTTTAAGTCATGGGCCCTTCTAGTTTGATACTGTTTAACTTTTCATAATAATACCCTACCCCTACGTGTGTAGTAATAATATTGCTCATATAATACATAACACATAAGTGGTGTAGAATATTAAACAGGATAAAAAAGGCAATGCAGAATATATATATATATATATATATATATATATATATATATATATATATATATATATAAGTTACACTTATTTAACACTGCTTATTATAATCAGACCATACACGAGAAACATCAACACAAAAAAAAAAAAAAAATTACATAAAAAAGAAAAGGAGATGAGACTAGAAATTGACCCCCCACACCATAAAATAGAACCACGTACGTTTACTGAAGAACATGCAAGCTTACATTTCTTCATTCAAGATGAGTGGGTGTAATAGGGTGTACGAGCAGTAAAGCAATGTTATGCTTGAGCTTATGTGGATTTGTATAACAATCATCACCCGTGTACATCACATCTGTCACGCGTGTCAGATTCAATGTGCGTTCAAGAAGAGAGTTTGCTACAGCAGTTGGCTTCAGAAACTCTTGGTTAATATCTTTCCATGCATTTTCAATTTCTTCACCCAACAATTTATATGCCTCTTCTTCTGTAACACCGTTTTGTTTCATGCAACATTCCACCGCAGATGCTATATGATCTCTCTTTCGCTCAAACTACGTACACAAATTACCAACAATTAAATATCAATTTGTTAATTTATGCAAATATAACAAACATTAATAATATATACATATTATAAAACCATTAATTATATATATACTTACCTTATGTGAAACCATGTCGTTCATTAGTCTGCCAATTACTGATGAAGCCGTGACGATTTTTGGTTTATTAGAAACCCACTGGAACACCTCTTCAGTTGCAATCTTACCCATATCTATAAACGATAATGCTGTGATAAGAAAATAAGTAGCACTTACTACTGCAACCGACATGTATTCCTCCATCGTTGGAGTGTAATCATCGTGCAACCACCTTGCTTCATCAAAATAGGCTTGGACTAATTCTTTCATCTAATTAAGTCATTAAACACCCAAGTCAATTTTAATATATATTTTAGGAAAATAAGAGAAAAATGTACAGGAGTACCTAATATTCAATAAATTTCAGAAATTTAAGCTTTAATAATTTCGTAAATTTTTTAAAAAAAAAAACATAATCTAAAATTTAATGCCCTCTATTTTCCTTTCCCTCTTCCTTACAGATTTTAAGCAGAAATAAACATATATCATAAAACTAACTCAAGTGTTTAATTACCAAAACAATTAAAAATAAAACAAATATAAGTATATTGATTCATGTTGAAGTAGTGTATTTAAAGCTATAGAAAGTGACTCACTGCTTCTTTTGCATAATGTACACTATATGATCTTCCTTCCTTTGCAGTGTGCTCCTCAATTTCATTATGAACATCTAAAATTGCTCGATATAGCAATTTCATGTAATCTGGAAGGACATCTATGGAACTAATATCCCATCTGAGAGTTCAATTAACAAAAAATAAATCCCATCATCTTTACATAATTTCTTAATTAATCCTTTTAAAAAACTTATATATATATATATATATATATATATATATATATATATATAATCAGTATGATATATTTAATATGTAGGTTATATAACATGAATGAAGGAAACTATCTCTTAACCAAATTGGGGCTAAAAGCTTGAATAAATGTATAAACTACCTATTGATTGCTTGTGTAAAAAGGTTGAGTTCTTCATAGGTACCATGAGCATCAAAGGTATCATCGATGGTGGATACCATATTTATGACTTTGGTAGTGATCTCTCTTCCGAAAGAATATTGGGGTTCAAAGTAAATTCCCAATATCCAAAAGTACAATTCGATCACTCTGTCTCTTGCATATGGCAACTTCATTGCAAAGTCCAAGTCTTTCCACCACCTAAATCACATATTAATTATGAATTAGAAACTCTCTTTCGATCAATAACACAAACTCAATATCATTTTTAGGACCATATATAAAATGTATTACCAAAAGAAAAGAAAAATAACCTACGTGCAAGGTACATGAGACACAGGAGAGAAGCTAGAGATTTAGATCATATGCCTTGCACAGCCATATTTAAAAGGTCTTGACTTGATATTATCAAAATTGTTAAGATTGTGAGATCATTCACTTAATTGAAACAAATTAAAAATACAGTAATTTACCCCACAAAAAAAAAAACTAAAAATAGAAGGTAGTAAATTAATGAAAGACAAAATTTGTGAGAAACTAAATCGAATTTTGAGCAAATTAGAGAGTACTAAAATATAATAAAGCTTTCCATCGTAATTTATTTTGAAACACAAATGATATGATATGTCTTTATTAATTAAGGGATTACATATAACAAATAAATTACACACATCTATTATATATAACTGATAAAAACATATCATGTTACTTGTGTTAAATAACTGTGCATAGTAAAATATAATGAAAGGATATATAATAACATTTACGTTCATATCTATTAAGTATTTTGCATTCTTTGGATTTTTTAGTATTACTAATTACCTTGTAATGTTGCGTGCTTCTTTTTGATGTAGTGTTTGTAAAACATTAAAGTCCAACTCAGCCAACTTCAGCAAAGTTGCACTATGGGAATCTTCTTTGGAGTATAGAGAGATGTAATGCCTCGTCTCTAGCCTTGGTATGTTTCTACGAATGGGTCTCTTCAATGCCCAGAATACCTTTTCTGCAAGGTCGGAGTTTATACGACTCGCCGATAATGATTGGAGATGAGTAGTGGTGAAAACTAGGGCTTCATCAAGAATTTGTTCCCCACGTATTCGAAGGTGTGCAGCCTCATACAAACTTAGCATTCCTGGCACATCCATGGTTAAGGATGCCTTAAAGTTACCTTCTCTGTCCTTGAACTTGTTGAATATATCTGTTGAAATTCTATGTAAGCCAAAAAGCTAGCTAGTCGAAGATTTTGTATTATTAGGCAAATTAACCTAACAAAAGTATCACAATCCATCATCAAATTAAAACTTAATATACAATTATTGACTACATTATCATCTTCATGTGTTATTTTTCTTTCTAATTTAATTAATTAGTACAATGAAATTAAAGTTAAATTAACTTACCACAAGAAATACGGTAACCATGTTGCCTAAGCAAACGAAACCAAAGAGCAACAACGTAAAGGCAATCATCCTCTTTGTCAACAACGCCTAAAGAATAGTTGCTGTTCATGTTTTCTAATACTTGATCAATCTCGCTCTGGAAATGGTAAGATACGCCTAAGCGTTGGATTGAATCAATCAACTCCAACTTTTGCCATGGTTTGCTGTGTGAATCCATTAGCAACATTGTTTTCACTTCTTCCTTCAATTCTTCAACTTGTTCCTTCATTTTCTCAACCGGCATGCAGGTTCCCTATATATGGGAAAACATATTTTTTATTAAAGTCATGATTAACGTTCAAATTAAGTAGACAAAACTAAGCCTGCAGTGGGGTTGTATGCTTTGAGCATATATATATATATTACATACATACCGTATTGGAGTGAGAGATATTGAGGAAATGATCACCCCAAATGCTGGGATGAAAATCTGCAGAGGGACGTTTACTATTATTTTTGGTTAAAGCGGGACGTTGATGACATGCTGGAACTTGAATCGTCAACATTTCTAAAGTTTGATGGCCGGGTCCTTGGGTTGTAAAAGTAGATGGAAGTTGATAGTAAACTTGTTTCTTGATCTGTTTGTTGTGGCTCAAAGCTTTGTTGCTTCGGAGAATTTATAGGGGCAGGCTCTCCGATCTATTATTGCCTAAGGAGCACGTAGGCATGCAATGCTCCATGCTCCTTCCCTAAGAGTTATTTTAATATAATTTGTGTTATGATGAGATATATTCTTATTAGTTATATATAATAAATTTGTCAATTTTATTAGTTATATGCAATCCTCCAACCAATAAAGACAAGTCACATTATTTATGATTCCAATATAAATTATAATGAAAAGTTTTATTAATTATTTAAAACTAAGTTGATGCTTTAGATTTTTTTATAAGAAATCACATGTGAAAGAAAATTAAAAAATATTAATATTTAAGGTGTCATAAAATAACGAGGTCAAACCTCAAGCCATTCGAACCTAAACATGCTTAAGAAGTATATAATCATATATATTCATAAAAACTATATATTTTCTAAGTTTCTAGCAAAATTAATTTCAAATCATGTATATTACAAGTCGACCATTATTTAATAATTTCTAAATTAATATATAATTTAAATATTATCATATTTTAATTAATTTTTATCTAATTATTTATTATACATTATATTTTATTATTTGTATATTTTTTAAAAGAAAAAATTAGTTTAAAAAAATTTTTTTTAATACTAATTTTTTATATTTTATAATTTATTTTTTTAAAAAAAATTAATGACAAAGCTCATGTCTTTTTTTTTCTTTTTTTTTTTGTCTAAACTCACATTAGATGGTGAATATAATATTAACCGCCTTCTAAACATCCCACATCTAGATGGGTCTTTTTGTATATTTTAAAACACTAAAAATTCTAAGCATATACTTGGTGCTTAATTCAGACAGTGAAACAATTTTCATTTCTCATTAAATCACTATTCTAAGTACGAATTATTAGTTAGCAGTAAACGAAACCAATAATTAGGATTATTTTTGTATTTGACAACTATTAATAGAGTGACAATGACGTAAAAGAATGAAGATTAATTGCACCGACAGCATGGTAGAATATCGATCCAAGCATTGCAAAATTGTAAATCCCAGACGTTTTATATGTTTCCCATAAGAAAATTTTACTATATACGCTGAACATTGTAATTTTTTTTGTGAATATGCTGAACATTTTAATTGATAAGGTTGGCTGTAGGTCAGGTCAGGTCAGGTCAGGCCCTATATGTACGAAAAATGAATTTAGCACGTAAGGTTAATTAGGTTCAATTCAGGACAGGTCAGGTCACGTAATTGATAAGGTTGATTCGATTGAAATTTGTTTTTGTTTTTGCTTTTGGGTGGTATTGATCAATTGGTATACACGTAGTAATAAATACTTAAGAGTGGCTCATTGAGTAGGAAAAAGACATTATCAACTGACTATAAGTTCACAAATTTAAGTACAAAAGACGTCTTGCTGCTCTATATATAATAATTATCCTTTTTTCTTGGCACTTATAATTTGTATGCGCGCCCAGCATACATATAATATACACAGACATATAGCATATGAGGGTGTGATTTAACGATAAAAAAGTTGATCGAACTCTTATACTCGTTTGTGAAAATTACAGTTTAAATCTTAATAAATTTCTATCAAGATCTCAGGTGTACTCAGCCCTGTAAAATATCATATGAAAAGGAAACTGTTAGAGGAGAGGTTAGATGTTCTAGACTCCTACGAGGTTATAAAATTAGAGCAGTAATAAAATTTTATTTCCTAATAAAATTTTGAATTAATAATTTTTATATTAAAATTTTTTTTATTGATAAAAAATATATGTATACATATACATATATATATATATATATCTTTTTTTTTGATGAATTTTTATCCTTTTTTCTTGGTATATATAATTATTTAGTCGGAATGCTTTTTACGATGAAAAAAAAAAAAACAATTTCTCACATAATTATTGGACCTTATTAATTATGGCAGTGTAACAGCATCTACTTCTTGTTAAACCATCACGTTTTCCCACATGTAATTAAACAGTATTTCATTTAGTACAACTACAGACACCTAGCTTCAGTCCAAAAATAGATTACGATACTGACCTGACCTGACCTTAGCTAAAGCTAGCCTCAAATATGTATGTCATAGATGTTGTAGCCCTAGCTTCAGTCCAAAAATAGATTATGATCGTGGGAGCAGCTGCCTAAGTAGGGCATTATATTGTGAAAGTAAATTTTAATATAAACTAGTTAAGGGTATTGTTGCGAAATTCAAAGGATGATATTGGGTAAAACTGATACTTATGAGTAGCATTACGAGATTTTGAAAATGGGGGGTGAAAGTCTCTAGCTGCTGTCTGTTACAAATAAAAACACTTTGTAAAAAAGAAAACATAATATTTATAAGAAATTCTCAAACAATTCTTTTTAATTTAATTTATCTCATTCAACTTGATGCTTACAATTCAAATAAAGAGGGGTATATATATGAACTAAATCAACCACAATCACATAATGTGTTTAATCAAAATAATATAAATAATTATAAATTATATATTTCTTTATTTAATCTCACCTAACCCACTAATTATACATAATTTAGAAGTTTTTCCTTAATGGGTTGATTTTATTGGGCTTAGGAACAAGTTTCGTTTCGTTTTTCAACACTATCCTTAATTTTGGGGCATTTTATAAAAATATAAATATAATAAATATAATAAATATTTAGTAATATATAGTCGGAGGAAGTAACAAGAAATGTTAGAATAATATGGTGTACACAAGACCATTTCATGGCAGAAAGCTGTTCTGGTATCTAATATTTTCATAGCTTAGAAAGTCATAGATCCAGACGTTTGTTAGCAAATACTATAACATGATCCACAGCTAGCTTTGTCTAAACCACTTGCAGCACAATGATGTAACCGATCAACTAACTAATAAGTACTCATGATCGAGATTGAACTCATTATATTAAATATTAATTTAATTCATTTGCAATTATTATTATTATTATTGTAATAATAAAATATTATGTCCCAATTTGTGCCCGCACGTGCCAACTGACAATTAATAATGTATAGCTAACCTATGCATACATAACACCAAAATCAAACATATATGTATTATATATGTAGTATGGAGTTGCCAAATGATACACGAAGATCCAGAACAAACATAATGGAATAACTACAAGGTATCCAAAAAGAATCTTCCAATATATGAACATATACATCTATATTTTATTATTTTTTGTGCTTGGTATATGAATTTGTTGAAGACACGCATATGATATTTTTGTCCCTGACATTTTATTGGGCAGTCACCTGAAATAGTTTTGTAGAGCAACCATATATATCCATGGAGACCAAGAAACTTTTCTTTCAAATCTCCCTATACAATGGCGTTGAAATTAGTGAATTTCCTAGTTATGGAAACAATCCAGTCCTTCTCAGAAACCCTATCTAGTTGCCAGAAAGTTCCTACTATTACCCCATTTTGTAATTACACTCTTGTCCAATCACTGCAAGCCCATTTGCCAACATTTCACTTTGAGGAATATATGGACAACAAGTCCAAAAAAGTGCATGAAGCTCTCGAACAGGCAATACCTTTGCAACACCGTGTGGATATCCACAAGGCCATGAGGTATTCTCTTTTATCAGGTGGGAAACGAGTACGTCCGATTCTATGCTTAGCTTCATGTGAGTTAGTTGGAGGAGATGAGTCTCTAGCAATCCCATTGGCATGTGCTGTGGAAATGATTCACACCATGTCATTGATTTAAGACGACCTCCCATGCATCGACGACGATGATGTTCGTCGTGGAAATCCCACAAACTACAAGGTTTTTGGTGAAGAAACCTCCATTCTTGCTAATTCTTTCCTTCTCGCTTTTTCTTTTGAGCATATAGCTGATAAGTCTAGACAATTTGCTTCGCTTGACCGCGTGGTTCAAGTCATTGTCGAGCTTGGCTAGTCCGTTGGCTCGTTAGGGCTTTTAGGGGGACAGTTTTTGGACCTATATTAAAAGAAGTGAGCGTGAGTGGGTTGGAGTATATTCATGTCCATAAAACTGCGAAGCTTCTGGAAGCTTCAGCAGTTTTGGGGCCATAATTGGAGGTGGGAATGGGATGGAGATTGAGAGGTTGAGGAAATATGCTCAGTGTATCGGGTTGTTGTATCAGGTTGTGGTTGATATTTTGGGTTTGACAAAGTCATCTGAGGAATTGGGAAAGACTTCTGGGAAGGATTTGGAATGTGACAGAGCCACTAGCCCTAAGCTCATGGGTGTTGAAGAAGCAAAGAAATTTGCAGAGAAGCTGGTGGGTCAAGCCATGGAAGAGATTGCTCACTTAGATGTTTCAAGGGCTGCACCATTTTATCATTTGGCAAATTACATTGCCAATCGAGAAAAATGAAAGCAGATTGTCTATTATTATTATTATTTTCCGAATTAATTTGGTATGCTAACTTGTTCATGTCTTCCATTATAGAAAATACTACATGCAACCTTTAAATTTGAAGCACAGTTGAATTAATAAGCTTCCCAAAAGTTTATAACTAACGCAAATTAGTAGGTGCAATATATGTATATCAACTCAATTATCACCTATCAACCCCAACAAGCAGTAATGTGATAAATATAATAGGGTTAACATACTAATGTGTGTGTGTGTGTATGTATATATATATCGATATAGCGTTTCATGATTTTTCAGTTAAGATCTTAGTTCATTTTGACACCATCAAATTTTAAATTTGTTGTAACTGGGGACAATTTGCAGTAGACTACATGTGATGCCACATGCTAAACATTAAAAAATGATGGGAAACAATTTCCATTTAAGCAACCTTCTCGTATGCCAATTGCTGAATTTTGTTTTGAGTGCTGTTTTGACACGTACTAGTGGTAATTTTCATTTCAGTTCTGGTGTTAGATTTTTTTTGTTTTTTTTTTTTTCCTTTCACCTTATAGTAAGATGAAAAAACTAATTATTAACTATATATAACAAATATTAACTGACATGCATGAATACTACTAAAATCACCAGCTTTGTTTACAAATATTTTGAGTTACGTCATTGGTTAGCAAAATAAAACGTAAAAAGAGGTAAATGAACCTAAATAAATATGAACGTTAATCGAAGACCATCATACATTAGTACGAAAACAAAGTTGGTGATTATAGTTTCATTGGACAAACAAAACTATAAATTAAAATTACAAACAGATCATAAATAAAAGCTAAACAAAAACAATAATAATAATTAATCCCCTAATCCTTTATAAACGTAATTAGCCAATAATAAAATGGAGTAGTCTTTAGTGCATATCGAAGTAGGAAATCTCCTCCAAAGCTTGATCAACTAGGTTCCTTGCATACTTTCTAGATTCTGGAATTCCTATGGGCTTGGGATAAGTGGCTTTGTCGCTTTCCAAATCTAATTCCCAACCGTCTTTCCAAATTTATCCTCTGAAGATTTTCTGACATCCCAAATGCCATTCACGATTTGATATGAGAACCCCAAATGCTGAGCATATATATATATATATTGTTTTTTATATCCTTGTAGGAAAGGGAGAGGAGATTATTTCAATTAATTAATTTATAATATATTAATCGGCTGTAAAACACACATAAATAATTTATAACATATTAATTCAATCTTATAATTAAAAGAAAATTAAAGCACATCAAATTTTGGTTTACCACCTCAACACATTTTTAATTACATGAATTTGCTTAATTCTGTACGCGCGTAATCTTGATTATTATAATAATAATAGTAACAACATTATCAACTAAGAAGAAATTTTAGCACAAGCAGGCGGATAAAGTCTGCCAGTAATTCTAGGCTTGAGATTATATTATATAATAAGTTTAGGTGTGTGTAGATATAATCGCCAAAATGAAACATATATACTAGAGTCCAAACAATATGAAAAGGTATAAACACAAAGTACATAATTTGAAACCCAAAACAGCATCTTTCTATCATTATCTTCCTGTTTTATAAGTAGAAACCAGTACGCCAATCACACTCGCACCGAGCCAGACCAAAAATTTTCTCCAAAACCAATTTCAAATGGCCTTCTTGGCAACCATCCCTAGTCATGAAAACATTTCATATCTAATCAGAAACCCCACAATTATTATCGAAACCCCAACAAGAACCCCATTTGCTTGCCTCAAATTTGTTCCTACAAACACCAAGGCCAACCATTCATCTTCAGTATGCAAAGAGCGAACAAGCAGGTCACCGCAACCCCATTTTCCAGTATTCCAGTTCGACGAATACATGGACAAGAAGGCAAAAAGGGTTCATGAAGCACTAGAAGTGGCTGTCCCTCTACAAAATCCTGTACAAGTTCATGAAGCAATGAGATATTCTCTTTTAGCCGGTGGGAAGCGAGTGCGTCCAATCTTATGCTTAGCTTCGTGTGAATTGGTAGGAGGAGATGAGTCTTTAGCAATTCCAGCGGCTTGTGCTGTTGAAATGATTCACACCATGTCACTAATTCACGATGACCTCCCATGCATGGACAACGACGATCTTCGACGTGGAAAGCCCACAAACCACAAGGTTTTCGGTGAAGAAATTGCAATTCTAGCCGGCGATGCTCTTCTCTCCCTTTCCTTCGAGTACATAGCAGGTAAGACTAGAAACGTTTCACCAGACCGTGTGGTTCGAGCCATTGTTGAGCTTGGTTCGGCCGTGGGTTCAGGAGGACTCGTGGCGGGGCAAATCTCGGACATTTATTGGGAGGGAAAGGAAGTGAGCTTGACAGAGTTGGAGTATATTCACGTCCATAAAACTGCAAAGCTCCTCGAGGCATCAGTAGTTTGCGGGGCGATAATCGGAGGAGGGAGTGAGACGGAGATTGAGAGGCTGAGGAAATATGCTCGGTGTATAGGGTTGTTGTTTCAAGTTGTGGATGACATTTTGGATGTCACAAAGACATCTGAGGAGTTGGGGAAGACGGCTGGGAAGGATTTAGCAACGAACAAGACTACTTATCCCAAGCTCATGGGTGTTGAAGGAGCAACCAAGTTTGCAGGAAAGTTGGTTGATCAAGCTCTGCAGGAGATTGCTTATTTTGATGCTTCAAGGGTTGCTCCCTTGTATTATCTGGCCAATTACATCGCCAATCGCCAGAATTAGTATTAAAAATGACAAGCTTTTTCTTTTTCTTTTTGTTGTGATTTATGTGTACATCCTGTGAACGGTCAAGATACATATACGTGAAAGAGTGTTCGAGAACTATCTAAAATATCTATAATAAATGGTTATAGTTTATATATGTTGAATTATATATTAAAAAAAATTACCAATTTCAATTTATTCATAGAAAAAACAATCTATTTAATAACAAACACTAGTTTTGTTGGGCTCTTGTTTTAGTGGGGCGGGCCTAGGCCTTGCCTTCTAGCCGGCCCTGAGACAATTTCAACCCAAGACTTTCGGACGCCAACCAGCAATGACATCCTCTGTGAGCGCACGTGTTTTGACAAATGATTCCCTTGAGAAAATAGTCTGCATGTGAGACATTTCAGCACTATTATCAACATAGAAAATTAGAAAGCAATACAAAAAAAATTAAATTATATATACATATATACATGAAAATTCAACTATCTGCATAAACTTTTCATGTACAAAATGAAATTTGTGGAAGACCATGACCAAGAATTAGAAATCACATAACTTTAATAAACTGGAACGTGTCGAATTTAGTAACAACTAGCCATTAATGCAAGTGAGCCAGAAACTTCCCTAGTGTGTGAGGCAAAATTCAGCACATAAGAGTTTCAAACCAAACACTTGAGCATTCCATACATTCCCAAGTGTTATACCAACATATAAGGACGATGACGATTCAGAATTCCCTTTCAGGTCAAGCCGCGAAGTTACAACCCAAAACATTACTAGATTAAGCAGGATGATAAGCTGTTGCTCTAACATGAGAGGTTTAAGTTTCAAAGGCATGCAATACTCACGCATAGCAGATAAAATCTAGACCCATACCTTCATGAACTAAGCAAAATTTTATATAACAAGTCCATGACCAAGTTTACTACAGTTAAATCAATGAGTTAAAAGTTTAGGCCTTTAATGTTAGCTTGGTTATTTGAAAACCTTAACCAGTTAAGGTTGGTTAGAAAGTTATCTAAACTTAGAACTCAGTCTTTTTAAGCATTAAGTATAAAAACAATAAATTAACGCTAAATTTAGGATATATTACGTAAACATCCCTTATAACTACGAAGATAAGATGCAATCTTTTTAAGCACTAAGTATAAAGTATAGACTCTATAAATTAATGATTAATTTAGAATATATTATGTAAACATCCCTTGTAGTTTAAAGCCTTCACATACCATCAAATTATATTTTGTTACAGAAACATCCCTTTGGATTTTTTTTTTTTGCTTTATCTACCATTTTTTTCTTCTCAAAAGACAAAATACCTTTTCTATTTGAAAGAAATTAACACTAATCAACTAACTTTTCTGTCTTTGGATGATGGAAGGGTACACACTAAAAAAAGTTAACCAAATGAATGTATTTGTAATAAACTGAAACCTGATGTATATGTGAAAAAACTAAACTACAAGGGATTTTTGTGTAATTTACAATATTTTGGAATCTTATAAAATGTTATCTTTTACGTATGCACTTTGCTTCTGATAATTACAACTGCAAGTTTTTCAAACAACAATATGTGATAAAATCATGTTCAGAAGAAATTTAAACTTGTCCAGAGACATTAAAGTACAACTATTATTGAAAAAACCTAAACACATACAGTAACTCGAGATGTCTTGATCCAAAGAAAAAATTCATTGCTAAAATCCCACGTTCAAGGTAAATTCTCAATGTTTTGTTTTCTTACCTTAAAAATAATTGGATTATGTTTAGCCTCTCCACTTTTCTATGTTTTTATTTAACAATAAGTATCCTAGGCTATTTGGTAATCTTATATGCAGCTTACATGCAAGAAATATGTAAAATTGTTAACAAAAAGGCGAAGAGGGAAGATATGAACTGGTGCATATCATTCCCAAATTTTTAACATTAAGTGAGACAAAAATTAGTGAATATTTTTTTGTAAGTGAAACATGTTGAGGACACGAATCATAGAGGACCTAAGGTTTAGCTCAAATTCATTGGAATTTAAAAGTACCTTCATGTATGACTTCACATATGGAAGGGAATCTGGAACTGTCCAATTTTTATAATGCCCCACAGCAATTTCTAGATGATACAGTTTGGGTCCAAGTGACAAGTCCACAGCAGAAACCTCTTTCCCATTGACAAAAGGACCCTTCAAGAAAGCAAAAATAAAAATGTCAAAGAAAAAACTTATCAGTCATCTTTGCTTAATATAAGTAGGGCAATACCAAAAAAGATCAAATTTACAAGACAAACGCATATTACTTAAACCAAAAGGTTATCCGACAGGAGCCTCACATTTTCTTTGAGATAATCATTGAAAGAACTAAGCTCATTCAGTAACACTTGCTCAGTCCCATCACTGGGGTCTTTGCTTTTGAGAAAACCGATAAATGTAGAGAAGATCTTCAACCCACTACAACAAACAGGAAATAAATACATACATAATAAAAAAATGAAAAATAAATGACAAATAAAACAATAATAGCTGTCCATAATTATTCAAGTACAATCATAAATAACTTAGAAATTCTTTAAAGATGAAACTTAAAATTACAAAATTGCTAATTAAAAGGCATGTACAGAAGTTACAAGCTTCTCCACAAATGGAGGAAAAAAGAAAAGAAAGAGTTGGGTGACGAAAATAAAAGAAAAATAAGCGCAAAACTATCATCTATCAAAGAAACTGAAACTATACCTCATGTAAGGTAATGCTTAAGCAGCAACAGCATCATCAAATGTCGAGAAAATAATTAAGTCATGATCAACTACATAGTACAACCTTGAACTTGGGGATAGTACAATCCCTGAATCTTTTTATTTGCATCAATTAACACCTTACATTACTAAAAGATCTTAAAAATGTAAAATAATTTGCATTCTTAACCTGAGTATTGTTAAACAGATGCGTTATAAGATAACTTCAATGATAAATTTAATGATATTCATGTTAATAAATCTTAAAGTCTTTGCAAAAAGATAAAAATAAAAAATCAATTATTGATGCTCAAAAAAATTTTCCATAGAGATTATCATTCATACAAAATTTAATAATTTACATAAGATTATGCATATCTATGTGGAAAAAATTCGATATGAAAAAAATTAGAACCATCCCAAAATGACATATAAATCAAAGCAAGAAAGAAGCCTCAGATTATGCTCAGTTCCAAGAAAAATTGGTTCCACAAATTAAAAGAGTTACTAAGCTGGGCTTGTTGATTAAGTCTGTAAGTGTTGAAAAAAATAACAATAGTATGTTGCTAGATGAACGAAATAATTAAAAGTTCCCTAAATTACTTGGAACCTTTCCTTAAGTAACTTCATTAAAGTTACAATAAGTATGATACAAGTAGAAAGGTTTCTGCCACAGTATAGTTTGGCCATCACATAGTCCATTGAAAAAGGAAATACAATAGACAGGCAATGAATGTCTCCATATTTTAAACAATGCAGATTTGTAGTGACAGGTGGATGATAAATCAAGGATAAATGAGTTAACAAAGTTGACAAAAGCAAAGATATATTTACAAAGAAGTAAATTTTCATAATCTATAACAGAGCGTGGAATACAGCAGGGGAGGGACAGAGAAAAAAGGAAAAATAATAATAATTAAGTAGCACAACATTTCAACAGGTTGAAAGACCTTGGAGTTCCTACTTAAGTCATCTTATCTAGTTCAACGATTCAACCAGAAAACCACTCTCCTGGTTGATCATAAGATCAAGTAGCAGAAAATTTTCACAATTTGACATATTTTTCAGAGAGTTAGGACTTAGGAACTAAAATAAACACCAATTCTTATTCAGAATTAAGCTCATTTGATACCTTATGTTGCTTTTACATGCAAGACATTTGGTGGCTCGTAATTCAGATATTTAAGTGAAAACATGTAACTAGAGCTTAATTCATCAAAAAAAAAATGTAACTAGAGCTTATATTGCTAATCATGAAACATACGCTGAAGCCTTCTCAGGAGGGGTTCGCAAAGGAGGATCAGGGTATTTTTCTTCCAATGACTGGGTAATAACATCTGAGTCCGCAATCCACTCCTCATCAAATTTTACAACAGGAACTTTACCTCCTGGATTGATTTTTAAAAACCTGATGCATAATAAAGAATAATAAACAGAAGTTCAATAAACAAATAAATAAAAAAGAAAAACAGATAAACAGAATTGAAGTGCATTTTTGCACATATATAGGATTACACACGTGTAAATAGGTTTCAGCCAAAATGAGATCAGTTGTTTATATGAAAAGAAAGATATTCACCATTCTGGCTTGTTCGCCAAATCTACCAACTTTAGGTCATAAGGGAGATGCTTTTCCTCAAGAGTCAGCAATACCCTTTGGCAAAAGGGACCTAAGAAAATGATTACAATAAAAAAATTAATTTTGTCACGCCATAACTCAAACTAAAGTCTATCACTTAGTTTCATAACATACAACAGAATTTTTTACTTCAATGCTTGTAAAACAACGCGTATCAGGAAGCTGGAGGTATTATAAGCATTTAAATTTCTACATCTCCATGACAGAAAACTCCGTGGCTTATTCCTTCTCATTTCTTAGTGCCGACACCTGCCTCAGCCTTCACTACCCATTTCAAGCTTCACAACCTCTTCTTGTGGTTATTACACTTCCAAATTCATCCTACCATAAGTATGTAGAATCCCATTGAAGTTGTCTTTCATTTTTGGTAGATATGTTAATTCCCAAAACTTCATTTTGTCTTTTATCTTCTTTTTTTCCTTTATATGTTTAGTCCATAATTCATAGTAACCATTCTTAAATTAGCAACCCCCTCCATTCATTTCCTTTCTTCCATGGAAAATAAATATACACATACAGAAGGAAACAACAAGATATAAACCCACAAACGCTTCTAAAACTCAAAATTCCAAACATCACAACAAGTACCCATGGATTCAACACCAAATGACTGCAGTTAACAGTAAATACTATTCCAAATAGTCCATTGAGTAATTGAACATTTAGAGGCCAAATTTCCACTCCACCAGGAATTTCACGGGAATCAAACAGCAGAAAAAAATTCAATTTTTTTCATTTACTTTTGCCACTATAAAAAGACAGTAAAAATGCTCTTACAGTCACCGAGCTTATCGGGGACAGTGACGGAAGCTTTGACGATAGCTTCAAAACGTTTAGGAGCAGAAGACGACGACACTGCCACAGTGAGGGCTCTTCTGGTTCCAAAACGCCTCAGGTGGCTAGGACCGCCGGCGAAGACGACACCGTTTGTAGGCGGTCGGAGATTGGGGGCGAGGTGGTGTTTGATGGTGGAAGAGAGCGCAGAAGCGGTTGGATGAATTCTGGCAGTCGACATTTTCTCAATTGGTTTTTGGGGTTTGAACTTTGATTAGAGAAGATGAGGTGCCCTTTGCTTCTGTATGCGAGTCCCTGAGCTTTTACCGTACGCTAGATGAGTATGTTCCTTGCTTCACAGAACTATCATGACACGTGGCGACCTTTATTACTTTTTTTTCCCTCTATTTTTGAGGTTTTATTTATATTAACTATAATTTTAAACACTCTAATTTGCCTCCAATTTATCAAACAAAATTACCATGTATTTTCAACTCAAGAATTCTCCCCATATTAATTTTTTTAATTTCAATGTCGGTAGAGGTGATGAAGACTTCAAAGAAAAAAATATATAGTAATTTATTACGAAATTTGAGAAAAAAAATAAAATAACATACACTAATGGTATAATTAATCTACAAAAAATTAAGGATCACAATATAGTTTCAAATTTCAACAGCTGTTCAAAGCCAATAGAATAGATCATAATAATAATACTAAAAAAACACACGTACACATACACAACCAAAAAATAAATCTTGACAAAGTTTACGAAAGAAAATGTTATTGTTTCAATCGAAAAACATAAATGTTATTGCCAATCATTTTAACAAGTAGCGCTACAATTAAAATTCATTAGATGAACACTTTTACCTTCTATAAAAAATAATACTATAATAATAAATGGTTTTTTTTAGTAATGCATAATAATAAATAGTTGAAAATGAAATAATTAAACAAAAAAGTATAATAATTATGCATTTTGTTGAGTTAAAGAAACAAAGCAATAAATAAATAAACAAACCCACACTCTACCAATAAGCCACAGCCCACAGGCCATTACGAACGAACCGCCCTGGTCAAGCCCCAAGCTCACCCAAAACACGCTATTATCACAAAGCCATAAGCTATGGACTCCACCCCACCACCACAACCTCTCTCCGTTAAAGCCTCGGCTTCCAAGCTCCCAGTCAAACGCAAAACCTCAGACTCTTCCTCTGTCCCTGAAAACGCCTATGCCGTTGCCGTCGACGGCTTCGGCTACGACCCCAGACCACCTCCGCTCAAGTTCCACCGGATATGGACGGAGCCCGACGAGATTCGTTATCTTCAAGGCCTCCTCGACTGTGCCTCCGAAGGGCTTGTCTTTCCCAAAGACCTGCCCATTTTCTACTCTCGATTCTCAAACACCATGTCTCAGCCTTACTCCAAATCCCAGCTCTCCGAGAAGCTTCGCCGGCTCCGGAAGAAGTTCCGGGTCGTTTCGTCTCGGCTCGTCCGTGGGCTTGACGAGTCATTGCTTTCGCCTCACGATCGCGCACTCTACGACCTCTCGAGGAAGCTGTGGAGCCCCGAGTACTCGTCGGTTTCACCCTTCTGTAGTAACAATTTGTATTGTGCTGCTGATATTAACAAAAAAAAGAGCAATAGTGATAGTAATGGTGATCTAAATGAGGTTAAAATTAACTTTTCGCCGAAATTGCTTCTGGGTTCTAACGAAAATCAGATTCAGAATCACTGTTGTGACGATAATGATGAGGATGAGGACGGTGCTGGTAAGGTGAAGATGAGGGATGTGAATGTTGATTATGATTTTGATGGGCAAGACGAGGGTTCGTGTAGGCCGAGTAGCAGTGGTCCTAGTAATGGAGGACTTGGTGGGGTCGTGGCGAAAGCTGTGTTGAATGTGTTTGATCAGTGTTTGAAAGAAGTTCGGACGGTTCTTGTCGGTCAGGGGTTGCTTTATCCTGACTGTGTTGCCTCTGGTTTGTCGAAGGAAGGGAAGGCTTTGCTGGACTATGAGATGCGGTGGCGGGAGCAAAGGGTCGCGGAGTTGGATGTATTGGCTCGGCGCCTGAGGTTGGTTCTTGAGAACCCTGTTCGTGGACAATGAGAATACATATCTCTCTGTCTGAAATTTTGGTACATAAATATTGGATTTTGCTTGTTGAAAATCTGTACATTCCCATCATAGAGTGCACGGTATGCATAAACGTTCATTTTATGCTTTGGATGACATTTAACTTTAAATAAATAAATAAATTTTTTTAAAAAAACATTACATTCTAGAATATTTCTTTAAATAATTTTTGGAAAAATGAAAAATTCCATCCTAGAATCCAACACTGCTCATTGTGAGAAGTTGGCCCAAGTATGGGTATTATCAATAAATTTTCAGGATTATTAACACCAAGCCTTTTTGTTTCTTTTCTTTTTTTTTTGGTGTTCCCGACACCCCGATCGATTGTTAAACCAAAAAGGTTGAGTGCCCAAGTCCTAATTAATTAGGAGTATATCCAATCTGATTTCGACCTAAAAGGCTTTTAGTTCCATATCTCAGATTTAACTAACCTCAAGTATAAGGATACTCTGCTATGGATAATTGTGATGAGATTTTTTTATCAAAGTTCATCGGAAGGAGCTAAAAATAATTGACTTTTGAAATATGTAGAAGATAAAATAAAAAAAAAGTTTATCTAATCTATTTATTTTCAATCAATACATACCACTACATTTGACTAAAGTACAAGCAGATAAAAAATAATAATAATAATAATAATAACCATTCACAAAAATAATAATAATAATAATAACCATTCACAAAAATAATAATAATAAAAGATGAAATCTTTCGCCAAAAAAAAAGTAATGGAATCTTGCAATTTGTTTTGACATGTGTAATAGAAAGTTGTCAACAGCAGAAACCATGTGTCATAAGGTATAGCAGATAATACAACAAAACCTGTTGTAGCTGCCAAAGTAGAAGACAAAACCCTTTTCGAACATGAAAATTTACCAAGAGAAAAGGCCCGGCTTTCCTTTTCCCCATGCGCTTTGGCCTTTGCCTTCTCTCTCTAGTCTCTGCCTCCCTTGGTTATGTAACATAAGTAATTATAACATGCTCATCTCCACTCCCATCATTAAGTTGTTCCAGGATTTGTAGCGGGATGATGGATGTTAGATCTGTTATGACGTCATGATTTGAAGATCTGACGGCTCGTTTAGCTACACGACGTTGTTTCAAAGGTCAGTAAATCTGGGTGGGTCGTGTTTGGTGAGGGAATCAGGAGGAGATAATAATATTAAATAAATCGATGATATCTGATAAGAATGAGCCAACTCCTAAAAGGTGCTTCCAGTGGGCTACGGTGGGGTCCCCCATGGAAACTCCAAAAACGAAGACCTCGTTCATATCGGATTGGGTTTTTTCCTTGAATTCCCATTTTGCCCTTCTGATCCTCCTCTAACTACAAAACTTGGAAGTGTCCTTTGACTTTTGATTTGGATAAAATATTGGAAATAATTATAAACGCAGCGTTTCATTATAAATTAATCTTCAACTTTAGTTTGTTGGGATATTAGCTTTAGTATTCCTACATTATATATATATTATTTTAATAAATAAACAAAATTTTCGATGTGAATCTCATCAATTTAGAATTTTATTAATGAATAAAATATTTTTACTGTTTTAGTTTTATAATTTTTTTTGAAATTTAGAGCAGCTGGTCCACACCCCCTAACAGATCCCCTCCACCTGGCGTATTAAATAAGGTTAAGTACAACTGAGGTAATAATAGAGTTTGTTAATATTCAAATTATAATTCTCACAAGCGAATATAATAGAACGGTCATTTTCCTTTCCATAAGCCACACCTCCAATGCATTCCTCCATTATACTTGTTTGGTACTTTGCACCCCTAAATTTTTTAAATTTATAACCGATCAATTGTGTAAAAGGCACTGCAATTCCGACTTGGCCTCATCTTTGGTGGCAACATTGAATATTTGAAACCCAAACTAACATTTTCTTTTAATTGATGTCCGCTTAAATGTGGATTTGTTAAACTCAATGTTATTGTGCAAGAAAATAGTCACTTTTGTCCCTAGAGTGTTCTTATGCAACATCTATTGAAATTTATTTTATTTTTTGGTAAAATTTATTGAAATTTAATTATAAATTATAAATAAATCTCATTTAATTCGCGACATTAATTATATGAATTTAAAAATTTATTATAAAATTTATATTACAATATTATTGTGTAAAAAAAAACTATAACAAGATAGAAATTAGTTCTCTAAATAATTAAAGAAAACTAAAATCCTTTAAGTATGTAGTATTCCTCACTTGCAAATTTCGCCAACTAAAATTTAAAACTTTTTAGAAACTAAATTCTATAAGACAAAACAAAAATGAAATGTAAAGAAAATGGCAATTGTGTTATTTATAGAATAATAGGAGGGGCAGACCCGACATAAAACTAAAAATAAAACTCCCACGTGTCCTTTGGCACAGAGTCACCTTCTTGTTCTCTATCACTACAAAACCCGATCCATCCTCGTCTGTCTCTCTCTGTGATCTCTCTCGGTCTCGTCGACGGGAACGACCTGGACACATATACGAGTACAAATTCTGCTCAGCTTTTGTTTTCCACAGCTCGAGAGAGAAACTTCGAGCATGGACGAGAATTCAGCTATAATTGAAGCAATTCTCAGAGAAGATGAAAAAGAAGCAGAGAAGCATGGGAGGAGAGAGAGGAAGGATGACCTATACGCCTGGCAAACGGTGTCTTATCAGAAGCGCCAGAGGAAGCCCTCAAAGCCACAGCCGGAGGTTGCAGCAGATCTCCGCAGTGGCCGACCCAACGGTTCCGCCGTAACCGACGTCTTCCGGTCAATCGAGCAGCATTCGGAGGAGCGACGAAGGAAAGCTATGGAGGTTCAGATGGCGGTGGATGCCGTTGCGGAGTCTTCTGTCGCCGGATCGAAGCGGCATTCCGATGAGGATGGTGACAGCGATGAGGAAGTTTCCGCGGTTCAGAATGGCGTTGGTGGAGAGACGAAGAAGGTGAAGGTGAAGAAGCCGAAGAAGCCGAAGGTCACGGTAGCTGAGGCGGCTTCGAAAATCGATGCGGTTGATCTCGGAGTTTTTCTTGCAGATATTACTGTGAGTCATCGACTGCTTCAAAAAAAAAAAAATTATTTATTTTATTTTATCTTTAGTGTTTTACGATTGATCTGTTAGTTTATTATTAGTTTTCAAGGATTTGGAGTGAATTTTGGAAGTGGTGATTGAAAAGTACATTTTTTTGGTTGTTTTCGTTGTCTCTGTTTCTTAGGCTTCTTTTGAATCGCAACAAGATATACAGCTTATGCGTTTCGCTGATTATTTTGGTCGAGCATTTTCTTCTGTCAGTGCGGCCCAATTTCCGTGGTTGAAGACATTCAAGGAATCTACTGTTGCGAAGTTGGTTGATGTGAGTTTTGCTGAACCTTTTCTGGATATGTTCCAATTTTGATTTTTGTCTGATAAAAATTTAAATGGATCTGTCTTTTAGCATTGAAAATTGGAAATTTGAGTAAAAAGATTCAGAAAAAAGTCAATGGTATAATTTGTTTTTTGGCGTGTTCATCAACTTCATAGTTTAAATTTCACATGCAAGAATTGCTTGATATTTTATATTATGATTCTGCGTGCTTGAGGTTAGAATGTGAGGACTAGCAATTTAACACTCTAATTAGCAAATAATATGATGATTAGACAACTAGATATTGGGTGCGTGTTATGATGGATGTTTGTACTTTCAGAAGCAGTAACCCAAGAGTTTGGCTGCTATTTAAAATACATGCCTGTCGTATAGTCATTATTTTTAATCAATGTGATCTTAGGAGTAGATTAAAATTGTTTACTGATATTTAACTACTAATTGGTTGCCAAAACAGATCCCTCTTTCTCACATATCTGAAGATGTTTATAAGACATCAGTTGATTGGATCAGCTGTAAATCTTCTGAAGCACTTGGTTCCTTTGTGTTTTGGTCATTGGATAGCATCCTTGCAGACCTTGCAAGTCATCAAGGAACTGTCAAGGGATCCAAAAAGGTTGTACAGCAAGCACCATCAAAGTCTCAGGTAACCTTTAGTCTTACTATGCTTCATGTTGACTTTGTGGTGGTTAATTTTATTTATATTCATCTGATTTTGATTAAACTCACTTACATTTTTCATACCCCAATTGATGTATTGTACAAGGAAAACTATAGAAGTATGAGATATGGTTCTTGATATTCATGGAGATGACATGATTATCATGCTTTCAGTAGACATATGGTGTCTGGGGGTCATTTGTTTCAATCCATAATAGCCTTTATTGGGTGAAGTGACATATTATTGGGTCTGCTTCTGTGGTAAAATATAATTGTAGTTTGAAACTATTAGGAATGATAAGTTAACATCATTCTAAAAGCTTAAGTTGATAAGAAGCAAATCCTACTAAGACGAAGCTAGTACAAACATGCTCTCTCGTGTAGTTAATCCAATAATGGGACAAAAGCGGGTCTTACTTAGTCATATAGGAATATAAGTTATTAAAAATGGGACCAGTAAAATTCAAATGTTATACTAAATAGACTACTAGGTTTTGTAGTTTTCATACTAGGTTAAATTATAATTAATATGGAAAAAGCTTAAGTTGATAGGAAGTAAGCCCATCTAAGTATTTCAATCTTATACAAATTTTAACTAAACAAAATCCTTTAAATTGTGTGGCAAGTGCAACAAAAATATAAACGATTGCTCTATTGATTTCCATCTCTACTCTCTAATAGAGAATATTTGACATAACCTAAAATTGAGTTTTCCTTAATGTATTTTTTTCCTCTCAGTCATCCATCAGCCATCAATAAACGGGTTGTACTTTAATATGAAGACCTTATTTTCAAAATCATAGCATATTTAAATGATGAAATACTCAAAATTCAAGGACACATAATGAGTAGTGTGCATCGATGTTAAATTTATTCTTTATTATCATTAGGAAAAAGTTATCTGGAATCTTTACTCAAAATATTTTCACTCTAAGTGCACATTCATAATTATGTTATTTTTAATATGGGAGTAATGCTTTGTTTAGATTCTATAGTTTAGTACTTTTGTTAACGTTTATTATAATTCAATTGTTTTTGGGTGGGAGACCGGGGGGAGGGGATGTGGCATTAATTGTCAGCATTTTTTATCCTTTTCCCCTCAATTTTACGTAGAAATCTTTGGTAGGCTCTCCAGAGCTCATTTGAAAATGTTTCATTTTACCTTTCCATCTTTCCCTCTTTAATAGGTCTGTTTTATTTTTTGTTACTTAAGAGGAAACTGGAGTTAGCTGAAGTTGAACACAGAAAGTTATGATGTTCTTTCCTGATCTTGTTTGTGTTCTCAAAAGTCAGAACTCCTTTCACTCTGAAAATATTTACATTGTATCTAAATTTCTATTCGTGAGCTTTATATCAACCTTAGGCATCTCTAGTAGTTTTAAAATAAGAGGATTTCGTTCCTTAGTTATGTAGCTGTTTCTGTTATAAAGGCTGAAGTTTTAATGCACTTACATTCTTAGTGGCCATGAAGGTTTTACATATCTGTCCATCAGCTGAGTGATTAATGCCAAGTTTATGTAATGCAGGTTGCCATATTTGTTGTCTTAGCAATGACATTGCGGCGGAAGCCTGATGTATTGATCAGCTTATTACCTGTGATGAGGGAAAGTTTGAAATATCAAGGACAGGATAAGCTTCCGGTTACTGTGTGGATGATTGCTCAGGTGACTATAGACTAGTGTTTTTTTTTTTTTGGCATGTACAAATTTTCCCAAATAAGTGAACTGTAGTTTTCTGTATATGAATATTGATCAAGGAATTGGAACATTGGTTTAGGCCTCTCAAGGAGATCTGATTGTAGGGTTATACATGTGGGTACATTTTCTGTTGCCCATGCTGGGCGGCAAGTCATCTTGTAATCCACAGTCCAGGGACTTGATTTTGCAGTTAGTGGAGAGGTTAGGACACCTTTGGGATTAACATAATTTAATTCATTCATACATTTGGAAAAATGCCTGAATTTTTGTCACATAGGTCGACCTGCCTCTTTTTCTTCTCACATTTTTTTTATTTGTTGTATCAGAATTCTCTCTTCACCTAAAGCTCGTTCTATTCTATTGAATGGTGCTGTCAGAAAGGGGGAGCGCTTAGTGCCACCATCATCCCTTGACCTCTTGATGAGAATCACTTTTCCTGCCCCTGCAGCCCGAGTTAAGGTGGTATCATTTGGGAGCATTTGCAGTTTTGTTTCTCTGTTTTTAGATAGTAATCAAACAGCAGTCATGCTTAAAAGTTTGTTTTGTAAAATGTTTTCTTGGTATAGGCAACTGAGAGGTTTGAAGCTGTTTATCCACTCTTAAAAGAGATTGCCTTTGCTGGTTCCCCAGGAAGTAAAGGGATGAAGCAAGCTGCACAGCAAATATTTAACTTTGAAATCAAGGCCGTTAAAGAAGGTAATCCCAAGCTGAAAACTGCTTTTCCTTTCTTTCCTTTTCTCCTCTTGAAATTATCTTAGGTAGTGAAAAAAAGAGTCAAGGGACTTTGTATTGGAGATTAAAACACTAAATTTTTACAGAGATCCCTGATCTATCAAAAGAAGCAAGTGATGTTTTTATATGGTGTTTGACGCAAAACTCAGAATGTTACAAACAATGGGTGAGCTTGTGGAGTAAATTTCTTTTTTTTTTAGTTTAATATTATAGATTCTTTTCTAACATGTTGTCTCTGTTAAATGCCTGACAACAGGACATACTGTATCTGGACAATCTTGAAGCGAGCATTGTTGTCCTGAGAAAGCTGTCTGATGAATGGAAGGAACATTCTGTTAAACATATTACCCTTGATCCTTTGAGGGAAACCTTGAAGAGTTTCCGGCATAAGGTAAGGCATATTAAGAAATTGTAGATGTGAAACAGTTATGGAAAATTTAAATTTGTTTGTTATATAATGGTGAATTAAAAATATCCTGATGTGACCTTACCTGAAACCTCTTCCTCATTGTTAAGTTCGTACTCCTATCCGCCCTCTCCATACTGAGAACATTACCCTGTATTTGTAACTTAGACTACTCTAGAAGAGGAAAAATGGAGGAAAAAGGTTCGCCACATGCTATTTGAGAAGTTCCAATTTTTACATTGTGGATATGTTATGTTATTATTCTCCACACTTTTCATCTAATCAAACAATTGAAACAAAAATGGTTTATGCTTTTTCTCCTTTTCCATTATAAATTCTTTAAGCTCCAATCATAGCCTGAAAAAAATAAAAGAAGCTTTCTGCTATGTTGCTAATTTTTGTTGTTTCCCCTCACATCCTAATTATTGTTGTTGTTGTTGTTATTATTATTATTCTTTATTTATTTATTTTTTCTCTATCCCTTTCCCCACTACACTGAAGGAAAGGAAAATAAAAGAATGAAACGGAATTTAAAAAGATAACACATCACATGGTTCTCTGTTATTGAATTCCTCAAATATAATTTGGTGCGGATTCATCAACTTAATTGTGCTTGTGCCTCAAGTGATTTTTATTTATACATTACATTGTTAATTTAATTCTTAATCTTTCTTAGCCATTTAATAATTTTTTTTCAAGAAGTCTTAATTTTTGTTTTTCTTTTTATTTAGAATGAAAAGGCATTGGCAAAGGAAGAAGATAGTGGCCACCATGCGTTGTTGAAGGATGCAGACAAGTACAGCAAGGTGCTATTGGGACGATTGTCACGAGGCCATGGATGCATAAAGAGCATGATCTTGGTGTCTGTAGTCATAGTTGCAGGTGCTGCAGTTATGTCCCAAAACGTTGAATCTTGGGACCTCAAGAAAATTTCCGAGATGCTATACATAACTTTCTGATTTCCTATCCTCTGAAGAGGTTCACCAACAGGTAATCAAACTCTTGTGGTTGGCTCACACCATTACCAGAGGTTTAATCATATATCCGGCACAGTTAAGTGAGATGGTCCATAACAGTATGGACAGAGGTTAAGCTATTTTCGGTTTTCAGTCGACTGTCTCCAGAGAGTTTTACTGAACTTAAGAGTTAGAAGAGCTAGACGCTAAGTGTGCGGGCTGACCTTTACTGGGGTGTTGTAGGTCTGGCTGCTCAGTATAAAGTCTGAAAGTGATTTTTTTTTTTACTAATTTATGTGGTTTGTTTTTGTGGGGTTGTTCTTTGTATTATTTTTGTTTTAAGAAAATATATAATATAAATATATCACCAAAATTTGAATCCGTAAGGGTGGCAATAAAAAGATATAAATTATGGTGGAATTTATCCCTTTTTTCCTTCCTTTTCTTTTTCAAGAAATTCTGAGTATTCGCAATCTGCTTTTTCCTCTTATTTTCCTTATGGATGAGCTGCTACTTACCAACATTTGTATATTATTACCAACTTGTTTGTAACTGAGCTGCGTTTGATGAGGATGTAATTTTGATTTTATATTGACTTGTAAACTAGTTTGAGGAGCTGATTATTGAAACACTGTTTGTTTGTCTGTTGTTTTTCTTGTCGTTATTTTTTTTATTGTTGAATGCTATTGGAGTTTACTCTCAAGAAGTTTGACGTTGAGATTTGTTATAAAATCTTAATAATGATTTTATTTTGATATTGGGTGTGGGACCTTTGAACTTGGGATCATTGTTAATGATTATCCCGTAGGAACAAAATGTTAATAATAGTAAATATTTAATTTTGATGAAAAAATAAAGTAATATTGTTTATATTAGTAGTAAAGAAAATAAAAATTATTGTAAAAGAAAAATGTTAGGGCTTTAAAATATTAAATTTTGGGATTTCATATGCATTTTAAATGATGTAGCATGTGTTGTGTCCGCAAATATAAAAATAAATTAAAAATTTATAGTTCATCGTAATTAAAAAGATAAAAAAATAATAATAATATTCATTGTTATGGGGGGTTTTTATATTCAAGTCTAATATTTTAAAGACTTGTAATGTTTATTGCACAATGAGTGCTGAGCGCGTGCCAAGGAAACTAAAGCATTTACTTGTAACTTACTGTTTCCGCTACCACAATAACATTTCTCTCTTACAGCTACCACTTCACAATAGTGGAGAGTTGAAGAGAGAGAAGCTATTTCACTTCGACCGGTTACATATTTAATGCTTATAAAGCGGGAGCACGCATACTAATTGCTCCCTCCACACTCGTACCAATTACACACCACACTTTGTATAGGTTAGGCATTA
Organism: Rhamnella rubrinervis; assembly: GCA_007844105.2. Taxonomy (NCBI): domain Eukaryota; kingdom Viridiplantae; phylum Streptophyta; class Magnoliopsida; order Rosales; family Rhamnaceae; genus Rhamnella; species Rhamnella rubrinervis. The sequence goes on along the minus strand of CM017582.2, from coordinate 11,758,421 downwards.
ACCGCTCTTACACCTCACTAAACGTTCCTACATCTCTTCTCATGTTCACACCAACCGTTCACATGCACACTTCACATGTACATTAACTACTCATGGTGGGAATTTGAGGTGCACGCTAACTGCTCACAAGCGGTGAGGTTCTTTACTCTTCTATATAACCACTTAAAAATACTTTTTTAGTATGCTCTCTTGTCGACTAAAACTCTACTTATTTTTTCTCTCATACTCTCTAATTATTAAGCATTTGAGTGTTCTTAGCCAGTACTGCACTGGCGATCAAGACTCCTAATCTTTTATGTGTTTCAGGTTCAGGTTCATAAATAGGTTCTAGTCACTACGTTGAGCTATGTAAAACAATATATTATTTTTTAATTTGTTTTAATCAAAAAAAAAAAACAGATTAGGGCCTTACATTTGTATGAATGAGCAATTCAGATGTTTAATTTAGAAACATAAAAATAAAAAAGAAAGTCAGAACCTTGGGGCACCAGTATATTATCATTCAAAGGCACTCCAACATTTAAGTCAGTAATTAGAATATAAAAAGTAACAAATAACATAGGTTATAAGGCTAGAATTTGTGCGTGCCTGAACCAAATATTTTTATTAAATTACCACTAATCCTAATAGCTTAAGCTTAAGCTATTAGAATATGAGTTTGATATGTATATCATGCTTTAGAAGAGAGGAGAGAGATAGAATATTGTCAACATTCCCCCGCATTTGTAGGCCAGTTTTGGTCCTTACAAGTGTTAATTCATTTTAATGGGTGGTAATGTGACGGTAATAAGACTTGAACCTAGGTTTTTAAGATTTGAAGCTCTAATACCATATTAAATTACCACTAATTCCAAAAGTTTAAGCTATTAGAATGTGAATTTGATATGTATATCATACTTTAAAAGAGAGGGGAGAGATAGAATATTGTCAATAATTTTTTGAGATATATATAGAGAGTGGAGGTATGCTCTAATTTTCATGTAGGGAGTGGAGGTATGCTTCAATTTGTGCGTGCTTGAGCCAAATGTCTTTTGACATATTTATAAGTCATTATGTAATTATTATGGATATAATGGGGAGTTAAAATCGTTGCTTGGTTCATATGACACAGGAAGTACGGTGACTGCGTATGTGAATTGGCCAAGAACCTCATGGTACCTATTGAGACAGCATTTCTAAAAGTAGGCTATTTAAATAGGTTACTGATGTAGGTTACGTTACTAGTAGACCTGAACAGGTCACTGAATATTTAGGCTTAATTAAAACCCTATAACATAGTTGAAAATATTTATTATATAACTAATGGGTACAATGCTAGCATGAAAAAATTTATTCGATTTCATACTCTAAAATTCACTTTCCTCAAATAGTATATAAGCATAAAAATTGAAGTATAAAGATTGAAGTACTATTTAAATAGGTTGAATTATAAATTTCAAAATACCTTTTTTTATCAACAAAAAGAAATAAGATAAAAGGACTGGGTATTTTTTTAATTTTTTTTGGTCAACGAAAACTCGGTATTTTGGTGTTGAACATGTTTCACTTTTGATATTTTGTCTGTTACCGAGGGCCAAGAGTGGTTTTGATGTTGTCAAATTTTATCTTGAAGAGAGAGAAAAATGGCTACAATAATCATTGTTGCCACAATTAAAGGGCAATCAAAGTATCAAAACAAAAACTTATTGAAAACCCCAAAATGAAAAGGAAAAAATAAAATAAAAAATTGACTGATTATGATTTTTTTTTTTGGGTTTAATTTTTACTTATTGATAGTCGGTGAGGTGCAAGAGCATCTAAAACTAAACCATCAGTCCCATGTTCACTCACATGCCACATTAGTCCTATATTAAATCTACAGCTTTTTTAAAATTAATTTAAATAAGATGAATCTGCTAGCTTCCATATATTTTTATATTATTCTTCTTTGATATAATAATTGATTCTAATGTACACACACGTTACTAATAATGGAACATGCGTACATATTTACTCACACATTTGGCAATCTCTCTTCCATTTTTTTTTTTTTATATATTTGGCAATCTCTAATTATATATACACATATATATAAACTATTGGGCTTTCTTAATTTAAAAATAAAAAAATGGGTTTCATAATTTGAAATATTATTTTATGATTAGAAAAATATACTTTTACAGCCGAAGAAAGAAAAGAAAGGAAAGGACCGAAGAGGATACGTTTAAGTAGCTTCCAAAAATAAAAAAGGAAAAAGAAAGAAGAAAACAAAATAAGAAGAAAGAAGTAACATGGTGGAGTTGACGAAAAACGAGATATGCAAAAAGAACCAGAGACAGACACGCCGCGTTCAGCGCTCTCATATCTAACCACCCCATTCGATGCCTTGATCCACGCCCTTCTATTCCCTATTTCCCAACTATCCACTCATTTATATGTATACAAATCCACTTGATCTAAAATCTCCTATAAATAACCCCTCACGCTGTCCTTTTGTTTTGTCAAAAATATAACTCTTCTCTAGTATACGTAGTTGAGCAGTCACTCACTAGCGTCTTACTTTGAGCACCAAAAATGGCTGCTCGTCCCTCCACCTCCCTCCTCCTCATTGTGCTTTCTCTTCTTCTTTTGGTCGCCTTCTCTGATATGGCTGAGGTATTCGATCGCATTGTTTCTTCTTCTTCCTTTCAATATATATATATAATACCAGACTCATCACCAAACTCATGTTTTTGAGATTTCAACCATTCTAATTCTTCTTCTGTTATTTTGGTGTAACAGGCTTATTATCGTGGAACGCTTCTTCCTTCACGTATGTTTTTAATTACCAAGTTTTATGCTCAAAAAATTCACGGTGTTTTCTTTTTAAGTTCAATATATATAAATATAATATATGTGTGTAGAATCTTGATCTAGTGCATAACACCAACTGCTAACATCGATCTTTTCAACGGGACCAACCAGCATGAATTGGCCGATTTTTAACCTTATGTTATGCACTGGAATGTTAGTAACATTATGCATTAATTTAGATATGTATGGATGTGTATGTGTACGTGTATCTTTGGGAAGCAGGAATTAGAAAGAAAAAGGATGTTAACTGATAGAGATATAATAAAAAAATTTTAAAAATGTGGTGGGTTGGTGGTATGCAGAATGCCCTGGGAAGTGCAAAGGTCGTTGCAAGGATACAAGTCACAAGAAGCCATGCATGTTCTTCTGCCAAAAGTGCTGTAGATCATGTCGTTGTGTTCCTCCTGGCACCTATGGAAACAAAGGTGTTTGCGGTTGCTACAACAGCTGGAAGACCAAGGAAGGAAGACCCAAATGCCCTTGAATCTTTTCGTATTTACTTCCATCATTAATGTATCGTATCGTATCGTATCAGTAGGCCTCTCTAGCTACTAGCTAGTCTCTCCCTCATATGCCATTAATCTTTGTTGATGGGGCAGCAATTAATTTTACTACTATAAAATTTCTTCTCCAAGCTTTTTATAGGCTCTATATTGAAAGCTATATAGCCCACAAAGTTGGCATATGGTCTTGTTTTTGCATTATTTGGATTCCATATTAAATTTTTGTATTTGGATTCTTGGGAAGCTCACTTTTTTCTTTTTCTTTTTTTAAAAAGGGCTGTTTAATTAGTTCAGAAAATGGTGAGAATTTCCATGTCTTGAAGAGCAATTGCTCATTTAATGTTATATGTTGGGGGTTGCTTTCAAGGCTAAATTTGGCCTTTTTGTTTGTTTAATTGTTATTAATAATTATAAGCTTCAAAAGTTGAAACTGCTTAATTTTTTTGTTTGTTAATATCTCCCAACTCCATGTGAAGAGGAGATTTGATTAGCTTAGTAAAATATAAGAAATTGAAAATTAAAATTTTTGTTGCTGGCTGCTTGGTTCTCTCATCAGTCAGCATAAGCCTATAATCCATGTCCATAAGCTAAAATGGGCTTTGCTTATAAGGCCCTTGTTAGTCATAAGATGTTATTATTTATTTGCTTCTTTCATTTCTTGTGTAATGGTGCAAAATATATAGATGTTCTAGGTCGAATGCATAATGTAATTGGAACGACGTTTTGAGACTTGAATTTAGAAAGAGATGCTCAGCCTGAAGCTTTAGTCTTTTCTTTGTTTTGCTTTGTTAATTAAAATTCAATTCAACCTTACTTGGCCTACCTCAAAACATGTAAAAACGGAGATTGCCAAACAGGTGTTAAAAGGCTAGGCATTGAAAGACAATTAAGATGGCAAGTCATGGTTCAATTCCACTTAAGCAAACTGAGTCCTGGAGGATATTTTGATCCATATCATCTCCAATCTCTCTTTACGGACCATGGTGCTGTTCATCAGCTTCTCCAATTCTCAGTTTCTCTGGACTTGAATAACCTTTTTAACTTGCCTTGAATGTGTAATGATCCTGACATAGCAGCTCACCATGTACACCTATAATAATATGCTCCTAATTGAGGCCTCTATGCTTTCCAATCCATTGATTTTCTATACAAATTATGTTACTTGAATCCATGATTTTGCAAGAGCACCACGAGGAGATATGTAGATAGACAACAGAGTGCGTAATAACTGTTTATTAATATATAGTATTAACAGCAAATATTGTACAATGGATGAGAGTAGTACAGTATACTTTCACTCTTCTCCATAGTTTCTAACTTGTATGTTCATCTACAATCGTCCGCCTTCTTCATTTGCACGCAAGACTCATTTACCAACTGGTTAATTTTAAAAAAAAAAGTGCAGCACCTCCCCTGGAAAATAACCTCTTTAAATTTGCACCACACCACCTCATAATTACCTATTCTGTCTACTTTCATCGAGTACGAGCTTTCAACACTATCGCTACTACATAATTAAAGAGTTAGAAGTAGACTAGTCTCTACTCAATTCCCCCATAATTACTTTGTGTCAAAGTTGTAAAGAAAACACAACACTTGCACCCACCCCTCCACTTGTTTCTACTCTCTATTGGCACTACCATTACACGGTATTAGAAACCCTCTTATTGGTTTGTCTTACTGTTGGAGTAGTGTGTCATAACACTGTAAGCCTTTTATTTTTTTGTCTTACCATTTGATACCTATTTCTTGATCTCAAACTTTGTGCAATGCATAATTTCGTAAAGAAACTTGGTTAGCTAGGTTTAAGTTCAGTCTCCTTGCGTCTAAGATGGGTTAGACAGAGGGCTCACACCTAGCCATTTCAAACCCTCCGAAACCAATTCTCCAACATTGATGTTGTTTACTCTATTTTGCAAACCATTTCAATTCATTTCTGTGGACTCCAATATGTTCATCATGATTCGAATTTGGCATTTCCGATCAACACTACACTCTATGGTTTATGTATTTTTGTTATTTGTTTTCATACCTCAAATGCATTAGAAACCCCATAAGCCTTTGTGCATCTAATTAAATGCGTCGTCTAAATTGCTTTTTTTCTTTTTTTCTTTTTTTTTTAAAAAGTAAGATATTATGATCCGTATATATATTATTTTGTTGATTTATATCACCAAATAAACACCATAATATGATCAACCAAATATGATTACGTTTTGTTTATAAAAAGATTTGATTGAGAACTTAATACGCATTTTGAAAAACTAAAAAAATAATCTTCTCAAAAAATAATTCTATACAACTAATTTAGAAAATAATATATTTTATAAAACATGTATCCAAGAACTCCGACAAAAAAGTAAAAATATATCTTTTATAGTAATTTAATATGTGATTAAAAAAAACTATATAATAAAAAAAATCTTCATATATAGTCCAGCAAAAAAATGTCTATATATTATTTACTTCAAAAAATATATATCTTAAAATTAACATTATTCAAATAAATGCAACAAGCAATAAAGAAAAACTGTTCTCAATTTAATATTAGTTTTATACATTATTGTTCAGTTAATGTCATAGTTTTTTAAAGTAAATGCATTAAAGAAAAAAAAAACTTTCAATTTCGTTCCCATAAAAAAGAAAGAGAAAATAAAAGACCTTTAAAATAAAATAATAACAATAACAGTCCTTTGAGTATTTTATCCTTCATCTATATATTTGGTGAAATTAGCAATTATCTGAAATTTGTACAAAACATTAAAAGTTAAGTTAAGAGAGAAAAATGGATCTGATTTAAACAACAAAAATTCATAGAGAAAATCAATATCAAATTGGTAAAAATAAAACGTTAAATTGTATCAAATATATTGAACCATAATACCAATTTTCTAATTTACACCAACTTTAAATGCAATTTATATAAAAAAGAATTATTATAAAAAATATATATTCCATTAAAAAATAAATAAATTCTTAAAAAAAAAATTACTACCAAAAAACCACTAGAACTAAAATAGCAAAATAGAAAGATTTAAATTAATTCCTTTTGGTAAACAATATTATTTTATCTTAAAAACTTTAATTGTATAGGAAAACACAGTAGTAAATGTATTATTTGAATTATGGGGGAACGAAATTAAATTAAAGCTTTTTATTTAATTCTCTAATGCATTTAATAGTGTTGGTCGGAATGCCAAGTCCAAAAGAGAACAAACATGTTAGGCGAGCACAGAAAGGAACTGAAATAGATAAGAAAACAGAGTAAAACATACCTCAGCTGGAAAATTAGTGTTTGGAGAGGCAGAAACTGGTAAGGTGAGTGAACCTGTCATTGAACCACCCATGTCAACCAGCAAGGAGAATACCAAACCCAGTTATACAAAATCCTTCACCATGCTATGCTTGCACAAAATCTGACCAAAGGTTTTTGGTACCCAATGAAAAGCCAAAAATGCTTAGCTACAATAAGACACACTCCGATCAATGATACAAGGCCAACAAAAAGGTCTCCAATGCTTAGTATCTGGTTGGTGACACTGGAGATGCATAAACATAGCGGAGGAGGGAGTGTCGAGTGAAGAATTTTCTCAGACAAACTTGGACTTGGGACATTAATGAGTGGAGTAAGCACAGCAGTTACTTCTAATCCTTCAATTAGTATTATTGGCAACGGTGTCAAAAACCCCAGAGATCAACGAGTAGACCAAATTGGTGGCTTCAGTTTGGAAGGTGTGGCACATTCATTGAGACTATTAATTGGGTGAATTTACAAGATTACCTCTTAATTAATTAGTTTAGTTGGTTTAGATCGTCTTGTGTATGAATCCAATAGTAGTGGTGGGTGAGTCTACTTTGATTCTAGCTTTCATTTGGTTTCTGCTAAGTCCTAACCAGAACAACTATATACAAAACAACGACACAAATAGACCCAATAAAAAATAAAATAAAAAAAAAATAAAAAAAAAATAAAAAGAAGAAGAAGAAAGAAAGGCAAAAAGAAAATATGGGTCGTTCGTGCTGTCCACTGAAGGCGACAGTGGGGAGCTTGACACCACTGATGGCTTGTTAAATCTGCATATATTCAGATGCAAAGTCAGTTCCTTTCATAGATTCAGATACAAAGTCAGTTCCTTTCATGGGTTTCTCTTGGCTTAGTACTATTCTGGAAAATGTTAAGGAATACCAGAACACAACGATGAACAAGCAACAAATTTTTTTAAACAAATTGACCATCAATAATTGATTCCTGTGGTTGATGATAACCAGAAATTATGAAGCTTTAAATCTTTGATAACAAAGAGGGGCAGAAATTCGTACCTTTTACAAAATCCCGGCTTTTCCCGAAATCACATAAAAATTAATTGGTTTCTTTTCTATTTATGGGTTTCGGATTTGAGAGTAGAAGAAGAAGAAGATGGAGGAGACGTCCATATATGGGTTTCGCAATTGAGAGTAGAAGAAGAAGATGGAGGAGACGTGGGCGAGTGTAGTGGCGAATTCAATCAAATTGGGCTATTTTGGTTTTAGGGTTTCAGAGTGAGAACGGCAGGAAGACGAGAGTGTGTGGCCGGATAGAGGAACGGCTATTTTGACACTCTGACCTGAGCAAAACACAAAACGGAGCGTTTTGTTGAAAATTAAAAAACATTATTGTTTTTCTGTTTTCAAATAGATATGGGAGCAAGCAACGGTTAGAATTTTATCCAAAATGGATTGGATTTTGTTTTCTGGTTTGTTTTTGGGGAATTGGGTTTCGAATGGTTACAGTTGTTGTACGAAAGCCCAATCCAGAACAACTGACAAATAGTAAGGCAACGCGGAGGCCTATTTATTGCAGGAAAATGATTTGCATTTCAAATTACAAATCTGCCCCGTACAATATCAATAAATCCATGGGCTTGTTTTGCCTTGTTCGTTGGCGCTGGCGCTTCCGGGGCCACATTCACAGCTTGTGGTTGCAATTTCACTTCCCAGTCCTCTTGGCCGTGGCCCCCCTCTCTCTCTCTACAAATTTTGGCAATTTCACTCCCTTTCCCACTCTCTCTCTCTCTCTCTGTGCGAGGTTGCTACTTCTTTCTACAGGTGTGTTGCTTTGCTTGCATTTCTTGCCTTCTATACTGAATTTGAACAAATACCATGCTATTATTTGTACGTTTTCCTGTCTGGGTTTCTTTATTTATTTACTTTTAGGGTCTACTTCAGTGAAATTTTGTCATCATTCTTTTTCTTTTTGGTGAATAATTTTGTCATCATTTTATACTGTTGAAGACTTTTCCTTTACTGGGTTTTTTAGTTCAGTGGCACAACTCTAATCCTGGTGGGTTTGGTTTCCAAATGATTTTTTGTTATGCGCGTGTTTATTTGTTAATTGTTATAAACTTGTAGTCAAATTTGAACTCTTACTTGGGAGCTTTCATTAGTGGGTCATGATAGAAATGGGAAATGAGTTATGTGAAATTAAATTGAGACTGTGGTCCAGTATGTTGGTGACTTGTGTTTCAAGATTTATCTCTCTCTCGCTCTCTCTTTTTCCATCAAAGCAGTTTGAAAACACCAACATCCTGCTATTGTTGAGTACTGAAAATTGAATGTAATTATCATAATGGTAATCAATGCCATTTAGGAAGTTGAAGTTAAGTTTGGAAATGATTTTCAAGAACATATGGCTTCATCTTGAACTCATAAGATCCAGTCAGCCCAGATGTTTCTACAATTTCGACAAATTCAACTTATGGACAGAGGGAACAACAAGAATACCCATTTCTCTGTTGCATAAGTCTAATTGAGTAAATCAATAAGGAAACTCCAAGAACCTGCTGATCAGAAGGAGCACAAATTGGTTAAACAGACAAAAAATCTAGTTTCCTTTGATGGCCTTAAAAAAGAAGGAAAAAATGAACAAAAGAAAGGAAATTTAGAGATAAATATGTACACTTGCTTTTTCTCTATGTATCGATGCACAATACTATGTTGCTACATATAACACAAGCAGCCCGACCCTATATGCACGTCACTCATATGAAAAGTGAACATGTCTAATCTCTTTGATGATGAAAAGAAGTGTAGGTGGCAAGTCTGGTTTAGCTGTCTGTGTTATAGTTTAAACCTCAAATACCAGTGAATATTCTTTTAGCCAAATTGAAACTCTCAGTTGGGAAAAGATTGACTGCAAGCTAATTGGATACTTGTGAAACATGGTGCTTGTGACATGTTTGAGTACTTGTTATAGGAATATGCTTGTTTGTCCTAATTAATGTATGAGATTGCAGCTTTTAACTGTTGTGGCTGGAGGTAAAACAATTATAATTTCTCTCTAACTGTTGTAGGTCCTCTTTAGTAGATGTATATTTCTATTAGTAATTGCTTCAAGAGTACCTATATGTTCTTGAAATGTAGTGGTAAAGAACAAACAAGTTAAATTTATTCTACTTATGGTTTATATATCATATGTAATGTTAAGTTTCATTTTGTTTCTACTATAGATTTGAGGAAAGCGCTTTGTGGATTCCTTATATTCTTTTCTTGGTCCTTCCAATGGCACTCACTGCAAGCAAGATTTCAAGCAGCCCTATAGCCGATAAGATGACAACTCTTCCTAAATCACATGGAATTTCCTTTGCCAAGTCAATACAACAAAATAAATTACATTTCATTACTCAAGGAGCAGAATCAAGGCAGCTAAGCTATGGATGTCTATCAATGAAAAAAAAGACCTTCCCCAATGATGTTTTGTTGCACATATGTGGTAAACCTGTTAGTTTTACTTCCCCTCGGGGATCTTCTGTTTTATGCCTTTCAACAGGAACTCAAAATACTGAAACGGAAGAATGTCTTTATGGTGATTGTTCAGAAATATCTGGGTAAGTGACATTAATCTTTTCATTGAAATTAGATACAGATTTAAAATATTATTCATTTTATCATCTCTGTGATTTTTCTACAACTGCTGTTTTAGCTTCGATTTGATTGTGCAGCTTCTGTTTCCCACTTTTTGAAATGTTTCGAGTTGCTCATATGGATCTTTAACTAATGTAACTTGGGAGAGCAATGAGTGCATTGTATTTGATGCCATCAAATACAGCAACTCCTCTTTAGACACATGCCATCAAATACAGCAACTCCTCTTTAGACACAATAAAACAGCTTTTCTTTTTTGTATTCTATTCTGAATAGGAACTGCTTGTCAATCCAATGTTAAATAGTTGTTGACTTATGTGTATATGCAAGACAAAATTAACGTAGTATTTGCTCACTAACAAAGTGGGACCTCCATCAACAATTGCGATGTCTATTTGTCAACTTCCTTTATCAATTGTTTATTCGCTTAAAGAAAATTCAATTTTTCTTCTTTTTTTTTCCTGTGATTTAACATTTATGCTTTACATGCTTCCCCTAAATTTTTGAAAATCATCTATAATTAGTAATATTTCTTTCAAATTAACGAATTTGTAATTTTATACATTAAATAAGTGTTTATTTTTCTTAACTGAAAAAATTTATGCTTGAGTCTTTCTTATATGGGTATATGAGCATATGAAGTTGGTTACCTACCATTTTATTTTCAACATTTTTAAAACTCTTTTGTGTTTCAGTGCTCAAAATGGAGATGGGGAAGATGAGTACGCAGTCTTGCCACAGAGAATTAGTGGCTCCTGTAAAGGCTTAGCTGAAGCTTGTAGATTTGTTTACAATGACGCAAAGTATGTAAATGAAAGGGCTCGCAGTGACATGGTCTTGCTATCTCGGTAGTATTCAAGAACTTTTATTTATTTATTTTTCCTTTGTAGGAGGAGCTTATAATAGTGATCATCAATCAATCTCTCTTTACTTGTCTCACAATAATTTGTAAAAAAATTTGACTAAGTATTAAATTATACTAAAGAATTGCAATAATAGGTTTTTACTAAGAGTTTTGCATGGTGAAGTTGGGTTCGGCATGTTTCATTAGAGGAAAGAAAATCTTTTTTTTTTTTATGTAAACTGATGTTATCAATGGCAGTTGGCTATTAATTGCTTAAATAATTCATTTAACACTGCATGAATTTAAATAAAATTTAAATCTTTTCATCAGTAGCATAATGAGGTTGGATGCCCGGGCACGTCAAGATGTAGCTTTCCTTGGGACAGAGTTTCTTAAACTTGATGGTAAAATTTTCCAACTCTTTGTGCAGTGTAACAAAATGCTCTAGTGCAGCTTATTTTGAGTGCTATGTGCTTGTTATGTGTAGATACATACTTGAATGAAATTAACTGATTTTGAATTACAAAAATGGAATTCAAATTGTTCTATCTTAATATGGTACAATGTTATGTTTTTAGATGATGCTTTTCCTTTTATTTAGAATCTGGCAGGTTACATAACTTCACCAATTTTATTTCCCTGAGTCTGATTTATTCACTTAAATGAGATTATTAGATTTGGAATTAACAGAATGTGTTCAATTGAATATATAAAATTTTGCAAGAGTTTCTATTTCATGATGTGTATTTTTTACAATTATTTTGTCTAAAATTGAGAGGCTACGCATTACTACATTGTATTCCTATTCGTTTAGTTTTTGTTTATGTTTTTGGCTCAATTTTTTTTTGTTATATTTTCTCTCTTTTTCCTTTTCTTTTTTCTTTCACACTAGGGGGTGGCTGGAAAGGGGTTTTGGGAGTGTTGTACAGCTATCTTTGATTCTTAAGCTTTTAATTTTCCTCATTTCCACTTTGTACTTGGTAGCTCGGGCAAGGGAGGATACTGAAAAAATTGACCGTAATGTTAAGAAGAAAGCTGAACGCCTGCATCATATTGCTACTGTATGTATAATTTTATTTATGTGATGAGACAACTTGCATACCAGTCTACATTTGTATATGCTTGGTTGCATGTCTATCCCCTTGCAGATCTTAAGAGACAAAGCTGAATCTAGACTGAAATATGCTGCTGATAAGCATTGGAGTGATGGAGCCTTAGAGGTGGTTCTTCTATCTGAAATCCATTTGACAGCATAAAGTGAAATGTTAAAATACTAGTTATTGAATATGCATTTGGTATGATATAGTATATGATGTGAAATCTATGAGTCTATTTTCACCACTTTAATATAATATTTCGTTGACATATTTACTCAGAATTGGATTTAGGTGTTTCCATCTTTTCTTGAAAATACAGAAGAAAATTGTCTTTCTTTTTTGGGCACTATTTTGCAATCAATGAATTCTGGATTCTTCTATTTGGCTGTGTCAGAAGGGTTATACATATATATATATATATATATATATATGCCTTGTGAATTATATAAAATCACATCTGAATTTTTCTGCATGCATTAGAAGTTATTGAGATTTTAGTTAAGGTTATATGTGTATTCAGGTTCTAGTCATCCAATTCCTAATAAATCTAAAAGATTATTCAGAATTCAGGGAGGATGTTTCACAAATAGCATATCAGAATATGTGGCAGTGTTAAAAAACTTGTGCTGAACAATCTGCTTAAAAGCATTGTATACCATTGGAAGGATGGTGACAGGACTGGTGTGGAAGAAAGAATGGTTTTTTAATCTTAGAATACTAACAATAGAAGTCATACAATGTGCTGCTCAAGGAAGTAGAGTTAAGAAGATTGAAGATGCAGTTTTCATGAATGATTGAAAGTGAGGAAAAGATGGGAAATATAAGGATGGATATCTCGAAAAGGATTCAGAGATGATGAAGAAGAAAGAAAAAAAGAAGGAGAAGGATTAAGATAATAATGCTCAGATCAAGATAACAAAGATTTCTTGGCAAATGGTGGTAAAACATATTCAAAAGGACAATAATAACTCTACTTGTGTTGCTAATGTATTTGGAAATTGTTTTAGCATATGGTTTAAAATTATACATCTTGTTGTAACCCACTCTGGCTAATATTTAGGCTGATTTGCGCCGTGCTGATTTTCGTGCCAAACAACGTGCAATGGAAGATGCTCTAATGGCTTTAGAGGTGAGCTAATTTATTCCTTGATGTACATATTTATAGAATAAGTTGTTGGATATTATCTTTTTGTAGTTTGTCATGAGTAGTTATTTTCACATGTGATTACATGTTAGTCTTACAAGTTCTGTTCGGAAAGTTATGATCTTCTTGATTTGGTAAATGTGCAGTTTGTCAAAAATATCCATGATATGATGGTGAGCAAAATGTACAAATTGTAAGTTTCCTTATGATTTTCCCTTGGGAATTTTTTTTACCTCCCTTTCAGCCAGTGGTAATAGAGTAATGTTTAAATCCTAGTTTCTAACAAATTAGCATCTAGTCCTCTGTGTAGGGAAAACAGTTTTCTTTCACCAAGTGACCTCAGGGGCCGCATAATGCTCGAAAAAAATGGTATAACTGTTGATTACTTTCCTGGGGAAGTGTCTACAGATCGTATTACTGCTATTCAGGTTTTTTGCTATCTCTATGTCTGTTTTCTCAGTTGCTTCAGGTATCAGTATAGTAATGCTCTTTTTATTGATATTGCACAGGAAGCTTACTGGAGTATGGCGTCTGCACTTTCTGAAGCTGATGGAGTTGACTACACTGATCCTGAAGAGGTTCAAAATCCTATGATGTTCCAGATTCAGTGGAGACAGTAATATTATTTTGGTTATTATGATTAATCCTTTTTATTTACTTAATGTTTAATATTTGGTGCAGCTTGAGCTGTTGATTGCAACTCTCATTGATCTTGATGCAATGGATGGTAAAAGCAGTGTTTTGTTATTGGCAGAGTGTTCCAGTTCTCCTGATGACAATACTAGGTAAGCTATTAATGTATCATTACTTTTCACATTGTATTCTGATTTCGGAACAGTGTGATATATTTTGTTAAAGCCACTCTTATAACATCCAACTTGCTTTAATATTGAGGGACAAATGATAATATACAACCCAATTACATAAATTACATTAAGCTTCATGGTTTAATTTGAACTCAGGTGTACTTTCTTTCTATTAGTGCTTTCGAACTCATAATTGTTTTTACTTTCTAGTGAGAGAATATGGGAGACTTAATTTCGAATTATTTTGGTTCTTGATCTATTACAAAAGTAAGAATTCTGTATTTATGCTCGTCTTTAACATAGTGGGTCATTTATATCCCAATGCCTACAGAGTACGGCAACTAAAAGTTTGATATCTGTATTAATTACATGATTGTGCTTTTAACCATATTCTCGAAAACATTAAGTGCAAATCATGTGGAATCTTCTGGGACTCTTGACAGCGAACTTCTGGCTTCCCTGGTTGATACATATTTTTGTAAATATATATTATATCTTAATTGTTAATCATTCATGTTCTACTTCGTTTTTTTGTGTTATAGAAAAGCACTAGCTAATGCATTGGCTGCTGCGCCATCAATGTGGACTCTAGGTAATGCAGGCATGGGAGCATTACAGGTGATCTTGACTGTAATCAATGATATTGATCATTATCTTTTCAAATTACCTGAAAGCTAATGTTTCAGGTCTGCTATGCAGAGACTTGCAGAAGATAGCAATCCAGTAATTGCTGCTGCAGCATCCAAGACCATCTATGAACTGAAGAAACAATGGGAAATAGAGGAGGGAGACAGCTGGAGGTTTATGATGAACCCGAACACCATTGAAGAAGGAAGTCAAAAAGCTAACGATGATGCAGATACAAACTGAATAAGAATTCGGATGATTCTGTTGTACATATCCACATGAAGGCATGGTTAGTCATAGTATATACCCACTTAATCAGAACAAAGGTTAGCTATGGATGTTAAGGGAAGTGATGTATTTTGCACCCATGGGTACTTTTGTTAAATTTAATTACCTAGGAGTTCCACATTGAGGTGTCCAATTCATGTTGCCTCCATTCTGTTTGATTTTGTTATTGATTGTATAACAATGAACTTGGCCTTCATACATGAAGCATATAGCATCCCAGAAAGGAAAATATTTTTGTGACTTCAATTTCTAAGGATAAATTTTCTATCATTTTATGCAGTTGAAGGTTGGAGAACTGATCGACAACAAGGTTTGGAGATCAAACACATTCAGATGTCCTGGAGAAACACCAATCCAAAAGGAGTTGAAGCTTTTGTTCTTTGGCATAAAGAAAATTGAGATAACGAGATAAGCTATTATCATTCTAAAAGAGCACTCCTTTATTGAGATGGGTCAAAGTATTAAGCTACATTTTTCCTAGTTCTACTTTCAATCTCATGTGTTCTTCTTGGGACAGCTTAGATGGCAATGACTATTTGTAATGAGTGTCAGGGCCTGTATTGAATAATCAAGCCTCTGCATAAAGAAAATATCTCATTTCCTAACTCTAATGTGTATTCTGCAGCATGCTTGAACAAGCAACATGTTGTGCCATGTAAATTATAAACCAGGTTATGGTAAGGGCCAGTTTTGACGATATTTATTATGTGCATCATTATTTGGGTCCGCTAGTACTAGGCTCCATTATCTCATTGGTATATCTGATCATCAATTGGGATTACAAAATAGTAAATTCCCACCACTCAAATGTGCTCGTTGATTTGAAATCATTTTCTTTTCAACCAATTCTTCAATTAGGCAAAAAAGTAAGGCTGAGTTTGAGGAGATTATCATCTTTTTTGCCCCCCTGACAGGAAAGAAATCTCCTTAGCTTAAGGCTCTTGTAGGGCTGTTATCTTATTGTTTAGCACCCTCCTTCCATGATCCATCAGGGTTTTCATGGGTGCTTTTGTGACTTTTGATTCCTATACCTGGTATACTAATTAAAGTTTTAAGTTTGGTGAGCTTTTGTTAGATTATTAAATTAATATTCCATGTGCGTCTGATGCCTATCAATTACCTTTTTCAAAAGTAAAGCAAAACTGAGGCCCCAACAGCAAAAGTTGGGAGAGAGGTTGATCCCACAGAGACATTATTACCCAGCTTTATTTACGCACAGGCTCTCAAATCATTATCACACTCCTTCACAGTTATCCATTTCTTGCCCTTTTTCCACACTATTATCTTTCTTTCTCAGACTTTCCACCAGGATTGCCACTGTTCACAGCCAAGTTTCATCATTCCTTGACCTTCACTTCATTTTTTCTAATATCATGGCTTGATATATCAACTTTAGCTGTTAATAAATTAAATGTTTTTGTAATGTTCCGCAGCATAGTTTGAAATTTGGAACACGGTCAAGATACTATTGTCTGATATGAAAATTATTAAACTGAAAGCTTGAAACTGTACTGCCCTTCCAGTTAGCATTAAAATCAATATTAATTACTGACTTGTTTAAAACATAAGGTGAAAAAAGATAATAAAAATGGAGGAATGCAGTGACATGTGCAGCATTATAGATTTCTACTATTTCATTGTATAAGCTATAAAATGGTGTTAGAAAAATACCCTTCATAGTTAAAAACTCTTTTGTATAATACACACTGTAATATTTAGTAAGAAAGTACCAGTAGAATTTGGAAGGAACTGTTACTGTTAATGGGGACTTAAACTCACATGGCTCTGGAACTAACAAAAAGAGAGTGTTAGCTATGCAGTTACATCATTTTGTACCCGCAAGATATTTTATTCACCAAAAAAGCATTAAGGTGCAACACAATAACAGTACTAACAACTTTATTAGTCTCCATACACACACACACACACACTCTCTCTCTCTCTCTTTCTGAGGGTGTTCTCTGTGCATCTGTGTAGAATAGCAAGAAAGCAAACACAAAATTCATGGCTGCCAACAGATTTGCAACCATGTTGCATAGAAACACCCACAAACTCATTCTAATTCTAGTTTATGCACTTCTTGAATGGATTCTGATAATCCTCCTCCTCTTCAACTCTCTGTTCTGTTACTTGATTACCAAATTTGCTGAATACTTTGGTCTCAAAAAGCCTTGCCTTTGGTGTTCTAGAGTTGATCACATCTTGGAACCTGGAAAAGGAACAAAATCTTATACAGATCTTGTTTGCGAGAGCCATGCAATGGAGATTTCTCAATTGGGATACTGCTCAAATCATCAAAAAGTGGCTGAGTCACAAAAGATGTGTGACAACTGCTTGGCTTCTCGGCCCAATTATACTGGAAAAACTACTGGAATAACAAGAAGGATGGCTTTCATTTCATGCATGGGCGGCAACAATAATGAAAATGACGAACATATTTTCGAGTGTTCTTGTTGTAATGAGAGCTTGAACAGCGAAAATCACCGTCTGAACTTGTTGTTTAAGTCATCTTGGGGATCTTTGGAGTCCAACCAGAAAGGAGATTTGATTCTAGAAGCAGTGGATCATGATAATAACAATGGATGTGAGTATCAAGGGCCAAACAAACCTGCTGAGCTGCCAAACCACGGCAAGAACATTGGCAGTGAGATAGAAATGGACGACGAAGAACATGATGATCATATAAGGGTAGCAGATAAAAATCAGTTTCCTTGTAATGTTCACAGTTTTAGCTTGAGAGAAACCACAGAGGAAGACTGTCTAAGTTCTGCATCAATGTTTATATGTTATGAAAAGGAAGCAATATTGGAAGATAACAAATCAAGTTCTTTTGAAATTGCAAGGCAAGACTCTAATGGCACTGAATTTGCTCATCAGTTCTCTGATGGTTCTACCACCCAATATTGTTGTTCTGAAGAAGATGATTTAGTCGAAGTGATTGGTCTCTCTTGCAAGGATCATAGGATTTGTGGTCTCAACCATCGCTTGATTCCTATTGAGTTGATTGATTTTTCGACTAGAGCAGACCAAGGATTCTGCAGCATTAGAAAGGAAGATCTGAAAGAGCATTGTGATATGGATGCAAGTTTATGTTGTGATCACTCAAAGTTCGAAGTCCCAGGAGAGCCACACTTATTGGCGAAAAATGAGAGTGCAGAGAAGATGAGTTATCGAGAATTTGAAAGCTTGGTAATGGGGGAGGCTGCTGCTGATGAGTCCTCAGTGGGAGATGCTGAAGAAAGAAAGCAAGAGTTGGTAGAAAAGGAAAGGGGTCATGTTCTTACTAGTCAAGAAGTTCAAACTTTTCAAATCAATGTCAAAGAAGCTGCAGTGGAAGAACAAAACCCACCAGGTAGAAATTGATAACTTTATATTTAACTACTCAGTTTATTTCTATTAACTTCTTATTTGTTGAATAGCAGCAGAATCTCAAGAAGAAGGAGATAACTTTTTGGATGATCAAATTATCTCAACAACCTTGGTAAGCTCACAAGATTTTGATCATGTGGCTGATCAACATCAATCTCAAGAAGAAGATCAGTCTCTCATAAAAAATGATGGTGCTGAAGTTTGTAAGGCCCCTGATGCGTTAAGGACTGAGAATGATCATGGTATGTTACTTCCTCTAGTAATAATTTAATTAATGAATATAGTGAAAAATGTTTAGTTGTTTAAGATTGGCTTTTAATGCAAAATTGCTTTTAGAAGATCCACAGCATGCAGAAAAAGCTTTAGTGCAAGAGGAAACAGGTCCAGTGGAAAAAAATCCTGATGGGACAGAGCATTTACTCATGCTTTCAGAGCCTAATGAACCGAAGGAAGAGAAATGTCCCGATACACCAACTTCCACTGACAATCTCAATTACTTGCAGAAGAAACCACTCCAAGTTGAGAAAAGAGAATTAGATAATGGAAATGCGGTTAATGAAGTAGAAGGTGGGGATGTTGTTACAACAATTGAAGGACTTAAAGCAGCATTACAAGCTGACCAAAAAGCATTAAGCGCATTATATGCAGAGCTAGAGGAAGAGAGGAGTGCCTCTGCAATTGCTACTAACCAGACAATGGCTATGATAACCAGACTCCAAGAAGAGAAGGCTGCTATGCAAATGGAGGCATTGCAATACCAAAGAATGATGGAAGAGCAATCTGAGTATGATCAAGAAGCCTTACAGCTACTGAATGACCTGATGGTGAAAAGAGAGAAGGAGAAGCAAGAACTCGAGAAAGAATTGGAAGTATATCGAAAGAAGGTGATCGATTATGAGGAGAAAGAAAAGATGAGGGTGATGAGAAGGATTAGAGATGGAAGTAGCAGTGTAAGAAGTAGAAACTCTTCTGCTTCTTGCAGCCACGCATGGGACAGTGATGATCATGAGCTATCCATTGATCTTAATCATGAGCTATCCATTGATCTTAATCATGAAGTGAAGGATGAAGATCATAGTACTAGCTTCAATTGCAACCAAGAAAGCAGTAACTACAATACTCCAGCAGCTGAAATCCTAAGTTTGGAGGAATTGGCACTAGATTGTGTGAAGCATATGAGTGTTCTTGATGAGTCACTATTGTTTGAATTTGAGGAAGAGAGGATGTCCATTCTTGATCAGCTTCAATCATTGGAGGAGAGACTAATCAGATTGGGTGTCAATAACGAAGTCGCCGGCGAGGATCATACACTTGTTAACCATTCCTCAGATCAAAATGGGGTGCTAAAATCAGACAGTTTTTCAAAAGAAAAACAATACCATGATGAGGAAAAGACAACGTTGAGTTCCATGGCAAAGAGACTGCTTCCACTTTTAGATGCAGCTGGTAATGAATTAGGTGAAGATGATGAAGTTGAATATGAAACTGCAGCTGAAATGAGCAATCAAAAAGTGATAAATATTGATGAGGTGGACCATGTCTATGAGAGGCTACAAGCTTTAGAATCAGATAGTGAGTTTCTAAAGCATTGTATGAGCTCTATAAAGAAGGGAGATAAAGGGATGGATCTTCTTCAAGAAATATTGCAGCATTTGCGTGATTTAAGGACTATTGAGCTCCATGAAAGGAATATGGGTGATCCTAATTTGTCTCTAGGTGAAGTTTCTACCTAGATTTGTAATTAGTTATTTATTATCCTAATCAATCAACCCCATGATGTCATCTCCGTGGCCCTCTATTTTGTTCCACTGAAACTTCCAAAACAAGAAATGTTTGTAGACAACATGATACGCCTATGTTTGTCATTGATAGGTTATAAGTTTTTCCCATCTTTCATTATTCTGTAAAGTTTTGTGTTAATCTATCACATATTTTCATTTTGTCTACCAAATTACAAAATCCTATCATTGTATTTGATCTCTCTGTGTTCATGATTGCCACACTGGTTTTTTCTTTGGGCTGAGATTGGATTGAACTGAACTGGATTGAAAAACATATTTTCTCTAAAAAAAAAAAATGAAAAATGTACAATGTAACTACGTAACAAAGGGCAACTTTGTCATTTTATGTCTTTAAATTGTGTTTAAATGGTCATTTTATGGGGAAAGGGTAACTTAGAGATTTTGAAATGCTGAATATATCAATAAATAAGATTGGTGTATAAAGAGGAGATCTCCTGTAAATATTTGAACTGACACCCTATCACTTAACACTGTTAATAAGTTTTATTAAAATACCCTTTCAAAATACAATAATAAGAAATGTATATATATATATATATATATATAAAACTATATTATAGAATTCTTATCCATCCAAAATTGACAAACCAAGGTTTAAGTTTTTATTCATCCTAAAAAGTGTTTTTTGGAATCCAAACAACTATGTGATTTTCTGTTAAAGCCGTTTAAATTTTGACGGAAATAAATTTAAGAACTAAGGGTACAATTATAATTGAAATTCATGGTCTAAAATGTTGGAAAAAAAATTCAATGACCAAAGTGCTGCTGTAGGTTGAGTTCTGAAAGTAGTAGGTCTAAAAGAAAATCGTCACTTAGCACACACTAAATGTTACTCTTGACTAGTTGAAAAGTCTATTATACCCATTCATTTCAAAATAAATATAATTTATTATTTCGTTTCTTTACTATATATATATATATATATAAATAGAGGTGTGTAAATGAAATTGATTAAAAAATAGGAGTGTGAGTGTAATTATTTCAAAAGCTGCGTTCTAAATAAAATAATATATAAAATTAGACATTTATTATATTTTATTTTTCCTCTCTTTTGTGTTGTCCCTTTTAAATCAAGCTATCAAAATCAAATCCTTGTAAATTCTGCCCAAAATCAAAACTGTTGCATCTGAAATTTGAACACTGAAGAGGCTGTAGAGCTGTGGCTCTGCTGCTGCGTGGTGGGGCACTCTCAGACTGAAAGAGAGACTGAGAAGGCTTCTAATTCAAAGCTTTATTATTTCTTCTTTTTATTTCTCTGCTACTTTAATGGCGACTGAAGTTCATAAATCTCCATCACTCCCTCCTTACCCACAGGTATATCATCTCTCTCCTATCAATTTCCACTAGAAACCCGCTCCTTTTTCTCCATTATAGAAAACCCATCCACCATTTTTATCTTTTCTCCTCAAAATTGGTCAGTGTCTTTCATTTCCTGGGTGGTTGCTCATTTTCCTTTTTTCTTTTGTTTTTCCGGGTTTTCTCGAGTGTTATATATTTTTTCTTTTGAAAAATATTAACGAAATATCAAGAAGATTGCTAATGCTTTCTGTGAATTTTTTGAGTGTATGAAAAGGCAAAAAACTTTTCTTTTTTTTTAAATTATTTCACATCATCAAAATGGTGCTCGATTTGATCTGATTGTCTCTTCATGTACTTCTTTTGATGAAGTTAATATCCGTTCGAATTTTTGGTATATAATTGAGACAAATTTGTGGTTTCGTGGAGAATTTAAGAGGATTTTTTTTCTTTTTCAAAAAAAAAAAAAAACCGTCTTTATGCATTTTCCTCATTGTAATTGAGCAAAGATGTATCTAAGTTTCCCTATGTTTCGATTCTTTGGTTTCTATTAACTTCCCCCCTGCAGCTTTTCATTGAGTTTCTAGTGAAAAAATAAATTTTTTTTTTTTTTTGTAAACAATTTGATTTTGTTGATAATCAAAGAAATCCTCATTTCTAGCTAACCTGTAATTTTCAAACCCCAAAAGAAAACAAAAATTTTAAGAAATAATTGAAATTTTTGTTTATTGCCCGCTCAAAATGGAGCTTCATTGATTAAGATCTTTCTGCATTTACCAATACTAACACCAACTTTATATGATTTCCAGCCAGCAAAAAGAAATTTGCTGATGAAGTTTGAATCTTTGGTGTATTCCAGATGATTTTGAAGGCCATTGAGGCATTGAATGAAGAAAATGGCTCAAACAAATCTTCGATATCAAAATACATGGAATCAACATATGGAGATTTGCCTGCTGGGCACTCACAGCTCCTCTCTGACCACCTCAGCAGAATGAAAGATAGTGGACAGCTGGTGTTTTGGAAAAACAACTACAGCAAGCCGAACCCAAACGCACCTCCCAGGCGGGGTCGTGGCAGGCCACCAAAGCCAAAGGATCCTCTTCAACCACGACCAGTCTACCCAGCAAGGCCTAGAGGCCGCCCGCCAAAGGACCCCAATGCACCCCCTACTCCTGCCAAGGTTAAGATGTCATCTGGGAGCGGGAAACCGAGAGGGCGACCGAGAAAAATGGCTCGACCTACGGGAGGTTTGGGGGCGTCTACCACGACATCAGCCACAACAACAACAGCAACAGGAAGGCCAAGGGGTAGGCCTCCAAAGGTGAAGCCTGCATTGAATGAAGTGAGTGTTCAGCAATAGACTTTTAGTGGGTGCCATTACTACTTTCGAGTCTCCCATTCCTCTGTTTGAATCCCTGTAGAATTGGGGTGTTGTTTAGTTTTAGCTTTGTGTCTGTCTGTGTCTGTTGACTGCATGTACAATGTGATGTAACTGTCTTAATCTTTGTTGGTTTGTAGAATCTCATAGAGGACATGACTGCTTCTAATGATGATGTGGTTTTTATTGTCTTGTTATGTTCTCATGATTGCGTGCTTTTGCATTTGTTTTTTGGGCCTAAATTTTTTTAAGTCCTTGGAAAATTGTCTTTATTATCATTAATTATTAATGGGCGTTCATGTTTGTTGGTGCTGCTGCTTCGTGAAGAAACTTTGGAAAGTAGTTTGGGTGTCATGAAATTTGTCTCTAGCTGGGTGTTGTAGCTCTTGGCTGGATAAATGTTTGGTGATTTTTTCTAACTACAAGGCTTGGAGAGAAGAATGAAACGAATGTGGGAAAAACTGAAATAGATCTTTGATGACTGGATGGTTCTTGGAAACTTGCATAGGAAGTAACCTAACTCCAACAGTACATCTAAAATTTTACATTCAGGACCTCAGGTGGTCCTCAATATTTGGAGCTGTCTAACTCAGACTGTAAGTTTCACTTCTCACGTTGGATACCAAATCTTTATTATTTTAGATGATCTATGTTGTGTAAAGTTGATTGCCTCTCTTTCATGGTGTCCTCGTCTCATCTTAAAGCAATATATGTGTTTTTGCTTAAACCTCTTAGGCCCACACTCTGTCATGTGGGACTTTGCTTGAGAATTCATTTCATGTGTTTTGAGGATGCCTCCACTGTAAGCATATTATCATGATGCTTTTCATTTCTTAATTGCTTCTCGAATGTTTGTTTTATTAAATAGAAGGGAAAAAAAATTCAATTAAAATGTCTTCGTATGTGCTACGAAAAGTCAATATGTATCGTTGAGAATGTGGTTTAATTTACTCTGTTTGTGGGGTTCATTGGAATCAAATCTATTGAACCTGCTTTTTAATGGGGGCATATGGACCCTTTGTCCTGTGACTGCTTTTATTGCTGATATTCCAAAGTTTCCATGAAAGCAACTGGGATTGCTTTGTGGCTTCAACACTGACCCACATCTGTCTTTTGCAAATTCATTTTTTGTGTAAATTCCTTAAAACATTCTTTTCCACTATTTGTGTTTAAATTAGTTTTTACAGACAATGTGAACTATTGGAGAGACTTTTCAAACAATGTACCCTGTTTCTTGAGGTGGACTTCTTTCCCTGTATTGGAGTTGGAACACGCAAACCATCAAAATTATAGTGTATACACACACACACACACACAGCGCTCAGGTTGGATTATAAAGTTTTATCCAATTTCATATATGTTTGTGTTTATGTTTCGTTATTTTGTCGATGTTGACTGGAGATTCCATTGACCTCATTTTTAAATATCATTTTCAATGTCTTACCAAAGTTTTGGAAATATCTCTTGGATGCAATATATACTTGTTGCAGAAGAGAAGTGAAGTCAAATGGCACTATAGTCATTGAAGGTTTTTGAAAATTTTGGAGCCAAAAAGTGTTTGACCCGTTTATAATCTCTCAATCTCTTAATTTTATATATATTCAAAAAGAAAAAGGAAACTTCTACCTTTTTTTTTTTTTGTTAACATAAAAATGAAAAATGAAAAATATTTTTGTTAAGATGAGGGGATTTGACCTCGTAACATAAAGAAATATTAACCTTTTACCACTGGGATATCCCTGTGCGACAGCAATTGTAAAATCATACACAGAAAAAACTTTGCAATTTCCATTGTTTATTGACTAATGCAAAACTAATGTTAATTTTCTATTTGTGAACAAAAGGTTAAAATTACTCCAAAATTGAAACTAACCCACTTTAAATTACCATTACCATCAGGACTCTCTGTCAGTAAAAAATAGTAACAGTTTGGATTCACTATTCATTACATTAGGAAAGAAATATGATTTTCCGATGTCTTATATCAATTCTGAAAGTAATTGTTCAGATTCTTCACGATGGCTGGGGTTTATTTGAAAAGCAAACCCTTGTACTTTGGGTTGAGTCTCAATGTAGTCTATGAACCTTTTGTTTTTGGAGCAATCACAGCCTTCACAATCTCGTGGCTTGTGACCATGACACATGTCTCGACAGAGTTAATCATCGACAGTCAAACTCAAGACTAAACCCAAACAAACAAACAATAAAAATTGCCTTAAAGCATTTGTGGATTTGTAGGCTACATTTCCATCCCATCATGCTACACACAAAGCAGACACTTTTAACTCGTTATCATCGAAATTGAAGACAAAAACAGACAACAGTCTTGTTCCTGTCACGTTTAATGACCAGCTAATAAAGGATTAAAGCCTGAAATTTTCTTTATATGACTAGATTTTTCTATATCCAAGTACGTACGGATCTATCTACATCTAAATGCTGCAAAATCCATCCCAATATGCACTCAGCATTTCGATTTTCTATGCTGCTTTCTAGGAAAGACTTAACAAAAAAAAAAATCAAAACCATATCCCTAATTTGGTACAAACATCATGATTTCAAGTCACTGCAGATTAGATGTAATGGTGATGTTATAATTCTTCCACTTGAACTGAGAATCCACAACGACATCTTTTTGTCATGACCAAACTCTCATCACAGCTGCGGCTCTCAATCGAGAAGACATGCTCGTGCTCTTCTGGAATGGCAGCTGACGGAGCCTCCCACTTGGTTTCATGTGTGTCTTCTTGCGAACACCCAAGAGATTGCTCCTCGTACTGACTGTCATTAACCTGTACATTTGACTTACCATGCACACTTTGGTAATTGGTGGATGCTAGTGATGTCGATCTCTTTCCATATTGGTCATTTAATCTTTGCCGAGTTACCATTGATGAGAGGAGCTGATACCACCGAGATAGAGCCTGCAGTTCATTCCTTTTCTTCTCTTCAGCCTCCCTTTTTTCTCGTTCTTCTGCATATCCCTAGACAGCAAAAGACGTGCAGATTAAATGAGTAGGAAACTAAATTTAAACATAAACAAAAGTATTATTGATTCATAAATCTGTAAAAAGGGAAGGGTTGTAAAAAAATAACCACAATGACATTTAATCCTCAAAATCTTCATGCTTGGCAACAAAGATGAGATGGAAAAGCTCAAATTATCAAGGAACCAAATCCTCTAGCAATGTTGCAATATAACTACCTCTAATATTGCGTCCTTGAACTCAGAACACACCACAATACCATCAAAGACCGGATGTGACTGACCATTTTTGAATTCAAAGCCAACCATTGCAGGTGCATAATCTATGCTCAACCTCTTGGCAACAGCAAACACCCTTGGCAACCTCAAGTGCACAGTTCCTCTTGGGAGGCACTTCTCAGACCATACATCCACTTGACCACGCTCATTCTAAGCCAAAAAGTACAATGTAACTATCAGAGATTATAAATCCCCATCAAGAACTGAAGTATGGTATTAACAGATATGGGTCTTTTAGATTTCATCAATAAATGCAGAATGGAATATCTTTTATTGTGCATTTTCATACTGGTCCATAAACTAAAAGTTTGGTAACCATAAAAAACAAACTGCATTCTAATGCTATAATCTCCAGAGCATATGCATAACTTCACAAAATAGAGAGAAAGAACACAACAAAGAATGATCACCGCCGATAAAGTAGAGGTGGAGAAACCGAAAATTTGTTACTAATAAATTGTAGTTTCCAGACCATTTGCATTTTCATTATGAGAAAGCACCTTTGGCACTATTCCATTAACAGCAAGAGGCAGACATAAAGGTTCCAGTTGCCACTTCCCATATAGTTTAATAGTTCCTTTAGAATCACTTCCAACACAGTCATCATCTGAAACTTTTACTTTGTGAAGCTTCCCAGAACGTCTCAACTCCTTAAGAAACAAAAAAAGCGGTGAGGTAAACTAGAATATGTAACATAAGATATAGCATGTAAATCTGACAAACTTATTGCATCAATTGGTAATTAACATGCTATCATCCAAACCAGACCTTTACAGGAAGTTCATTTGCTTTCACTTGCAATGCTTCCCGCAGCCATCTTTCTTTTGTTTTGAGTGTTTGCACACAAGTTCGAAGATAAACTGGATAACCGGAACAAAATCCAACAATTGGACCCTTAGGATGAAGTATCTGATACTTAGTAAGCCACTTTTCAATAGCATATAGCTGATGGTTTCTGTACGCCTGCATACAAGAGACATACATATAGTAAAAGAACTTACAGCTTAAAACTTCATTATGATGGTATTTCAAAACGATCAATTTACCTGCTGATTTGTTGGAAGTGGCTCAGTCAAAGCCCTAGTTTCCAACTCCATATCCTCAAGGGAGTGCCTTGTAACAGTTGAAGAATTTTCCAAAGAATATTCTATCTCGATCTTCTTGCCATGATCTTTTGACCCTTCACGGCCAGACTTTCCAATCAAGCTGGCATTTCTAGGAAAATCATCCACGTTCAAATTGTTTGAGATATTTGGTGCTTTTACATTCTCATATCCTAATCCAAATGAGGCATCAGTTTTGTCTTTTTCCAAATGGACAATGCCTCCAGTTCCTATTGCTTCATACTCTCTCAATGGTGCCAATACTGAATCCCACCAAATTGAGTCAACCCGCTGTGAGGCTATCTTGTACCACTTCTTACAATACCTATAATTCACATATTAATAATAAACTTGAACTACTGAAAATATTGCAAGCCCCAAAATTGCCATATCGACATTCTTGAAATATCAATTGTCTTGAAATATCAATTGCAAGTTAAACTCAGAACAGATTTCTCAAAATAGAAGGGTGAGAAACAACTTTAGTGTAATTATCATCTGACAAAGCACAGTTGTACTGAGTTCCATGAAAACTAAAGCCTAAAGTTTGTGCCAAACGAATGTGTTATTGGTAAAGCTACATTATTGTTCGGAAAAACTACCAACAAAGAATCCAAAAAAATACACATAGACAAAAGACTTGTATATTTACTTTACCTGAAATTACAACAAAAGAAATGCAAAAAGGCTGTACAACATCATCTTTCCACTCCTTACTGAAAATAAAATGACCAGTACATAAAAGGAAAAACTTAACAATGTCCATGAACAATAATCTCTTTTAGAAGAGGATCATAAGAACTAAGAATATTTAAATGTATTTCAAAAGAGGCATGCTCTAGCACAGTGAAAATAATGTGATAAACAGATAAGATGAAAAGGCATCGACGATCAACTTGATAAATTAACTGCATAATATAATTATAAACATGTAAGTTCTGTAAAATCAAGGACAACAAATACCTG
Source organism: Rhamnella rubrinervis (assembly GCA_007844105.2). Lineage (NCBI taxonomy): Eukaryota > Viridiplantae > Streptophyta > Magnoliopsida > Rosales > Rhamnaceae > Rhamnella > Rhamnella rubrinervis. Next base: position 11,730,198 of record CM017582.2, on the reverse strand, counting down.
CGGGTCACATCTTTAGCCCCATTTCCTGCAAAAGCAACTACGTATCTCAAAGCCGTTTTGCATGCAGCAGCAACAGCTTCAACCTTCTGCTCTCCATCAACAATAGCATTAATGGCATCAACATGTACCCACTTTCCTGTCAAATTCTCTCCACTACAGTATACTTCTGCCCAATACGAAGGCGATGCTACTCTTCTTGATCCAACTGCTGTAGAGATTCCCTGAGACAATGGAGATTCTTCACTTAAATTCTTTTTTATTCTCTTTGTAGGAGAAGAGAAGCTTGGTGAATTACTACTCATATTATTCCCTGGTGACCCCATTTTACTATCTGCAGCACCAACTGCTGTTGAAGAAAGAGCCATCTGCAGCTGCATCTCAAACTCAAGATCCCCTTTTCTCTTCTGTCCCTGAGATTTCTCAGCAAGGCATGCTGCAGAAGTATAATATTGTGGATCACATGATTGTCTATCATTTAATTCATGAGCAACGTAAGAATCTTTTGGTTGAGTATTGTTGCCTGTTGAGTGGCCGTCCTTACTTCTGGATGAGCCTGTCCAAGAAGTTTCACAAACATTGCCTTTTACATTGGATGAAAATGATTTAACAGGCGACACAAAAGCCTCCATCCGCCTAGCCACCATTGGTGTTGAAGTACCAAATATACCCTTACTTAATCTACTGGCATCTTGACTAAAATATTCAGACTTGCCAATATCTGCTTTTAAGGAGGCAACATCCAAAATGGACACAAACCTAAAACAAAATATGAAAGAAAGCATTACAGTGATGGAATTTTTGGGAACAGCTGCAATTCAACAAGGTCAAAACTGGAAACCTCATCCATTTAGGATTGGTTCATGTGTCTAATGTATATACATCATGTAGCAAAGAAAAATTAACATGATTTTTAAAATTAGGATTAAAATTTTTTAAGATTTCAACAGAACATTAAGAAGTAACTTTATGCAGTCTGATTCTTTTTCCCAAGAAGAAGATGGAAAATTGAAGCCTCAAACATGTCATGAGGTACAGGAAAATTGAATTATTGCCTATACCTCATTAGAAGTAAAGAAAGTTGATGTGTTAGAACTAATTCAGAGGAAAATGATTAACTTGAGAAAAGCACTTATTTATCATCAAAGGTGTATAAGTTTATAAAGTAAACACTGTACCGGGTTGTAAAGCTCAAAGCTCTAAATAGTGCCACAGACAAAGCAGCAATCTGCAGAAAATGAAGTCATTAGCCCACTATATGCAAATTGGTTTAATTGTAGTGCTAACAAACCAAAGTCAATATTTTCTCAACTCCAATTTCATTTTCGTTTTATATTCTGATTTTATGATAATAATACACATTCTTTTCTCTTCTCTTTTTCTCTAAAACATGGTGTGAGCTCAGGTTAGAGCCATCATAGTTTCTCCTCTTTAAAACAGTCATTGAAGAACAAGCTCTTGACATAATATCAATACTAGTAATTATAGGACAGCAAGGACTACTTATAAATAAAACAAATTTTAAGTCAAAGGAGTGGAAACAGTTCAAGAATATCAGTTCAACTTATGAAGCATTTACCTCTTCTGAAGTCCCTTCACGATTTTCAATGGCAAATGCCAAAGCCAGATCAGATGATCTCTTCTCATCCGTCGAACTTCTAATGCGAAAATTATTTTGAAACTGCAAATTTTATGTAAAGGCATTGAAAGACAGAACAATGATTGTGTTATCAAATAGCATCCATAAGCTTGTCCAACACATGGGGTGCAAAGAAAATCAACTGAACCATACCCAAATCACAATAGGATGCAAAGCCTTTGCAGTAATGCTTTTAACCTTTGATATATCCACCAAGTGTCTTGGAAGAAGAGAGAGTAAAGCAGCCTGCAAAAATAATAATTTTTTCCTCAGAATAGGTATTTATTTCCTTTCAATACCAAAAGAAAGTTTATAAATACTGTTCATTGCTTCTGTTTCTTTAACCAAAAGGGAAAGAAGAAAGAATAATAGGAAACTAAAAAATTATAAGCTAGAGTGGCAACAGAAGAAAGAAGAGAAGCCAATCTCAGAATAAAAATACTTGAACTAGAAACTTAAGAGTTCTCAATAGCAACACTGAGAACACAAACAACAACCACCATAGCACTGCCTTTAAGTAATGCACAGATTACAAGAACATAATGGTGAAGTGAGACCCACAAATCCAGAATTATGCAAGGTGTATGCCATAACTAACAAAATCCTCATCATGTTGTCAATTGCTATAATATGTGATAATTGACTTTCGAGTAAGTTATATTAAGATGAACAATGAATATCACAATGAAAATGCTGATAATTCATTATAATTTACAGGATCTCACTCACTAGAATTTATGAGAAATCACCTGTGTGAGAGGATCATCACAAGCTCTATCAATTATTCTTCCTCGTGCAAGCAAACAAAGTAAATGAACTTTATGAACAAGCTCAGCCAATTCCTGCATGAAAAGGACAAAATAATTATAAATTCTTAAGACAAAAGAATTTATCATGATGCAGATGCAACATCAAATTTGACTTGAAGATATGCAGTTTACCTTATCTTGAGCAGTAGCTCGACGAATAGGTTTCCGTGTCACAGAATCTGGTATCTCATCAAATTCAATTGCCACTTCTTGGTTACCTAAGGAATCTAAATTAGGAATCAAACCATCTTCCCAATCGGCATCCTCCATTTCTTCCAAACCATCTGAATGTGTGCACTGGGAACTTCCCCCAATATTCTCTTCCTTTAAGCTTTTTTCTGTTGCATCTCTACTACAAACTTTAGCCTCCTTAGTAATCAATCTGACCCTTGAATCAATATCTTCTTTGTCATTTTCTTTTGACCCATATCGTGGCTTAAAATAAATAATAATCAACAAACAATAAAATTAATTTAATTTTAGAAATTGGATGAACATTATAAAACTATGATAACTTTACAATGGCCCAAGAAGTAAATCAAATCCATCAAAATAACGTTGTAACATACAAGCTCAGTGAATTATTTTCAGAAATTTGTTTGAAAAATAAATTATAAAACAGAAACAAATGAACAAAAATGTCAAGGTAATGGGACCAACCGTGGCTGTCGAACAACGTTCATGCAGATTATTATCACGTTTCTCAATCCCCACCGAACTATTTTTCATTGGACGTCTCAGAAGTTTTCCAACAGACTCCCTTGATAAATCGGCAAGAGACCCTGAAATCAAAGTACAAACAATAATAACAAAAGGATTAAAATAAAAGATCAAAAAAAAAAAAAATGCTTCTTTCTAATTCTCTCTCCCACTGGAGAACAGACCATTAACATCCAACGACTCAAAAGAGCTTCTGCTTTCTGAATCACATGGAGTTTCCACTGCATTGTTGTTCTTGCCTGAACAAAAAAGTGTAAACAAATAGTAAGAAAAAACAACGTTACTGCATAAAATTAAAATGAGTGGGGAAAAAAAACGCAAAGAAAGAAACAGACCCAGAATAAGAAAAAAACAAGAACATGGACTCCGAAGAAAGAAGAAGGAGAGAGTCATGCATGTTACCTGAAGACGATGATGATGGCTTAAGTCGTTTACGCTCTTTCCCGCTTCGCATTTTGGCTCAGAATCAAATAGGGCAGAGAAGAAGGAAAGAGGGTCGCGCCTAAAACTGTTATGGCCCCTGGGGGGGAAATTTTCTAGTACTGCGGTTGTACTGAATGCTGGGTACTCTCCAGCTAGTAATTTAACGTCAGCTGGACTATTCTCAACGTCAGCTTTTCTAAATGAGAGTGTTATTCGTCGCCGTTAATAATCAACACCGCCCTTCCACTGACTTGCATTGAATTTTTTTTATTCAAAAAATTCATTTGAAGAAAATAAGTAAATACTTGCCCCCACCCTGATGTGTGCGAATTTACTTTGCCAAATGCCACATAACTAAATAATGGGTTCGTTGCACAGCATTGCCCTTTGACACAAAAATATTGGGTGTCATTTGTGAAATAAAAATGCTTGTTGGACTCGGATCCTAAATCCCAAGTGAGCCATGAAAACTTAAATTGAACTTTTATTGATTTTTTTTTTCCCTTTCCTTTTTCTTCTTTATTTCGATTATGGATATAAAATGAACAAAGCCGTAAGGAGAATGTTACGATCAAACCCATATTTCAATTCATCATAATACTGAAACCAAATGAAAATTCAAATCTATGATCAAAACACCTGAACACCTTCCCGTTTCAATCTTACTCAAACAATTTGCGCCTCAAACCAAATATTGGCCTGTTTCATAGCCAGATGAACTTGAAACGTTTCTAGTCACCACACTAATAGCACTTTACATCCAAATCATTTGCCTAAGATAACAATTGAACAAAAAAAAAAAAAAGAACGCATAAAAATACATGCCCAACAAGTTCCTGAAAACAAATCCTTCACATACTAACACCTTGATTTTCCACTAAACTTTGCAAATCTCAAATGCAAACCATCAAGGCATCTGAGAAGTAGAAAAGGAGTTAATGTACCACCACAACCCAAGGGCATCTTGTACACCTATCATAGCTAATGCTGATTACTCCTGCTACTGCATTTTCTGCCTTCAAATTTCACTAAGTGTGCATGGCTTCAGCATGATAATTATCCAGTTCCCTGTCAAGTTCTACCGCTGACTTCTCAACAGGTTTCTTCTTTCCACGCCCACTGCCGCCCCCACCACGGCCGCTGCCGCCGCCCCCACCACGGCCACCACCGCTGCTGCCTCGTCCCCGACCTCGGCCACGGGCACTCCCCAATCCCCCACGATTCCTTCTACTACAGAATCCAGCAGCATAGTTTATCAGAAAGACTGGAAAATACTATACAACCTTCCTTAAATATGCACAGCAGAAGCGTTTGTTACAGCAGTCATGCAAAATACTGAACAAAAGTACCAAGTGCTTTCCCGTCAACTTTAGTCCAAGAATAAATGCCTCCTCATAACAAAAGAAAGAATATATGCAATTAAAAACAACCATAATTAGGTTCCAATAAAATTCTTATCTCAGCATCAGTTAGATAAAGCTCTTTTTGAGCTTAACCAACCTTAAACAAACAAGAAGATGACAAACTATACTTCATGATCTAACTTGAACTTACAATTCGTGGACTTATCATTTCAAACTTGCATATTCAAATCCCTAGGATTTTTTATTCCTTCTATTTAATCCCAAAAAATCTCAACAACTTGGACACTTGGTACATATTAAACACTAATTTATGCATCTCAAAAGGAAGAAAAATGGAACATTGCCGATAGATCATAAGAGAGATGAATTCATAGATAAATAAAACATTTATTCGGTAAGCCCTAGACACATTTAGCAGTAAATAATACATACCTCGAACCACGAGCAACCAAAGCAGAGCCACCACCACGTCCAGGTCCTGGCCTGTATAACTTTCAAGTGTAAGCACAGCGCATGTGAACAAAACAATTAACCACTTTTCACTCCCCAAAAATTATACCTCTAATGGCTCCTCTAAACAAAATAGTATTATTGTGCAAGATCCAAAGATCGGCACAGGAAAAGACAAAAATTACACAAAAACATAGTAGACCAAAACATTGAAAGGTGGGATCAATTGCATACTTTGAGTAAATGGGCACATTGTTGTCAGAGTATAAACTTAGATAATATTTGTGATTCAAGATTAATATCTTATCTATATGTAAAAAAAATATAAATCCATCTTTACACACACACACATATATGGCAAGGACATAGAAAAAATAGCTTTATTCTTCCTTTTTTCTGTTATCTTTTGGAGGTAGTGTAAGCAAGAGGAAAATCAATATTACTAACAAACTATATCAAGCTTAAGGTGTCATTGCCAAATTCAAGAAAACACTTTTGACTATTCTAACTGGCAGATGCAAGTGCACACAAGTCAATGAAGAATATTTAAACACCCAACCATGAAGAATCACATTCCTAGAAATCAGACCAGAAGTGGAAAAACTACATACGTCATAACAACAGTCCTCCTCCTCCTCCCGTTTACTCCAGTTACATTCACACGAGCAGAAATAGGCATTCCTGCATTTGCACCAACAATTTCTATTTTCATTGGCTTCCCATCCAATAGAACATTATTGTAGCGCTTCAATGCTGCAAATGCATCACTTCTTCTAGTATACACCACTTCAGCTGAACCCTGTAAGAAAGCAACAATATTCTTGAGAAATTTAACTTTTAACAAAATTTACAAGACTAAAATAAAATATTATGTATAAACAAGCAGATATCTAAAACAAAACTTGAACAGCCAAGAAAAAAGCATAGCATGTAGTTAAAATGTAAAACTTTTTTGATAAGAAACATTCTTTTGTTGATAGGAAATCAATACAAAAGATAGAGGACAAGGAATCCTCATGAATAGAAATACAATGAAAAAAATTAGTTAAAATGTAAAACTAATAAACAGAAAAGGAACCAAAATAGTACCAATAGCAACCATAAGGGTTGAAACATACTCAAGAGTCCAGAAACTAGAGTTAATATTTTTAGCTTTTCAATCTATGCATACTTGTACCTCCCAATTGAGAGATTGAGGTAGAAGCAAAAGAAAGAAAGAGTAAAAAAAAAAAAGAACCTATGCATACTAACTAAAATTGTGTGCTTCACAATTCCTATCATGTGTGAATTGGAACACAACGAAATCGATTCAATCAGCATGATCAAATCAGTAGTTCAATTTATCAGACCCATTGGTGAATATAGAACACAAATCAGAAAAACAATTGTATCATTAATACATCCTTCACTTCTGTTAAAGGAGAGTGACTGCCAAAGATTTTCTTCAAGTTTAAGATCTCTGAAAATCAAAACAATATCTTTTTCAAGAATGATGCACTAGCTTCTGGAGATTAAAGCTTAAAGAAAGAGAAACTGATGTGTCACTGTCAATTGTTGAAGGGCAAACAAAAATAGATCCGTTGCTTCTTTAACCAGAAAGTTTAACACAGCCGAGATTGAAGAGAGAAGAGTGAGCAGATGGACGAAAGAAAATTGGAGGGCAGTGGAAACTTTACCAAAGAGAAAGTAAGAAAGAAAAAAAAATGAAGGCATGTTAGGTGTACTGAGACGTGGAGAAGAAAACCTAGTGCAAGTTTTGTCAACTGATTAAAAACTTTATAAAAATGTAACATTTATTCCAGAATTTTAAAAGCTAAAAGGCATCTTATGATACATGATCTATTACGATAACAAATATATTCTTCCTTCTTTCTCTTTTACTCTTTTTTTTTTTTTTTTTGTAAGAAAACAATGCACGTTCCAATTCACAAGTCAAAGAACCAAGAGTGTGCGCATGCATGTGAGAGAGAAAGAGAGATTTTCGTATAAATTTGATATGTTAACTACTTTCACAAGCTAAATTGAAGAGAATAAAATTACAAAAATGTGAATATACTTACACTTGGCCGACCATTTTTGTCATAGTGAACAGCATATCTTCTCAGGTCTCCAATCTCAGCAAAAAGTTCCTGAGTTGCACGTCAGGTTTCAAGACAATGTTACAAGATATTTGGTACAGAAAGCATTTAAGATGAAAATATGAGGCTCAAATTGTACCCTTATATCCTCATTTGTAACTCCATAGTCCAAGTTGGAAACATATAACTTTGTGCCAATTTCAATTTCTGTTATCCCCGCAGCTCTAAGGCTATCCTCAAACAAATCATGCCGCCATGGAAAACTCTTCACTCTGCGGGAGGACTGATGCAAATCATGCAGAAAAAGAATCCCCAGATGGGCAAAAGAAGAAATGTCAGCTAATTGAATAGATAACAAGATAATTCGCCACTCCTCAAAGTCCGCAGAAAAATAACCTAAATAATGGAACAAAAGCACTGGATGACGATAGCACTTTGTTGCAATGAGCCAAAAATGAGCTTCTCCATGAATTTACAGTCCACTTTGTATTTGAGTTTTCTAAAAACATATTTAGATATCATCCTCTTGTGTTTGGATTTTTTAAAGGAAACCCAGGTTCGCATGCATATCATAAAACATCATCTACAGGTTTGAGCCTTGCCTTGGCAATTGTGTAAGGAGATGGTCGAGCATTCATTGTGAGAGGGCCCCCCCTACGAACTGCCCCTGTCATTCTTCCACCAGTAAAGGACCCACGTGGTCCACCACCACGACGAGCCCTGCCCTGTTCTCTAACTCTCTCACGATTACCCCTGCTGCTCTTTATCACATCATCAAGAGACATATCCAAGGCAGTAGTCATGGATTCAAGAACAACTCGGAAATGCAGAAAAGAAAAGCAGACCTGCATGTAGAAAACAAAAAATATCAAGATCTCGTTTAATAAGATTTTTACATGCCCTGAACAGAATTAGTCATACTAAAATTTTTATAAATTAGCTTTTAATAGAGAGAAACTTATATCAATCCTAGTTCTGATAGATGATGAACCTATTTCTGCACTAAGTTGCCCCTGATATTACCTACTATATGCACCATACCTAACCCACCTAAGGGTGGCTTGCATTTTCCAAAACCACAGAAATATGCTGAAAATATATAAATTTGTGTCCCAACCTCAAACCTTTTCAGCATATAACTCTAAAGACATCAATAAATTCACTGAATAACCAACAAGTAAGACTTGGGTAATTTAAATACCAAAACAATAATAATCAACACAAGAATCTGTATATAGCTTCTTGTGTAACTAACATTCCTTTATCATCTGAACATCTTGTAAGGGTAAAGATTCACATTAGACATTAGTATTTGATGCAGTCAATTTCTTAAATGACAAAGAAGCATTAGAATCAATAGAGGGAAAAAAAAACACAGACAACAGAATATGGATAAAAAGTATCCAAAACCCTAAAATTCAGTTAGCATTCTGAAGCGCTTTCCTCTTGCTTACAGAATTAATGTAAGAAACCACTTTTGTTACCAAAAGCGAGAAAACCACACGCACAAGACTAAGCTAACGAGACCACCTAAATCAACTAATAATTTCAGATCTTAAAATATATATATATAACTGATGATGGTCAATACGTACCAAAAAAGAAACAAACACACACACACACACACACACACACATTTGGCAGCATGAATCACAAAAATCAAAGGCCTCAAAATGATATGGAGCACTCAAAAACACATAGTTAACAGATTCACAAGCATGCAAATCGAAAACCCTAAAAAATTTCACAGGCATAGAGAAAAATCAGGATAAATATATGGAAGAAGAGGGAGAAACGAGAAAAGTGCCTTGGAGAGGATCACAACAAGAGTCGGATGAAGAAGAAATTTATCACACAGAGAGAAGGAATTTCAACGACAAAGAGATAAAGGAGCAACAGGCAGAGAAAAGCAGGTTTTTTAAGAGGATGGAAGTGAGAGATTCATGGTGAATTGGGGACTGAAGGTACAGAAAAGTGAAGGCTTTTAGGGTTTCTGAGAGCTTTCCGAGCTAGTCTGGTGAAAGGCGGTGTTTGGAAGACTTCAATTGGAAGGAAAATTTTAATTTACTGAAAATGCGGTGCGATTGCTTGGAAATCACTGTTCTGCCATTGGTTTAGTTTTGCAGTATCTGCCATTCGTAAAAAAATATTTATAAAAAATATTAAAATCTGTCAATATTATAAATTATACTAATATTTTGTTCTCTAAAATAATAAAAAACTAAAAGTTAAAATTTTTACAATTGATATATATATATATATATATATATATTTTTTTTTTTTTTTTGTGAGAATATAAATATGTATGTGCACGTTGGTCATTTACATCAATGGTTGGGTTTGTAATAATTGGATTATTCTTCGTAAGAGTACTACTACATCCACCGACTTATTTACCAAGTAATGGTACTGTGATTAACAAAATAGACGACATTCATTTCGTGAGAGGCTGTTGCATAACAGTTGAATAATCCGCCATGTGCCACACATATTCAGTCGCAATCTTTCCTCGTTTCATCAACAGCTGATTATAACAAACTAGTTTTAAGTCTTCTTTCTTGAAGCTTAAGCTTCCATATCACTATCCACTGCAAATTATAGAGTTTCTGGCAGCCCTAAGCTTCATGAATTGCTTGTCCTTTTGACAGAAGAACTAGAGGAATGCAAAACTGCACATCAAATGGCGGCACATGAGGGGCCTCAACGGATTGAAGCAACTCCTTGTTGTATAAATTGGGAGACAATCAATATTACAACAAAAGAACAGGTAAGTGGGACCTACATAGGTAAATTTGATACACAAAAACTTTTCATCATCATTCAGTTACCATGGCCTTTTACATGCACGTAACAAGGTACAGATTAAAAAAAAAAAAAAATCACTAATGAATTGAAGAGTTTTAACCAAATGATGAGGCTAACCCCTCCCTTTACATTTTTGGCGGTACACCTAATGAGTAACAGAGCTGGGTTTGTATGCTAACTCTATTCTAATGTACAAATCCTAGCATATTTAAGAATGTATATGAAAAATAACCAGGGACGGCACACTCACAGGAAAAAAAAATGGAGGGGAAAAGAACAAAAAAGAAGAAGAGAAGAATCAGAACGAAGGAAAGATAGTGTTATTGGGGAAGATTTGTATCCGTAACTGGATTCCCCGAGCCCTTTTTCTTCATAAGCTTTTCAACTAATTCATCCCAGTTTGCCCTTCCCCTACTAGGCTTTGACTGAATTTCTGGGGCATCTTCACTCTGACTATGGGAAACCTCTACTTCTTGATCCTCATGGTCATGTTGCTCTTCAGTTGGGGACACAGCATGAGGTATATTTAAACTGACAGCTCTTTCCAATGCATCTTTGTGTTCCTTTTCAATTGTCTGCAGCCTCTCAAGTTTCTGTAGTTTTGGAGCGGCTGTTACTGTCTCAGTACTGCTTTCCTTCATTAACTGAAGAGACATGCAATGATTATCAGCAATTAACTTATACCACATCGGAAATCTCAACCTTGATATCCAATAGCACTCGGGAAAATCTCAAATATTTCTTCAATCACAGATACAAATAACACATACAAAAGCACTCGGGAAAATCTCAAATATTTCTTCAATCACGGATACAAATACCACATACAAAAGGTTCAGGAAATTTCAACCACCTATCTACAGAGATGTTTACCATGCCTCCCGGCATGCAGTAGTACAAGTTCTAATATTTTAAGTTTTCCGAGTTGGAGATAAAGAGAGGTTATGATATTATTTAATCAAGCCAATCCAGGATACAGATGTGCACAAAGTGAATGAATTGAAAACCAACAAAGCATAACATGCTCTATTTAATGATTTCATGTATAGACAAAGCATGTCAGAGCTGAGATTGAGGAATCATCAAAGCAAACAAAAATTTAGCTGTATACAACTAGATCAGAAATCATGGATCCAAGAAAGGAAAGTAACTCCTTTCTGAGTCATGAAATTTATGCCTCGACACATCCACTTTCATTTTCTTTCTTTCATTCAAGAAACAAAAATATTTGGCAGATTTAAACCAGTTTTTTTTTTTTCAGTCAATAACTGTGAAACCAGAAAGAACTAAAAATTCTGATTCAGAAACATGTCACTTCACATCCAGTTCAAGAAATGGAAATAAAAAATAAAAAGACAGTTTTGTTCCGCTGGAACTCAGAGCCGAAATTGTAAACATTCCGCAAACCACCCTAAAAAATCTTGCAATACATGTTTATGTAGTTCCTATTTATTTTAGTACAAAATCATCAACTGAGGACAAACGAAATTGGTCATTTGACTCAATAACTGAAACTAAACAGCTACATGTTGCACTTGTTTGATTGGAAATTACTTAGCTCCACCTTATGATACAAAAACATCTACTTTACCATTGTAGAGTTCTTCTCCTAAATGTATGTAAGAATTTGTCACTAAAAAATTAATAAATAAATACAAAAAGTTGAAAATTAGCTTAAAAGATTTTCATAGACTAACTTGTCAGTTTTCTTCCAACAGTACTAGAAACATCATAACAAGAGGGGAAATTAAGAACAGTAAATCCAGTCCACATTTCCTCCAGGTGATGCAGAAAACAATAGGTTGAAAATATCAAAAGTACATTTCACTTACTTTTAAAGCCTTCTCTGCTTCCCTTTCTATCCAAATAATTGCATGATCAGATGTTGCATTACATGACAAGACGATATGTTCAAATCTCCCATCAACAGGAATGGCAGTTCTGACCTCTGGAGGATACCTCCCACATCTGTGTATACCAAGCAGTGAGGAAGTCAGCAATCCAATGCATGCAACAGGTCAGAAGCACCATGCAACTGATTTGTTATAAAAATAAGACTTCGAAAAGGTTCAGTACAATATTAGGAAAGCTACAAGTCACTTAGAATCTCTCCAATTTTTCTGTGATTGGAAAGATCTTGATTAATTTAAACAACAAAAATTAGCCCTTGAGCCAAGTGGCACTTCCTCTCCCTACAGTACAGGGTGGGCAAGGTTGTCTATTCAAAACCCATTAGGTACATTTTAGAAAAAAAAAAAAAGAAAGAAAAAAGAAAAGAAAAAGGAATAGCTTCATATATATGCATTGTGAAACAACAATTACAGATCTCGATAGCTCAAAAAATTCAGTCATTTACGGGCCTTATGGAAACAATGCACAATTTGACAATGATATTCAGTTTGTCCCATAGCTTGCACCAGAAACAAAGCAAGATATAAACATATGGTAATAAGCAACATGAAAGTAAAGTACACTGAGAAAACCAGAAGTTAATGCTTCTAATATTCTCACTACCCCCTTTTCCCATAAACCAAAAATTCTGTTTCTAGAAAAGCAATGCATGACATGTAAGAATGGTAGTCAACTTGATAAAATTATTGATATAGGTGCATATTGATTTGTAGTAAATGAAAAAACAATGGTGTGCATATTCTGATTTCACAATAAAGTGATCTTAACGAAACAATTAAAATTTAGCGGAGCATAATGTCATAATACCTGCAAAATTTTCTCTCCACAATATGATACATCCTTCCAGGTGCATAAAGTCTTCTTGGATCTCTAAGCTTTCTACCTTCCGGTATGAAGGTATCTCTCAAACAAATCAAATTTAGTAAGCATGGCAAGCTGTCCAAATCATCAAAGGCCTGGTTTAAGAGATAATGATAGTAATAACTAACCCACAAGGTCTACAAAAAAAAAAAAGACTACACAATAAAGTAACCACAAACAGCCATTACGCAGTCATTGACAAATCAAGGCAAGAACAATACTGACCAGAAGATTGACTTGAATATATCTTCTAACGGAGTTGCTGTTCTGGGCAAGAAATCATCCTGGATTTGAAAATAAGCCCACGTTAAGGTGATAATACCAGTTCATATTTTCCACTTTTAAGATTACTTCACTAAAACACAGAAAGAAATGGCATGCAAGTTCAAATATCTGAAAAGAAATAACAAAGGCAGTGGTATAAGATGGAGAAAAGTGACAAATAGGATAATTGAGTTGCTGAAGATTTGAAATCAAACAGAAGGGAAAGAAGTAATCATTTTGATATTTTTCATTTTGTTTTTAGCTTTTGGCCCTCTTTGCCGGGTGTTGAGCTCCACCTTACAGGTGCTAATGGTGTACCCCTCCTCCCTTAAACATCAAGTTATTTCTTCCTTTGAAAGCACCAATTTCACAAATAACATTGGCTATAGATCTCCAATTGAAACATCTGCCATTGAAACTTCATGTTTCGGTCCCGCTTATCATGCCTGCAATGGCCTCTAGAGTCAAGTGAAAATGACACATATATCTCACTTCCTAACATAAGCTCTACAAATTCTAAATTTGCGAACATGCTTGTCGACTGTACGTGTCTACTAAAAGCCCATAAACTCATTTTGTCGCCTATTATTGATACGTCCGCAGTCTATGATAAACCTGTAAAAAAAATTATTTTCTAAAATGTTGCATTCACGAAACTATAATATTACAACAACAAACTAAAAACGAAAATAAGGGAAAACAGACACACAAATGATAAACAAATACTACAATGACGAATACATAATAGAAAATTTTAAACAAATATATAAGAGAAAATTTTTATCATTTTCAATTTATTCTAGAAGCCTAAATGTATCTCACAGAAATTGAAGCCTAGGCTAAAACATAAAAAAATAATAATAATAAAATTCAAACAAAAAATTCCAATAAAACTTAATTCATTTAAATAATCACAGAAAGAAACAAAAGCATAATTGAAGAAATCACCATCACCTGCAAGACCACAGAGTGAATAACATCGGCATACTTAACGGCCAGATTGAGCGACATACACCGAGCCGGAGCAAGCGCGTAACAACGAATCTTGCTCCTGGGGACCCCACCCAATCGGTCACCATGGTTGACCACTATCACCGTCAGCAAGGCAGCGACTCCGGACCCCAGCGAGTGACCCGCGAAGACCATTCGATAATCGGAACCATTCTCAACCCACAGTCGCCGAAGCGTCTCAGACTCCTGATTCAGAAGCCAAATAGCAGACTTGAGAAGACCATGGTGAACGTACCCACCATCGAACATCTGCATCCCAATTCGGTTATCGAGTAGAAGCTTGTAGTCGCTCTCTTTGATGAGGTTCAACCCACGAATCGCCAGCACGATTTCGCGGTTTTCATGGTCGGCGTAGATGACGTACGGTGGCGAACGACCAAGGGCCTGCTCGTAAGTGACGCGCTTGACGAGCCAGTCGGGGTTGAGTCGGTACCCGCCGGGGGGTGGGAACTGTGGGTTTCGGAGATCAGGCTCGTAGACGGCGAGGATGATCCGGCAAATACGAGGGACGGGTTCAAACTCGTCGGCGATGGCGGCGGTCCAGGTGGAGCTGTCGTCGGAGCCTATGTAAGTACAGCGCTTCCATGCCCAGCGTAAGCAGCCCAAGACCACCACGCACTCCACGCCACAAGCTACCGACATTGCAGAGTCTATAAGCCACTCAGAAAGAGAGAGAGAGCTGTGAGTGAGCTCTGCAGCTATGGCGAGCGGTCCATTGGGACGGAGGAGAGAGTGTGTGCGGGCCTCACGTGGGAAGGGGAAAGAGGACAGGTTGGCGAGAGTTGGATGGGTGCTTGTCTTGGCGCATGGGGTTTACCCACCAAGCATTATTCTTTTTTGGCTTCTCACATCTTCGTTTTTTCTTTTTTTTTTTGGTTCCATAAAATATTCACAATTATTTTCCACAAATAAAAACAACCTCCTCGATCGTTCGTAAGAAAATTAAATAAATATGGTAAACACAAAAGATTTCATACAAAATATAATATTTTAGACGACTCTAGGTTATTTAAGTAATTTAAAATTAGCATAGGGGTGTTTTTGAAATTTTAAAAAGCAAAAAATGTTTACTTGTATTTTGGAACAAATCTTAGGGGCGCAGATGAAATTATTCCTTTTAATATACTGTTTGCTGTATGAAAAACTTGTGCATGGTTTTTGGTAATTAACTAGTAAATAAATATGTTATTAAAAAATACATTGCCATTACAAGCCCAAGCAAGAACCTACCAGAACTTTCATCAAAAAAAAAAAGAACCTACCAGAACTAACCCTGCTGACTTAAAAATGCGAGTTGGCCAACTCCTATTCCTAGAGAGAGTTTCCTAACCACTAACCACTAACCACCCAGACAAAACACATAAACATGGAAAATTGTACACACATACTAGAGCCTGAGGTCCTTAAATTAGACTCAAAAGCCATAGAATAAGTAACTCTCACTAAATTTACCAAAAAAAAAAGTAACTCTCACTAATGTTGTTGTTTAGAATATGAGCACCTAACATGTCGAAACTTACAGAACTGGGCATGACTTTAAGTTCCTCTACTATTATTCACTTCTCTAAATTCGCTATATATATATATGTGTGTGTGTGTTTCTTTGTATCAATAAATATTAACGCCCAGCTACAGGCATTTTTGTGCAATTGAGATGGAAGTCATGACATTGATATTGGCTCCTGCCATCTTCATTTTCACAGCCGCGTCCATGGCTTCGGCAGCAGGGTCGCCGCCGGCGGTGACATTCGTGTTCGGCGATTCGTTGACGGAGGTAGGAAACAACAATCACCTGCAGTATTCCCTCGCAAGGTCCAATTATCCATGGTATGGGATTGATTATGATGGTGGCCAAGCAACCGGGAGGTTCACTAATGGCAGAACTATTGGTGATATTATATGTATGTACATGTATTCCATCCCATAATCTTTTATCATTACAATAACTTATTATTTTTTTTATATGTAAGATAAAGAATAATAATTGTTTCATTTTTTTATTTTTGTAATTTTAGCTGAAAAGCTCGGAATTCCATCACCACCGCCTTATCTATCTCTGTCACCAAACGATGATGCATTGCTCAAAGGAGTTAATTATGCATCTGGTGGAGCAGGAATACTCAATGACACAGGATTATATTTTGTAATATCATTTCTTCCAAATTTTTTTTTTTTGGGTATAATTAACTCGTTAATTTTTTAGGCGCTGAAAAACTGTATGAAAATTACTCAAATTTTACAAATTTTGACTTTCCTTTTCCATTTTATTAATATTTGTAAATTGTATAGATTCAGAGATTAACGTTTGATGATCAAATACAAAATTTCAACAAAACAAAAGAAGCAATTATGTCTAAAGTTGGAGAAGAAGCTGCAATCAAGCTGTTGAATGAAGCTATATACTTCATTGGAATTGGTAGCGTATATATGTAACCACGGAATTTCATTTAATTTAATTTTCTTCAAGGTGCATGCAATGGAATTTCTATGTTATATATACAACTAATTTTGATTTTTTTTTTTTAGTGTTTTTAATTAATATATGATTATTCAGGTAGCAATGACTATGTGAACAATTTCTTGCAACCATTTCTAGCTGCTGGTCAGCAGTACACTCATGATGAGTTCGTGAAACTCCTAATCTCCACTTTTCATAAACAACTTACGGTAAAAATGTGTCCACATGCATATAGTTTTTTTATGAATATATTATTTGAAGCATATATACTTAGTATTTACCCTCTATAATTAATAATAAATGGACGTACGTAGAGGCTGTACCAACTGGGTGCAAGAAAGATGGTGATCAATGGAGTTGGTCCGCTTGGGTGCATTCCATCTCAGAGGGTGAAATCACGAAAAGGGCAATGCTTAAAGCGAGTCAATGAATGGATCGTTGAGTTCAATTCCAGACTCCAAAAACTGGTGTCGTCTCTCAATGCAGGCCTCCCAAATGCTGCTCTTTCATTTGCTCATACATATCCCGCGGTTCTTGATTTAATCACCAATCCTACTGCCCACGGTAACATACTCTACTTAACAATTATACGTACACCACTTATTCGCATTAAGCTGCTCGTTTTGAAGCTGTTTCTCTCTGTGTGTCTCTCAGGTTTTAAGGTATCGAATACATCATGTTGCAACGTAGACACAAGCGTAGGAGGGCTATGCTTACCAAATTCAAAAATATGCAGCAACCGCACAGAGTATGTGTTCTGGGATGCATTCCACCCCTCTGATGCTGCAAATGCTGTAATTGCTGATAAACTCTTCTCCGCCGAGTTTTCTGCACCACCTTCCCTTGCTCCCACCCCTTCTTCACACTGATTATAATATATGTAACATTGAGTGTAAATGCTACTCTACTCTAGTCATAATGTTTCATAAGCTAAGACACAGATTCATGTATATTTGAGCTAATCACATCTTCTATATAAATCACTGTATCATGCCCCTCTGGGGACAGCTTAATGGTTAATCTATAGTCTCTCACATAAGAGATCCTGTTTAATATGACCCAAAAACTAATAAAAGTTTTAATAGACTTGGTTCATTGCATCAAATTGAGATTGAAGTGCACCAATTTGTTGATGAAGAGATTTTTATTTGATCAATTTGCATCATGTTGTTCTCTAGTTGTGCAATAACTTTGTCCATTGTTTTTCCTCAAGCCCTCTCGTTTAGCATCCTCAAAGGTTTTTCTACTTCCCAGGTATCAACCAATTCAACATAAAAATATATAAACAAGAAAAAAAAAATTCCATCCAAGTGGTGTCCAACTGGGTCATGGACTTTTTCCCGCGGATTTTATGCTGTTGGGCTGAGTTTAACTTTGAAGCCCAGATATTTTGCTGGGTCAAACCAGCCCATATCCATCTCTGATTTTCTCTTATTCTCCATATATATATATATATATACGCCCCCTCTTCCCATCGGCCTCTGCACTCTGGTTTTAGGGTTTCTGCGGCAGCTTCTCCAAAAGCTTAAGTGCAAACTTCGAAACCAAAATTCATGATCCGTTTTATTGTTTCCTGCTGTTTTTATTTTATTCTCTCTTTATTTTTCATGTTTAATTTCGCGGAAACAGCATCTGCCTATGAGTCTCTATGCTGATGATTGACTCCAATAAGCATAGGGATTACGAAGCGATGTGAAATCAAATACATTTTGTGAGTACCTCTGGACAGGTAGATTCATATTTTCCCGTTGATTCTCGCCTTTTCTCGTAGGTTCGACATTTTCGCATCTTCCAAACAAACCCTATCCATTATAATTTTCTATTTATTAACTCATTTTTTCTTCCAGTGGATTCTGGTGTGTTCCTCATTAGCTTCAGCGTTTTCTCAGCTCCCAAACATACACATGAACAATTTTA
This sequence comes from Rhamnella rubrinervis, assembly GCA_007844105.2. Lineage (NCBI taxonomy): Eukaryota > Viridiplantae > Streptophyta > Magnoliopsida > Rosales > Rhamnaceae > Rhamnella > Rhamnella rubrinervis. The sequence continues at coordinate 11,711,491 of CM017582.2, read as the reverse complement.
CAATCTTTCATTTTTCATCATAATTGTTTATTTGTTTAGTTAATTCCGCAAGTAGGCGAAATAGGCGGATTCACATCTTTTCTCATTCTACATATTCTGGTCTGCCAAACACTTATAAATAGTATTTTCTTGTAATTATTTACTTAATATTTATGAATTTGTGGGTGCTCGATGATGATTGAATATGCTTTAACCACACCGAAGTGAGAATTGGGGGTTTGGGTTTGATCCTCTGAAGGATTTAAGCCATGGAAGGATTAAAGGACCCGTTTGGTCACGTTTTTGTTTTGGTTTCTTTTACTTGTTTAGTGCTTGCTTATGATTGGCTTGTGATTCTCTCTGTCTAACAGAGTGGAGGATTTTGAATTTCCTCCTCTTTTAGCTGAGAGAGGAAGACAATTTTCAAGCATTTTTCAAGTTCCTTCCTTGCTTGGCTTAGGTTTATTTGAGGGTTGCTCAGCTTCCTTACGTTATCTCATGTGGAAAAACTTTGGCCTTTATCTGAGAGCTTACAAACCCCACTTAATTGGCTTTGATATTCAAATTTTATGCACACAACCATTAATTTGTTTACGACAAGACTTTAATTTTTTCTCACTCACCAAAATTTTGTCAAAGCTTATATTTATCTTTTTTCCATGTACTTTGTCGCTTTTAACTTTTATGGGTATTATTTTGTTATTTTTGTTGGATTTGTGTTGTGTATTTATATTGAAACTTATTAATTGAAAATGGAATATCAGAAAACTATCAGAATAATCAGAAACACGTTGTAAAAGTCAAGAGTAATCAGGCAATCAGCACTAGCAGATTCAAAGATGGGAGACATTCTTTCCATCAATGCATTTACAAATCAAATTACAAAATAATTGACTTAAATAGTATGCCTAAAAGATTATGACTTGTTAATATGATATTATTTCAAAACAGCTTAACTCTTTGTTTCAATTTAGCCCTTAAACCTACCTATTCATTTTCTTTAAGAAATGTTCTCGCCAAAAGGTAACTGATTCCCCCCAAAGATAACCAGTAAAATGGCAAATGGTAACTGATTCTCGCGCAAAGGATTTTTATGGCCGCCTTCAAACTAAAGTACGATTTATTAGATAAGATCATCTTCTTACACCTTTGGATGCATGTATTATGCATGTTAAGGAACTTCATTTCAAGCAGACACACCTAAATAGACACCTTCAAATGTTAATAATCAATGGGTTACAATTATCATAAGCAAGAAATCCGATGGTTTGCTTTAATTACAAACATTAAACTTAATCATAGACAACTAAGGCTTACATTCAATGTAAAATCATTGGGGATTTCTGAGGCACGTGTTTGAATAAACTTTCAAACCATAAAGCAAATATTTATATGTTTATAAGTTTAAAGCCTTGCATTTCAAGAACGCACATATCTACTTTTACCTCAAGAACGTCCTCAACTTATTCATTGATTTGCTGAACATGAATTTGTGCCAGCACTAGCAGAAACAATTTTGTAAGAGAACTAACATTCAACAATTAAATAAGCTAAAAAAATGCACAGCTAATTTCGATACTTTGGCACTTGGCCAAAGTCCATGGAAACTACAAATCAACTTACTATATGACGCAGAATAAGCTTAAAAACCAAATCTATCTAACATTCAAAGCTTGGTTGGAGTCAGATGGGAAATAATTACTATGATAGTCTTACTATAAGAAAGAGTTACATACTAACCAAATATCAACCCCAAAACCAACAGAAACACAGCTGCAATGAAAAACTATAAAAATAAAGTGAGATGGGAATGAACAGAGAGAAAGAACTATGCACTCAAATTTTTTGAACTCAAAGTTCAGTATCAAATGAAAGTGAGTTAGAAATGAACTGATATAGGTCTCGAGTATTTCACAAGAGGTAGATAAAGGTGCATGAAGAGACAGTCCACAACAATGTCTGTCAAGCAGAAAACTATGAATTACAACTAGTTATGAAGAGATAGAACAATTTTAACAATAGAAGCAGAAACAAACTCACTAATGACAGCACAATTGCCAAGGCCAACAACTTTCCTCTAATTAGAAGAACTGCTTGCTTCACTTGGATGCCTAAGTTCTGGTGATCCGAGGCGCTTATATGGCACATGAGCTATCTTCGGCCAATCTTCACCATTTTGCATTCTACACCTTTCAAGAAGTTGAGGACAATCTTGAATTGAAAGGTGCTGCAGTCCAGCAAGACGTTGTATACCTTTTGGTAAAGATACTATATGCTGGCAATCTGAAATTGCTAATGATCTCAATGAAATGAGCTTCTCAATCCACTCCGGCAAAGCATCTAAGCCAGGACAGCTTCTGATTTCCAAAGTATGCAGTCCCACGAGGTACTGTAACTCCTCTGGAAGAGATGTGAACTCCGGACAGCAGCCTAAGATGGTCAAACTTTGAAGGGCAGAAAGGTTTTGTACGCTCTGTGGTAAAGTGACAAGACTTGGACAGTACATAATGACCAAGTGCTTAAGAGATGTGAGATTTTTCAAGCCCATAGATAAAGAAGTCAGCCCACGGCAGTTCTCAATGGACAAAGTTCTAAGGTTACAGAAGCCATTGGACCCAATCTCTGGCAAAAACATGAGTCTATGGCAATCATTAATCTCCAAGGAATCCAGAGCATTGAGGGTATGCATACCTTGTGGCAAATAAGAGAGTTCTTCACACCACCGGATTGTCAATGCTTTCAGAGCAGTAAGGTTTTGAAAAGTAGGCAGAGAGTGAAGGCGGCAAGATATAATCTCCAGAGTCGTAAGAAGAAGGTTGTTCACAGGAAATGCTCCTGGAAAATGTGAAAAATCTCTGACTTTCTCAATAACAAGAGTTGTAAGGGAGGTTAGATTCTGCATTGAATGAACCAAAGTTGCAGTACAATCTCGCAGCTCCAAATGTTGAATAGATGGAAACTGCGGCATCTCAGTGAGCTTCGGACATTTACTGACAGTTAATTTTCTCAAGATGGGGAAAGCATCTCCATCATCTGACCATTTTTCCAAATTAGGGAAATCAATGAGGATTAGTTCTCTGAGTGCTGGGAAATGCATCTGCTGCAATTGCGTTACACAAGGTAATGTCTGCAACAAGAGACTGTCAAGTAAAGGACGATTCCCAAGAATAGGAAGTGATGTACAATATGTGCAATCTATGAGCTCAATCTTAGTCAAATTTGTAAGATCTTTCCAAGCAGGAAAACCGTGCCCTTGGTACCCTTTTATGAATAATCTTTTAAGATTTTTATGCGGATGCAATTTAATTAGAACATTTGCTGCCATGTTAGCATCAATGTGAGGCCTGTTTAACCCTGCTGATGAATGAATTTGTTTTCTTTCTTGGAATCTGGTAAAAGGAGATGCCTCTTCTGAATTTATATTCAGACTATTATCATCTTCACCCCAATATAGCCCCAAGGACTCGATATCCTTCATATTTTGCAATCTAGCATACCTAATGCGATTATTTTGCCCACGCACATTCCCTAAGTGTGTAATTTTAAGACTCCGCCGGAGATTAAGCCGACCAAGTAAATCCATGTCATCAACTCCACCTACAACGAACAGTGGCAATGTTTGAAGCTGATTTGACATATCCGGTGATAGACGCTTTATTGAGCGAGAAATTTGATTTCTCCGGCGCTGATAAGAAGATGAAGAGGGTAAATATGAAGATGGTGACATTGTGGTCAATGATAGACATCCAGTGTTATTGAGATGTCTGAGGCTAGACATTTTTTCCAAGTCAGGCAAGGCTCTAAGATTATAGCAACCAGATACGTTCAAAGTTTGTAAAAGACAGAGTTTCTCTATACTACGAGGTAACGATTCGATATGTGTATGAGATACATCAAGATACCTCAAACAACATAAATCACCAATTGAACCATCAAGAACCACAAGGCCGGACCCACTCATATCCAGCTCACGCAAGTATCTGAAACTCGAAAATAATTTATGAGGTACTTCTCTGAAACCACCTTCTGAAAACAAAAAGAGAGTTCGTAAATGCTTCGCTCCATAGAACTCCTCGGGAATCGTTGAGGATCTAAAATCACAAACAATTGACGAGTGACGAATTTGTTCATAATGCCTTGGAGGAAAACAGTGGTTAATTATCCTAAATTCTGTTCCAGCAACAAATTGGGCAAGATCGTAAACGATATCATGCATCCTGTAACCAATTATACCACCACCCCTATCACATTGCTTCACCTCTTGGAAAAAACACATCCACAAAAGAGTGTTGAAGAAATCATTTCCAGTATCCTCCGGTGTTTCTCTTTCTCTGCTGGGTTGAAGTAAGCCTGCCGCCATCCATTGACAGATTAATTTCTCCTTCTTCATTTCTAACCTTCTAGGAAATATGGAGCAGAATGAAAAGCATCGCTTTAGGCGGGACGGTAAATGATGGTAACTCAACCTCAAGGCTGGTAGAATGTTACATTCACTCTCACCCAAATTCCAAAGTTCACTGTTTTGCACAGCCAGCCACTCTCTTTCCTCTCTTCTCAAGCGCATGAGACTTCCCAATGCTTTTGCAGCTAATGCCACTCCTCCACATTTTTTGACAATTTCCCGTCCTATAGGCAAGAGATTTGGGTGCTTGTCCACTTCTCCTCCTTGGAAAGCAAACTGCGAGAACAATGACCAACAAGCTTCCTGGGATAGACCCTCCAAATGATATGGATATGTTGGGGAGTTCGTCATACGTACAACTCTTTCACTGCGGGCTGTGATTATAATTTTGCTTCCATCAACACCGCTTCTGAATAGTGGTCTTAGCTTGTCCCACTCTTCCTGATTTTCTGTCCAAACATCATCCAATACAATTAAGTATCTTTTTCCATGTAACAAGTCTTGTACCGTCGTGTGAAGTGCATCCATGCTCAAGTAACGACATTTATCACCAGTGAGAGACTCGATCACGGCCATCAATATAGCAGTAGCATCAAAATGATCAGAAACAAAAACCCATAATTTAACATTAAAATGATGTTTCACCCTGTGATCATTATATGCTAATTGAGCAAGTGTTGTCTTTCCAATACCACCCAAGCCTACAATTGGAATACATGAGACGCGTCCTCCTTGGGTAGCTTCACTAGATAGTAACAGCTCCACTACCTTGTCTTTATCACCCTCTCTTCCAAAAACCTCAGATTCAATGACAAAAGAGCTAGTTTCAATTCTAGCATGAATCAAACTACCCTCTCTCAAGTTAAATTTAGACCCCTCATCTCTAGTCATTTGTAATTTATGCAGCATATCTATGACTCTGTCAGCATATTCAATGCGTAAAAGTTCAAGCTTCATACCTGATGCTTTCTCTCCAGAATCCATCAGAGCACTGTGAATTATAGTAATCTCATCAAGCAGATCTTCGGCGTCATAAACAACACGTTTGAGCTCTGACAACCAAGTTCCCACATCTCTATCAGTCACTTGTTTCTCCTCTGCATCCTCAAGAATTGATTGAACATAAACCAAGGTGCGCTGAAACTTTTCGAAGTTGTCTGTGAGATTCCATAAATTTCCAAGCTTTCGTAGGAGAGGAGAAGCCAATTTCTCAAAGAGCACCTGTAAGACTGGGGGCAAAACAAGATCCGCCATTTGTTCCTGAAAAGTTTTGAACAAGAAAGGCAATAATTGTGGAAGGAGAATTTCTTATTATATTATTTGATTACAAGAAACTGCTGTACATACAATAATTCCAATCATATTACAAAGAAACAAATTTGCCTGAGAATTAGCTGGCTTAAAAAAAAGAAAAAGTAAAGGTCAAATCCTACATTGATATTGAAAGGTCAAATCATACATTAATTGTGCAATATCGATACTCCTAAGAAGTCAAACTTTCACAATCCCTCTCAAGAGCATGAATATTTGAAATCCCCAATTTGCCCATGTAATTCTTGAAAAGTAACTTCCCAAAAGCTTTTGTAAACATATCGGCTATTTGACTTGCTGAATTGACATGATTTGTAATCAATAAATCTGCTTTAATCTTCCCTTCTAACCACATGATAATCCAACTCAATATGTTTTGTTCTTTTGTGAAATATCTGGGTTGCAGCTCTACGTAATGCTGCCTGATTATCACAAAAGATTGTTACTGGTTCATCAATATCAACCTGTAAATCTTTGAATAAATATCTTAGCCATATAAGTTCGCTGCTGCCATTGCCCTGTATTCAGCTTCTGCTGAAGATCTTAATGCTATAGTTTATTTTTTTGTCTTCCAAAATATTAGAGTTTTCCAAAAAACTACAAAAGTCAGTTACTAATCTCTTAGTGGTTGGACAAGATGCCCAGTATGCATCATAAAAATCTTTAATTTTGAAGTCATTCTGAGATGAAAAGAAAAGACCTTGACCAGGTGATCCTCTTATATATTTTAGCACTCGAAATGCAGCATCCAAGTGAGATTTCGTTGGCTGGTTCATGAATTGGCTAAGTAAATTAATTGAGTATTGGATGTCTGATCTTGTGATAGTCAAATAAATGAGCTTTCCCACTATTCTTCTGTATTGGGAGGGCAAGTCTCCTTCTGTTGGCTTCAACTTAAGATTTTGTTCCATGAGAAATGTTATAGGTGTCATGCCTAACAGCCCCTTTTCATCTAGTAGATCCAATGCAGACTTTCTTTGTGATATGTTAATGCCTTTGCTCGAGCGTGCCATTTCAATTCCTAAAAAAAACTTTAATTGTCCCAAGTCCTTTACCTTGAAATGATTGCTCAAGAATTTCTTGAGTTTTGCAATTTCTTCTTTTTCTTGTTATAACCGTGTCATCTACATAAATTAGTACTGTGGTAAATGACTTATGGTTACCTTTTATGAATAAAGAATGATTAGTAAGACACTGTTTAAAATCCGCTTGACATATGGCATTAAAAAACTTAGAATACCAATTTCTGAAGGTTGTTTTAATCCATAAAGAGATTTTTTTTTTGTCGAAATCCATAAAGAGATTTGTGAAGTCGACAAACTAGTTAAGTCTCCCCCTGTCGACCGCAACCTGATGGTGAGACTTTTACTGCAAGATCACCATGGATAAATGTATTTTGAACATCCATTTGATGTAAGGACTATTTGTTTGCTGCAACTACAACTAGTAAACATCGTACTGTTGTGAGCTTGGCAACTGGTGCAAATGTTTCCCTATAGTCCATACTCTCTATCTGGTTGTACCCTTTGGCAACTATGTGAGCTTTATATCTCTTAATGCTCTCATTTGCTCTTGTTTAATTTTATACATCCAACGATATCCGATCGGTTTCTTCCCTTCAGTGAGGCCATAGAGGTCCAAATTCCATTTTCTTCTAAGTATCCATGGCAGCTTCCAACTTGGATCATGTACAACTTGAGCAAAACTAGTTGGTTCAACTGTTTTAGAAATACTGGCAACTAAGCTCTTATGGTTAGATGATAAGTTTGAATAAGAGACATGGTGAGAAATGGGATACCTGGTTCCTTTTTGTGCCCCAACTATAAGTGAAAAAGTTTGGTTTGGATTGATTGCTGAGACTTGAGAACACATGAAGTCCCATAGCCAAAAGGAAGGTCGTCGAATCCTTTCAGATCTTCGGAGATTTTCTGGCATAGATGATTGTATATGATAGGTGTTTGTGAGTTCAGATTGGTCTAGTTCGGGATTTTGTTGGTCATTAGCAAAAATGGTTGTAGAGGGTGATTGAGAAAATGAGACTGGTGCATGTTGATCAACATTTATATTTGTTAATAAAAAATCTATAGTGTGCTCAGATGGTAGAGGTAAGATAACGACATCTGAAGCTTGTTGAGAAAGAACAACTGAATAAGGAAACTTTGTCTCATGAAAAAAAACATCTCTATTGGAAAAGGTTTTATGATTGTCTAAATCATACATTGTATGCTTTCTGACCAAGTGGAAAATCAAGAAAATTGCACCGTTTTGCTCTTGTATCAAACGTGTTCTTGACTTATGTTTGTAGCAAAACAAAGACAACCAAAACTTTGAGGTGGCTATACGTGGGTGGTTTTTGATAAAAAAATTTCAAAAGGAGTTTTGTTATTTAACAAGGGACTGGGCATTCGATTAATCAAGTATACTGCATGTATCACACTTTCATCCCAAAATTTTAAAGATAAATTGGCATGAATCTAAGTGCCCTTGCGACATTGAGAATATACCTATACTTTCTTTCTACGACCCTATTTCATTGTGGAGTCTCAGTACATGCTAAGGTGGCAATTTAGATCATGACACGATAATACGATTCGAAAACAACACAAAGTTAGTAGGTTTGAATTTATTATAAATGGGTTCGGATCATAAACGGGTTGACCCATTTAACATAATTATTAAACAGATCTTTTTCAGGTCAACCCGTTTAATTTGAAATTGACTCGTTTGACACAATTATAAAATGGGTCATTTTTCAGTCATAAACTGGTTGACCCAAAAATGACTCGTTTAACACAATTAATTAAACGTGTCAATTTTTTGATCAACCCACTTAATCTGAAATTGACTCATTTAATACGATTATTCAATGAGTTATTTTCGAATCAACTTATTTAACCCAAAATTGACCTGTTTAAATTAAATATTTTAACAATTAAAATATTTATAATTAATTATAGTCACATAATATTTATATTATAAATTTTATAATACTTTAATTAATATAATAAAAAATTAAAAAATAATCATTATTATAAATTGAAAACATTAAAACTTATTTTAAAAAATTTACAAAAAGTAAAATAAAAATATTGAGGAGCACACACACAAACAAACTCCTTAATTATTATCAATATACATTGATTGAATTAATTTATGTATGTCACATACACATGTTGTTATAAGTATGTCATAATTATATATAAATATGTGTATGTGATATACAAATATGTCACAAATATATTACAATTACAAATATATGTATGTTAGATACATAATATTATCCTATTTTATATGTCACAAACACATATTGCTGCAAATATATCACAATTATATATAAATGTGTATATGTGACTGATGAGAATGCAAAATATCATATTTTTGTTCACTTATTGTTTTGTTTTTTATACTCATTTGGTGTCTCAATGTGTTTATTATCATTATATTTTGATTTAAGATGCACATGGAGGAGTTAAGTCTAAAACGAAGTTAATTGGACAATTTTGAACAGTTTTAACACTATTTTATAATTTGGGTATAACTCTCTCATCCGAACTCTGATTGAGATGATTCAAGATATTATGGAACGAAAAGAAAAATATCTACAATTTTTGTGTTTTGAGTTTTGAGAGATAGTGGTTGAATCAATGTTGAACTTTGACTTGAATTTGTTGTCAAGTGCAAATTCAAGCGCCTGAAATTAGGCCTGATGTGCTATTGCTTTGTAATTTAGGTATAACTCTCTCATCCAAGCTCTGATTAAAATAAGTCAAGATGTTATGGACTGAGAAGAAAAATCTATACAACTTTTTTGTTTTGAGTTTTGAAAGATACTTGCTGAATCAAGGTCAAAATTGGACTTACAGTTGCTGTCAATGAAACATCAAGCACCTGAAATTGGACCTGAAGTGCTAAAACTTCATAATTTGAGTATAACTCTCTCATCTGAGCTCTAATTGAGATGATTCAAGATGTTATGAAACGGAAAGAAAAATCTCTATAATTTTTGTGTTTTGAGAGATACTGAAATAATTGAGGTCAAAATTAGACTTGAAATTTCTATCAGGTGAAAAGTTAGCGCCTGAAATTGGGTCTAATGTGCTATCGAGGAAAGCTTGCAAGTCAGGTACAATGCTAGGCGCCTGAAATTGAGCCTGACATGTACTGTAAGAGTGAAAATACATGCAAAAATTGAATGAGATTTGACAAGCAAAGTCAGGTGTCAAGTTAGGTCCGTTGTCAGGCGCCCGACTTAGTTGGCATTTTTGTTATTTAATATATATTATTTATAATTTAATATATATTATTTGTAATTTAATTTAATAGTAAATGAGTTACACGGGTTGACACGATTAATAAATAGGTCAGGTTAAATTTGAAGGATTCTGACACGATTAATAAATGAGTTGGGTTAGGGTTAAGGGTTTTTGACACGAATACGACCTGAAAACACAAATTACCACCCATGTAACATGTATGTTCAAAAACTACACGTTCATTATTGAAAAAGGCTAACATTGAAGAAAATTCTCGACCATTATCCACTCTTAATTTTTTTACTGGTCTATTATGTTGGGTTCTAGCATAGGCAAAAAAAGATTTTAAGATGGATTGTGTTCAGATTTGTATTTCATAAGAAATACCCATGTGAGTCTAGAATAATCATCTACAATGGTAAAAAAATAAGAGGCTCTCGTAATTGAAGGAACTCTAAACGCACCCCATATATCATAATGATTTATTTTAAAAATATTAATTGTGGAAATAGAGCTCAAACTGAAAGGTAGTCTAGTTTGTTTTGCCGAAGGACAAATTTCACAAACATTATTAAAATCATGAACAATTTCTGGATTGAAAATAACAAGATGCTTCATAGGTAACTTAGATGGATGTCCAAGCCTTTGATGCCAAGTATTTTGTGTGACTGAAATATTATTGACTTGGATTTTTAGCTTATCTGGTAGTTAGCTTGGAAAATAGTATAGACGTTCATGCATTCTCCCCAAACCAATCATCTTCCTCGTTGCCAAGTCCTGATCACACAAAAATCAGGATAAAAGGTAACAAAATAATCCAATGCATTTGTAAGGTTTACATTAAAAGTGGGAACCTAAAATATTTTAGGTATTTCAAGATTTGTATCTAGAATTACTTTGCCTTCTAATTTGATAGGAGTTCTAGTTCCATTGGGCATTAAAACATTAGAACTGGTGGGTTTAGAGAGATTTAGTAATGAAGCTTCTATATTGGTAACATGGTCAGTGACTCCACTATTTAATATTTAAAAATTTGTAATATCCTGTCTATGATTGGAGAAGGCACAAGTAATTGATTTCTAACCTGCTAAATTTGCTTTAGGCTGTACACTACCATCTTGAATGAGCGTCATAATCTGCTTGTATTGTTTTGTAGTAAAAGAAGGAGTTTTGGGTTTCTCATCTTGAGAAATGGGATTTACCATGGTGTCGACTTTCTCATTCTTCTTGTGGTATTTGCGACCTGGTGGAAAGCCATGAAGATGCAAACACCTATCCACTGTATGGATGGTGCCCTGACAATAGCCGCAATATAGTTTCCCTTTGTTCTTGCCTTGATAAAAGGTGTTTATGTTGCTCTTTCTTGCAGCTGCAACAATAGGTTCTCTAGTAATAGCAACATCTCATTGCTTTTCTTTTTGCAAAACCATCAAATAAACCTTTCCAATAAAAAGGAGACATTGCATTAAGAATAGTTGGCCTTTAATAGCCAAGTAAGATGCATGGAGTCCCATTAAAAATTGCATTAACTTACTTCTCTGCTGATTTTCTTCAATCTTTTTCTTTGCTCCACATTGACAAGGTGTTATGTGCTTGTAAGAGCCTAACTCATTTCATAGACCCTTGAGTCTTGAAAAATATGCAGCAACAGACGTGCCTCCTTGGTTAAGAGAGGCTATTTTTCTTTCAATCTGAAAGATTCTCAGAATATAATTCTCAGTGCATTATATTGTGAGAATCCTTCCTTCAAATCAAGCCAAACTTTTTTTGCGCTTTCTGTATATATCACACTGTCTCTCAATTTTGGATCAATTGAGTTCAAGATCCACGACAACACCATGTCATTGCACCTTTGCCAAGAAGTGAAATTCTCTTCGGTCTTTGAAGGTTTTTAAATTATGCCATCAATGAATCTCGTCTTGTTCTTGGCACGGGGCAACTCCCAACTCCACTAATAACATGCCTTTTAGACTCCCAACCCTCTCAGAACAAGTCAAGCCAACCCTCACTAATTTAAAGATTTATCCAATTATTAGAACGTGAAATGTTTTTTTTTTCTTTTTAAATATATATATTTATTTGAGATTTTTTTTCCTTTTAAGGTTTTAGTTGTTTTTTTTTTTGGTCTAAAAATAGTATTATTATTTAATTGTTTAAGGGAAAATTAAACAATTATTCTTTGCTTATAATAATAAGATTCTTTTTTTTTTCCTTTTCCAAAAATGAAACAAAACTGAGATTCCAACATAAAAGAATAGTAATTAAATAGTTGAAAGCTAAAATAGTTCAGGGCCTTTTAAAATGTTTTGTACAAAATTGATTTGACCAAAATTCCCTAAAACTGCCCGGTCACTATTTCAGACCCTTCTCTGAGGAAAGGAAGACATGATCATCCATCTATCCCAAAAAAAAATTTTGAATCAGGAGACTTAAAACCATCTACAAGAAAAGTGCACTGCACATGAGAATGCCAATAATAACCATCACAATGTTTGTGAAAGCTACATTGTAAAAGCTGGAGGCAGAAGAATCAGCACTTGTTGAATTCAACGATGGGGCTGTAATGTTTACCAGAGATCCATTCCTGCCAACACTGCATTTGACAAAATGAATTACATGTAAATTATCAAAATCAGTAATCAATAATTAGTGGAACTTCAAGAGAATCTTATATAACAAGATAATATACTTCAAAAGAATATTATGAGCATTACTTAAAGGGGTTAGAAAATAATAGGGTTATACCTTCCTGGAAAAACAAATGAACCATGACCTGCAACATCATATCAACAAAAAAGGATATAACTATGAGCACAAAACCAAGCTGAAAAACGAATTGTAAGAAACAGAACATTAAAACGATGAAAGTGTTAGATGTACAGGCATGGTCTTACTTGGATCAGTGGTGGTAATCATAGCGACCCCATTGAAGTTGCAAGCTTCAGGAGCTTTCCCCATCTGATGATAGTAAGTATCAAAAGCATAAGTTGCATGTGCAGCAACATTGTCCGGGTAATAGCATGGCTTTCCTTGCAATAAAGGTGAGCAATCTACCTTTCCAGGTCCACAAGCCCAGTCAAGCGCAGCCTGCAGCATCTTCAAATCTGAACCTTCCTTTGCAGCACAGTAAGTTTGGTTTGTAGTATCATTTGCCAACACCATTCCTGATCCTGTCAATCTTAAAATGTATATAGGCACCCCATTTGAATCAAACAACCCCAGTTTTTCTGAGATAGGCCCGGCTTTCATGTCCTCGTTATAGAGTTCGTAAATGAAAGTACTAACAGCAAGTCGAGGACGTCTAGGAGTTCCGGTTTTGTTCAGCACATGCCTTATCAAATTGCTGTTGTAAGTATTGGCATTTTCTAAGGTTGCATCTGGCTCGTTAGAATCACCTTTGGAGGGCCAACCTGATTCGGTAACTATTACAGGAATGTTAGTGAAGTTAAGAGAAGCCATGGCATTGTATGCAGCATCAACCATAGCGGCAAAGACATTTGTGTAATGGAGAAGTGTGTTGGAATCAACAGCTTCTTTGTTTGGTGGGAGTGACTTGAAGAGTGCATAATCCAAAGGAATGACACCATTTGCTTGCATACAGTCATAGTAAGGGTATAAGTTGAGCATGAGAAATGACCCTGTGGACTGCAAGAACTTTAACAATCAATGGGTTAGGTTTATTAGAGGGTTGCTCAGCCTCCTTGCGTTCTCTCATGTGGAAAAACTTTGGCTTTTATCTGAGAGTTAACAAAACCCACTTAATTGGCTTTGATATTCAAATTTTATGCACACAACCATTACTTTGTTTATGACAAACTTTAATTTTTTCTTACTCACCAAAATTTTGTAAATTGTTATGTTTATTTTTTTTTCCATTTACTTTGTCGCTCTGAACTTGTGTTATATTTTTCTCTTTTTTTCTTTTTCTTTTTCTTTTTTTTTTTGATTTGTGTGCTGTGTATTTATATTGAAACTTATTAATTGAAAATGAAATATCAGAAAACTATCAGAATAATCAGAAACTTTCAAACCATAAAGCAAATATTTATATGTTTACAAGTTTAAAGCCTTGCATTTCAAGAACGTCCTCAACTTAATCATTGATTTGCTGAACATGAATTTGTGCCAGCACAAGCAGAACCAATTTTGTAAGAGAACTAACATTCAACAATAAAATTAACCAAAAAAATGCACAGCTAATTCCTATACTTTGGCACTTGGCCAAAGTCCATAGAAACTGCAAATCAACTTACTATATGACGCAGAATAAGCTTAAAAACCAATCTATCTAACATTCAAAACTTGGTTGGAGTTAGATGCGAAATAATTACTATGATAGTCTTACTATAAGAAAGAGTTACATACTAACCAAATACCAACCTCAAAACCAACAGAAACACAGCTGCAATGAAAAACTATAAAACAAAAGTGTGACGGAAAAAGAAAAGAAAAGAGAGAGAGAGAACTATGCACTCAAATTTTTTCAACTCAAAGTTCAATATTGTTGTGCAATGACACTTTTGCTGTCATAATGCAATCTGGTTTGCACTATTTAGTTTCTGTATTTCAGCTATGACTATGCATAAGATTAGGAATCTAATGATGTATTTTGATGTTATGGATTAGGTGAGTGATGTATCTATCTTGTAAGAAAAATGTATGGCTTTTCTGCTGCATTAGGTAGGAGCAGTTGCAGAAAAAACTCTCTGTTTTGTATCATTATATTTATGCTTAATGTAAATCTAAAAAGTGTGCTCTCCAGAATTTTTGTCTACGTTTTTTGCTGTGTTTTTAGTTTCAAAAACCAACAAATGGTATCAAAGCACCTCTGATCTTAGAGGATCTGTGAGGGACAGATAAAACACATAAACCAAAAAGCTTCCACACTTGCTTAGCAATGGCTTCAAGTCATTTTTCAGCTCCATCTCCACCTGTTTTTTCTGGTGAAAACTATGTCATGTGGTCCATTAAAATGAAAGCTTATTTACAAGTTTTTGATTTATGGGGAGTTGTAGAGACAGAGGATGATCGTACTCCTTTGAGAGCAAATCCCACTGTTGCACAGATGAAGCAACATAGTGAGGAAGTTGCTAAAAAGTTCAAAGGTCTTTCTGCATTACATGCTGGTGTATCAGATGTGATGTTCACCAGAATTATGGCTTGCACTACACCTAAGGAGGCTTGGGACAAATTAAAGGAAGAGTTCCAAGGAAGTGCAAGAACAAGACAAATGCAAGTCTTGAACTTGAGGATAGAATATGAGTCTTTGAGAATGAAAGAATCTGAGTTGGTTAAGGAGTTCATAGATCGGCTCCTCAAAGTGGTCAATCAGATTAGAATTCTTGGAGAAGAACTAAGTGATAGAAGAGTGGTGGAGAAAGTGTTGGTATGCTTGCCTGAGAAGTTTGAAGCCAAGATCTCATCTTTGGAAGAGTCTAAAGACTTAAATCAAATTTCTTTGTCTGAATTGATAAATGCTTTACAAGCTACTGAGCAAAGGCGATCAATTAGGCAAGAAGAATCATCAGAAAGTGTTTTTCTAGCACAACAAAAAGGCAAAGCTCCAACAAACAACAACCAAAAGAAGCAAGGAGGTGGAAGCAAGGATAAAGGCAAAACTGAAAGTGGTTACAACAAATACAATGAAAGAAAAAGTTTTGGAAAATGTTCTCACTGCAAGAAAGACAATCACCCTGAAAAATATTGCTGGTTTAGACCAAATGTGCAATGTAGGATTTGCAAACAACTTGGACATGTTGAGAAAGTTTGCAAAAATAAGGGAGGAAATATGCAACAAGCACGTCCAGTTCAGAATATTGATGAAGCACAGCAAAATGAAGAAAGGCTATTTATTGCTACATGTTATGCAGCAAGTTGTAGCAAAGAAACTTGGCTAGTGGACAGTGGATGCACCCAACACATGACTCACAACTCTGATTTTTTCAAGACCTTGGACAGGAGCTTTGTTTCCAAAGTAAGAATTGGAAATGGAGATTTTATAGAGGTTCAAGGCAAAGGAGAGGTGGCTGTAGAAACTCCATCAGGTACAAAACTAATTTCGAATGTACTTTATGTACCTAAAATTAATCAGAGTTTGTTAAGTGTTGGACAAATGCTGGAAAATGGTTATTCTTTGAATTTTCAAGGCAAATCATGCATAATATATGATATAAGTGGAAAACAGATTTTAGAAGTTGGAATGAAAGACAAAAGCTTCATTTTAGAGTGGAAAAGAAATGAGAGTAAATCTTTTTATGTCAAATCTTGTGATGAGTCTAAGTTGTGGCATAAAAGACTTGGTCATTTCAATTATGACACTCTAAATTTGATGCACACAAAGAATGTGGTTGAAGACATGCCTGCTGTAAGTAAAATTCAGGAGCTGTGTGAAATTTGTCAATTTGGAAAGAAACACAGATTGTCGTTTCCTTCTAAAAGTGCATGGAGAGCTGCTGGAAAGCTTGAATTACTACACATAGATGTGTGTAGACCTATGAGTGAAAACTCTATAAATGGCAGCAAATATTTTCTTATCTTTATAGATGATTTTTCAAGAATGTGCTGGGTCTATTTCCTAAAGCACAAGTCAGATGTAGCAGACATCTTCTCAGAGTTCAAATCGATGGTGGAAAATCAAGCTCAAAGCAATATCAAAGTGATACGATCAGACAATGGAACTGAGTACACGGCTCAAAAGTTTGAGACTCAATGCAAGGAATCTGGTGTTATTCATCAGTTTACAACTCCTTACACCCCACAACAAAATGGTGTAAGTGAGAGGAAGAATAGGACTATCATGGAGATGTGCAGATGCATGTTATTTGAGAAGAAAATGCCAAAGAAATTTTGGGCGGTGACTGTATATTTGCAAAACCGGTTGCCAACTAAAGCTTTAGAGTTTAAAACTCCATATGAAGTGTGGTATGGAGTCAAGCCTACATTTGAGCATCTAAAAGTCTTTGGAAGTGTATGCTATGCTCATGTTCCAGATATTAAAAGAAATAAATTGGATCACAAATCTGAAGTTTGCATTTTTGTTGGCTACAGAACACAAAAGTACAGAGTGTTCAATGTAAATACTAACAAGCT
Source organism: Rhamnella rubrinervis (assembly GCA_007844105.2). NCBI lineage: Eukaryota > Viridiplantae > Streptophyta > Magnoliopsida > Rosales > Rhamnaceae > Rhamnella > Rhamnella rubrinervis. The sequence continues at coordinate 11,694,457 of CM017582.2, read as the reverse complement.
GGTTGTTAGTAGAGATGTCAAAGTTGATGAAAATTCCTTTTGGAATTGGGATAAAGAAGAAGTTCAGACCTTGGAAGAGAATTATATTCAAGGAGATGAAGAAATTGAGGAGGAGACAGATTTGAATGATGAAAATGCAATTGGAATAAGAGGAACAAGGCCTTTGGCGATGTTTATGAAAGATGCAATGTTGCATTAAGTGATCCAGTCACTTTTGAAGATGCAAATCAGTTTGAAACATGGAGAAATGCGATGCAAGCTGAGATTAGTATGATAAACAAGAACAAGACTTGGGAATTGGTAAGCAAACCCAAGGGAAGCATGCAATTGGAGTAAAATGGATCTTCAAAACAAAACTCAATACAGATGGAACTATAAACAAGCACAAAGCAAGGCTTGTAGTTAAAGGATATGTGCAGCAACCAGGTGTTGATTACGGTGATACCTTTGCTCCGGTTGCAAGGCATGATACAATCAGATTGCTATTGGCAATTTCAGCACAAAAAGGGTGGAAAGTTTACCATTTAGATGTGAAATCTGCATTTCTAAATGGTTTTCTGCAAGAAGAAGTGTATATTGAACAACCTGAAGGGTTTGTTGTTCAAGGAAGTGAAGGAAAAGTTTATAAGCTGTACAAAGCTTTCTATGGCTTAAAACAAGCTCCTAGAGCTTGGTATAGCAGGATTGATTCATATCTTATGCAACAAGGGTTCAAGAGAAGTGAAAATGAGCCTACTTTATATATTAATCATGGATTGATAGTCTCCTTATATGTAGATGATTTGCTGGTTACAGGAGGAGATTCAGAAAGTGTATTGGAGTTTAAAGCTGAAATGGAGAAAGTGTTCGAAATGTCTGATTTGGGCTTAATGAAATATTTTCTTGGTATGGAGATACAACAAGACAGTCATGGTATCTTCTTATCACAAAAAAAATATGTTTTGGATTTACTAAAAAAGTTTCACATGGAGAATTGTAAGCCTACTACAACACCGTTGGTTCAAAATCTACAATTGATTAAGGATGATGGTGCTGCGAAAGTTGACATTTCAGTTTATAGAAGTTTGATTGGAAGCCTACTCTACTTGACAGCAACAAGACCAGATCTCATGTTTGCAGCAAGTCTTCTATCAAGATTCATGACTTCTCCATCAGAGAATCATTATGGTGCTGCTAAGCGAATCTTGAGATATGTAAAAGGGACTGCAGACTTTGGTGTTTGGTATATAAAACAAGAAGAATGCAAATTGAGAGGCTTTGAGATAGTGATTGGGCTGGCAGCAAAGATGACATGAAGAGTATCTCAGGTATTTATTTTCACTCGGATCGGGACCATTTTCATGGTGTTCAAAGAAGCAAGCTGTAGTTGCTCAATCTACGGCGGAATATGTTGCGCGGCGCAACTAATCAAGCTATTTGGCTCGGAAATTGCTTGAAGACTTGAATGAAAAACAAAATGAAGCCACAATAATATATTGTGACAACAAATCAGCAATAGCCATTGCTGAAAACCCAATTCAACATGGAAGGACCAAGCATATTTCGTGAAGTATCATGCAATAAGGGAGGCTGAAAAAATGAAGAAGTAAAACTGGTACATTGTAGTTCAGAGGTCCAACTTGCAGACATTTTGACAAAAACATTGCCAAAGAACAGGTTTGAAACATTAAGGGATGAACTTAGTGTTTCCAGCAAAAGTGCCAAGGAGGAGTGTTGTGCAATGACACTTTTGCTGTCATAATGCAATCTGGTTTGCACTATTTAGTTTCTGTATTTCAGCTATGACTATGCATAAGATTAGGAATCTAATGATGTATTTTGATGTTATGGATTAGGTGAATGATGTATCTATCTTGTAAGAAAAATGTATGGCTTTTCTGCTGCATTAGGTAGGAGCAGTTGCAGAAAAAACTCTCTGTTTTGTATCATTATATTTATGCTTAATGTAAATCTAAAAAGTGTGCTCTCCAGAATTTTTGTCTATATTTTTTGCTGTGTTTTTAGTTTCAAAAACCAACAAATATCAAATGAAAGTGAGTTAGAAATGAACTGATATAGGTCTCGAGTATTTCACAAGTTGTAGATAAAGGTGCATGAAGAGACAGTTCACAACAATGTTTGTCAAGGAGAAAACTATGAATTACAACTAGTTATGAAGAGATAGAACAATATTAACAATAGAAGCAGAAACAAACTCACTAATGACAGCACAGATGCCAAGGCCAACAACTTTCCTCTAATTAGAAGAACTGCTTGCTTCACTTGGAAGCGTAGATTCAGGTGATCCGAGGCGCTTATATGGCACATGAGCAATCTTTGGCCAATCTTCACCATTTTGCATTCTACACCTTTCAAGAAGTTGAGGACAACCTTGAATTGAGAGGTGCTGCAGTCCAGCAAGACGTTGTATACCTTCAGGTAAAGATACTATATGCTGGCAATCTGAAATTGCTAATGATCTCAATGAAATGAGCTTCTCAATCCACTCCGGCAGAGCTTCTAAGCCAGGACAGCTTCCGATTTCCAGAGTATGCAGTCCCACGAGGTACTGTAACTCCTCTGGAAGAGATGTGAACTCCGGACAGCAGCCTAAGATGGTCAAACTTTGAAGGGCAGAAAGGTTTTGCACACTCTGTGGTAAAGTAACAAGACTTGGACAGTACATAATGACCAAGTGCTTAAGAGATGAGAGATTTTTGAAGCCCATTGATAAAGAAGTCAGCCTACGGCAGTTCTCAATGGACAAAGTTCTAAGGTTACTGGAGCCATTAGACCCAATCTCTGGCAAAAACATGAGTCTATGGCAATCATTAATCTCCAAGGACTCCAGAGCATTGAGGTTTTGCATACCTTGTGGCAAATAAGAGAGTTCTTCACACCACCGGATTGTCAACGCTTTCAGAGCAGTAAGGTTTTGAAAAGTAGGCAGAGAGTGAAGGCGGCAAGATATAATCTCCAGAGTTGTAAGAAGAAGGTTGTTCACAGGAAATGCTCCTGGAAACTCTGAAAAATCTCTGACTTTCTCAATAACAAGAGTTGTAAGGGAGGTTAGATTCTGCATTGATTGAACCAAAGTTGCAGCACAATTTCGCAGCTCCAAATGTTGAATAGATGGAAACTGTGGCATCTCAGTGAGTGTCGGACATTTACTGACAACTAATTTTCTCAAGCTGGGGAAAGCATGTCCATCATCTGACCATTTTTCCAAATTAGGGAAATCAATGAGGATTAGTTCTCTGAGTGCTGGGAAGTGCATTTGCTGCAATTGCGTTACACAAGGCATTGTCTGCAACAAGAGACTGTCAAGTAAAGGACGATTCCCAAGAATAGGAAGTGATGTACAATATCTGCAATCTCTGAGCTCAATCTTAGTCAAATTTGTAAGATCTTCCCAAGCAGGAAAACGGCGCCCATGGTACCCTTTTATGAATAATCTTTTAAGATTTTTATGCGGATGCAATTTAATTAGAACAATTTCTGCCGCGTCAGCATCAAGGTAAGGTGTGCTGAGCCCTGCTGATGAGTGAATTTGTTTTCTTTCTTGGAATCTGGTAAAAGGAGATGCCTCTTCTGAATTTATATTCAGACTATTATCATCTTCACCCCAATATAGTCCCAAGGACTCCATATCCTTCATATGTTGCAATCCAGTATAAATGACAGCATTATTTTGCCCACACACATTCTGTAAGTGTGCAATTTTAAGACTCCCCCGGAGATTAAGCCGACCAAGTAAATCCATGTCATCAACTCCACCTACAACGAACAGTGGCAATGTTTGAAGCTGATTTGACATATCCAGTGATAGACGCTTTATTAAGCGAGAAATTGGATTGCTCCGGCGCTGATAAGGGGGTAAATATGAAGATGGTGACATTGTGGTCAATGATAGACATCCAGTGTTATTGAGATGTCTGAGGTTAGACATTTTTTGCAAGTCAGGCAAGGCTCTAAGATTATAGCAACCAGATACGTTCAAAGTTTGTAAAATACAGGGTTCCTCTATACTTCGAGGTAACGATTGGATATGTGTATGAGACACATCAAGATACCTCAAACAAAATAAATCACCAATTGAACCATCAAGAAACTCAAGGCCAGACCCACTCATATCCAGCTCACGCAAGTATCTGAAACTCGAAAATAATTTATAAGGTACTTCTCTGAAACCACCTTCTGAAAACAAAAAGAGAGTTCGTAAATGCTTCGCTCCATAGAACTCCTCGGGAATCGTTGAGGATCTAAAATCACAAACAATTGATGAGTGACGAATTCGTTCGTAATGCCTTGGAGGAAAAGAGTGGTTAATTATACTAAATTCTGTTCCAGCAACAAATTGGGCAAGATCATAAACGATATCATGCATCCTGTATCCAATTATACCACCACCCCTATCACATTGCTTCACCTCTTGGAAAAAACACATCCACAAAAGAGTGTTGAAGAAATCATTTCCAGTATCCTCTGGTGTTTCTCCTTCTCTGCTGGGTTGAAGTAATCCTGCTGCCATCCATTGACAGATTAATTTCTCCTTCTTGATTTCAAACCTTCTAGGAAATATGGAGCAGAATGAAAAGCATCGCTTTAGGCGGGACGGTAAATGACGGTAACTCAACCTCAAGGCTGGTAGAATGTTACATTCACTCTCACCCAAATTCCAAAGTTCACTGTTTTGCACAGCCAGCCACTCTCTTTCCTCTATTCTCAAGCGCATGAGCCTTCCCAATGCTTTTGCCGCTAATGCCACTCCTCCACATTTTTTGACAATTTCCCGTCCTATAGGCAAGAGATTTGGGTGCTTGTCGACTTCTCCTGCTTGGAAAGCAAATTGCGAGAACAATGACCAACAAGCTTCCTGGGATAGACCCTCTAAATGATATGGATATGTTGGGGAGTTCGTCATACGTACGACTCTTTCACTGCGGGCTGTGATTATAATTTTGCTTCCATCAACACCGCTTCTGAATAGTGGTCTTAGCTTGTCCCACTCTTCCTGATTTTCTGTCCAAACGTCATCCAATACAATTAAGTATCTTTTTCCATGTAACAAGTCTCGTACCGCCGTGTGAAATGCATCCATGCTCGAGTAACGACATTTATCACCAGTAAGAGACTCGATCACGGCCATCAATATAGCAGTAGCATCAAAATGATCAGAAACGAAAACCCATAATTTAACATTAAAATGATTATTCACCCTGTGATCATTATATGCTAATTGAGCAAGAGTTGTCTTTCCAATACCACCCACGCCTACAATTGGAATACATGACACGCGTCCTCCTTGGGTAGCTTCACTAGATAGTAACAGCTCCACTACCTTGTCTTTATCACCCTCTCTTCCAAAAACCTCAGATTCAATGACAAAAGAGCTAGTTTCAATTCTAGCATGAATCAAACTATCCTCTCTCAAGTTAAATTTAGACCCCTCATCTCTAGTCATTTGTAATTTTTCCAGCATATCTATGACTCTGTCAGCATATTGAATGCGTAAAAGTTCAAGCTTCATACCTGATGCTTTCGCCCCAGAATCCATGAAAGCACTGTGAATGATCTCATCAAGCAGATCTTCGGCGTCATAAACAACACGTTTGAGCTCTGACAACCAAGTTCCCACATCTCTATCGGTCACTTGTTTCTCCTCTGCATCCTCAAGAATTGATTGAACATAAACCAAGGTGCGCTGAAACTTTTCGAAGTTGTCTGTGAGATTCCATATATGTCCAAGCAGTCCTAGGAGAGGAGAAGCCAATTTCTCAAAGAGCACCTGCAAGACTGGGGGCAAAACTAGATCCGCCATTTGTTGCAATTGCACCAACCAACACAAAAGTGATCAAAGGACTCTAATTAGTTAATCAACAATGATGGTGAGCATATTACCAAAAAACATTGATGGTGAGCAACTCCCAGCTTCGCTAATAACATGCCTTTTAGACTCACGACCCTCTCAGAACAAGTCAAGTCAACAAAGAAAATCTCACCTCCCTCGCTATTTGAACGCGTTTTCTTTTTTCTTTTTTTTAAACATTTATTTGAGATTTTTTTTTCCTTTTAAGGTGTCAGTTGTCTTTTTTGTCTAAAAATAGTATTTTAATTTAATTGTTTAAGGGAAAATTAAAAAAAAATATTATTTGCTTATAATAATAAGGTTTTTTTTTTTTTTTCAAAAATGAAACAAAACTGAGATTCTAACATAAAAGAATAGTAATTAAATAGTTGAAGGCTAAAATAGTCCTGGGCCTTTTAAAATGTTTTGTACAAAACTGATTTGACCAAGATTCCTTAAAACTACCTGGTCACTATTTCAACCCTTCTCTGAGGAAAGGAAGACATGATCATCCATTTGAATCATTAGACTTAAAACCATCTACAAGAAAAGTACACTGCACATGAGAATTCCAATAACCATCACAACGTTTGTGAAAGCTACATTGTAAAAGTTGGAGGCAGAAGAATCAGCACTTGTTGAATTCAACGAAGGGGCTGTAATGTTTACCAGAGATCCGTTCTTGCCAACACTGCATTTGACAAAATCAATTACATGTAAATTATCAAAATCAGTAATCAATAATTAGTGGAACTTCAAGAGAATCTTATATAACAAGATAATATACGAAAAGACGGGCAATATTATGAGCATTACTTAAAGGTTATACCTTCCTGGAAAAACACAGGAACCATGACCTGCAACATCATATCAACAAAAAAGGTTATAACTATGAGCACAAAACCAAGCTGAAAAACTAATTGTAAGAAACGGAACATTAAAACGATGAAAGTGTTAATGTACAGGCATGATTTTACTTGGATCAGTGGTGGTAATCGTAGCAGACCCCATTGAAGTTGCAAGCTTCAGAATCTTTCCCCATCTGATGATAGTAAGTATCAAAAGCATAAGTTGCATGTGCAGTAACATTGTCTGGTTCATAGCATGGCTTTCCTTGCAATAAAGGTGAGCAATCCACCTTTCCAGGTCCACAAGCCCAGTCAAGCTGTTGACAAAAGAATTGCGGAAGAAAAAAAACCCTCAAAACTTTATGAATAATCAGGAAGAAAAAATATGAGAGAAAAGAATAAAATTGTATTAAAAAGAAGAAGGTTGTGAACAACAAAAAAACACACGGGCTGTTCTCTAATTAAAACTGCTAATATAAAACCTACATATATAAACTGTTACTTATTACCTAATCCTAATAGAAAAAGAGTCCTAAATAAAATAAAACTAGTTAACAAATAAAAAATAAATTAAAATTAAAATTAACACAAGAAAAATATCACGTGCTTCAACACTCCTCCTTGAGATTTTTCTTGTGTAAACTCAACTTGTTGCGCAAGAGTTCGAATTGTCCACATAGTAGTGCCTTTGTGAGAATATTTGCAAGCTGAGATTTTGAACTACAATGAGTAAGCTTGATTTCAGCATCCTTTCCAGCTTCCCTCAACAAATAATACTTGACTTTAATGTGTTTTGTTCTCCCATGATGTACTGGATTGGAAGCGATAGCAATAACAGATTTGTTATCACAAAATAATTTTGTAGGACCTTGTTGCTCAAATCCCAAATCACCAAGCAATTTGCAAAGCTATATTGCTTGATTTGCAGCTGCTGCTCCTGAAATATATTCTGCTTCAGCAGTGGATTGTGCTACAATCTCTTGTTTCTTTGAATTCCAAGAAAAAACTCCAGAACCAAGAGAAAAAATATAACTAGAAGTGCTTTTTGAATCATCAACAGAACCAGCCCAGTCACTATCACAATATCCAACCAATTTCAAGTTACCAGTTGATTCAAACCAAATTCCAAAATGAAAAGTACCTTTCAAGTATCTAAGAACCCTTTTAGCAACACCAAAATGAACTTCACTAGGTGAATTCATATATCTTGATAGCATACTTGCAGGAAACATTAAATCTGGTCTAGAAGCAGTCAAATATAACAAACTTCCCACTAAACTTCTAAAACTAGTAGGATTAGATAATTTATCTCCATCATTCTTTGACAACTTTAAGTTTAAAGTAAGTGGAGTAGAAACAAGTTTGCATGTATTCATCTTGAACTTCTTCAAAACGTCTTGTACATACTTTCTTTGAGAAAGAAAAATACCATTATTCTCTTGATGAATCTCCATACCAAGAAAATAATGCATATACTCCAAATCTGACATCTCAAATATTTTTCCATCTCAACTTTAAAATTTTGTAATATTTGGGGATCGTTTCCTGTTACAAGCATATAATCAACATAAAGAGAAAGAATAGCTTGCTTAGAATTTTCACCAACCTTCACATACAAAGTAGCTTCATTAACGCTCCTCCTAAATCCTTGTCGAGTCAAATAAGAATTAACTTTGCTATACCAAACTCGTGGTGCTTGCTTTAGTCCATAGAAAGCTTTCTTTAGAAGATACACCTTGTCTTCGTTTCCTTCCTCTATGAACCCTTCGGGTTGATTTATATAGATCTCCTCCTCAAGTTCACCATTTAAAAAAGTTGACTTAACATCCAAGTGAAATATTTTCCACCTCAAGTGTGCAACTAAAGCAATAATCAATTTTATAGTATCATGTCGTGCAACTGGTGCAAATGTTTCTCCGTAATCAACTCTAGGTTGTTGTGCATAGCCTTTGACTACCAATCTTGCCTTCTATTTATTTAAAGAACCATCTGAATTATACTTCACTCTAAACACTCATTTGACACCAATAATATTCTTACCTTTAGGTTTATCAACCAGCTCCCACATACCATTTTTGTGAATCATGTCCATTTCAGATTTCATGGCAGCAATCCATTCGGTAGAATTTGTAGCTTCAGAATAGGTGTTTGGCTCAACAATAACTAAATTGTACTTTTCGTACACTTCAGCAAGAGATTTAACTTTATAATTAGAACCATCTCCAGTTGCTTCAACTATAGCATCATCATATAATGAGTGATCTTGAGTACTTGAATTAGTTGAATCAAAAGATGTGTCATATAAAATAAAATATTCAATTTTAGTAAGCGAGTCACTCACAACTTCATGTTTGTCAAAGTCCCAATGGAAACCTTAATCAAAGATGACATCACGACTCAAAATAATTTTTTCAGTTTTCAAATCAAAAATTCTATACCCCTTTGAATTTGGAGCATAGCCAATAAAAATTTCTTTGAGTGCATTCTCATCAAGTTTGGATCTTTTCACAGATGGGATAAAAAAATAACAAATTGATCCAAAAATTTTTAGATCTTTAATAGAAGGTTTTCTACCTGACTAAGCTTCATAAGAAGTCTTGCCCTCTACAGCCCTCGTGGGTAGTCTATTAAGTAAGTAAACAGCATAAAAAGTAGCTTCAGCCCAAAAATTCTTTGGTAATTTCTTTCCAAAAAGCAAACATCTAGCCATCTTCATCACAGTTCTATACCCCATTTTGCTATGGAGTATATGCAATGGAAAATTGATGTTGAATCCCAAAATCTTCACAAAACTTGTCAAATTGCTTGGAGGTATATTCAGTTCCATTGTCAGACCTCAAAGTCTTGAACTTGCATCCACTTTGTGTTTCAACCAAATTAAAAAACTTCTTAAAGATATCAAAAACTTGAGATTTATCATTCAGCAAATAAATCCAAGTCATCCTTGTAAAATCATCAATAAAAAGAATGAAATATTTATTATTCCCAAAAAAAGTAGTGCGCATAGGACCACAAACGTCAGTGTGCACTAGTTCAAGCTTGTCCTTAGCTCTAAAAATACTACCTTTAGAAAAATGTAGCCTATGCATCTTTCCTTGTTGGCAGATTTCATATATTTCATCAATAGAGTCAAAATTTAGAAAATTTTCAACTATATTTGAAGAATACAAAAACTTCAAACCCTTATCATGAAAATATCCAAAACGTTGATGCCATTTTTTATGCTCTTCAGTTTTGACATTTAAGGCATGATGATATAGAGAATCACCAGTTAGAAAAAATGCATTATCAACCATTTTGACCTTAACAATTTCTGTACCTTGTGGGTCATAAATGGTACAAATATAATTTTTAAATATCATAGAAAATTTATTATGCAGCAATTGAGCAACACTAAGCAGGTTTTGAGATAATTTTGGAACAAATAAAACATTTGCAATTTTCTTCTTTTCTAACTTAGTATGCATAGTAACAGTACATTTTCCTTTAGATAGTACAGTCTCTCCATGTCCAAGGACAACCTTTGTCCTAGAAGATTTGTCGATGTGACTAAAAAGGCTGATGTCTTTTGCCATATGGGAGGTGCATCCACTATCAATTACCCATGAATTTAAATCTTTTTCATCGTCAATATGAGAAGCCATAAATAAATATTCTGAATCTTCTTTTTGATCTTCTACCCGATTTGCTTGCTGAGATTGATTCTGCTTGGCACGACAATACTTCTCAAGATGACCATCCTTATTATAGTAATCATATTGAAAAAATTGCTTCTTTTCTTTCCAACAATTTTTCTCAATATGATTATCCTTTTTACAATAATTACAAGGAGGAAATTTACCTCTCTTTGGTGCTCCTCCTTTTCCCTTACTCTCTTGATCTTTACTTGCCTTTTTATCATTCTTAGCAGTAGGTTTCTTGCCTTCAAACTTGGTATGAAAGGCACCTTCAACATGCTCTTCACTACGGATAAAACTCCTTTGCTCGTGGGCTTGTAATTTACTGATTAATTCGGCGACAAAAAGTGTAGTCAAGTCACATGACTCTTCAATTGCTGCAATTTTTACTTCAAATTTGTCAGGAACACTCACTATTATTTTTTCTACAACTCTTTGATCTGAAAATTGTTCACCAAATAGTCTAATTTGATTCACAATAGACATTAATTTGGTTGTGTAGTCCTTCATAGAGTTTGAATCCTTCATCTTTAACATCTCAAACTCCCTTTTGAGTGTTAATAATTTGACAGCCTTCACCCTTGTGTTTCCTTCAAATTCCTCCATTAATTTATCCCAAGCTTTCTTAGCTGTATCACAATCAATAATTCTAGAAAAAATAGAATCTGATAAGGCAGCATAAATACAAAATAAGACCTTAGGTTTCTTTGACTTCTCCTTCTCATATTGCCTAATTTGATTCAAAGTTGGATTTCCTACCAACGGTGCAAGGTCATCATCATTCAAAATAGATTCTCATAGGCCAAGCGCTTTAAGATAGGATTGCATCTTAACAACCCAAAATTGATAGTTTTTACCATTAAATTGTGGAGGGGAAGAAACACCAAAACTAGAAGACATTGAAAAATTCAAAACTTCTCTTAAACAAAAATTTTTCTCTCAAATAAAAAAAGGCAAAAAATTTTTCAAACAGAATAAAACACAGTCCCTTTAAATTCAAAGGCTCTGATACCACTGTTGAAAAAAGAATTGCAGAAGAAAAAAAACCCTCAAAACTTTATGAATAATGAGGAAGAAAAAATATGAGAGAAAAGAATAAAATTGTATTAAAAAGAAGAAGTTTGTGAACAACACAGAGAAGAAAAAAAACACACGGGCTGTTCTCTAATTAAAACTGCTAAGATAAAATCTACATATATAGACTGCTACTTATTACCTAATCCTAATAGAAAAAGAGTCCTAAATAAAATAAAATTAGTTAACAAATAAAAAATAAATTAAAATTGAAAATAACACAGAAAAATATCACATGCTTCAACACAAGCGCAGCCTGCAGCATCTTCAAATCAGAACCTTCCCTTGCAGTACAGTAAGTTTGGTTTGCAGTATCATTTGCCAACACCATTCCTGATCCTGTCAATCTTAAAATGTATATAGGCACCCCATTTGAATTAAACAACCCCCAGTTTTTCTCTGAGATAGGCCCGGCTTTCATGTTCTCGTTATAGAGTTCGTAAATGAAAGTACTAACAGCAAGTCCAAGACGTTTAGGAGTTCCGGTTTTGTTCAGCACATGCCTTATCAAATTGCTGTTGTAAGTATTGGCATTTTCTAAGGTTGCATCTGGCTCGTTAGAATCACCTTTGGAGGGCCAACCTGATTCGGTAACTATTACAGGAATGTTAGTGAAGTTAAGAGAAGCCACGGCATCGTATGCGGCATCAACCATAGCGTCAAAGACATTTGTGTAATGGAGAAGTGTGCTGGAATCAACAGCTTCTTTGTTTGGCGGGAGTGACTTGAAGAGTGCATAATCCAAAGACACCATTTGCTTGCATATAGTCATAGTAAGGGTATATGTTGAGCATGAGAAATGACCCTGTGGACTGCAAGAACTTTACAATCAATATTAGAGGGTTGCTCAGCCTCCTTACGTTCAATCATGTGGAAAAACTTTGGCCTTTATCTGAGAGCCCACAAACTCCACTTAATTGGCTTTGATATTCAAATTTTATGCACACAACCATTACTTTGTTTATGACAAACTTCAATTTTTTCTTACTCACCAAAATTTTGTAAATGCTTATGTTTATTTTTTTCCATTTACTTTGTCGCTTTGAACTTGTATTTTTTTTTTTGGATTTGTGTGTCGTATATTTATATTGAAACTTGTTAATTGAAAATGGAATATCAGAAAACTAGCAGAATAATCAATGGGTTACAATTATCATAAACAAGAAATCCGATGGTTTGCTTTAATTACAAACATTAAACTTAATCAGGAACAAACAAAGCTTACATTCAATGTAAAATCATGTTATAAATGCTCTGTCTAAATCGCAGAAATCTATACCATCTTCTTTTCTGCATGCGTAATAATGGACCTGCTAACTTGAACTAAAAGAAAATTGAGGAATTTGGGGATTTCTGAGGCACTTGTTCGAATAAAATTTCAAACCATAAAGCAAATATTTATATGTTTATAAGTTTAAAACCCTGCATTTCAAGAACGTCCTCAACTTATTCATTGATTTGATGAACATGAATTTGTGCCAGCACTAGCAGAATCAATTTTGTAAGAGAACAAACATTCAACAATAAAATTAACTAAAAAAATGCACAGCTAATTTCTATACTTTGGCACTTGGCCAAAGTCCATAGAAACTGCAAATCAACTTATTATACGACGCAGAATAAGCTTAAAAACCAAATCTATCTAACATTCAAAACTTAGGTGGAGGCAGATGGGAAATAATTACCATGATAGTCTTACTATAAGAAAGAGTTACATACTAACCAAATACCAACCTCAAAACCAGCAGAAACACAGCTGCAATGAAAAACTATAAAGCAAAAGTGAGATGGAAAGAGAAAACAGAGAGATAGAACTATGCACTCAAATTTTGAACTCAAAGTTCAGTATCAAATGAAAGTGAGTTAGAAATGGACTGACATAGGTCTCCAGTATTTCACAAGAGATAAATAAAGGTGCATGAAGAGATAGTTCACAACAATGTTTGTCAAGGAGAAAACTATGAATTACAACTAATTATGAAGAGATAGAACAATATTAACAATAGAAGCAGAAAAAAACTCACTCACGACAGCAGAATTGCCAAGGCCAACAACTTTCCTCTAATTAGAAGAACTGCTTGCTTCACTTGGATGCCTAAGTTCTGGTGATCCGAGGCGCTTATATGGCACATGAGCTATCTTCGGCCAATCCTCACCATTTTGCATTCTACACCTTTCAAGAAGTTGAGGACAATCTTGAATTGAAAGGTGCTGCAGTCCAGCAAGACGTTGTATACCTTTTGGTAAAGATACTATATGCTGGCAATCTGAAATTGCTAATGATCTCAATGAAATGAGCTTCTCAATCCACTCCGGCAAAGCTTCTAAGCAAGGACAGCTTCTGATTTCCAAAGTATGCAGTCCCACGAGGTACTGTAACTCCTCAGGAAGAGATGTGAACTCCGGACAGCAGCCTAAGATGGTCAAACTTTGAAGGGCAGAGAGGTTTTGTACGCTCTGTGGTAAAGTGACAAGACTTGGACAGTACATAATGACCAAGTGCTTAAGAGATGAGAGATTTTTGAAGCCCATTGATAAAGAAGTCAGCCTACGGCAGTTCTCAATGGACAAAGTTCTAAGGTTACTGGAGCCATTAGACCCAATCTCTGGCAAAAACATGAGTCTATGGCAATCATTAATCTCCAAGGACTCCAGAGCATTGAGGTTTTGCATACCTTGTGGCAAATAAGAGAGTTCTTCACACCACCGGATTGTCAACGCTTTCAGAGCAGTAAGGTTTTGAAAAGTAGGCAGAGAGTGAAGGCGGCAAGATATAATCTCCAGAGTTGTAAGAAGAAGGTTGTTCACAGGAAATGCTCCTGGAAACTCTGAAAAATCTCTGACTTTCTCAATAACAAGAGTTGTAAGGGAGGTTAGATTCTGCATTGATTGAACCAAAGTTGCAGCACAATTTCGCAGCTCCAAATGTTGAATAGATGGAAACTGTGGCATCTCAGTGAGTGTCGGACATTTACTGACAACTAATTTTCTCAAGCTGGGGAAAGCATGTCCATCATCTGACCATTTTTCCAAATTAGGGAAATCAATGAGGATTAGTTCTCTGAGTGCTGGGAAGTGCATTTGCTGCAATTGCGTTACACAAGGCATTGTCTGCAACAAGAGACTGTCAAGTAAAGGACGATTCCCAAGAATAGGAAGTGATGTACAATATGTGCAATCTATGAGCTCAATCTTAGTCAAATTTGTAAGATCTTTCCAAGCAGGAAAACAGTGCCCTTGGAACCCTTTTATGAATAATCTTTTAAGATTTTTATGCGGATGCAATTTAATTAGAACAATTTCTGCCGCGTCAGCATCAATGCGAGGAATCTCTTCTCTTTCTTGGAACCCTGCTGATGAGTGAATTTGTTTTCTTTCTTGGAATCTGGTAAAAGGAGATGCCTCTTCTGAATTTATATTCAGACTATTATCATCTTCACCCCAATATAGCCCCAAGGACTCGATGTCCTTCATTTTTCGCAAGCTAGCATACCTAATGCAATTATGTTGCCCACACACATTCCGTAAGTGTGTAATTTTAAGACTCCCCCGGAGATTAAGCCGACCAAGTAAATCCATGTCATCAACTCCACCTACAACGAACAGTGGCAATGTTTGAAGCTGATTTGACATATCCAGTGATAGACGCTTTATTAAGCGAGAAATTTGATTTCTCCGGCGCTGATAAGGGGGTAAATATGAAGATGGTGACATTGTGGTCAATGATAGACATCCAGTGTTATTGAGATGTCTGAGGCTAGACATTTTTCGCAAGTCAGGCATGGCTCTAAGATTATAGCAACCAGATACGTTCAAAGTTTGTAAAAGACAGGGTTCCTCTATACCTCGAGGTAACGATTGGATATGTGTATGAGAAACATCAAGATACCTCAAACAAAATAAATCACCAATTGAACCATCAAGAAACTCAAGGCCGGACCCACTCATATCCAGCCCACGCAAGTATCTGAAACTCGAAAATAATTTATAAGGTACTTCTCTGAAACCACCTTCTGAAAACAAAAAGAGAGTTCGTAAATGCTTCGCTCCATAGAACTCCTCGGGAATCGTTGAGGATCTAAAATCACAAACAATTGACGAGTGACGAATTTGTTCATAATGCCTTGGAGGAAAAGAGTGGTTAATTATCCTAAATTCTGTTCCAGCAACAAATTGGGCAAGATCATAAACGATATCATGCATCCTGTATCCAATTATACCACCACCCCTATCACATTGCTTCACCTCTTGGAAAAAACACATCCACAAAAGAGTGTTGAAGAAATCATTTCCAGTATCCTCTGGTGTTTCTCCTTCTCTGCTGGGTTGAAGTAATCCTGCTGCCATCCATTGACAGATTAATTTCTCCTTCTTGATTTCAAACCTTCTAGGAAATATGGAGCAGAATGAAAAGCATCGCTTTAGGCGGGACGGTAAATGACGGTAACTCAACCTCAAGGCTGGTAGAATGTTACATTCACTCTCACCCAAATTCCAAAGTTCACTGTTTTGCACAGCCAGCCACTCTCTTTCCTCTATTCTCAAGCGCATGAGCCTTCCCAATGCTTTTGCCGCTAATGCCACTCCTCCACATTTTTGACAATTTCCCGTCCTATAGGCAAGAGATTTGGGTGCTTGTCGACTTCTCCTGCTTGGAAAGCAAATTGCGAGAACAATGACCAACAAGCTTCCTGGGATAGACCCTCTAAATGATATGGATATGTTGGGGAGTTCGTCATACGTACGACTCTTTCACTGCGGGCTGTGATTATAATTTTGCTTCCATCAACACCGCTTCTGAATAGTGGTCTTAGCTTGTCCCACTCTTCCTGATTTTCTGTCCAAACGTCATCCAATACAATTAAGTATCTTTTTCCATGTAACAAGTCTCGTACCGCCGTGTGAAATGCATCCATGCTCGAGTAACGACATTTATCACCAGTAAGAGACTCGATCACGGCCATCAATATAGCAGTAGCATCAAAATGATCAGAAACGAAAACCCATAATTTAACATTAAAATGATGTTTCACCCTGTGATCATTATATGCTAATTGAGCAAGAGTTGTCTTTCCAATACCACCCAAGCCTACAATTGGAATACATGACACGCGTCCTCCTTGGGTAGCTTCACTAGATAGTAACAGCTCCACTACCTTGTCTTTATCACCCTCTCTTCCAAAAACCTCAGATTCAATGACAAAAGAGCTAGTTTCAATTCTAGCATGAATCAAACTATCCTCTCTCAAGTTAAATTTAGACCCCTCATCTCTAGTCATTTGTAATTTTTCCAGCATATCTATGACTCTGTCAGCATATTGAATGCGTAAAAGTTCAAGTTTTATACCTGATGCTTTCTCTCCATAATCCATAAGAGCACAGTGGATTATGGTAATCTCATCAAGCAGATCTTCGGCGTCATAAACAACACGTTTGAGCTCTGATAACCAAGTTCCCACATCTCTATCAGTCACTTGTTTCTCCTCTGCATCCTCAAGAATTGATTGAACATAAACCAAGGTGCGCTGAAACTTTTCGAAGTTGTCTGTGAGATTCCATAAATTTCCAAGCACTCGTAGGAGAGGAGAAGCCAATTTCTCAAGGAGCACCTGTAAGACTGGGGGAATAACTAGATCCGCCATTTGTTGCAATTGCACCAACCAACACAAAAGTGATCAAAGGACTCTAATTAGTTAATCAACAATGATGGCGAGCATTCATCAAAAAAAAAAAAAACAATGATGGTGAGCAACTCCCAACTCCGCTAATTAAATGCCTTTTACTCACAACCCTCTCAGAGCAAGTCAAGTCAACACTCACTAATTTAAAGATTTATCCAATTATTTGAACGCCAAGTGTTTTTTTTTTAACATTTATTTGAGATATTTTTTTCTTTCTTTTAAGTTTTTTTTTTTTTTTTTTGTCTAAAAATAGTATTTTAATTTAATTGTTTAAGGGAAAATTAAACAATTATCCTTCGTTTCTAATAATAAGAATTTTTTTTTTCCAAAAATGAAACAGAACTGAGATTCGAACATAAAAGAATAGTAATTAAATAGTTGAAGGCTAAAATAGTCCAGGGCCTTTTAAAATGTTTTGTACAAAACTGATATGACCAAAATTCCCTAAAACTACCTGGTCACTATTTCAGACCCTTCTCTGAGGAAAGGAAGACATGATCATCCATCTATCCCAGAAAAAAATTTTTGAATCATGAGACTTGAAACCATCTACAAGAAAAGTGCACTGCACATGAGAATTCCAATAACCATCACAATGTTTGTGAAAGCTACATCGTAAAAGTTGGAGGCAGAAGAATCAGCACTTGTTGAATTCAACGATGGGGCTGTAATGTTTACCAGAGATCCATTTTTGCCAACACTGCATTTGACAAAATCAAATTACATGTCAGTTATCCAAATCAGCAATCAATAATTAGTGGAACTTCAAGAGAATCTTATATAACAAGATAATGACTAGAAGACAGGCAATACTTTGAGCATTACTTAAAAGGGTTAGAATATAATAGGGTTTATACCTTCCTGAAAAAACACAGGAACCATGACCTGCAACATCATATCAACAAAAAAAGTTATAACTATGAGCACAAAACCAAGCTGAAAAACTAATTGTAAGAAACGGAACATTAAAACGATGAAAGTGCTAGATGTACAGGCATGATCTTACTTGGATCGGTGGTGGTAATCGTAGCGACCCCATTGAAGTTGCAAGCTTCAGGAGCTTTCCCCATCTGATGATAGTAAGTATCAAAAGCATAAGTTGCATGTGCAGCAACATTGTCTGGTTCATAGCATGGCTTTCCTTGCAATAAAGGTGAGCAATCCACCTTTCCAGGTCCACAAGCCCAGTCAAGCGCAGCCTGCAGCATCTTCAAATCTGAACCTTCCTTTGCAGCACAGTAAGTTTGGTTTGTAGTATCATTTGCCAACACCATTCCTGATCCTGTCAATCTTAAAATGTATATAGGCACCCCATTTGAATCAAACAATCCCCAGTTTTTCTCTGAGATAGGTCCGGCTTTCATGTCCTCGTTATAGAGTTCGTAAATGAAAGTACTAACAGCAAGTCCAGGACGTTTAGGAGTTCCGGTTTTGTTCAGCACATGCCTTATCAAATTGCTGTTGTAAGTATTGGCATTTTCTAAGGTTGCATCTGGCTCGTTAGCATCACCTTTGGAGGGCCAGCCTGATTCGGTAACTATTACAGGAATGTTAGTGAAGTTAAGAGAAGCCATGGCATTGTATGCAGCATCAACCATAGCGTCAAAGACATTTGTGTAATGGAGAAGTGTGTTGGAATCAACAGCTTCTTTGTTTGGTGGGAGTGACTTGAAGAGTGCATAATCCAAAGGAATGACACCATTTGCTTGCATATAGTCATAGTAAGGGTATATGTTAAGCATGAGAAATGACCCTGTGGACTGCAAGAACTTTAACATTGGGACCAGAACTGGATCCCAAGAGCTGTTAAAGAAGGCTTGGGAAGGGGGGAACGAATCGAGGATCATAGAGGAAGAAAGGGGAGTTGAGATTTTGATTTGGAGGTCAAGATTTGATGCCACAAGGGCTGAATGGATGTACTTGAAAGCATTAACAAGGACTTTTGCTGCATTTGGTAGGGTGGTAAAGACCTCAGAGCCAATACATATGGCTGTTATGTTGGTGGCAGGGTAATGAGCAACAACATTCTGCGAGACCCAATTAGCTGCGGTGGAATTTGATTGACCAATTCCGAGGAGCTGCTCATTGGGGATAGTTATAATAACTTGAATGCCTGTATTCGCAAGAGTAACAAGCATACCACGGTCGGAATCATATAGCCTGACGTGTCGAATTTGCTGGGCTTTGAGCAGGGCTACTACTTGTGTGGGGTGTGGCATGTCAGAGAGCTCTGTTCCAATATTTACACCGATGAATGCATCTACAAGAAGCAAACCACAACCATTGTAAGTTTTCAAATATCTGAAAACATAAATCTCGGAAACATGTTGTATTCAGCAACGTATAAATGAAGAGAAGAAATGAAGTATTTCAGAGTTTTTTTTTTTCCTTTTCTTAATTTTGACAAGAAAGTTATTTGACTTTATAGTAGACTTTAATTCTGAGAAACCTACTACTGCAACCACTAAATGTATGTGTATCGCATATTTTCTAGGACCTCTACTAGGACTTGTTACCTGTAACTATGGAGATAGTCTAAAATCTAAATCATAGTTGAATACAAAATAATGGCTTAATATGCAGCCCAAATAATGTCATAGACAAAGTTTCATCACAGCTAAATATTATACGTAAACAAATCTCTAGACATCCAATCCAGTTTCCAATTAGAATCAAAAGATAAGCTAATATGAAAACCTGTAAGGATATGTTGATCCAAGTAACAATGGAATTACTCCAAAACATACAGTGATGCTAAAAATGCCGAGTTGACATCCAATCTAACAAACTGTCATAGACCCATTACACATTATTATATGTATTCTAGAAAATCATCGGACACCATCATCATAGTGTTTAAGAAAAGAAAGGCATTTACAATTTTAAATAAACAGCGTAATTCATAAGGGAAGATACACTGCAATGCAACAAGCACCTGGAAGCCTAATAAAGAAAAAAGGTTTACAAGTTTGAGTTTTTCCTTTATTTTTCTTTATTTATTTATTTTTTGGGCCAATATGGAGATCTACATGCACCCCAAGAAATGATTTTTCAAAATCCACCCTACAGTTGACATAATGTAGTGACTTACAAAGGCATTATTGTTAGAATGATCCTGACAAGTTGTACGAAAATTTATTAGATTGTTCCTTCCCATGAATTATTAGTTTTAGTACATGTATATTTTTTTAACAAGAACTATTTTTAGTGTTATTTACTTTAAGCAACAGGAATGATATGTCTCCAAGTTAAATTTTAACCATTTTGGTTATTGGGATTATAAAAGCAATTTAAAGTTTACCAAGCAACATAAATCATAGTAAAAAACAATGAAGGACCACAATTAAAAAAAAAAAAAAAAGGTACAGAAGGCAGCAAAGTATGTTGCATAGCTACACACAAGTATTTTTGTAGTACTAAACAGAAGAGCACAAAACCTGTAACTTTTGACCATTTGCATTACCAAGGTAAAGGATATGAACGTTACTATGAGCTGGAACACAATGCTGGCGAGTAGTGGCCCTTTCTTATTTGTTAAATTATATAAAAATAAAAATTAAATTTGGGACAGAGACAAAGTAGTAATTTACATCAAACCCATCTGTCTATGTTTGGAGTATATGTGTATATATATATATATACGCTATAAAAAAAACCAATAAAAATAATAATATAAAAGAAGAATTGAGCCCTTTAATTATAGTTTCTACTTACATTTAATGCTTCCAACACCCTTTCTGACCACCTTCATTTTGCAAAATTAATAGCTGACCTACACAAACTCCTCAAAAACCACACAAACAAGCAAACAAGACAATCTCTCATGACCACCTCACAAACTAATAGAGTTAATTATAAAGCCTATTATTTGTATTCAATAGCGCCGAGAAAGAAATGGCTTTCATGACTGCCAAATTCCACCAACACATCTACATTAACAAATACCCCAAAAGGGTGGTGAAACGAAGAAATCTTGAACAGAAAACATATGCATACACTAATAAAATATTAACTTACATATATTGGTTCTGTAGAATATCAAAGGAAACAAAAATGTGGAATATTAATAGCTAAATCCTTAAACACTGTACTCAGAAACCCACATTCAAAGAGCAAGTTAATAACAAAATTTTACGGAAGAAATGCAAACCTTGGTCAGCTCTAGCAGCTGAAGCTACTGCTAAAAGCAAAAGGAGAAGCACCACAGCCATGGATTTAATTTACCCTTCAAAAATCCACAAAAGAACCCAAGGGAAAACCCAATAATGAAGATAGAGAGAGGGAGAGAGAGAGAGGGATATAGAGAAGGAGTGTTTGAGTGGAAACATGAAATACCAAATAGTCGTCAAGAAAGAAAGCTAAGTAAAGATTGGACTTAAAGTTTTATGGGGGAAATAAATGGGGTGTGATATGAGCCTTGTGGAAACACGTAGAGACAGGGAAAGCGGACCAAACAGATCACGTGGAAAGATCGTCAGAAAATCGGACGGCTAAAGAATCATCTTCACAGTAAGCAAAGCAGAGCTAAACCACCTTTTGGGTTTGTAGGGTAGCCGTTAGAGGACTATGTAATGTCTGTATTAAAACTATGTTCACTTTTGTGCTTCTGACGAGGAAAGTGTGGGACCAACTTTGTAAGAAAAACAAGCAAACGACACCACCACTGGGAACAGAAACTGTGAAAAAAAACACCCACAACGGTCATATTTTCGTTCTTTTTAGTTTGTTGCTGCTACCTCCTGAACACTATTTTTGTTTCTTTCACTTTTTTTTTTCAGTTTCATCCAGCTCTGATTTTAAAATTATTTCATTATTAAGGAAGGAGAATAATTAGGATTTATGGAGTGGTCAATGGTAATAGATGATATTGGAACCAGGACACGATCCAGTTATATCATCATCATCATCATCTAACTTGTAAATAAGTTTTGGGCTGAAGGGAATGCACGACCATGAGAGCCCGAAAAGGTTGACAGATATGAAAGAATCACAGGAAAATTACTGCACCATGCTTGACTGAAAACGTAAGACAAATAGAGGAATCAGATATTGATAAATAACGTTGTAAAAGTACTCGTAACGTTTTTACTTACTTTGACTAGGGTATGACTTATGTGTAACCACACACTACACAATATTTTACATGTATACCTTGATTTATATGTATGATCCATGTTTTAAAACTAAACTCTATTATATATGAAACGGAGGTAATATTACCTAAGCTAGTAGCAAGGAAAGAGTTACGATGAGCGAACGACACTCTTCAACTCCAACAACAACGACATTGGAAGCCACATACATGTATACACGTATGGCTTTACTGATCATTAATTCACGTTACCAAGCTCTGCCTAAGAATCAAAATTAATTTAAAATAATACATAATTTTCTTAATTACAGCTGAAATAGAATATGCTTGTCCCTCTTGATGAGGGTTTTATGATTGAAGATTATGTTAATGGAACAACAAGAATTGTTTACATTTTTTATTTTTTTTTGGATGGAAGTTGAATTGTTTACTTGAATGAGCTTATACATATTCAAATCTCATTTCAATGGACGAGTCCAAAACCATATTGATTCATGGTATCGGGTACGTAAATTCATGCATTTCACTGAAGGCTGACGTTTCCCTCCCTCCCTTTCAATAATACCAAGTTGTTGAAAAATACAAATATTATTTTAAATATTATTTATGTGTTTATTTATTGATTATTATTCTCTCTTTTACTCAAAACTTGCGTTTTGATGTCATTTATCCTTTCGCTTTTGCGCCGTCGCCTTCCTCCATCTGCCCCTCGCGTCTTTCTTCTTCTTCATGTGGCACTCCATCTGCAGCATTTCAAGCGCGTCGTCTGGTCCGGCGATTTCGAAGCTTTTAATTCGGTTGCAGACGTATGTATCGTACCAATCACAAGTATGTATTGTACGTTTCCGTTAATTTCTGATTCAAATATACGAGTTTTTGCTGCCGTTCCGCTCTCAATCGTACGAGTCTGTTGTGAAGACAAATGCTCCTGTTAATTATAAAACTTGAGTAATTAATTCATCAATCAGGTGTTGCTGGTTGGACTCCTAGAACTGATCAATGCATACAGAAAAAAACTTAGGATAGGGATATTCCATGCTCATTTGGGGGAATGCCCATGGACTTAAATTCATGTGAGGGACTGCAAATTGGGCCGGTATGCACAAATGGTTCATCTTTGGCAACCTCTTTCAGAGTAAAAAATGAACCTTGTGATGACAGTAATTTAGACAGCAATGGTAGCAGTAACTTTTCCCTTAGCATGCTGCCTGTAAAGAGTGAACCACAAGTCTCCAATGACGTTGATGGAGATGAGTTAGATCATATGTGTCTGGGAGATCGGATGAAGCTGCTCAAGTCAAGAGATGATGATTCTGAACCAAATATGCATAGGGGCTATGAATGCTTGGAGAAATTTGAGTTAGATCATATGTGTCTGGCAGATCGAATGAAGCTGCTCAGGACAAGAGATGAATGCTGGAAGAAATTTGAGCCTTGTGTCATCGACTCATGTAGCTCTCTTGTCCCAGAATCTCCTAAAGCAATAAGCATCAATAGTTCTCGGAAAAGGAAAAAGACAGCCACGTAAAATTATATTTTTTGTTATAATTTTTTTCTACTCATTTTGTATATGTTTTCTTCTCAAGGGGATTTATGGTTTAATAAATTGCAGGGATTCAGTTGAAACTGCTCTCGAGGAAGATGCTCCTGGACTGCTGCAGGTACTATCTGATTTTTACTGTTGCACTTCACGCAAACGCATGTCCATAACAAAATGTGAATTAGCAGGAGTTAGTTGGCCAAGGGATATCAGTTGATGAGATTAAGCTCTATGGGGAGATGGAGAGTGATGAAGCTCTAGATGAGTCTATCTCTGAAGACAGTTTTACTGAGCTTGAAGCTGTGATATCAAAGGTAAGTACTAATGCTGATGTTTCAATGTATTCTGGTCGTCTTAGTATTGTTGCAATCATTTCTCCTAAGTTTCTTACGTGCAACAAAATATTAAACTATTTTGACTTTGTATGTGTATACGGAAACTGCATTGTGTATGGAAATGGAGGTAACTCATGGTAAACATTTATGACAGATGTTTGACTTACAAATGCGTTTGTGGTTTGGATTTTTAATTGTCTTTGTGTGTGGTAAACAATCCTTAATTGCAATCACATCACCTGCTCAAGCTCTCACCGTGTAACTTTAGTCAACTACCAGTCTTACAACATTAATAATAAGAGCTACTTTTAACTTATAACCTTTTCTCAGACGAAGTGTTCCCTAAACTAAGTTGAATTAGCTCTTGATCCTCAAAAAAATTCTTATCAAGTTGATGTATGCATATCCTACTTATCCACTTGCTCAAGGCAGAAAAAGTGAAGACCTAGTTGTTAGTGTGATGACCAAAAAGAAAATTTATCAGTGTTATGAAAATGTGTGGTTTTTTCTACATTTTTTTTTCTGAATTTGGTTGGAAAGAAAGAAAAAGTTTTTAGGAGAACTCTCGACCTATATTATATCTAGGCTCAAATTAAGTTCTTGGCTTCTTGTTTGGGAATAATCTTCTAAAGAGTTTAAAGACAACCTTTTTCATGCTTAAAAAAGAAAAATATGAATTCTAGGGAAATTACAAAATCTAATTCTTTGTTGTCACTGTGTAATGGAGTTCTTAATTCTTATACATTTAATGTAAGATTGTGATTGTTGGAATCTTCCACTGTATGTTCGTATTCTACTTGCCTCCTTAACTGATGATCCTTCTATTTTGGTTTGTGAATCTTTCTGGAAGCGCACATACATATGTACGTATATAGTTGTCTATATGTTAGATGTTCTATGAGGAACTAATGCTAATAAAAGACTAAAATGCCTTTACATTTATTTTATTATTTGCTTATTTTTTGCTATTTTTTCTCTTCATCTATTCTTAAATTATTTTTAAAAGTAACTTTGTCCTTTTATAGGTCAGTAAATTGTTTGTATAGTCAATAGCCAAAATAAATAAATAAATAGCATGTACATCACAGAGCAAATACAATTGAGGCATTATTTTTTAAATACTAAATTTGTAATTTAATTCCAGAATCTATGAGTGACTCATAGAGGTTTAACTAATTTACATGAGATCAACTCATTGCTTGAAGAACTAATGTGCTCTTTTGAGCAAAGGTCCTAACAATTATTTAGTTTATTCACCTTTCACCTTTTTAAACGATCCATATGATATGTTCATATGCATTAGTATATCTCTAATTTGAGTATCTATGTGACAGCTTTTTACTCAGCGCCACTCCTTTTTGAAGTTTCCTCCCCTACAGTTCTCAAAGGGTGCAAGAGCTAATTATTCTTTGGCTTGTCTATTCTCACTTGTGGAGCAGGTTCTAATTTACTTCCATCCTATTGCATTTCTTATAATGATTATGAGACTTTGTCAATTCACTTGCCTTGCATGTTTCCTTCCTGATAAGTTTGTACACCTTTATTTTGTATTTGGACAGACAAGATATCTCCAATTCAAGAAATGGCCTGTTGAATGGGGTTGGTGCCGAGATCTCCAATCATTTATTTTTATCTTTGAGAGACATAATAGGTGCATGATGTTCAACAAAAATTTGTTATAAAGTCATTGTTTACTTCTACTGTATGGTTTAAGACATGTAAGTCATTACTTGATTGCAGACTGGTGCTGGAACGTCCTGAATATGGTTATGCAACATATTTCTTTGAGCTAGTAGATTCTTTACCTCTTGACTGGCAGATTAAGCGATTAATCACTGCTATGAAGCTTACTGGTTGTAGCAGGATGTCTCTAATTGAGAACAAACCATTAGTGGTAATTGTTTCTTCATTGCCTACACTTAGATAATTTTCATTAGCTACTTGCTTAGCATTGTCATATGCATGTACATTTGATTATTTACATTTTTATTGGTCTTTGCTTTTTCTACACAGGGTGACAAATTTATGTTTGAATTCTGTCAAGATAAAAGTAATCATAGTAATAGTCAACCAGAACTGTGTTTAATTAATTACCACAAATTAAGCTTGAGTACAACCTTTTTAATCAATTGGTAACATGAAGCTGACCCACAACTTGTTTAATATATAGCTGTTTTTGGTTGACACAAGATCTTTTGATCTAAAACTGATTAAAATAACATGTAACGTAATTTACTCACCTAATTTGTGGGAAACTATAATTGATAGTGAAAACATAGGTTCTTTTTGGCAAAAAAATTAGTTGTACTACCCTTAAATGTCATATA
Source organism: Rhamnella rubrinervis (assembly GCA_007844105.2). NCBI lineage: Eukaryota > Viridiplantae > Streptophyta > Magnoliopsida > Rosales > Rhamnaceae > Rhamnella > Rhamnella rubrinervis. The sequence goes on along the minus strand of CM017582.2, from coordinate 11,668,056 downwards.
AACATTCCATGAAATTTAATAGAAAAGCACTAGCAATGATAATTTAAGAAAATACACATTTGCAAATCTAATCATTCAAATTATTGTTACTTAATGACAACAGTAAGAAAAATGTATAAAAATAAGTTGAATAGTTTTGCTTATTGTTTTAAAGGTTTTGTTGATTCCCTCCAACTTGCTTCGGTTAAATTGTATGGTTAGTATCTTTCCCATTTGAGTTGGAAGTTTCAAAGAGGTCAAATGCATGTGGACTGTTGCTCTTGGTGATACTTTTCTATTTTATCATTTAAAATGCAGTTTCAAATTTGGAAAATTATTATAACTAGTTTTCATACTGGATACTATGTTAATTTGATTATCAAGATGGGTTAATCTTCTAACATGAATAACATGTTAATGTGACTTGGGATTCATGCATTTGATCATGGCTTGAGATTTAACACAAAGATGTATAAGAAGCTGTTTAATTGACCATTGTTATTGTTACGATTGTGGTAGACCATACTATATTTATTTGGCTTATATACTGTTATTCTTTTTTTGCAGTATGCTTTTTGACTTGATGTATTATAACCCTTTAAGGTCTAATATTTACTGGGTTCATTTTTTATTGTTGACAATATCCTTTGTGCGTGCATGGTTCTACTTGATGAATAAAGAATGAATCTTCCAACTTTTAAATTTCTGGAATATTTACCTTTTCATATTCTGTCCTTTGTTAATCTATGGTAAAAGATTGGAGAAGACTTGACGGAAGGCGAGGCACAGGTGTTAATGGCATATGGCTGGGTACCAAATAGTGGCTTGGGAACGATGCTTAAGTATTGCGACAGAGTGGTGCATGATAGGAAGAACGAAAAGGAAATCTCAGAGTGGAGAACCAAGATAGGAAAATTGCTAACATATGGTTATAATGGTGGAACACAGGTGTTGACCGACATCCCAAAGAAGGTTATGGAGAATAGAGATGCTCAAGGAGGTACGCAAATTAAATTAGAGTTCTAGTTGAAGGTTTATCTTGTTCACAAGTAGATGCAGATTTGTAAATAAAATATAGACGTATTTATTTTCTTACTGCAGACAACTTACCGAAACAAAATTTAACTTATTTATCACTGAACTGAGTAGGAAAGAAAAAAGCAGCAGGAAGTTTGTTGCTTTGATGATTTGATGTATTATACTAGTTTATAAGATATCTGTTGTTTCATTTTTTTTTATTATTCTATTGCCTGTGGAATTGTAAAATGATTTTTTAGTAGATAATCCTTTTGTTTTTCTCTCATATATATTCATAAGTTCATGGATAAAAATCTTGTAAAAATAAATGAATTTTATCTAGTGGATATAAGATAAATACAGATGATTGTTAAAAGAATTAACTGGAAATGCATATGAAAGTCTAGAAAGATGTTAATTAAGGGAAGTTTCCAGGTTAGTGAGAAGATTAACACAAAGTTTTGTTTTCAGGGATGTTTTTGGTCTGTAATTTCATATGGGTACAGGGATGTTTTCAGGGATCTTTTTTGTGTTAACTATTTATACTCATTTAAAAGGAGAAACTTTTTTCTTGAATAAAAAAAATCAAAATATTAGATTCTATTAGGGGTGTGCATCGGTCGGTTTTGGTCGGTTTTGGTCGGTGTCGGTTTTTTAATTGAAATTTTACGGTCGGTCGGTTTTTTTAACCGAGTTTTTTTTTTACCAACATAACCGACCGTAACCGACCGAGCGGTTTTCCGGTCGGTTACGGTCGGTTTTCAGTTTTTTTATTATATATATATTTATAAAAAAATTAATAGAATATAATATAAAAATATATATAATAAATACAATAAATATAAGTAAGTAAGATAAATAATCTAAAATTAAATAAAAATTTAAATATATTATAGTAAAAAATAAAAATAAAATATTTTTTTTATATAAGTTAACTTAATTTATTTATGATAAAATAAAAAATAAAAATAAAAAATTAGGCGGTCGGTTTTGGTTACCGGCGGTTTTGAAAATCCGGCACCAAAACCGACCGTGTATAATATATGGCGGTCGGTTAACCGACCGGCCGCCGGCGGTTACCGGAAAATTCGGTTTTTTCACGGTCGGTCCGGTCGGTTACCGCGGTTTTCGGTTTTTTTGAACACCCCTAGATTCTATAACTAAGATGTCTCCTAGGAGACAAGCTCAAGGTTCATAAAACATGGATTATTTAGGTCCAGGTCTGGTTTTAGGTGAAACAAGATAGGCGTGGCACAAGACATTCACCGAAAGAGAATGGAACCCAATAAAGAGGTTTCATGGTCAGTTGCACAGTCTGGTAATAGATTGGAATGCTGGTTTGTTTTATAAATGGATGGCTTTCAGGTCCAAAAATTCCCTATAAAATTTTGTAAACAACCAAAGCTGCTGGTTTGGGGACAATATGTACAACTTTGAGGGTCATAATTATTCCAGTATACCAAATAATATTACCCAAAACGCGAAATTAAAATTGAATGCATACCTTAGTATCTGTTTTAAAATACTTATTACTGTTTGCATTGAGGTAGCTAATGACATCAAAAGAAATTTTAAAAAATAAAAATAAAAATTGGCATGTTTAAAACATGGTAGCAATGAAGTTTGAGATCCAACCCAAAAATTTGCAACCCAAAAATGTGAATGGAAAGCTGGAAGCCCACGAAAGGTTTAAGCAATTCCATCATGCGATTTTTTTTATTTTTTTTTTTCATTTTTACTTTCCAATATCTATTGATGTGTACATGGCATGTGAAAATACAGAAAACAAAGTTTGACATTTCCTTTATGTCAGAATAGTTCTCATTATTAATTCACATTGGGAACACATTAATATTATGATGAGTATGCCAGTTTGAGGGAATAGTGTATATCAAAATCAGTATGGTCCATTCATTGTGGAGATTGATTCAAAAGGTGACTTTCTTTGCCAGAATCGTTTAAGAGGTTACGAAAGATGTAGTGATCTTATTCAGCATTTACTATTTTAGGTTCAAACACAGTACATGCTATATGTATTTGGTGGTTTCAAAATTTTCTTGCACTGATTGCTACATATTGTTTATGCTAGAACCATAAGCTTCTTTGAATAAGATGTTTCACAAATCTTTTATAGAGGATTGAGAGAAGTTTTTGACACTTGTATGTATTTTAACCCTGAACTAATTTCTTCTTTCATAGTGCCGCAATATATGATCAACTCAAATTCCTATATATGTCACTATTAACGACACTTCTTTCTATAGATTTGAAATTTTCAAGTACAAATATAGGTTGTCTGTGGGTAACTCTGACTTGCATGGGCTTCACTTTAATTTGGGCAACCTCTAAATTCTACCTGCTGTCTTTTTCTTCCTTCCGTAGACAACTCAAATAAAATATACAAAACTACCACCACCTAAAGCTATGTATTGGAAATAATTAATACATCATGCACACGGTTTTTCCCACCACAACTTGTTTACACCAAAGGTACAATAGCCACTTAATTAACTTATACATTCTAGTAAACGCAATTTGTTTTTTTCTCTTTTCTCTTTTTGTTTTTTTATTTTTTTTTCTTAATCAGTAATCACCAACCTCCCTTCGTATTTTATTTGTCTATACAAAACCAGCTTGTCTTTTCTTCTTCTAACGAACCTAAAAAGATTTGTGCTTAAAACTGATTGAGACAGGTCGGTCACTATCAAATTAAATATATCATCATCTCTAAGACTAATCAAAAGCGCAATAAAAATGTAGGGATTATGTGTCTTGGTGCTACTCATCCAAGTAACTGTTAAACGAAAGCAAGCATAGGTGTGCTCCAAAACGTAGTGTCTCCCTCTTCTATTCTAAATGGCACCAAGCCTCAAAATGGTACACCGTGGCATAATTCCGGAAAAATGTAGAAGCATACATATACATACATATATATATATATATATGTACGTCCAAATTGTAGAAGATAAGGATTGCATAATATTGGATGGGCCATTAGTACCATGAAGAGAATCAAATATACATATACTATTAGAGCTAACTTTTGAAACATCCACCATCATTAAGAGCTCAGAAAGTGATGGATAAAGAGAATCAAATATACACATATACTATTAGAGCTAGCTTTTGAAACATCCACCGTCATCAAGAGCTCATAAAGTGATGGATAAATTAAATAACGAATTTTTTTCTACTGAAAATAAAAAATAAAAAAGGGTATATATCTTATCCTTTTTAAATATATATACGTCCTATAAAATGGTCATTTAGTTTTCTTTGTTGTGGTAGCAACAAGCCAAACTACTCCACATATATAGGATGAACTCTCTATCACAAGCCTAAAAGGTTTAAATATATTACAAGCGATAATATGGCGTCCAATCTAAACACTATCTCCATTAATATAATATTCAGAATATTGAATCTATTTTTTATTTGAAATTAATTATTGTATCAATCAAAAGATGGAATTAATTCGTATAACCAAATACACAAATATTGCCCGATTAAAGAGAAAAAAAAAAAACATGTAATAACTATTCCTCTAAAAAAATTGTACAAATCTCATTTCAAGTCTTGTGTCATCTTAGTCGGCTGCTTAAGTCATAGTGAGTGTAAAAGTAAAAGGATTTAACATAGTAACTGACCAAAAACACATTGGGAAATCAGCCCACCAAGAGATACTTAGATAAATTGAAATTGAAATTGAAATGTAGCTATTATTTTCTTTTATAAATAAAAAAGTATAATATGTAAATTATTAATTTAAAATTTTATTAGAATATAAGATTTTATTACTATTGCAATTGTAATTACAGCTTTATAATCTTATAAAAATTTAAAATAATAAATTTACCCCCTTATAATTATCTTTCTTCTGATATTTAACAAAGTAACATATATCTGAAATTTTAAATAAAACTTATTAAAATTCAAATAACTGCTTTTACAGACAAGCGAATAGAAGGGGCTTCCTTACCGTCAGTCACACCCCAAATTGCAAACGCGGGTATTATTGGATGAGGAGAAAGTGTAAAAGAGACAGTGAACAAGTCCTAGTTGAATATGCACTCATTTGGGCATTGATTCCTGTGGTTCATAATTAAAATTTCAGATACCATCTTCTAAAACCATTGTTTTGGAGGGAGCAGAGGGCCCCAAGACCCACTAAAAGAGGAAAACGCACCAATAAAACCTTCTCTTTTTTTTTTTGTAGTTATTTATTTATTAATCTACTATTTAATTTCTAATTTTTGCAGAGAAAAGGACACCAATAAAAGCTATGCGCGTGGTGCGACCGCCCTACTATTCGGTCACCGCCCCAGTTTGGAGGCATTTCCAGCATGCTCTGGTTTATGGTCCCTGAATGCATGTCCCATTGCCTTCTATCTGTTTGACAAAAGTTCACAGAGAGAAAGATAAAATAAAATAAATAAACAATCAAGTGGCTGACAAATCATCCCCTTTCTCTCTCTCTTTCTCTATGCCCACCTCATCCAAAAATAGAAAGAAAATAGAGAATGGAAAAAAAAAAAAAAAAGAGAAAAAAATTATACACTTTCTTGCTCTCTTTATCCTAAGAAAACATAAAAATAAATTTGAACCAAATGGCTTCATCTTATTGTTCTTCCTTCCCAATCCATTTCACTCCTCCACTATCCCTTTTATCTATTTCTATAAATATGTATATCCTTGTGTGGAAGCAATCATTGTTGAGGGGTGACATTCTCCTTTTCACAAGTCCAATTTTGTATTATACACTTTATGCTTTCTTTTTAGTTTTTTCTCGGTAAAATTTATGCTCTATTATTACTTGTGTATTTGTTTCATATTTTTCTTTTTTCTTTTTTTTTGCTCCTTGATTGTTTATTTATTTAATTTTAGGTGGGGATTGGGAATGAATGCGTTAAAAATGGAAAGCAAGATTAAAATAAACGATTCCTTGTCCATTCGTATAAATTATCACATATTTTCAAGCTTTTTATTTATTTATTTTTGATGTGATCTCCTAAATTATACTATATATGTCAATATCCCATATGCACGAATATCAAAAAGGCCTTCACACTTGTTCAAAAAGTATTATTTTTAATTGTAAATCCCATTGACGCAGCAATAGCAAACTGTGAAAAAATACATATAGAGTAAAACAGTTTTAGTACGTAAAATAACTTTTATTGTAATAAAAGGGTTTAAGTGACAAGTTTAAAAAAATAGAGGGGTCTAAGTATAAATAAGAAAAAATGAAATAGCCCTTGTCAAAAAAAAAAAATGAAAAAACAATTCAAATGTACAAGTGTCACCAAGCACAATTGGAACTTGGGAAGTCTTACCTAAACACTCCGACAAGAATTATGACGTTTAATGATATGTGATTGTGATGGTGATTTGGTGAGGACTGAGTGTGTGTGGGGCCCATACTGCCGTCAATATTACGTCAACTACTACATCACAATTGCGTTAACTGGCGTTTAACAAACAGATCCTGACGCTGACACGTAGACGGCGAGCGCACGCTGTCCGGCACTAGCAGCCTAGTCGGCCTCTCCAGTAACTTCGATCCGCGTCTTTGACTCCACGCGTTTATCGTCGAGTGGACTGAGAGCCTTCCCGCGACCGCGTTCTTCTTTTGCTGCTCCAAAGTCAGAGGCGTAACATCCACAGTCACTGTTTGGTATCCCCACGCTCCATGTGTCACGCACCAAAGTTTCTGCTCCAATAGTTTTAAGTGTGCACAAATTTGTAAGTACGGATTGCCATCGTCATCATATGTCACAAATTTTAATTATATTTTATATATTTATCTTATTTCTAATCTTATATTTTTCTCCATATCAGTATGCATTTATTTCCTAACAATCTTAAAATTGCATGTAAAGTTTAAATTGGCCTACGTTGCTACAAATTTTAAAATTGAAGATCTCAATCTTAATGTTTTAAATTAGAGAGCATTAAGTTCGGAACTTGAAACTCGAGGCACTAAAATGCATATTTGAACCTTATTTTTATGAATAAATCAACAATTCGTATAACTTAATGTATGAGGAAAATCATAATATGTTATGGTACAAGAAGCTGGAATTTCTGAAAATAACTTGTGTGTAAACAAATGTTGTAATTGGTATAAAATCTACGTGTGTATGGTAAGTAGTACATGTTACATGGTATTTGACCTTGTAATAGATTTTACAATATCCTTTAATTGAGGAACGGATAATAATGGTGTCACATCATGTATAGTAAAGAATAGCCGGAGTCATACATATTAGAGGGAGGTGTAGACATGTATGTTATGGTCAAAAAGCGAAACGCAGCATTTTGTTTGGAGTTGGAAAGTTTTATATGTGAACGAGGAATTGAATTAGAATCTTGAGCGTTCCACCACTCTATGTTTTTTTTTGAGACTTGCTATTCACTAAAATTTTGTAGGACCCCGAATTTCCCCTATATTGCAAGTTGTTTTCATTCACCACAAATTTCAATTTCGATTGCACATCAAGTGTAAATGACAAAACAATCCGAGTACAATTGAGAATCAAGAATATTTTTTTTTTTAATATTTTTTTTGGTAAATAATAATTTTTCTTATTTGATAAACTTGAACCCAGTTAATATATGGCAGTGTTTTAGTATGTGATAGTCTTATTGTTTATATATATCCAAAAATAATAATAATAATAATTTTGTTTGCTAACTGTTGATGTAGAAATACATTATTAACTTTATTTATAGTTCATATTAAATTATCAACTAATACCGTACTACCATATCAATTATCATATTAGCTTGTGAATAAATTGGTAAAATGTTTAATGCTTGTAGCATTACTTATAAAATATTTAACATATTAGCATATAAGAAATGAAATTTGCAAGAACATGATGTATGCAGAGATATTGTTGTTGTATATTGCTAAATATATATATATATATATATACACAACTTAAATTTGTAATTCGGGTTAAAAGTTAAATGAATCTTAGTACGTTCTAGTTTTGGAAAAATTTCAATTTAGTAACTCTAATTAAAAATGTTTCAATTGATATACTAAATTACAAATTAATATAATTTAGTACCTCTACTTGAAATATTTGAATTGACACCCTGAATTTACAAATGATTGGATCTTCAATTTAGTAGGGTTTTAGATGCTAAAAATCTCATCGACACATGTTATCTATTATAATTTCGTGACTCGGCGATGCACTATTACCCGTCTTATAATAGCTGTTTTCCATCAATTTTTAGGCTTCGCAGCTTACTTGTTAATTTAGCATTTGAATCATTATACTTTCTAATATGGCGAGGACTTATAAATTGGTCAGTAAAGGAAAAATAATAATAATAATAAAAATAGCTCAACTATACTATTGACCCAAAAAAAGAAGAAGATCTGGCTCAATCCCACTTATGTATGTATGGTACTTGAATGAGTAATGACCTGCTAATGGTTTAAAAAATAAATAAAATAAAGAAATATAAGGATTTTATGTCTACTGGAAAACCATCAAGATCCAGGACACTTCAGAGGATATAAACTCCAAACAGTACTCTTATTCACGATATCTTCCATTTAACTTTTTATTTCGTTTTATTTTTATCTATCTTAATTATTATTATTTTTCTGCTACTCTTAATTACCTTTTTTTTTTTTTTGGTTTTTGTTTTTGAGGCCCTTGTCTTAATTAATTAAGGATGACCAAAATGATTATTTAGCATATAATCAATGTGTTTGGACTTAGACCAAAGCCCTAATATATATATATGTGATCGAATTTATGTATAGCCAAGTAAAATCAACTAAGAGGGAACAATTTGTTTTAAAAAAAAAAAACTAAGAGGGAACAATAATTAGTTAAATATAACATAAATATATAGTCCTAACTAAATTTCTGACATTTGGAGCATACGAAAATGTCACTTTTATTGTGTGGGCAAAGACAATATAGGAGCCAAAAAGAGTGTGTGAATGCGTTGATAGGGAGTTGAAAGATTCACAACAAACTAGGTGTTTGGGTCCGTAAAAGTTGCCAAATAGTATTCACATTTTCACACCATATATACACACACACATGTCAACAAAGCGCAAGATTGACATTTTAATTTGAGGGAGAGAGAGAGAGTTTGGAAATTCAAACTTGATCCTAATTGCACCTCCACAAATACTAACTCTCTTTGAATGGGTGTCTCTATTTTCAATTTTTTTATTTTATTAATTTATGCAATATCTGTCATGCAATAAACCAATGGGGCAACTATATGTACTATGATTTTGCTTGTAAATAAAGTGATATATTATTATGAAATATAAACCTGGTTTTTGGTAGCCAGTCAGGCATTTACAAGTGCTATATATATAGACATGGTCTAAATATGTGGTAAATAATTGTATAATATTAGATTAGTCATGATATCAAAGTACGATGTGAAGATCAATCACATCAAAAAACAACTTGCATTACAATTAGCATTACTTTAATCCTAAGTTGAAAGACTAAGACAAATGTTCAGTTTTAATTAATTCGCGAAATTGTCCCATCTGATTGAAAATTAGAGTCATCATGTAAAATATATATATATATATATATATATATATATATATATATATATATATACTTTCATTATTATCTTCATTGAAAAAAATAAAATATAAAAATATAAAATCTCTATTAGTTGAAATTTTAATGGTCAATGAATCAGTTACATCCAAGAGTAGAATTTTTGTAAATATTTTTGTCCTTTTAGAAACGAGCTTCAAATTACCACGAAGGTTCACTAAATTTGACTAGCATCTTGTTTTATATTCCTTAATCATTAGGTCAATTTATTATATATATATATATATATATATTTGTTTCTATGTTTTATAATAAAAATCTTATTTAACCAGGTTAGTCTCTTCTTTATGATCTTATTTAATTTCCCCAAATTGGAAACTCTTGTCATCTAGTTGTGGGCTAGCTTCCGTATTTAGTTAGTGGCATTCAAACTATTTGTCACAAAAACAAATAAATAAATAAAATTGGAAGGTAATGTACCTCGCCATATAGCGCTATTATCATATTATGTAAAATTTAATTTTTACATTTTAATTTAAAATAAAATTAAGATAATAATTATATGGAGTAGTTTTTTAAAAGTAATATATATATACACATACAGATTTAATGTACTTTTCTGTATTACGTCCTAGTTTGTATAAATGGTTTTTCCTTAGGTGGTAACGAGTAAGTAATAAGCTTATCATTATTATTTTTTTCAAATTAACTTAGATGTCTCAATTGGTAATTTCATGCTGAGTTTGAATTAGCATCTTAAATGCAAAGGGTTTGTAGATTTAAAATAGTAGAATTTGTGTGTGTTATTTTTTAAAGATAATAAATAAATGAAAAAAAGGCCAAGTAATGTTGACATATTCTTTAATATTTTATAAACTCAAGATTATGAAAAAAGAAAGAAAAAGAGAGGTTCTACATATTCACAAGAAACCAATGCTTTAATCCTTTATAGGTCAAGTTAATTAGCTTCAGTATCGTTTATGTAGCTAGTGATTATTTACCCTTGTGAGTCATGATAATGTATATACCTATACACTAGTGTTTTTTTTAAAAAAAAGAGTTAAAGTGTCTGAATCCTATATATCACATATATATAAATACATATTTTTACTTTAGAGAGATGTTAGATTAGGGAATTGAGATATTTAAATCCAGGTTTGATCGAAACGATATATTACAATCCAAAGCTTGTTTGAACCGTGATTGAAAGAAGACTAAGGGATTTGAAAATAAATAAATAAATAACCAAAACAATGGAAATTTAGTAGATTATTATCATCCCAGTAAATAACATAAAATTTTTCTCTTCCTTTTTTTTTTTAAAAAAATAATAACGCCTTATATCATGTATAAACTTTGTTTCTACTAATTAACAAAAGATGATTAAAGAAATAATATAATGTGCTGGTCAAATATATACGGCTATATATATAACACCTTTAACTACTTTAGAGTGAATGGTATACGGTTGCACTCATGTCATTGTTCCTCGTAGCCTACGGTTTTAAATCTTAAGACAAAGCAATTTTTTAAGGAAGGTGCTAATAGATTGCAAATACATTTCAAATTACATGGCAAATACCATATAAAATATATATATATATATATATTTGAAAAATTTTACACCTAGCCTAATTAAAAAATATTAAAATTTATTTTACTATAATCATATTTAGAGAAAATAAACACTAAAAATAAACACTTATAAATTTATTATATTCAGCTTTAGATTTATTGGTGATATAATAAATATTATTTATTTATTTATTTATTTTTTTAATGAAATGATTTGAAAAATATTAATAACATGGCCCTGTCATTTCCATGTTATTGGGATGCACCTAGAATTTGGTATCCCTAGCATTTTTTCATCTTTTTAATCCTTCCCAAGTTAAGCCTTTAATTTTACATTATAAATATACATACATACATATATATATACATACATACATATATATATATATATATATAATTAGTTTACATCATCGATGTTATAGGGTCTTGAAAATGAAGGTTAATATACATTTTCTTTAAGTAAGACTTTGAGACTTAATTAGCACAAAAAATGAAGATTAATATACATTTTCTACGTAACTTTTTACACTAGCTACTTATATTTTACGATACTATGTAGATATGCCTTTTTATTTAGTATAAATTATAGGAATCTTTATTTAAATTTCTTTTATGCTGCAACGTTACAACTTTTGTAAACATTTTATTACAATTCTAAAATGAACAATTTCGTTCAAATAAATGCAATAAATTAAACTGAAGGTGAGTTTTTTTATTTTTTTTCCTCATCGTAAACTTTACATGCGTAAAAATTCAAAGAAAATTATGGACAAGAGGAGTGTCAATGTAACAAAGATTAAACTTAAAGAATTGTTCTTGTAATTTTTTTTTTATTATTAAAAAGAAAGGCATGAATTTAGAATTTTGAAAGACAGATAATTTCAAAGACATATAATTTATTTTTAAAAAATATTTTGTAAGGTAATATAAGTTTCAGATCTGCGTGCATATGTTTTTTGTGAAAGACGTGTGCATATTTTTAAGCAGAAATCCGATTCGTGTAATTGAATTTAAGGCAAAAAAAAAAAAAAAAATGTTCGAGTTCATAGAGAACTCGTATTTGACAGTCATGGAGAAAAAAACTGTGTATATGATGAGAAAAAACTGTGTGAGCTATTAACCAAATTGATGAGAAAAAAAATAAAATAAAATTGGTCACTAGGGAGTTTTGGCCAATTTTATAGTAAAATTAAAAAGCAAAAGAATAAAGAAAGGAGAAAGAAATTTCCAACTAAAGTAACCAAACAATCGTGTGCTTAGCCTCAAAAGACCCAAAAAAAAAAACTTTTTTTTAATGATTTTTTGGGCATTCTTTGTGTGAGAAAATGAAGTCTTGTTTTAATTTTTGATAATGTTGAATTAATTAAATCATCAGCAGATGTAATGTGCCATTTTCTACAACTTGATTAATTTCTACAAAAAGACAAATTATAAGCTGACCATGGTGTTTTAACATTATTGCGTAAAGCGCACCACAATTATTAGCTCACAATGGTGTTTCTACAACTTAATTAACTTCTACAATTGTTTTTTTTTTTTTATAAACTTTTTGCTAATAAAAAAAAAAGAACAAAACTTAATTACCTTGTGAAGTAAATTTTATTTTATCCCTAAAAGACAACTCAAACAGTTAAGACCATTCTATCACTCAAGTGTAATATAAGTTTCTGTTTGTATCAAAATTGGGATATAATAATCCTAATATCCCAACTCAATATTTGTCTTAAAAAATGGTCAAATAACTATATTTTACAAATAATTATAATAATAATCAGACCTTGAGTTAAACAGAGTGGGCGTGCTCACTCACTGGGTTAAAGAGGAGAGACCTAAAATCGCGTCCATGAAAATTTTTGTTTTATTATGAATGGCCATGAAAATGTGTTGCTGATTGCATTTAACGCATACTGAACACTACAAAGTAAGAATAGAAAGGGACCCAAAATAAATAAATATACAACATATATATATATACATATATATATATATATCAAATTATTCCGACCAATGGAATTTCAGAAAAGCTATATTGAATCCCTCATCCAAAAGGATAATTTTAAAAAAAACTATTGTGAACTTGAAATGGAACCGACAAAATTTACATTGAACAACACTCCACCATTCCCGTATACATAATGTTTTTTTCAAAGAAAAAAAAATTATTTTATGGTTCAAAGGAGTAAAGAAAATGCTAATTCAGCTATGGGATTTCTTTTTTCCACTGGATTCTTGATTTTTTTTTCGGTAAAATCTAACAACCAAATTACAAAATAAATCAAGAAGATTATTTTTTTATTTTTTGCTACAATTCACAAGGGCCCAAATGCCCAGGAGTTTTGATCCAAAACCATTATTGGGCACTGACTGATCAGAGGAGGATTAACACTTTGCTTCATGTCTCCATCACCACCATCATCGTGGATCAGCAAATCCCAGGAGTTGAAATCATCATCCCACAAACACATGTTGATGTCGTTAGTGTTCATGTTGTTGTTGTAATCACAAGGCCATTCAAAATCTGGAAGCTCCAAGTCCTCAAGAAAATTCGAAGAAGAAGAAGAAGAGGAGGAGGAAGATGAAGAAGGATCACAAGGGACTAGAATTTCATGGGGTTGAATAAGTGGAACTTCATCTGTGCAGAAACCATTCATGACCTCCATTGTTGTTGCTTCAGATGAGCTTATATTCATGCTTTTCTCTTCCTCTTTGGATTCAGTGAGAGAGGATATTGACTGAAATGATGTCGTCTCTGTTTCTTTGCTTTGAGAAAACTGTTTTTGTTCTTCTTCTTGCTGTTCTTGTTGTGGTTTATCTTCATCAATGGCAGGAGAAACTATTGGCTTGTGGGTGAGAGGATCAATTCCCATTTTCTTCAGCTTCTTCTTAATGTGGGTGTTCCAATGGTTTTTTATCTCATTATCTGTTCTTCCAGGGAGATGAGAAGCAATTTTGGACCATCTGCAAACAAAAATAACTTTTTGCATTTAGAAACAACTATGCAAAAATTTAAAAAGTAAAACAAATATATATATATAGGAATGGTTTGAAGGAGGAATGACTTTCTGGCCATTTAGAAAGGTACAAGTAAATATGTCTTTACTCTGGAAAAACTAAAGTAAATATGTCTATACTCTGGAAAAACTTTCTTTTCCTTCTTTTTTAATTTTCTTTTTCCAAAGCTGTTCTAATCATTAACTGTGAGAGATGCATTAGAAAAACAAAATGAAACTACTATTTGGGACTTGGTCTACCACAATCCTTACTAGTCTTCCATATGCAATAGAAAAAAGTGAATGAATTTGGAAGTTTTTTTCTACATGGATTAGAAAAATGCAGATGGGTAGTTTAGCAAAGTAGTTTGCAAAGAATTTACAAGTGAAATTAGACAAAACAGAGGAAGATTGGAGCTGTTTTTCTGAGTCGGGTAGTGACAGAAACAAAAAAAGAACCTGTTGCCAAGTTGGGCATGGAGATCAATGACCATTTGTTCTTCACATTCCGATAAAAGGCCTCTCTTCAAATCTGGCCTAAGATAATTGGTCCATCTCAGCCTGCAACTTTTTCCACACCTTAACAATCCTGCAATGGAAATAAATATATTCATTTATCAATCTTTCTCTTCCTTTACAAATTTAATTCTTAATATAGTTTTCTTTTTCCCATTCATCTAAACAGAGAAAACGAAACAAAAATTTCCCAGCTAGCCATCTTGGCCTTGAAATTTTTTCTCAAAAAAAAAAAAAAAAAAAAGAGCAAAAAAATGGAACAAAGAACACAAGAACAGAGTTTTAAGGGTCTGTTCCTGTTGAAAGAGAAAAAAGGGAAATTGAAGTTTAATATCAAAGTGTTTTTTCTCTCTCTACACTAAAAGAATGCAGAATGATGACCTGCGAGCTTGGGAACAGCTCTCCAACAGCATTGGCCATTGGTGAGGATGAAGTTGATGAGCTTCTTGTCTTCTTCAGCTGTCCATGGACCTTTCTTTAACCCTACTTTATCACAGCATGGTTGTCTTCCCATTTTCAACACAAAACAAAACAAATCCTTAAAAGCCTCAGCTTCAAAACTTGTTCTGCTTTAAAGCTAGAGAGAGAGACACACACACTTGTACATATATAATTATGTTTGTGTATGTATGTGTTTTTATAATAAGGAAGAGAGACACTTGGGCTTAGAGATGCAAATGCAAGCTAACAGGGGTAGATAAATAGCTGCACCACGTACTCATACAAACCAGATGGACTTGACCGGTTTTCATTTTTGCTTTTGAATTTCTTTTCATTTCTTTTATTGAAATAATAATTATTATTATTACAATAAAAATTTTCAATTGGATTACAAATAATATAGCAGTACTTTTATTATTATTATTATTATCATCACTCATGGATATGTGCTATTTTTTTTTTTTTTCTCTCCATGACTGTGTACACGTGTTGGAATGCGAGGCGACGCGTAACACACGTGCGACGTCTTTGTCGGAAAGCTCCACCCTGTCAACCTTTTCTTTGCTTGGGTTTGAAGCGTGATATCCTCCACTCCAATTTTCTCTCTCACACATATTCTCTGCCCCTTATTTAAAATAAAAATAACTTTTAATTGAAACTAATATATATATACATATATATAATTCAGAAACATATGAAAAAATATTGTGAAAAGTTTTCACACGTTTATATAAACTTATGTGGGTTGGTCCTAGTCTTGTGTTATAAGCAAAATGGACCAATTTTGTTATTAATAAAAAAAATGAGAAAATGTACTGTGTGTTTGATCATATAATGATATCCTATTTTATACGTACCCCTAAAATTAATAAATTAATAAAAAAAAATTAAAAAGACTCAACCCCAAAGAAGAAATAAAAAATAAATTAATTAAATTTTCATGAGTTGTTTGATCATCATGAACATAAGAAGGAAAACAGGTGCAATTGATGGTCCTGTTCCACAAAACACAAATTCAAATACTTAAAGAAATAATATTATAAAACTACTGTTATAATTACACACCCTTTTTCCTTATTTTATATCTGGTGGCCGATTAAGAAATTTCATTAATTATTATTCCATGACCCTAAATTTGCACTAAAATTGTATTATACACACACGATCGTCCAGCCCAAATATTTTTTTTAAAAAAGAGAGCAAAATGATCAAATATTTACTCTTAAAAGTCCCCCACCCCCTGAAAAAACCAATCCTCTTGGAAAATTATCAAATATTTACTCTTGACTCCTAAAAGCAAAAGAAAAAAAAAAAAATCTTCATTGACATTAAACTAAGATGTCCTTGGCTATTTACAAGCTCAATAATTAATCAAGTAAACTCAATTCAGGAAATTAAAAAAATAAATATTGGTCTTTGTAGAGGCTAATGTTTTTCAACTTATTGATGTTCTTTAAAGGCTGCTAATTGGAGACATTGCGACTGTGATAAGCAGAGTGTGGGAGGGACTTGTTTGATAGGCTTTAAAGCTTATTAAATGTATTAAATAATTAATTAATGTGCTCAAGATTAATGGAGTAAATAAAACTGGGGATTATATATATATATAATTGTTTTCTAGGGCCACGTATATGAGATAAATTGATCAATTCATACATGATTCAATAAAAAATAAAAAAATGATATATGCTTTTATTTTTGGTTACACTGTTACTACAGTGAAGCTTATTCCTTCTACATAAATGAATATTATTATTAAGTTGCATAACACGCACGTTATTTCTTTTCTTGGACATCCTTTACTTCAAAAAAAAATTTCCTATTCTGTTTTGCTATATATATAGAGAGAGAAAGAGAGAGAGAAAGAGAGAATGCTGGTGAGATATATACACCGGATCGAATATATATATATATATATATATATATATGTAATATACAGAAGTTTTCTCAATATTCCTTTTTCTTTTTTAAACATCTTGATTAATTGTACCTTATTGACTACAAAGTCTAGTATAATTGTGCATGTGATTTCCATGAAAGATTAAGTTCATACTTATCTTCGTACAACTAAGTTTAATTTTTTTAAGTCCTTCGTCTGAAGGTTGAAAAAATTACAAAAGAAAAATAATAATAATTAAGATAGATAAAAATCAAATAAAATGAAAAGATAAATGGAAGATATCATGAACATAGTACGTACTTGGATCACTGGCTTGAGTGGTTAACATTTGAACTTGGGCTCTGCATTATTAATGCATTGGGCTGGCTTGACTTTAGTGACAAAATCCTTGCTCTACTGATATATGCTTAATATTTCAGGAAGTATCAGAGACAAATTAAAAAGCTTATAAAGTTGATCATCGTTGTAGTTCGTATGAATATATATATATATATATATATATATATATATATATATATGAACAATATAGCAGTTTCCTATTCATTACAACATCCAGCTTTACCTGATTTGGAAAAATAAATTCAATCGAGGACATATCTAAGGGAATGTTTGAGTTCTGCAAAATAAATGTCAAAAAGTATTTTCAATAATTTATGTATACATTTTCTTTGTGTGAATAAAGTGTTAATTATATTACATATACATATATACATATATATATATATATATATATTAATAATTTATATGGTTCAGAACAGCCAAGATTCTAGAATTAAGCGCACACTAAAAATAAAAACTAAAAAACAACAAATGGGAGAAAGAATCTTGCAAGTAGCTTCACACATTCACACTTAGTCGGAAAAGTTGGATCATAAATAATGCAGTCTAAATGCGAGGAGGAAATGTTTGTAAGTATTTCAACTTGTTCAAAGCTTTGCATAAAAGTGCTCTCTGGGTGGGTACCAACTGATCCCTTGTTTCAGTTTTGGCAGGAATATTGCTCTTGTCTTCTTTCTTCTTTTGGTCATAGTTTGGCAATTATTTTGAATTAATTTAAATTCTTTTTTATAGACTTAGGATTTGCTATTATTGTTAGTCTATTTAGTGTATTGTCGTATTATAGGAATATACGTAAGAGCTTCAACTATTGAAGTCAATCACCAAGTTGATCTTCGCATGCATGCATATATATATATATATATTTATAAGAACACTGACTTTTTTATTTTTATATATGGATGATTTTTAGATTAAAACAAACACGTTGTGACTTACTACGTTTTCTTGAATTTTGATGTGACTTTCATTTTGTATTATTGTGAATCATTCAACTTTTTTTTTTTGATGAATGTGAATCATTCAACTAAGTCAATCATCTTAGTGTAGCAATTAGAATAAGTTGGCAACTTCATACTACCATAAATTCTTAGATACGAACTTCGTATTTTTTAAATTTTTAACAAAAAAATAAATCTCAAACTCATTAATTAATCAATTGATTTCCTTATAATTTTTTTTAACCTTATTGA
This sequence comes from Rhamnella rubrinervis, assembly GCA_007844105.2. Classification (NCBI taxonomy): domain Eukaryota; kingdom Viridiplantae; phylum Streptophyta; class Magnoliopsida; order Rosales; family Rhamnaceae; genus Rhamnella; species Rhamnella rubrinervis. The sequence goes on along the minus strand of CM017582.2, from coordinate 11,649,551 downwards.
TTATTTTATTTTATCAGAAATTATTTATTTTATCTAATCTTAAAATTATAAATAAAAAAATTAAAATTAAAAGTTGCATCTTTTCACACCCTTTTTATGGTCGAAATAAAATTGAACATCTTTTTCCACTTCTTCCTCATATGCGAGGCTTTTCCCCACATCTTCCTCATATGCGAGGCTTTTCCCCACATCTAAATGCCTTAGCCTTGCCCTTTCGCGGCCATCTAGAATGTTATTCTTTAATTTAGTCCCCCTTTATAACGTTTCTAGTTTTGTCTTTTATTTTTAATTTTTAATCTTTCTCCTTAATTATATATAATTTTTTTAATTTAAAAACTAACTAATAATAATTATAATTTATTATTATTAATTAAATCTCTCATAACTCTAAATGCAAAAGAAAATAAAAAATATAAATAGCAAATTAAAAATCATTTTGAATAGTTTTTCATTTAGAGCCCAATAACATAGTTATTTTTAATTTTTTTTAAATTATATATAATTTGATTAGTTTAGAAATTAATTAAAAATTATTAAATATTAATTAAACTATTTAATTTAGTAAAATAAAAAATAAAAATACTTTAAAAATATTTTCTTTTTTATTTTTTATTTTTTATTTTCCTTCACATTTTTAATCTAACATTTAACAAACTCTAAACAACTTCTAAATTAATCAAATTACACATAACTCAAGAAAAAAAAACAAAAACAAAAAACAACCATATTATCAAATATTTATATTTTTCTTTTTCCTTCACATTAATAGCAAAATGAGAGGACTAACTAACTTCTTAAATTACGTAAATTATGCATAACTTAAAAGAAAAACTAAAAATTAAAAACCATAAACTAAAAACACAAAAGTTACCAAACAAAGTGGGCACTTAATGAGTCTTAATGGCCAGAGGCAAAGTTTGGTATGTAGTATTCGACCGGAAAGCCCACATTGAATAAAGAAATGACAGCATCTTTCTTATTGGTTCTGCATCATAGGTTCTTGCAACAACCAATCACAAAATGCCACATAATATCATTTCAGTATATCATAAAATTAATGTCAACACCCATAATAGTGTGTGTAGAGGCCATAATGAGGAGCCAAGGAAGACCACACCCATAGGCAACGCAACAGAACTCATGGCCCGTTCTAATATCAGCAAAATTTTAGAAGAATTCAACATATATCTCTACAACATCTTTCAATTAATCCAGGGACAAGACAGACAGCAATAACTTAAGGACTGTGACTCCAATGCAAACTTAGATAACAATATGACTCCCACCTTTTCTTTTTAATCTGGTAGAAGCCGCTTGTATTCTTCCAGCAGATGCGGGATATCGTCCATACGCAACTGAAAATCATCGAAGTGTATCCGACAAGGTTAAAAGATGAGAATGTAGAAAAGTCTAGACAAGTTGCATAAAATAGAAAATGCATCTGAGGGAAACATTTCAGACGGCCATCAAATTTAAGCTGCTTAAAGAAAGTTCCACTTCAGGTAATTAGTATTGAAGCTGATAAAAAAATTTAAATCAAGTTTCAAGTATACAATATTTACATAAAACTCAAAGAGCCACTGCAATTAATTGTTTGATATCATAACATTAATTGATTTATAAAGTCTCAGGATTAGTGTATGTTACTAAGACACTATGGTGGGAACCAGATAGACCTCTTGACATATCTAGCACTTGAACCCATTTCAAGGTGATCTCAAACATCAACAAAAACATTATTGTATATGTCAAGCTTAAAGGATCACTTCCCTTGGTATCAGACAGCTTGTAAACTTTTAAGATCGCAATTTGGAGACAAAATTGTATATATGCATACACATTAAGGTCTTTTACATATTAACAAACATGTATAATGCTGTCTCGTATATTTTTTCCTATATTTAACATTTTTCATTGTCGGCATCCAAATTCCAGTATTGTGTCAAAGAAAGATTTTTAAAAGTCACTAATTTTATGCAATACAACTCAGTTTTCTCTTACAAACTTGGAAAGACCGCACATGGTCATATAACGGTGAATGATTTGTAAACAAAAGGAGATTGAACTTTTAAATTAAGCATGAATATCAAATAAATTAAATTAAATGATGAAAAAGGGTGTTAAATGGATAATTTAACTTACCTTATATTATGTGAAACGTAAGAAAGCATATTGTTAAAGATTTGGCATAAAATCAGGTAGAGGCAAAAGCAGTGAGAAACCATATTCATACCTGATAAACATTTTTAACATGATAAAAACGATAAGCCTCCCTCAGATAAAAACTTGAGTCAATGGACTGCTTGTGATATGCATCATTTTCCCTTTCATAATCAGAAAATAAAGAGCATCAATCTACAGATATCCAAGAAGAATGAAAGAAAGCATTCTACTCAATACTTGTTAGTTGCTTGCTTCAACGTGTCACATGTATGGAAAACTATAGGAAAACAAACACAGTTCAGAGGTAAACGTACTTGAACAGACATAAAGATCTAGTTGTTAACTTGAATCATATAGAAAATTAATATGCAATCCAAATTATTGCCAAAGTTGTACACAATATATCAACTTTAAGCACTACCATCGTTGTCAATTTTTTATGAAGTGAGAACGAGAAGACAAAAGTTATTGGCACAATTCTAACTCTCAAGTTATCTTCCTCTTATTGAAATTTGAATTCTGCATAAGCTCAATAACATGATAGAGTTGCCTCTGGGGTTGGCTCAAATGATAAGAAGTCAAGTGTTTCCCAGAAAAAGAAGAATTACAATGGAGTGGAAAAATGCGAGATCTGTTTCAGAACTCCATAAACTCAAATAAACAACTGAAGGAAAGCTTTGCTACCTATTGTTCACTGATTTTTGAAAGATTCTTTCAAAGAAAACATGACAATGATTGGGAAATTCTGAAATAGTTTCTCATCCAAAAACAAAATTTTGCACATACAGTTCTAGAGACATGTACCAGCGTTGTTTGGTACATAATATGAAAGACTGATCGCGCTGACATATTATACAATAAAACAGCTGGCATAAATGTTTTGCATACACAGTAAACAACCCAACCCAATGCTATTCAAATTCAACCAGAAACCATCCTGGTTTGTCTAATTGAGATAATGCAATGGGCACCTTAACCTTCACCTAGTTCCATTAATATAGCTAGAAGCATTGGCATTCACCCATTTACACACTGCTTCTAAACAACCAAGTATTCTTAAGCTTTACTAGAGTAACATCTTATTCCTACCTTCCTTTGCAGTCTACAGGCATTTGTATTTAAAGATACTTTTGCAGCTGTACTTCTTGCCTAAATTCCTCCTCAACGTTCTTAAAAAGAGAAGAAATACAAAATCCAATTGAAGACATAACGATAAGAATAAGTATTTAGTACTACATTAGTCTGAATTGCCCCTGAGGTCTTCCCAGGTTAAACTAACATATTGAGTCAATTTATCCAAATTTATGTTCAGAGAAGAAGTAGAGTTAGATGTGATGCAATTATCAATGTTTCTATCCGCAACTAATTTACCTTTATATAAAGCCACAGTAAGAAAACAAGTCTATTTCTTACAGGTAAACAATGGATAGGCACAAAATAATCTACAAAAGCATATCCAGTGGGAGTTAAGCCATTTTTGGTTTCTTACTATAAGTTAAACAGTTACAACCTTGCATGGGTACTGATAATCATGAATAAACTTTATAATGTTGTTCTTACATTTGGTGACGAGCAATCAAGCGTTGGTAGTCTCGAAGCAGGGGTCCAAACTCTTTAAGTGGTATAGAACTAGGTGTAGACTTTCTCCAATGGTCGCGGAGTGCCAAAGTTGCCTTTTCCTTCACCATAAAGAAACACGTTTAGTTAGAAGTAATAGATTCATCACAAAATATATAATAGGTACCCGCATGTCTGAATGCTGTCCATTAGTAGAAACTGTTTCTCCAACCAAACTGGATGCCAGTTCAATAAATTCTTTGTCTTCTGATTCATCAACAACTGGGATCCCTTTATTAAAGAGAGAAACTGAAATCCCTAATCTTCCCTGTAATTCTGAGACAACAGATTGTTCCCTATGGCCTTCCTGTTAAAAGGACAAGGATATTTGAAAAATCTAACTCCAGTTGTATAAATTAAAGAGGCCTTACTGATAATATTTATAGGATCAAGTTTAACCAAACAGCATCAAGTTCAAATTCGAACTTCATTTAAAGGATAACTATTTAGCAGACTTCTACTAGTGTCCAAGGAATTCTTCAAACCAAAAAGAAAAAACCTGTACTGTTATTTTTGTATTTGAGTGTACTTTTATCAGGGTTGGTTCAATAACAAGCACATGTAGAGTACCTTGAATGCAGACTGGAAATTATTGTTTTCTGTTCCCACATCCTTATTGGGAGGAAGATTGATCTGCGAAAATGCTTTAAATCTCTTCGCAATTGGATCATCTGTGAAAGAGAAAGGCCAAACTAAAACACATTAGAAATCTGGTGTATACAATTCACCATCTAAATTAGACTGCCTGTGACATCAACAACCATAAAAGGGGAAAAATAATTATAAAAATAAAAGGATCATTTTTCTCTTACAATCAAACTGAAAAAAATACTCACACCACGTTAAATAATCCTTAAAATGTATTTTTTTTTTTATTTGCCATTGCAAACACTCTTAATCCACAAAAATGAACACACCGTTTCTATTTTGAATTCCTTCTCTGCATTGATATAATGAAGATGCTTTAGAAGCCTTTCCCTCATTGTATGAATTTGAGGATTTTGATAATATAGTTATGGAAGAATCAAAGTTGATATACAAATTTTTTGCTAGGCAAGAACAAGATATGAACCTCAAACCCATCTTAACCCTCAGCATACTCCTTCACAACTGAATGAAAGGCTAAAAGGATCAAGTTTATGCAGCTGGAGATTCAAAAAGTCATCCACGAAAAATCCTACAAGGCGATGATATAGAACAAGCCAAGGAATTAGACAACTATAAGAAACCAAGTGAGTACCTTCAGGAACCAACCACCATATATCACCGAATGTTGACTTTCCATCAAAGCCACCAAATAGTAGATATCGAGAGCCTATACATGTAAGAGAATGATATGCTCGAGCAGGAGGGGATTCACTGCTAGTAGGCAAGCGCTTCCACTGTGCAGACACTGAAAAACAAAAAAAAAAGTACTATAAATTAGTCACTGATGACATGGCTAGGCAGGGATGGTTCAATATCAGAACATGAAGGTGCGCAAATGTGTTTTTTTGCTGTAAATTTTACATGCTAGTATGTCATGTCGTTATTGTGCAAATAGTCCTGCAAGTCTTTCTACTTTAATTATCACACGAGGATGTCCACAATGCAATCAGGAAGTGTACCACAAATAAATCTTTCCATTGGACTTAAATGATTTCTGGCACTTCACTAGATAACTAAGTTTTGACAATTCACCCAAAGCTACTCTACAATTATTCCAATATGCACTGCAAACTGAGGATTCTCCAATTGTATTGACAAGGACGTTGTCCAAAAAGAAACTAAAACAAAAACAAATGAAAAAAAAACGAATAAGTAACAAATCATTCTTGCACCACAAAATTTTTCCTCCTTAAACTTGACATTTACATGGATGCTCATAATTTTTCATTTCCATATAGCTTTAAAATAGACTTTGAGAAGATTTAAGCTTTGTTAGCTTCTTCAAGAGGGAATAACCATATCATCTTATGACATGGCAGTCATTTTCTAAATTGTTAGAGCCCTAAGAAACTGCAAGCTCTTCCCAGAAATATTCCACGACCTAATAGCATCAGCAGCATACTAAGAGTATGCGTGTGCATGCAAGTGTTTTAGGGGCACAACGCTACCTATTGTCCATCGGATTATCTTCCTTTAAAGGGCTAAGTTGAAAAGTCATACAGGCAAAGAAGCTGAGCTAATGCCATGTCAAGATACCGTTGTTTCCAAAAGTTTAAGCTAATAGGAAAAGGACCCAACTATATATATCAAAACAATACATGACATACTTAACAGCACGACTATAACTTCCACCAAAGGATTCAAGTAGAAAGTTTTAAAATTTCCTACTCCATATCACTGTCTCAAAACATTTTTTCTATTAATATTATGGTATGTGGGCATTGCCTACACAGCCTGAATGCCTGTAATCAGAATTTTTACACTTTTCCAATCAAATTATGTCTGCCTCAACAAGATAAGTATTGAATATCATATGTCAACGTTGAATTTTTTTAACCAACCTGCAGAATGGCTTTAAGCAAATAGATTCATAGAGGAATTTAAGAATTCCTAATATAATTAAGAATTCAAAGCTATTTTTTCTACCAAAAAAAAAAAAAAAGAATTCAAAGCTATTTTGAAAGAATTAAAATAAAAGAAAAAATAATTGGATTGGTACATCCTGCAGAAGCCAGCAAGAAGTACAACAAAAATATTATTACCGCACTCACCCCTGTCTAACACAATGCAGTCATTGTAGTAGATGTCATATCGACTCAACCAACCACCAGTCCCATGGCCTCCAAATAACAACAGCTGTAAGAACTAATTATAGTCAGCACTCAGGTATAAAAAAACATCAGTAAAATGATGCGAGCTTCCATGAGAAATAAATGCAAATACTAATATAATCAAAATCATCATTAGCATGGTTAATATGATTATTATTGCCCTCCAATAATATAGAGCTAAAATAGCAAATAGGAAAACATTTCTTAAGAGATTCAGAAGTTCTATATATCTCCAAACGTTTCTGCAAAGTTACAGAAGATAGACATGCTTTATCTAGCCAAGCATTAGGCAAAAGTTCAAGCTTAACAGTGTTTTTTCTTACTGGTCACTACATGAGAGGAAATCTTAGAAGAGGATGACCATTCCCTGGCAATACAAACCTCCTAACTTAAATTAATCGTTCTTATTATTCTTCTTATAATTCAAGGCTAGGCCTAAATACAGCCACTACAACACTTAAAGAGCTCGTTATAGGAGGATGTTGTTCAGAATTCAGATCCAGAACACTCGAACACATGTCAAAAGAGATCTTCCTTTGGAACTTACAATCCTTGTGCCCAATCCTCAACCAAAGTTGTTTTACTCCTAACATGTTTTCCAATATAATCAATATAAACAAGACTGAACAGAGTGCATTACATTAAGAAAAAACATAAAAAACACTAAAGGTTCTACAAAAGTCAATTACATGTAGCCCTCCAGATGTGATTGTATGCCCACAACATGGAGGAGGAGCTTGACCAGGAAGCTTCAATTGGGTCCATGCAGGTGTTTCATTCTCTTCCTTCCACAACAAAAATTAAACACAAGTTTAACATAGCTAATTAATAAACCAAGTAGTGCTGTAAAATACACACAATTTATATAATATATATATTGAACTGAAACAATATTAAGCAGCAGTAATCAAGCTCAATTCCACTGAAAATAAAAGAAAATAAAAGAATGAGGTAATTACCTCTCAGATTAGATAAATCATTGCAACATGTTCCAATTATTAAAAGAGAGAGAGGGGGGGGAGAGAGAGAGAGAGAGAGGATATGCAGTGTCATTTTACTATGTAAGTGACTAATGGTTAAAACTTCATTTGAATGTCCAATGAATATAAGTGGCCAAAACAAGACTATTATCTAGAGGGAAGATACTGAAAAATTGGAAACTTATTATTGACCGTTGGTGCATTATATGAAATCAAATCTCAGAATCAACAGCAAGGTACCAAAATATTAATTCGTTAAACATACTTGTAACTATGTGGTTGCTATTTTCTGTGTTCATTGGATTACAGTGAAGAAAGCCTACCCTAGTTCTTAAAATACTTTCCATAATAGGTGATCCTTCCACCCATGAACATAACTTGAGCTAAATATTTCCCTTGAGTTGAACACTTGACTAATCAAGGCAGACTTTAAAATGATTTAAACAAGTTAGACTAATCAATAATCGTAAGCATATATTTTAGATATATTTCAAAATTCCACTAAAAAAAACAAAGCATATTCTTCAATGAGCAAAAAAGCTACAATTAACAACGCATTTTTGTTCTCTTAACAATTCAGGAGATTTTGGTTTTGCTTCTTTCTTTCTTTTTTCTACTATTTACTCTCTTAATTCCTAAACTCCAATGGTATAATAGGATACTGATAAGAAAACACAGTAGTCCATCAAGCTTGGGGAGCAAAAAGAAACTTCAAAAATTAAGATGCTGACTATTATTGTACTATAAATTCTGATCAAACCATCTAAATACTCATCGTAGCACATTCCAGTAATGGCTATCTCTCACATTTCCATTTCTATTTCCTTTATCATAGGATTCCTCTTACAAGTAGATTAGTCACAAAGGTTTATCATCTAATATGTTTTCTGTGATAAACATTTTTCTTTACATTCTAGACATGCAAAACTAGCTAATGCCCCACATGCAAAGGACTTGACTGGAGTGTTAAGTTAGCATCAAGATCAAAACTTAAACAGCTAAGAGTGTGGATCTAACAATGTACATCAGATATTTACCAAAAAAAACCTATGTACATCAGATTAACACAAGGACATACCAGAGAACTTCCTCATGTGTAGGAATTAGGATCACCCAGTAATAAGAAATCACTACAAGCTTTATAAGTGAGAACAGAAAATTAGAAAATTAGGGGTCATCAAGATTCTATAAGCACAAGAACAAGGAGACAACAAAGGTTCTAAATAAAACATGTTAAGTTTATTACCAGTTCAAAAAGCTTAAATGGTTAGGATGTGAACCCAATTGCATGTATCAATTCAAGCTAACACGTATCCACAGTAATAACTGTAGCTCCAATCAGATTTAGATGAAAATTTATTCCTTCACAAGAAGACACTTATTATTCTCAAAACAAAGAGGCATTTCAAAAAGCATGATGTAAAGAAGCAATTTCAAGTACAAGCCACCAAAAATACTTATGTTCAAATCTCAAACAAAACAAAAGAATATAACATAGCAAAGGAGAAAAGAGAGAAAGGCTATTAACAATTTAACCTTCTTCAATAAGACCCTTCAAAGCCCATAAATCACCCATGATTGGACCTCCACCTCCTACCACAACCAAGAGAACCACATCAACTAAAAATTCGATTTAAAAATGAAACCAGAACCAGTAGACCAGTCTACATTTAGAAAACACAAAATACTTATCAGCTATTACAATACAGTGCAAAAAGAAACACCACAAAAATAAACTGTAACTTAACACACAATATACAGAATTCAGGTCCAAAACTATCATGCATAACAAATACATGCAAAATGTTCAATTTGACAGCTAAGTAAAAAAATTTCCAGCTAAGTAAAAAGATTTCCAGCACCACAATATCTTGAACCTGAAATTGTCCTAGAGAGAGATGAACAGGACGTTAAAATTTTTTACACACAGTTGCCCTTAGTCTTTAATCCCAAACTCATTATCTGTGCCAATCTTAGTTGATCTAACAAATTATACCCTTCTTATGATATGTATTTCTTCAAAACAATTGTTCCATTCTAAATGTGTAAGCAACTCCCTAATCAAATTATATTTTACGAGTGTGATAGTCTATTGTACAATAATTATGCACAATAATTATGTACAATAATTATGCGCAAGTACATAAGTTGTATCATTTACTATCTTGCTGTTGATGTAAATGAGTATCAATTTATATTATATTACAATTAGATAAATGGTAGCTAACAAGTAAACAGTTCAAGGAATAAGCCCAAGTAAGGTTATTGACCAAATAAATCAGTAACCGAAAGCCAATTATGAAATATGGTAATGGTATATTACATTACCTCTGCCACCATATACCAACAATCGCTTCTCGACCATGGTAGCTGTATGGCCACATCTAGGTGGTGGTGGTGATCCAGTAACAGGCAGCTCCATCCATTCAAGTGAAACTGCTCAAGGAAGAAGATCAAAATATAAACTAACTTAAGACAATGCTATCCAAATACTTAACTCAACCAAACATGACGTATGAAACAGAAGTATAATATGTGTGTATGTGTGTGCGCTTGTGTTTTTGAGTATATTTGTCCAAAGCCTCAAAATCAAGAAGGTACTTGTGTCCATGACATATACATCTGACAACCACTTTTTTCCATCCCAGCCGCCATACCTGTAATCAAATTAACTCAATTCAACAAAACATTTTAGAGAAAACTCAAAAACAGCCGATCACAATAAGTAATGCGACATTTAAATACCCACATAACAATTTTCCGGTTTCCAATAGCTGAAGCTGCTGCAAAGTCCCGTGGTGAAGGTAAGTCACCAAAACTGGTCAACTCCGACCATTGCCATATATCTGGAACAAACGCAGACTCCATTGACTTTTGACATGTTCAAAACTTGATAAACCATCACTAAACCAAGCATATCAGACTTTGTAACAACTTGTACATTATGATCGTGCCTTGTTGGATGCATTAAATTAATGTCCTTACCAGTATCTAAGACCCAAAAGTCACCCAACCTGAATGCAGAATTTTTCCATTAACATCAGGTATATGAAAGTGATCAACAAATCATAAAGCTGTAAATAGAATATTTAATGGTCAGGAATATACCTTTTGCTACCAGATCGACCACCAAAAATGAACATATGACAATCAATTGAAATAGCAACATGAAATGCACGTGGACTTGGACCTACTTGCCCATCAGAGCCACTGCCAGTGCACTCTGGCTGAAACCATAATTTGTTATCTGATACCATCAAATAGTTCAAATTCAGAATCCATATTCAAACTTATGCTGAAGTTTTAAAAGAAGAATTGTGACTTTCAAATCACAATAGTGTTCCATCATATATGTGGTTTGATACAATCAATATTTAATTGACCGATAGCTAGGTCCAATGAGCATGCTTGTTGTGATAGCTACTACTCATAAAAAAAAAAGGAGGTGCTTCGGCATTGAACTGGTTTAAGTAGCAGTATTATATAGAACAAGGACAGTAAAATTTCACCAAGTGATCATTTCACACTTAATCTACAAGTCATAAGGAAATTACAAAGTACATTGTCCAAGAAATTGTATGAATACAAGTGAGGAAATGCATTTAGCATATACTGAGACCCTCAAAACTTATACATAGGAGGATTAGTACAGAAATCTTCACAAACAAAACCCTTATAGTGCAAGGACAGTAAAATTTCACCAAGTGATCATTTCACACTTAATCTACAAGTCATAAGGAAATTACAAAGTACATTGTCCAAGAAATTGTATGAATACATGTGAGGAAATGCATTTAGCATATACTGAGACCCTCAAAACTTATACATAGGAGGATTAGTACAGAAATCTTCACAAACAAAACCCTTATAGTGCAAAGTACTAGGGAACATAAAAGTAAACGACTACATGCCCATACAATAAGCATAAATAGAATGAGAACATTAAAATGGACGATCCAAATAATGAAAAGATTATATAATATGTGAAAAATATAAAATATGTATACTAAAAAAAAACAAGGAGATGGCTCCTATCAAAGATAGAATTGAAAAAAAAATTCTAGATGATGTTTTCCATATGCAACAATACTAATTTAAGAAAAGGGCCCAAAACAAGAGAAGAGAAAAAGAAATGAGAACTAAAATGGATTTAGCAAATAAAAACTCCATACACTTTATCTAAGAAAATGGTCCCATTCTTAAGAAGGTGGAAAACCTCATGGCCCCAACCCCAAATGATTCTTGTACATGGAAGATATGAAAAATTCCAACAAAATATATCAATTTCAATGAATATATTCCCATGAAGAATTTTTCAAAGAGTTTGTCATTTTTTAGTGAGGCATACTTCCTACAAAACACAACCTAACTGCACCAAAAGTTCAACATCCTACTTGATGCAATCTAAAAGTAAAAGCTTAACAACATTTACTACCCAGAATAACATCCAAAAGTAAAAACCAAAACACTTCATGGATAGATAATAAGATGACAACATTAGCAGTTTAGCACAGTAACAATCCATTGTATTCCAATTTTAAGTTGATAACCAAAAGACCGAGTAAATTAATATTCTCTTCCAAGATAAAAGAGTAAAACTCAATTGAATTGAGCTTAAGCAACATATAAGCATAACCCCCATTTTGTCCTTCGAATGTAGAAAACTTTTTTTTATCTTTTTCTGAATTCAGACATAAAACTAAAAAAGCATTAAGCGACAATATTCGTTTGTCATGAAAGGTAGGGGAAAACATCAATAGTATACTAAAAGCACGTCTACACACTTGAATTGTATACAAAATGGATTCAGCCACTATGTAGTCGTTTCCTAACCTATCTGAAATAATTGTAATGCACATAAACACTCCTGGGTTTACCCCAGACAGTAAACATTTTGATAAATAAAATAAAACCCAGATGAAGGATATCAATCAGAAGTGCATACCTGGGTAAATTTGATACAATACAAAAATAACAAATTGATAAAGTTTAAGAGGTAATGGAGTACCTGTATCATAGACGACGATATCGCTCAGAAACTTCTTGTCGACGAGGCCACCGAACACAACAACCTTCGATTTCCCAACATTGACGGCAGTATGACCACTGAAAATCCAAAGGAATAAATTAGTGCACTCGGAAATTCTTGAAAATTGGGTTTAGGAAAAAACATTAATTAAATAAATAAAGAGATAGAGAGAGAGAGAATTTGCCTCCGAGGTTGAGGAGGAGTTCCACCGAAGTCGGAGGAAGAAGCTCGAACCCAGTAATGCATTTGTGTTTCCTCTGGTAGACTCCGCTTTCTGGGGACTAGTCCAACCAAGAATGGAAGAGACTAAAAGCTGTGTTTTCTCTTCCTCAAAGGCATGTGGAATTTAATTATCTGAGCAAATCATGTTGAACTCGTGTTTATGTCAAATTAATTATTTCGCTAAATAATGAGGGCTAAAAGTGTAAAATACAAGAGACTATTTTGAAAATTATCTTAAATATAATTTCAGTAGAAGCCGTTATAATTGTTTTTTTTATTTTATAAATAAAAAAGACCGCTAGGATATTATTACAGATAAAATTTTATTATTATTTTAATTTTATATATTTTATAATTTTTTAAAAATTTAACAGTAAATTTATTTTTTTAATAATTTATTATTTATTTAACGGTTAATAAAGTTGAATATATTTAAAAATTTATTAAAATTTAATATTTATAGATGAAGTGCGTTACAAGTGTTATTACTTAATCTTCTAACTCCAAAAATTACTTCCTTAAAATTATAATCTAAAAATAAATAAAACACAATGAAGATGATGATTGACATAAAACATGTCGATTTTTTGTTCGGTCTGCGAGCCATTCCAATACAACACAGCTAACCAGAAAACTTACGGATGGTACAACCCCAATCAAATCTTCTTTTTAGTCGGCGAAGTTTCCTTCTTTCTGGTTTCCGCCACTCTCTCTCATTTTCTTCCTTTGCTTTCCCTCGACGAAACCTTCGAGCATCGGCTTCATTATCGTATCCGTACCATTCACACAACACCCAAGCTCCTTTTGCTTCCAAATGGGTTTGTGGGATTCGATACTCAATTGGCTCCGGAGGTAACTCCTCTCTCTGTCTTTTTCTTCTGCAATCTGCTAATATTTTTTGTTGGTTTACTGTTTTTTCTTGGTTCAAATCATGTTTCACTTGGAAAGTTGTTGTTGCTAGCTGCCAAGTAAGCTTGATGGAAAATGTTAATGGGTTCTCATAAAAGGGGAAAATCTCAACTAAGAATTTATTTTAAGCTTATGAGGTGGGTTTTGTAGATTGTATTTCATAAATTGATAATCAATTTTTGTAATTGATTCACATCCAATGCAATGAGGTATACATATGAAAACCAATAGCAAATTTAGATGCACAATGAAATGGTGTGACGTTCTTTAGTTGTTCCAAACTGAGATTTTCACCTTGATATACATGTCATGGTCGTCAAAGACTTGCCTCCGCTGTTGTTGTTGCGTTAAACTGGTTACACGTATTGAGAGCTGGTGAATGTTTCATAAGTTCAGTGGATCTCAAATAGGCTTCATGTTAGGGTGTTGAAGGTTCTTTAGTCGTACGCTTGGCTTATCCTTTCAAAGAAAATAAGAGGAAAAAGAAAAGGATGGATAACTATCCCTCTTTATTTTTGTAGTTTTGTTTTTCATAATTTTTTTCTTCTTTTCCTTCCTTGTTTGGCGTGTACTCTCATTCTGTTTATTCAAAATCTGCTAAAAGTTTATAAAAAAGACAAATTTACAACTATATGAACCCAGATCCTCATGCCATACTGATGTAAATTCTCTCAAAATCCTTCACTACGTTAAATTCCAATTGATAATTAAGTGCTTTTATTTTCTTCTCCTTACTGGTTCTACTCTAAAAATGTGTTACAATTAATTACTTCTCTTGAAGCAACACATTTAGAAACAACTGATGCTGCTAGTTGCTATATTTTACTCATATTGCTTTCTAAGAAAATTTAATTTTTCTTTTCTGTTTTTAGCCACCATTGTTTCTTCAGACTTAGTTTCATTACATTGGCTTAGTATGGTAGCATTACAGAAGTTTAGTATTAGTACATAAATACTTGTTTGAATATAACTGAAGTATAATGAGATCTGGTTGTGTTGTTTATGAAAATTTTGAACTCCTTACTCATCATTTTCGTGTTCCTGGATGTTGCATTGCCACCTCATATGAATGTTAAATAATATGATAGGATTATTTATGTAGTTATGTGCTTAATATGACTTATTTATGGCATCACAGCTGAACTTATACATTATTATCCCTCTTCTCTCCTTTTTCTCTTTCTCTTAATTTCAAATTATCTTTGATAATGTACTTTCTTGATGGTTTAATCAACATTTAATTGGTTGACTTGCTATAGATATGATAATTCTTATTTACATATCGCACGGGCTCATGCAGTTACTATGGAAAAGTTTTTTTTCTTTGTTCTTTGCTTCTCTGCCTCTTATATATGTCTCTTCTCACCATGCTTCTGGCTGTCAGCTTATTCTTTAAACAGGAAATGGAACTTTCTCTAGTAGGGCTCCAGAATGCGGGGAAAACATCTCTTTTAAATTCCATTGCTGTGAGTGAACCAAAAACCCTCTGCAAACTCTTTTTGTATATGTACCATCTTCTTCGTCACATTGATCCTTTTATGTTTTACCAGACAGGGGGCTACAG
Source organism: Rhamnella rubrinervis (assembly GCA_007844105.2). Classification (NCBI taxonomy): domain Eukaryota; kingdom Viridiplantae; phylum Streptophyta; class Magnoliopsida; order Rosales; family Rhamnaceae; genus Rhamnella; species Rhamnella rubrinervis. The sequence continues at coordinate 11,634,308 of CM017582.2, read as the reverse complement.
CGAGGACATGATTCCAACTGTAAGTATTCTTACCTTGGGAGTGCTGAATACACTCTAGCGATTATCAAAAGTACGCAAAATAATTCATGCTGATATAACCAGGTTGGATTCAACATGAAAAAGGTTACCAAGGGAAATGTGACAATTAAACTTTGGGACCTTGGTGGGCAAAGGAGGTTCCGCACAATGTGGGAGCGCTACTGTCGTGGTGTCTCTGCGATTGTGTAATTTCCCTTTTTCTCAAATTTCTCTTTGTAATACCATGCATCGTTTTTTCACTTCATTATCTTTACCAAATGCTTCTGGATTTTATGAAACAAATGAATGAATACCAGTATTCAAGCACAGGATTTGTTAATTCTAGAAAATTATTTCAGATGTTAAATGATACTGTTTTCTGTATCTACAATATTGGTATTTTCCAAAAAAGTGTGTTGAACTCTAGCATCAATTGTGTTTACAAAATGAAAGCTAAAGTTTTATTTTTATTTGATATGATTTTCTGTAAGACATACTAGTTCTTAGCGTGGCTTCTATAGACGGCTTCGATGGTTCATGTAGCTTTTTTTGTCTTAGCATTATACACATCACTGAAATTGAGAACTTTTAGCCTTGTGGTTCTAACTTAAGCAGAAGCAGAATGGATAGTACCCATATAATTGTTTCTTTCTTTCTTGTTTTCCTGCTATGATTTATGGTTGTCTTTTTTTCTTGCAGCAATATATTCAACAGGCTTTTGCATTATATTTTTGGTTCTATGTAGATGTCTCATTTGTGTATTAGTTTTGATGTTTCTGTTTGTATCATTTAAAAGTCTTCCTCATTGCGAAAATGCTATGGCAGCTACGTAGTCGATGCTGCTGATAGAGACAGTGTTCCAATATCTCGAAGTGAGCTACATGACCTGGTCGTGAAACCTTCCCTCGGTGGAATTCCTCTGCTTGTTCTTGGGAACAAAATTGATAAGTCAGAAGCACTTTCTAAGCAAGCTTTGGTTGATCAACTGTTAGTTCATGATTTCTTATGTAATTTGCAATACGAGTACATGCTTGTTACTAGTTTTACAAGTTCATTCTGTAGCATATTAATATCGTATTTTTGTGCTCGGTTGGTTTCAGAGGCCTTGATTCGATCAGCGACAGGGAGGTTTGCTGTTATATGATCTCGTGCAAGGATTCTGTAAATATAGATGTTGTCATTGATTGGCTTATCAAACACTCAAAAACAGCTAAGTGATCCACAATTTGGCTTAAGGTTCAAACAATGTTGAAGACCAAGATTGTCAGCTGAGAAACACTGAAAAGACGACCCTTACTGTTGGATTATTTGCCTATATTTGGTTTAAGTTATATACAGCTAATAATTTTTTTCCTAGTGTTTTTTCTTTTTCTTTTTCTTTTTCTTAGGGGTAGGGGTGGTATTCTACTTTTATCGTCGCTGTTGTTGGCCAAGTAAAATTATATAATTTCCATATCATCTTTTTTTTTTTGCTTCACATTGGTGGCATTGCTCTTGTATGTAGGTTTCTTGTTCCCCAGCTAAAGATGCTTCCTTTTTTTCTTATTTCATTTTGTTATGTTTCTTGTTCCGTCATTTTGTTCCACAATAGAAAAATTACAACAAAATGGAATAAAACATGACGGACGCCAAATATATAACATCTAACAAGTGTGCACCGCATGCATACAGAAGTTCCACCATAAATTAAGTTGGAACTTTTTATAACAGTAGTGCACCACATTCTACACTTTTTTACAGGAGTTTCTGCAAGAGACTTCTTCTCGGCCTGGAAACAGTAATGTACAACGAATAGATAAACAGGCATCGCAATAGTATGATAATGACAACAAACAGGAAACAATCAAGAGAAAATGAAAAACAAGGACTAATATAAAAGAAAAAATACTTGATATATGTTTCTTTTTAAATATTGTTGGTTTTGCTTTTACATGGAATTCATTTGTTCTAATTTTGATTCAGTTTGGGTAATGTATTAATGCAAGTTGGAGTCGGCCTTAGTGTTTACTAAAATTTTATTCTAAAGAGATCGTCCTAGTCTTATCCAAAAATATCCTAAACAAAACAAAACTATTTATCAAATTTGTCATGAGCACTCCATTCTCCCAGTAATTTCTGGCCAAATAATAAGACCTCTAGCCTCTATGTTTCTTAGCTAACCATCCAATTGAATTATATACCAAAAAAAAAAAACCACCCAATTGAATTATCTAAAGAACCTACAACATGAAGGTAGAAAAATATATTAGCGTGTGTTCTTTATCTTTTGATGCATCAAAAGCTACCTATTACAGAAAAAAATAAAACAAAAAATCACTGTTTGAAGGAGACAAACTTTTGAAAAGATTTTTTAAAAATTAAATTTGGCAACTAAAAAATAGGCCAGTACAACAAAATCCATTGTTGGTGAAGATAACTAAGAAAAAATTAGTTAGTTTCGTGAGTGAGGTCCATAAATTCTCATTTCCATGTTGAATAAATATGGACTACAACTTATTCACTTAAATGAGGAATAATATTACCTGCATATCATCACCCTCTCCAACTGTTTCATTCCAACTAAGTGTGCGTGTAAGTACCATCACGAATTTCTCTTTTTCCTTCATTGGATATATCTCAGTATTTACATCTAGATGCATCAATATCCCATGCTTTTCACTATGTGCTGCAATTCTAGTAACTACAATGACAAATAAAAATTCCTCAAAAGGCAAAACCCCTAAAGTTAATGATGCCAAATTTAAACATTATGTTGAAGAAAGAACAAGGGATGTGCATACGTTGTGCAGATGCTTCAATCAACTTGCCACAGTAAATCTATAGAAAGTGTAAGATACTTAGATGTGACCCTATCAAAAGATGATAAAGCATATAGAAACAATTTTAATATAAGTGGAGCATGTTATACGTCTCGACCAAGAGAATGGGTTGGAGGGAAATGCCTTTACAATTGAAAATTACAACTTCATTAGAGTTTTATTAAATACATATTAACTACATGCAGCCTCAACAGAAATACATAATGACTACATTCCACCACCAAGATATATTTTTTCCCCATACATATCATGACTTTTGAAAACAACCGAAAGAAAAGGAATAAAAAACTTGAAAAACAAAAGTGAACCACAATTAAATGACAAGTGTGAAAGCATTTATTTAGTGAGAAAGCAACAGTAGCCACAAATACCTTTATCAAATTTTTCACCATTTGGGTTTAGGTTCTCTACTGTAAAAATATCATCGAAAAGGAGGCCACCCATCGTTACAGAAAACTTGTCCCTTAACGGCAAATGTAGGCCTATTACACCTACACGAAATGTCATAGACAAAAAGACAAAGAAAGGAAATAATAAGAGGAGAGAAACTAAGAACGCTTAACCAAAATAAATATTTTTGCCACTTTTAGTATTCGAGTATCAGTAATTTAACTACCAGAGCACATACTAGAACAAACCACAAACATAACTTACACTCAACAGCTGCATTCACGCTACACAACATTTTCATTAGTACTTAGATTTTTAGTCGCTGTTACAAAGAATGGTCAGTTTCCTACTTGAAAAAGCTCACACTTAGAATTAAGCTAAATGGTTCAACCTGATAAACTCAGTGGTTATATCTGTTCTTGGAAACCCAAAGAAACAAAACAATGATCACATCGAGGCCACTAAACATAGATGTTTGAAGAATCATGCTACTCCATCGGAGCTGCCACACACCGGTGTGTGAGTATTAGGGTCTCGTCTGAAAACTTGGTGGAATTTGAAAGTATGATGTGATTTTTTAAACCTACAGACTTAAATAATCCACCAGTGTTTGAAAGAACAGATTTTTATCATATGAACTTCATCATTCAACAAAGCCCCAGAATACAAAATACAGAAAAATAAATTACCACAAAAATTATACCTTTAAGCTTCAAAGTTTCACTGACAACACAAAACCCAGCACCACTAGAGAGGAAAATACATCATACTGATATCGTCGTCGTCGTCACGAAGAAGGAAACCCAGAACAAAACACGACACGCTAGCTTCTCCAATGATTTTTTTTTTTTTCCTAATATTCCGAAAATAACCTTCCATAGTGATTATGCTGGGCTGGGCTTTGTGGATCGGGGCTCCGCGTTTAAGTTTAGAACTTTCTAATTCTCGAGGTTTATCCGATGTTTCGAAACCTCCCTCTGAAATCTTATTCAAAAATTGTTCGAATAAATGAGTGTTAATGTTCACCGTCTTCCTTTTTTTTTTTTTCTTTTTTTTTAATTTTCAAAGCATCTTAGAAAAAATTATGTTGAAAATGTATATTAAATTACAAACTCCTATTTAAAGCTCCTACATCATATCAAAATCAACAAATAACTATCAAGAAATGCTTAAATATGACAAATAACACCAAAAAAATACAAAAATGTAAAAAATTTCAACATAAACTAATATCTTTAGAGCTTATAACCAGTGAACCCCAAATTTTTCATAATTTTGAAACTTTCTTTTGATATACAGAAGACAAATTGTGGAAAAAAAAATAGCCAAAAAGATAGATAATTTTTTAATATGGTAAGAGGGTTGTGGAGAAATATTTTTATTTTCTTAGATAGTTTTTATAGCAAATTTGGTAATCAAGGGCATTTTTGGGTCTTTATAAATAAAATTGGCTACAATTTTAATTATTTTAAAAGTTGGATTAATTTATTTTTGCATATTATATCTGATTATTTAATTAAAAAAATACCAAGGTAAAACCCGCCAACTTTCTTCCTCTATAATCAAGAACATTCGGGACAGAACGGGAGAATCGTACATGTGACCACGCGTCAAACTTCCATTGGACACTCTACGTGTAAGGCCCACAATCAAACAACAAGCAAGGAGCACGTAAGCTGACATGGCATAGTATGATTGGGAAGAACACTCTAGCATTACATGGTAACCGGACTGGGCGGACTGTATATAAATCCCCCGTTTAAACCTTTGCCTCTTCATCTTCAACTCGCTGCAAATCCACGTAAAAGAATTCAGATTGTTCGTAGACAGACTTACAGTGACGGAGAAGAGAGCTGCATAGGCCAACTTTGAGAGTCATAGTAATGGGGGCCAAGAAGACGACCACCGTAGCATTTTCATTTTTGCTTCTCTTTTATTCGGGTAAGTTGATAACCAAAAAAAACAAATGCATGGTTTTAGATCCTTTGTTTGGGATATAAGTATAATGATCTTCATGGAATTATGAAATTCGCTTCTGGTTTGGTTTTATCTAACCAGTGGGGTTACTTTGTTATTTGGTTTTACATTCATTTTTCTGCGCAACCAAACAGGGAACAACGAACTTTAAAGCAGGGTCTTTTTTTTTTTCTTTTTTTTTCTGTTTTTAATACTCGCGGGAAAGTTGTAAAACAAAGGTTTTGAACAAAATCACTGAATTTGATGAATGATTTATATTTTGGCAGAATTTATGTTGGGAATAGCTGTAGCAGCCGATGATTCACCCAATAAGCTGGGGACTGTGATTGGAATTGATCTTGGAACCACATATTCATGTGTGGGTGTATACAAAAACGGTCATGTAGAGATTATAGCGAACGACCAAGGCAACAGAATCACACCCTCCTGGGTCGCATTCACCGACTCTGAGCGTCTAATAGGAGAGGCTGCCAAGAACCAAGCGGCCCTCAACGCTGAACGCACCATTTTCGACGTCAAGCGGCTCATTGGAAGAAAGTATGAGCTCTGTTTTATAACGTTTATATTTGCTCTGGTTAATTGGGTTTATTTTTTTTATTTCTCTTAGAAACTAAGGATGAAAATGCTTTCTATAAAGTTGGATCCCAATGTTTTAACTTTCCAAATTTTTTAGGTGGCAACTCATTATTTATGGAGGAAATAAATTTGAAAAGCTTAAATATGGATCCATGGCATCAGTTTTTGTTTGTTATACTATTGGAGGCTGATACTCATGTTGTGTTTGGAGTCTAATTTAATATGATGGTGTTTTCAAATTTTTTTTTTTTTCTTCCAATAGGTTTGATGATCCAGAGGTTCAGAAAGATATCAAATTTTTACCTTATAAGGTAGTGAACAAGGAGGGAAAACCTTATATACAAGTCAAAGTTAAAGGCGAAACCAAGGTGTTTAGTCCTGAAGAAATCAGTGCCATGATACTGACTAAAATGAAGGAAACGGCCGAGGCATATCTGGGGAAGAAAATCAAAGACGCCGTCGTCACAGTTCCAGGTATGTTTAACGAAGAATATATAATCTCTTAATCTGTTTCAATTGTCAATAATGTGTAATGTCTAAATTGAATTATCAAACATCATAGAGGGTGTATAGACTTGGGTTTAAAAGACATTATTTCTATCTATGCTGAGTTTTCAATTTCTCGCATTTAAAGAGAATGTTATAAGGTTTATGACTTTATAGCTAACCTTAGTCATAATTATAGTTTAGGTTTTTCACGTGCTTACTCTTAATGGAGTTTTGGACATAATCGATGATGTATTATTGGACCTCATATATTATTCATTTTGTTGCTCTCTTGTACAGCGTATTTCAATGATGCACAAAGGCAAGCTACTAAGGATGCAGGCACTATTGCCGGGCTCAATGTGGCTCGGATAATTAACGAGCCAACAGCTGCAGCTATTGCCTATGGTTTAGACAAGAAAGGTGGAGAGAAAAATATTTTGGTGTTTGATCTTGGTGGTGGTACATTTGATGTTAGTATCTTGACCATTGATAATGGAGTGTTTGAGGTTTTGGCAACCAGTGGAGATACTCATTTAGGAGGAGAAGATTTTGACCACAGAGTGATGTACTACTTCATCAAATTGATTAAAAAGAAATACAACAAAGACATTAGCAAAGATAACAAGGCTCTTGGGAAGCTTCGAAGGGAATGTGAAAGAGCCAAGAGGGCATTGAGTAGCCAGCACCAAGTACGAGTTGAGATTGAGTCCCTTTTCGATGGTATTGATTTCTCGGAACCACTAACGAGGGCTAGGTTCGAGGAGTTGAACATGGACTTGTTTAAGAAGACAATGGGACCAGTGAAAAAGGCTATGGAAGATGCAGGCTTGAAGAAAACAGATATCCATGAGATAGTATTGGTTGGAGGGAGTACAAGAATTCCCAAGGTGCAGCAACTTTTGAAGGACTTCTTCGATGGAAAAGAACCGAACAAAGGTGTTAACCCCGACGAGGCTGTTGCCTATGGCGCCGCCGTTCAGGGTGGAATCCTCAGCGGCGAAGGCGGGGACGAAACCAAAGGTAATGAGTTGTTTCACTAATCTTTTTCTTTTTAAAAAAAAAATAATAAAAATTGGTTCTTTTACTTATTTTATTATCATTTATAAACTGATTGCTAACCAATTGTTTTCTTGAATATTTTACAGACATTCTTTTGCTTGATGTTGCTCCTTTGAGTTTGGGTATTGAAACTGTTGGAGGTGTCATGACTAAATTGATTCCTAGGAACACTGTCATACCAACTAAGAAGTCTCAAACATTTACTACTTATCAAGACCAGCAAACCACAGTGTCCATCAAGGTATATGAAGGCGAGAGAAGTTTGACAAAGGATTGTCGCGAGCTCGGAAGATTCGATCTATCTGGCATTCCACCTGCTCCAAGGTAATGTTTAAGATCATTCAAGTGTCTCTTTCTTGCATTTTGTATACAGTATTTGGTCAGTCAAAAAAGGTTTTGTTAAATTTTTTCTAATATGTGCAGGGGAGTGCCTCAAATTGAGGTCACATTTGAGGTTGATGCCAATGGTATTCTACATGTGAAAGCTGAGGACAAGGCAGCAAAGAAGTCGGAATCTATTACCATTACGAACGACAAAGGGCGTCTCAGTCAGGAAGAGATTGAAAGAATGGTGAAGGAGGCTGAAGAATTCGCAGAAGAGGATAAGAAAGTGAAGGAAAGAATTGATTCAAGGAACAAGCTTGAGACTTACATTTATAACATGAAGAGCAGCATCAATGAGAAAGACAAACTAGCAGATAAGCTTGATTCAGATGACAAGGAGAAGATTGAGAGCACATTGAAGGAGACTCTCGAATGGTTAGACGAAAATCAAAACGCGGAGAAGGACGACTACGATGACAAGTTGACGGAGGTTGAAGCAGTATGCAACCCAATAATCAAGCAAGTATACGAAAAGAGTGGTGCAGGTTCTAATTCTGAAGATGATGAAGCAAATGATGAACTGTAGAGATATTAATTGTTTGTAGTGTTTTTTTTTTTTTTAAATATCTTTATCCATTTCTTTACGTCGAACATTTTGCCACATTTTGGTTATATGAACAAACAAAGACCTCTTTTAATGGAGGAAGCAGATTTCAACAAGACATTTTTGAATTTCTGAATCTAATCATCTATCTCTTATAGTTCCAAAAAAGTTATAAGTAGAAGTTAGGAGATCAAAAAATCCAAATAATGGACCTCAATAGCAGTTAAATTACTCGCAACTCTCTGTTGATTCACATTACTATCTTGTCATTATATACCCTACATGGAAGTAACACTAAACCTCCACGACCCAGCAACATTTTCTTCCAGTGTCGTACAAAGACAATTTTAACGAAGATTTGCTTTGTCTAAAACTAAGGAATAAATAAAGCCAAATGTTTTACCTTTCAAAAATCAACCAAGAATATTGAAAGAATTTGACCGAAAAAAAAGAATCCAAGACTATGAGAATCAGCTAATGGGGTTAACCAACAAAAAGCAGCATCAAATTCATAATTTACACAACCAAGTTGAATACTAAAAATGATATTCCCCAACAAAATAGACCATGAACAAGGGGATACTAAAATTTGCTATTGTGAACACCAGGGCAAATATATCAAGAGAAAGAAGACAGAGGATCCTGCACAATGAATTATGTAAAAACAGACCAAGAATAGAAAAAATGAAAGTAGATTGCTAAGATTGCCAAGCCAAAGGGAGCAATGGAAGATTGCCGCTGTTCCTTCAATCAATCTTTTACAGAAGGCAATACAATTGAATCACTAGAGTAATACTGCTGAGAAAGCACCTCTTCAGAGTCAACGAATGCATCGTCATTTGCTGCATTTTGCTCTTGTTGTAAGCTTGAACGACATAGATCCTCGATCCGGCCAGTCACCTCAGTCATTGAGGGGCGTTTATCTGGGTGCTGAGCTGTACATTCAAGTGCAAGTTGTAAAAGTTCAACCATTTCCTCCTCAACATTCTGATACCTGAGAAGCTCAAGGTCGAAAACCTCAGCAGTCCACTCCTCTCGAACCACAGATAGAACCCATTTAGGAAGGTCCACTCCTTCCTCATTCAACTGAGAATGGGTGGGCGGCTTCCCTGTGAGCAGCTCCAAAAGCAATACACCGAAGCTGTATACATCTGCTTTCTGGGATACTTTGCGAGAATCTGTTACTTCTGGGGCACGATAACCAGCAACACGGTTAGGGGTAGAGATGGGGCTAGCAAGATAAGCAAGGCCAAAATCTGAAACACGGCCTTCATAGGTTCTCGTTAGGAGGATGTTTGATGACTTGATATTTCCATGAGAAGACAAGGGGCCATGAGAGTGTAGGTATGCAATCCCACGAGCGGCTCCAAGGGCAATACCAGACCTTGTTTCCCAATTCAATGGTGTCCTGCCAGCCCCTCTGTTTCCTGTAGTTAAAATAAAGAAATATAATAATAGGATAGTTAACAAGACAAGAAGTAGTTGCCGCAGAGTCCTGGATTTCACAATATGCAGAAGCAGAAAACAGAAATTTTTTTTTTTTTTTTTAAATACACCACTTCATATTTTTTCTTTTTCTGTCTTTCCTTTAAATTTTATTTTATATGGTAGCATTACTAAAGAATTCAACCCAACTGCCTAACAGATAAATTTATCCTCCATACCTTGCGTTGAAGTAACAACTATATAAGATTACACAGAAAAAGGAAAAGCAAGTGGTAGACGCTGGCACTTAGACCTTAATGCATTAATGATCAATACATTCAACAGTACCCAACGCACGACATGTGAGTTGGTGCAAAGGACTGAAGATTTTAATTTTTACGGTGTGAAATATTATTCCATGAAATATTAAACTTATAAGCAATTAAATCAGAGAGAACCGGCTGCATGAAAACCTCAAATGTATAAACAAGTATACCAGTACCTAGACTCCAAGGGTTCATCACGAAGACACAATTTCACATTTAAAAAATATATATTAACAATAAAAAAAAATAGAAAATAAACAATGAAGAAAGGAAGGAAAGGCAGCGCTTGTCAAGGGAAAAAAAAAAAAGCATCATTTCTTTTAAGGCAGCTAAAAAGATATTCAACTACCTAATTCCTCAATATGCTTTCAAGGAAAGAAAGGGAACTTTATCACAAATGTGAGACACAAAAGGGAAAACCTTGAAGCACATTCAGTTATATGTCAACATATGTCATACCAGCATTTAACAAGTAATTGAATTGATCCTTGGTGAGTCAAATTCATGAGCTGCAGAAAGAGCACATGACATGGGAGACAAAAAAACACGGAGGTTATATGGTAAAAATTCAACTAAGAAAAAACAGACAAAAGAAACACATATGCATAAATAGATATTTCAAATGTAGTAATGTTCTCAAATAATTTGACATTTGTAACATTCAAGATCAAAACAAATACCAAAAATAAAATACTCCATAATTTCATGCAATTGAAAACAAAAAGAAAAAATTGTACTTTTTCCATGCAGTTCTGTTGCTTTATTTTTCTTCTTCATATTGGTTTTTTATTTTTTTTTTATTGCCAAATTGTTATCCCCATAGCAGACTAATCAAATGAGAACCTCCGATTCATTAGAAACTATATAACCTTTAAAGTTTAAACTTAGGATACAGGCATAAAGGTATACAAAATCATACAAATAAAACGCATCCACACAGATCTCTTCAAACATAATTACTGAAGCCACATATCAGGCATGTTTAAGACAGCAAAAATATATTGTAGTTGACAGATATCAAAACCTTGTTTGATAAGTAAACCATGATAACATCGAATCAAACTATAGAAACAATGCTGAAGTTGTATAAGATTGTAAATAGTGTATACAAAACAAGTGGAAATAAAAAATGCATACCCACATTTAAACAGCTAATCCAGATTAACAAATAAATACAAATCGGTAAGGAAAGCAAGTAATTTCTACGAAGCGATAATAAGAAGTTGACAAGATAATAAGGACACAGACCCTAAAAATCATAACGACCAAAAAAAGCACGAACTAAAAGATCTTTTGAAAAAATAGAAAAATATAATCATACCGCAAGAAAGGAAAGGAAAGAACGAAATGCTCACCATGTAAAAGCGCAGATAAGCTTCCCATGGGCATGTAATCGTAAACAAGAAGTTTTTCATCTCTGCTGAAGTAGTAAGCCCTGAGTGGGACCAAATTCCCATGATCCATTTTCGCGATCTCTTCCATCTTCTCCCTGAATTCCTTCTCTGGAACAGCTACTTCCTTCAATCTCTTCACCGCCACAGCAATCCCCATTTCCATAGTTGCCTTATATGCCGTCCCAAAAGTCCCCTTCCCTAGCACCTCCGCTGACGCCCTCAGCAAATCCTCCAAATCAAAGGTTCTCACAGCATTCCCAAAAAACACCAAATTCTTATTCCCACCACCCCTCAAATTGGCATTAGCTGCCGACGGAAAATCAGCACTCAAACTCTCACTGTCCAACTTTATCTTCCCACCGGGAATTTCAACCTCAGTAAGCTTTGGGGTGCTTTCCTTGGAACCCTTTTCCCCACTCATATTTTTCTTACATAAAAATATGAAAATGACAACAATCAACAAAAGAGCTGCCAAAGACCCAATCACAATTCCCGCAATTGCTCCAGCAGACAAGGACTTGTTCTTGCTCTCAGACTCAGTCCCATTGCACAACTGCAAGGGCTTCCCACAAAGTGAATTCCCTTCAAAAGCGCTCGCTTCCAAACCTGAAAGCTTCGAAGGGATAGACCCATTTAACTTATTAGACGAAACGTTGAATTTTTGAAGCCCCGGCAGATCAAGTTCTGGGATTGACCCAGTTAACGTGTTGTTCTCCAAATACAGAGACTGTAACTTCGTAAGGTTATTAAACCGCGGTGAGATCTCACCGGAAAAATTGTTGGCAGCAAGATTCAACTGAACCAGGTTACGCAAATTGAAAAGGAAGTCTGGGATATTTCCCGAGAATTTGTTACCATGTAAGAAGAGGTCGCGAAGTTCGACAAGCTTTGCAAGGTCGGATGGAGGAGGACCAGAGAGCGCGTTGAACCGTAGAGACAGAGACCGAAGTTGGGTAAGGTTTCCTAGTCCCAAAGGCAGTTCGCCGGTGAGTCCCTCGCCGGGAAGACGCAACTCGGAGACTCTATTGGAATCGCAAGAAACGCCGAGCCATGAACACGGAGAGGTTTCGGTGACGTTCCACAATAACGTTCGACCACGCACGGCACTTCGGAGAGTGACCAGAGCGGCACGGTCCGATGCCAAGTCAGATTGGCCGCCGGGAACGGAACTCAACAAAAAGACGACCAAAAAACCGGCCAATAACAACTCAAGCTTCTTCATTTTTCTCTTTCCGGTCGCCGGAAAAATAAAAAATAAAGTAATGTGTATATGGGAGTATAGCTATTATCTGGGTTTCATGAGGTTTGAAATTTGCTTCACTATAAATTTGATTTGTGATCGACTTTTGGCCACAAGGAAAGTAAAAGGGCGAAGGAGTGAGAAAATGGAGAAGGTTGGTTGGTGTGACATATTAAACCCCAAACCCTCTGAAAAGGTTTTAAAACACTTGCTGAGTTGGAAATTGTACGACGGCTTTCACTTTTTCTACGGTCAGATGTGGACAGAGATAATGCAGTCGAAGCAAGCAACAGCCAACTGGTAACTGTAATTTTTTTATTTTAATTTTAATTTAAATTTACACCCAATAAACATTAAAAAACACTGTAATTGCCAATCGGAATGGAATAATCAATTTTGAATTAAAGAAGTTTCGAAGATGGACCCCACTGCCACTGGATTTAATTAGACCGTTTCCATTTGGATTTGGAGCCAGCAGTCAGTTGGTTTTTTTAATGTTTGCATGTTTTAGATCTAATTTTTGCTCCAACACTTTTTCTTTTTTTTAAAAAATTTTGTTAGGTGTTTTATTAAGGAATAAATATAAAGAATGAGGTATTTTTGCATGGAAAATGTTGAATATCTCAAATCTTTTACTTGTCTAGATTTTCCCAAATGAAGTTGCAAGTTTTAAGGACTGTGACTTTATTTTTTAGGCTTCTTGTTTGCAAAAAATCTTTAAGAGTCAAAATTTGGATTGTGGCATCTTTCTTTCTTTTTATTTACTCTTTAAAAATATATATACGTCCAAGTAATTCCACACATTTCCAGTTACCCAAAACCAAAAACAATAATAATTTTACAAATTCCTTCTTACCAACAGGGAAACATAAGAAATAGTAGCTTTGATGAAGGTTTTGGGTCGCTTACATTCAGGCGTTTAACACATTGTCGTAATGATTTTGCAAAATTTCATAATTATTAAATAATATATATATATATATATGGAAATATTTAATTACCATGCGCTTGCATAGTAATTAAATTTAAATTTGTTTCACAAATAAATCTTTATGGTATATCATGGTAGTGTTTACAGTTGACTTGATTAATTAATTGATGATAATTAGTTTAGCCTTTAAACTCAATTAGCGTTAAACATTATTGGAGTCTTGAATTAGTGCCCAATAATAATGACAATGAAATCTAAACTGCCATCTTTTTTCTTCTGATGAGTGTGGATCATAGTTGATTTGACAACGGCAACCATCTGGGTGTTTCTTTTGTCCACACGTACATTTTTTCAGCCATTATAATGTTCATAATTTCGTATTTTAATGACATTAAAAAGTTCGTATTTTAATAATAATTATTATAAAATTACCTCTTCATGAGGCTCTAACCCCATGACATGTTTTTCAGTAAATAAATTTACTAGGATATGTGGCATAATCCTTTCAAGGTTACAGTTGGCAATTTTAGCCTATATATATATATATATATATATGTGTGTGTGTGTGTTACAGATTTAAAGGGGATTGCTGGTGGATTTTCATTATCTATTATTATTATTATTATTATTTTTCTTTTGGAAGATTAAACTATGTTCTTTCTCGGTTACCCCATTTGTATTGAGAAGGTTGCAGGTAACCGAATAAATTTAAAATTATGAAAGGAATGAGAAATAACCGCGTGGCGATGGGGCATGGTGTTCAATTAATTAAGGAGATTATTGGTGACAACTACGTAATACGTGTATTTGCTGATAAATGCAATCAATCGAAAAAGTCAAAGCTGTGATTGGTGGGTCATTTGAACCGTCCAAGAAACACTTTGGAGGCTCAACCTCTATGAAATGCAGCTTTGATAGCGTCATATCTAACATTTGCTCTCAACTACTATACGCCTACCTTCTCCCCTCGTACGGGCGTTGCCAAATAAATGATAAATTACCACTTTAATTATAAAAATCGCTCCTATTTCTTTATATATATATATATATATATATATATATATATAAAAAAAACAAATTATCTCCCTTAAGATTTACCCTCTGTCAATTTCTTTTCTTTTCTTTTTTCTTTTTTGGGCTGACGGGTGAAATCCAAAAGAATCCGACCAAATGAAACCCAAGCCTAAAACCTATTCGATAGTTTCAGGGCTGGCCCAAACCTAGGATCTTCCATCTCTACCTGGGCCGGTCTGTCCAATTAGGCCCGAAATCATATAAATTTTATTTTTAATTTTTTATGTTTACTTCCAATATTATTTTAATCTTCATTTCTTTGCCAAACTAACTTAATTTTAAAGTGCGAGTCTCTTCAAATTTCCAATGCAGGCTGTCAATTTTTACATATTTTAGTTGATTTTGGTTTGGTTTTATAAGATTTTATAGTCAATGCTGTTTGTTGGAAAATTTATTTATATCCCTTAGCTTTATTGTTTTAAATAAACATTTAATACCATCAAATTATTAACAGAAATTTTAAATTCAAAAGGTGTAATTGCAGGATATGGAAACGGGGGTAATAAGTAGGAAGTAAGCTCGGTAAGGGCGCGAGAGATGGAGCAAGGAGAGGAAAACCTCGAGAGGCTTCTGAAATGGGCAACAGAGATTGGAGTGTCAGACTCTGCAATATCCCAACAGGGGAGCTCCCTTTCCTGTTTGGGCCAATCTCTTTCCATCTCATACTTCCCTGACGCGGGCGGGTACGTAGAATAAACATTTTCCATCTGCCCCCTTTGTTTGGTTGCCCTGAAAATTCTTGAATGTTAAGTCCCAATTTTCTGCTCTGCCTTTGTATTACTTGTGTTGGCTTCATCTTCTAGTGGGTATCTACACACACACACACACACACACACACACACATATATATATATGTACGCATATATATGAGTTTCCTTTCTTATTATATGACATGGTTTTGAGGAATGCTGCAGAAGAGGTTTGGGCGCAGCCCGTGATATTAGGAGAGGAGAACTAATTCTAAAAGTTCCGAAATCAGCTTTAATGACGAGGGCAAGTCTGTTGAAAGATGAAAGACTCTCTGTTGCTATCCAGGGGCATTCTTCTCTCTCTCCTATTCAGGTTGGTTGTATTTTTTTTTTATTTAGCAACAAGGAAATCAGAGAATTTTTTTTCTTTTATTTGCTTTTATCATGTTATGTTTGGTTGATAGGAAATGTAAGGGAGAGAAAATTCCACTTAATTGGGTATGTTAAGATGAGTCTGTTTCAGTTGGTTATGTCAGAAAAACACTAAGTGTAGTTTGTTAATTTTATTATTATGTGAAAAATGTCGTTCTTCAATCCTTGTAAACTTATTTCTTTTTCCCTTTTATGTTATGCAGATATTGACTGTTGGCTTATTATATGAAATGGAAAAAGGAAGGAGTTCATGGTGGTCTCCTTACTTGATGAATTTACCACATAGTTATGATATTCTTGCAACTTTTGGCGAATTCGAGAAACAAGCTTTGCAAGTTCAGTTTCTGATCATGTATTTTGTTACTGTGATTCTTAGGTTAGGTTTTCTTATCTCTGATTAGGAAAGTATTTGATTCTTAATCTTTTGCATTCAAATGGTTTCTGAAGAGGCTAATGTGGCTGCTAGGTGGATGATGCAATCTGGGCAGCAGAAAAGGCCATCTTGAAGGCTGAATTGGACTGGAAAGAGGCTAATGCGCTAATGAAAGAACTTAACCTGAAGCATCGCCTTCAAACTTTTAGAGCGTGGCTTTGGGCCTCTGCTACTGTGAGAATAGATTTTCCCTGTACTTACCGTGTTTGTTTTAAAACTTACCCTATTTTTTAATATGGATCCACAAGGGGGGAATAAGGAAGAGAATGAAAGTCACATGTTTTCTTGTACAACTTACATACTTTGTTATCATTTAATTGCTATATTCTTATTTTCCATAAAATATTCTCGTAAAATTATTAAATAATGAAAACTGAAATATTCTATGTGTAGGTATGCGATTCCCTTTTATCTTATTGGATTATAAGTTCCAAATATGGTCTTAAATGTCCTATAATAGATTCCCTGGCGTATGACAAAATTCCATAGCATGAAGTTTACCATCAATTATAAATGAGCAGCTTTCCTAAGTGTTCATAGGCTTTCATTTGTGCATCACTTATTACAACATGTTTCAGACTGCACTCTTTATTTTCATTAGTAGCTCTTCCTTATATGCTATGATTATGTATGTGTATTAAAAAGTCTGATTATGTATGTGCATTAAAAAGTCAATTATTTTAAACTTTAACTTTTGACTGATAGATATCCTCACGAACGATGCATATACCATGGGATGAAGCTGGGTGTTTATGTCCTGTTGGAGACCTATTTAATTATGCTGCACCTGGAGAGGAGCCATCCAGTTTTGAAGATCTGGAGCTTCAGGCACATGCCTCTTCCTTCCAAGCTACCTCATCACTGCATGGGGACACTACATTTATGTTAGACATAGAGCAGCTTGATGCTTGTTCTGAAAGGTTGACAGATGGTTGTTTTGTAGAAGATATTGCTGCATATTGTTTCTATGCTAGGAAAAATTATAAAAAAGGAGAGCAGGTATTGCAAACTTCTTTTCCTCTAAATTCTGAGCATGTAAAAGTTTTATTTTTGTTAGTTTGGATCTTTCTGCTAATGATGTAATTGATTTCGTTTTTTCTTATGTTTGATATTGTGCTTTTGATATCATATGTTATATACAAGAACCCATTACTACTGTGACTTGTCAATACATATAATATCTTCCTATTAATGGTTGTTGCATCATGCCTGCATCTTTTGCCTCTTTAGGGTTATTATTATTCTTATTATTTGTTTCCTTCTAGATATGATTTCAAGCTTCATTATTTGATTAATACTTATGAACTAAAATTGCTGTGGCTGAGCATTAAAATGTGTTTCAAAGGAACCATACTGTCTAAAGATATAATTTGAGATGAACTGAGAATGCAGTACCATTGGTGGATTTTGATAATGTTTGCTCAAATGTAAAGGTTGAATCTTCTTTTAAGATTATGAATATTAAATAAAATAGTTGTCAAAGGTGGGGAACGGATCAGTATAACCTCAATGAGATGGAGAAATAGAAACTTGTTTTTAAGTATTGGAAGAGGAAGAGTTCCAATAGGTAGATGAGACCAATGTGTGAGGATAATTACATAGCTAATATCATTAACAGGATTTCTCTGGGAAATTGGGGAGAACTAAGTAATTGCGACAGCCTTAGTAATTTGTGTAATGAATCAGATAGTAGGGACTCGATTTTGGATGGGTAATGAAAAAGATGAACAAGTATGAACTTCAATGCAGCCTTAATTACAACTACATTACAAACTATTCGGCTAGTGTCTTTCACTTAATGCTAGGTGATGGAAAAGATGAAGCATGAGGGCTTGAGGGCTAGTGTCTTTTCTTTCTTTCTTTTTTTTTCTTTTTTTAAATTATAAGAAACTATCTTTAATTGATAGCAAATCAACGTGATGAGTTGAGTTACAGTAGTAGGTGTGGGTAAAGTGTCATGTGATAAAAATGAAGCTTTGGAGAAAGAGAGAGTATAATCGAATGCCATACATGAAAACTAGAAAGGCAAGGAATGCTAAAGCATATTCCCTTCTTATCAGATGAATGGAGAAATTGAGAGGAATTGAGTTCCAGTCGAGTATATTGACATTATCAATGTATATTTCAACCATCTCATTATCCTAATATTGCTGCTAGTTACGAGATGATTGATTTGGTATCTACTGTTAATTCAATTAGTTATTACTTTTATTATGAATTCGTTGTTAAAGGAGGCATAATTTATGTTATAAGATTTTCGTTATTTGATTTTTTGTTATTTTCAAGAATTTTATTGGATCTTCCTTGGTCAACAGTGAATTCCTCAAGACCTAATAAGGAGCAATGCAGTGAATCAGTAGAACATTCTTTGGTTGATAAAATCTTGTGGTATATTTGGATTGACAGGAAAGTTTTTATTGTCTGCAGGTTCTGTTATGCTATGGAACATACACAAATTTAGAGCTTCTTGAACACTATGGCTTTTCCTTGGATGAAAATCCAAACGAAAAGGTTTTTATTCCGTTGGAACCTGAATTAAATTCCTACAACTCATGGTCCAAGGAGTCCATGTACATCCATCTAAGTGGGAAGCCTTCTTTTGCCCTACTCTGTGCTTTACGTTTATGGGCAACCCGACCAAACCAGCGGAGATCTGTTGCTCAGTTTGCATATTCAGGATGTCAGCTTTCCGCCGAAAATGAGATATTTGTCATGAGATGGATATCAGACAAGTGCAATGTTGTTTTGAAGAGCCTGCCAACATCATTTGGAGAAGACTGCTTGATTTTAGATGCCATTGCAAAAATGCAAGGTCTCCATGATCCTCTGGAGCTTAAGAATTTGTTGGCCTCTTCTACAGGTCAGCTTCGCTCTTTTGTAGAAGTAAACGGTCTGCAGAATGGAGAAGGCGGCGCCAAATTACGATCATCATGGAAAGTTAAACAGACAATGGAGAGGTGGAGATTAGCCGTTCAGTGGAGGGTTAATTACAAGAAAATATTGGTTAATTGCATTACTCATTGTGCTGAAATTACTGATTCACTCTCTTGCCAAAAAAAATCTCCAGAACTGAACATAGCCTAATTCATTTATTTTGGATGACAGATAGTCATCAATTTCTGAAAATGATACTTAAAAATTGAACTGTGGATGTTTGTCCCAATAGAAATTTTGTTTATTTTATTTTATCTTATTTGGGACAATGGATTAACATGCATGTGTTGGACGAGAATGTTCAAAGGGTAATTCTGTAGTTGCATTTGTACAGCAGCGGATTCATGGGAACAAAAAAGTATTATATGCATCAAAACCATATGTATAGACTAGAGGTCAACAAGAGAGAATTAAACCCAAGTCTTTCATCTTGATAGCCATAGACAGATGGATAGGCGCACATCTCATTGACTCTCCTGGGTCCGACATTTTATGTAACAAAGTGATATTATAGCAACCAAATTAGTTGAAAGGCGGTTGATTTACTTTTCTATGTCAGCATACACAAGGTTTTGGACCTATTTACCAACAAAAAAGAGAAAAAAAAAGAAAAAAAAGAAAGGGTTTTGGAGCGTCTCAAATCTCAGTATGACATATTACAAATTATATGAGTTAGACAACAAACATGTTTTAATTTGAGAGATTAAATTAGTTTTTACTCAAAAAAATAAGAAAATAAATAAAAAAATCCTAAACGAAGCGTATTTAATACCAATACCAAAGAGCAGTGTCCCAATACCCTGCTTCTCGTTGGTTTCTCGCACATCGCATCCACCAGCTCCTTTCACTTTCACTTTCACCGGCAGGCTTGTTGGCGGCAACGTTGGTCCTCAGCAGCGCGGTTTTGTTCTTCTGTTGCGGCTTGGATATTTGGCAGCGGTTAGTCTCTTCGGTTTAGGTTATTATTTTACACTAGCCGAAGGTCCCTACTTCCTCTGGGACCGAGGTAATTTTCAGTCTAGATTCTTTCTTTTGTGTTTGTTTCTCATCCTTTTCCCAAAACATTGGGCCCTAAGACTATTTATAAATGCATTTCTATAATTGCATATCGTTTATTATTATTTGGTAAATTTTAGGGACAGCCAGTGTTATTGGAATTTAACTACACACATTCTAATGACTTGACCTACTGTGCATTTTTAATTGCACATATTCTTTTGCTATGAATTACAATTAGCTATACATTTTTATTTTCTATGAATTTTCATTGAAGTGATTGTCATTATGGGTAGTGGATAATTGGTTTTCTTATCCCTGTTTGGTGGCCTACTTGTGGGAGAAAAAGATTCTCAAATAAGTTTTTGAGTTTATAAATTTAAAATTTGTGAGACAGATTTATTTTATTTAACAAGGAAATTATTTGATGTCATATTCTTCGTTTAGATGAGAAGTAACATATATATGGATTATGGACTTGAGGTGTTTCTCTGGGTGTCAACTATACTGGAAGTAACTCTAAGTTCATTTCATAAGGAGGTTAAGGTGTTTCATTTTCGTAGTCACTACTTTTTGCAACCACATGTTATTTAATTGCATTGTCATGTATCCTTTTCTTATGATTTGAAAATAGATATGAGGATCGATTGATTCATATTATTTACTTATTCATTTTAATTTCAAGCAAGTTGCATTTTATGATCTTCTATATTATTATGTTTGCTGTACTTAATACAGTAGATTGATCTTGTTTGTTGTATTTATAGACTATATCAATAAAAACAAAAGAATTTAACTTTATTAGATCCTGGTTCATGTGCAACGCATGTGGCCAGACCTAGTATATATATGGGTGTATGAATATCTATATTTGTTTCTTTATGGGAGAGGAAGGATGGACATTCATTTATCCTCTCTCTTTCTCTTATAATTTCTTTATCCATTTATTTGAGCAAGAAAATTCTGCTTTTTTAGGAGAAAGTTGATGAATGGGAGAGGGAACCAAAGGAGATCCATTCAAGAGTTCAGTGGTGGAAATGAATGGTGATGGTGCAGTAGATGGTAATAATATCATATATGTATATAGTTGTTATTTTAAATTTCTTAACATAATCGTCAAATTAAAACCATAAAAACTAGGAATCAATCTTCAGTTACTATTGAATTTATATAATTTATGCTGGTAAACTTTGTTTGCTTTAACTTAATTCCAATTTATGTCCTTAATGGTTGCGTTTATAAGACATTCTTACATTACTTGTGTGTAACAAAGGGTATATAGGCTTCTCTATTAATGACAATTGTGTATTACACTTATTTTACTTCCTATGTTTTTTTAAGCTTGTGATAGAAAATTACATGATGATCATGCCCCCAATTGTTAGAGTCTTTTTAATGTTTCATTGTAGCAGATGAAGTGAAAAAGAGGTGCAGAGACCAGAGAGAAGCTCTGCCAGGGGAGCCTAAATGTGTTGTTTGTGGACGTTATGGTGAGTATATATGTGATGAGACAGATGATGATGTTTGCAGTTTGGAATGTAAACAAACTGTAGTGCACAGAGGTTCCAAAACCGATGTGCGGATTGGTCTCCAACATCCTAAAAGATTACCTGGAATTGATGAGTGCTTTTATGTTAAAGATTCTAGTGATACATCAGGACCTTTATCCTTATCTAGCAATCAGACTGACTTGCTTCGAAGAAGACTTGAAATTCATGTGAAGGGAGACTGTGTTCCAGCTCCCATTTTATCATTCTCTTTCTGTGATCTTCCACCAAAGCTTCTCCAAAACATAGAGGCTGCAGGATATGATATTCCCACACCTGTGCAGATGCAAGCAATCCCAGCTGCCCTAGTTGGGAAGAGCTTGCTTGTGTCGGCTGACACAGGTTCAGGGAAAACTGCTTCTTTTCTGGTTCCAATTGTATCATATTGTGCAAATTCTCGGCTTAGGAGCTCTAAAAACCAGAAAAATCCATTAGCAATGGTTCTAACACCAACGAGAGAGCTCTCCATCCAGGTAGAGGAGCAAGCTAAGTTGCTAGGAAAAGGTTTGCCCTTTAAAACTGCACTTGTGGTTGGGGGTGATGCCATGGCCGGACAACTCCATCGCATCCAGCAAGGAGTGGAACTGATTGTAGGAACTCCAGGACGGCTCATTGATCTTTTTACAAAGCACAACATGGAGTTGGAAGATGTTGATATTTTTGCTCTGGATGAAGTGGATTGCATGCTCCAGAGGGGCTTTCAGGATCAGGTGATGCAGATATTTAGAGCGCTATCACAACCCCAGGTATTAATGTATTCTGCAACAATCTCCCGAGACATAGAAAAGATGGCGAACTCAATGGCAAAGGATGTTGCTGTAGTCTCTGTTGGCATGCCTAATAGACCAAATAAGGCTGTGAAGCAATTGGTTATGTGGGTTCAGTCAAAGCATAAGAAGCAAAAGCTTTTCGATATATTGTTGAGTAAGCAGCATTTTATGCCACCTGTAGTGGTTTATGTGGGTTCAAGACTTGGGGCTGATCTTCTATGTAATGCAGTTACAGTGACCACTGGGATAAAAGCTGTATCAATCCATGGGGAGAAGTCCATGAAGGAGAGGAGGGAAATCATGAGATCTTTCTTAATGGGTGAGGTTCCTGTGATAGTGACGACAGGAGTTTTGGGTAGGGGAGTTGATCTCTTGAGTGTAAAACAGGTTATAGTGTTTGACATGCCCAATTCCATTAAGGAGTATGTCCATCAGATTGGTAGAGCATCTAGACTGGGACAAGAGGGTACTGCATTTGTGTTTGTTAATGAGGAGAACAAGAATTTATTTCCGGAGTTTGTTGAAGTTCTAAAATCTTCTGGGGCAGCTATTCCTCGGGAGCTTGTTAATTCACGATATATGGTGAACTCTTCTGATGGCAGGGGCTGGAAAAAGAGGAAGCATGGTAATTGAAGTTTTTCAGGTACTTTAATGAACTGCCTTTCTTTCTGTTATATACTAAGTATTATGCTTGAATAATTTTTGCTAATGTGAAAGGTGGTAATTATTCAAAGACATAGATGTTGTAACAGTCATTTTTGTATCCAACAATGTCTTGTTACTTTAATGAGTGGTGTGAGAAACTTAGAAAAGCATGTACAGCTACTATATAATTTTTCTGGGTGGTTCCAGCTTAACTAGAACTGGATTAAGCAAAAAATATGTGTTTGCTTCTGGAGGTCAGTAGGTAGCACAGAATGTAGCAGTAAAGGAAACTTGGTGGTGAAATATGTGAGATTCTTATAGTTTCTTAAGTAGGTTGTTTTTCAAAATGAGACTACAGAATATTAGAAGACTCTGCCTCTGCTCAAACTAGGCAATTTCCAACTTTATTTGGATTTTTTATGGAACATATGCTGTCTGTTTTGGCACTTTCCAATAATTTCTTTATGGTAAATTATTTCAAACAGTTTCGCCCTCTAAGGTATGTATTGCTTAGAAAAACTCTAGTAATTGAGTGTCTAGGGGCCTTAAAGAATGATACAGATTCTCCTTAAACTAGGCTCATAATGTATTTCATTTTGGAACTCTTCCAAGTATTTTCTTTTTTTAAGTTTAGCTGGACAAATTTTTTTCTACTCGGTCAATATTTTGATTTCTTGTGTAAGTACCGAATTTAAAATTTTTTAGAAATTTGATGCTGCCTATGAAGAGTATATGAGTGCCATTTTTTTGGTCCTCGGTTCTTTAGTTTGCTTTTCATTATGATATGCTTTTCTAATATTGTTTAATTTGTAAAATTCAGGCTTTGGAGTTAGAATTGTCTTCCTCGGACATAAATGCAAGGAACTGAGATGACATATCTGTTTTCATGTTCAAGGCTGCCCCCTGTCGCTAGATCTTTCTGTTAACAGAGCAAGCTATTTTGTAGGTGGAATATTCTTTCATCTGCCAAAGTCATTTGCGATTGGTTTTTCAGTCCAGGAAAACAGAGAACTTCCTGGAAATGAACGAACACCTTGTTGTAATATATATAGAGTGACAATAAGCATGGTAGGGATGAAGAAAGTGAACCAAACGTGATATGCAAGGATTCTCAAGTGGCTATCATGTACTATCAGCCACTAAACCTCTTCCAATAGTGTTCATGTCTTGCTATGCTGAATAGCATTACAATGGAGCAGGTTATGCAATTAAATGGGATACTGGGAAGGTAATTTGCTTTGAAATATTTACGACTGCCTTTGATCTCAACAAGGATAAAGGCAGAGCGATTGTCAGATTGTGGGGGGCTTAGATTTCTTTGGCTTAGAAGATGCTACTGAACGCAGATGACAAAGGTGAAAGTGACAAAATCAGTTGGCCTTTATAACTGTGAGGGATGATTAAGGAAGTGAGTTAAAACAAAAGAATCCATTCCATTTTTCTAATCTCAAGTTAATTAGGAGGGTACTGAATGCCTAAAGGTCTATGGGCTCCATGGGCGTAGCGACACATATTAGGCATGATATATATATATATATTTGTTTGTAGGTCAGTAGAAATTGGCAGTGTCATTGTTTTCACCAACTGGAGACAAGTATCTGATTTGTTGCAGAGTTACTTGAAAGAAGGCTGCAATGTCTGAGTGATGGTAAGGAGGGAGTTATATTATACGGAGGTGGTTGTGTAATACATGCTTCTACTTGAAAGAAATGGATGTTGTGATGAAACTGCAGGTCTAGGCCTTCGGAAGAGAAAGTTTGGAATGACCAGAAGGATATTTATTTTATTTGAGAAGTAAAAGATAAAATAAAGAAGTAAGAGATGTGATATATGGTTTCTAAACATAGTTTCATGGATTGACTGAATCCAGACATCGTGAAGTCCACTATGAAGCAATGCAAGTTAGAGATTAGAGACGCAGAAGATTCAATGTGTTTTATATATGAAATTAAACTCCAAATGCGGTATTGGTAATCAAAACTTTAATAAGATGCAAACGTTATTACAAGCCCCATACACCACTTATTAACCGTGACTCTATGTAGTTTATGTTTTCATGTTACAAGGTTCCAAGTTAGAGCTTGCTAGTGATGTTGATGTTTCGCACTTTGGACGGCTTTGGAGTTGCATCTTTTGGGACAACAATGGTGAGAACTCCATTCTCAACTTGGGCCTTAATCTGATCCATCTTAACATTTTCTGGCAATTCAATTTCCCGAGAAAAGTCTCCTTTTGCTGTTCCCCTCTCAGCTACATGCCAAACAGTGTCTTTTGGATGTGATTCTTCGTTCCCACCTTCTCCTTTTATGTGCAAAATGTTCCCATCTTCTATCTGCACTTTTATGTCTTCTTTACTGAATCCTATTCAACATTCATAGACAAAAATTGGTCACTACACAAAACCCACAAAACACTTCCTCTTTATAATTTTAGCAGACTCGGTAAAAAATAATAATAATAAAAGAACAAAATTGTAAAGCACATAGCTGTAGATAGTGAGAATTGCGAAAACTAGAAAAGCTTAATGAATAAAAGCTTAATCCTAATCTTACACAATTGTTTGGTCCGGTTAAGTTATGCAAGGAACAGAGAGAAACAAGTACCAGGAACGTTGATCTTGAAGATGTGAGCATTAGGGGATTCAAGCCAGTCCATGAGGGCCGTTGATCCGGACCATTCTCTGAATAAGGGAGGGCTCCAGAAGACCCGCCCGAAAGGGTACCCAAAAATGGTACCAGCCATTTTTGTTGCTGACTGTTGTAGAATGGAATCGAAATGGAGTGAGTGATGGACGATGCTTTGAGGTTTGGTTATTATATTATTAGTCCTTGGAAAATTCGGTACAAGTCCAGAAGCTTCTTCTTCACGCTGGGCTTGTCCTAAATTAACTTCTGCTAGCAGTTTCTGGGACCTCTGAGAAGATCATCTTGCACTTTTCATTTTTTCTCTCAAAATAAATACTGAATTAAAATAATGAACCAATTATTTGATTATCCAATTATGTGATTGGGTCTGTGCTCACAAGGTTCCTTAGCCTCGTAGGCCAATAATGGAGTCTTTTAGAATTGTAAAGCCGTGGGGTACTCTCTAGCTAGCAATAGGCCAATAGCATATAAAAGTGTAGGTGTGGGCATATAATTAAACCCATTATTTATTTTGTAAAAGCTTTGTGAAACTACTGTCCTTGCCCTTCGTTCCTAGTTGGATTTGATAGATACGGCATCGAAGGACGGTTTGCTGCCTTTTTTCTATTTTCAAGTGGCAATACCAAATTTATTTACCAAAAAAAAATAAAGTGGCAGTACCAAAAGCTCTCACGCATGCACCAGTGTTAGGCGAGGGCATATACTTTGTGATTCTTTCTTTTAACACAAAAAGCAGATTTAAAACAAAATCAACTTTGGTTAATTTGTCTTTACGTAGTACTAGCATATGGAGTCCACTGGCATGCATATACGTATTAGAGGGTCTTAAAGTGATCTATTTACATTGCTTTAAAAATTAATTTTATAAGGAAAGAAAAGACAATAATATTTACTAGAAGATCAGTCCACTAGATCTTGGAAAGCATATATATATAAAAAGAAAAAACAAGTCATAAGGTACATTACACGAACAACTTCATATATGTAGGGTTTAAATTTGGATGACGAAGGTTTTGAATTTGTATCCGGCCAACCCACTTGCTCTTTTTCTTTTTTCACGCGATCATACTAATTGATAAAAGAATAAAGTTGTCCATTTAATAGATTCTTTTTCTTTTCTTTTTCTTTTTTTTTATGTTGAAAAAGAGGAATTATCTTTTACATTTAGTGTAAGTGAAATTTTCACCATCTTCAAATGTAAGTTCACTAACGTCTGGAATGTCATTGCCAAAACATTTTAAAAAGAAAACAAAAGGAAAAAGATGGATCCAAACTGTCGAAAAAGTAAGTAAATGGCAAGAGTTCGAAATTCGATGCCCCTCAAATCACACAAAATACTTCTTTCCATGGCTTCGTACGTAAAAGTGAGCTGCTTATTTATAAATTCAACAAAACAAAACAAAAAAGAAAAAGGT
This sequence comes from Rhamnella rubrinervis, assembly GCA_007844105.2. Classification (NCBI taxonomy): domain Eukaryota; kingdom Viridiplantae; phylum Streptophyta; class Magnoliopsida; order Rosales; family Rhamnaceae; genus Rhamnella; species Rhamnella rubrinervis. The sequence goes on along the minus strand of CM017582.2, from coordinate 11,607,156 downwards.
CGTAACTTTTTTTTCTTTTAAAAAAAATAAAATTTATTATTGGTTCACAAATTAAATCCTTTCAATATATAATAAGATTAAATGTACCTGAAATGTTAAATAAGACTTATGACTGCTCAAAGGTCATAGGTACGAAAAAAGTCCCATCAACCTCTGGTGCAAAAAGAAAGGTAACTTAAAAGTTAGAAAGGCAAAAAGTAGATACTTTAAGTGTGAAATATGTAAGGCTGGTGGCGGTGCATCGCGCTATTGTGATATTATGCAGGCGGCCACAGCGATCGATAAGTGGTGGCATGCGTGCCCATCAGCTGCGTATTTAGTACATGGCATTGTTGGATCACGTTGTGACTTGAAGTGCATATATACACTTTACTGGACGGCAAGATTCCTCTTCAACACACCCATGCATGATTGCATATTATATGGGTTCAAACTACACCTAAATTAATTCATTTTATAATAACTTAAAATAAAAAGTAAAATTTAAACTAAAAAGCCCATTGCTTTCCCCAAAAATAAACTGAGGTATAAGTTAATGGTATACATTGTTAATTTGGTAGCTACTTTATTTCCTCATATTTGGGGTTAGACCAGTGTAGAAAAATTGATGTAAATTAATTTTCTAATTTCCCTCATTGCTGAGCTATATATGGTTGAAGAACTGGGGTCGCTAGAAATTGTAGATTTTGGCAGAGACATATAAATGAAAACAAGATACACAACATCACAAACAAATTACATTATCATCTACATGCCTTTTATAAAAAGAATATATATACGTGCCATTTTTTTTTCACATTAGACAATACACCTTTCGTTAAGTGGAGAAGATTTGGAATCTTTCTCCTCCCTTTTCCTTCTTTATAACTTTTGTTATGGCCAAGCCCATCACACATCTTTTCTTACACCTCCTTTTGGAGAGAAATATGAATGTAAATCCAAGAGAAGGGCAGAGACAAAGACAAAGAAAGTTGGCATAATGAACAGAATAAAAAAGAAAAAAACCGCAGGAAGAAAAGAGAATCATGCACCCAAAAGCTAGTGACTTTGAGGAGGTCGAGATATAAGGTCTTGCCAGTAACTCTTGTCATTAAATTTAACTTATAGTCTAGCTATTTACCTGCAAAAAAAAGCAACATCATGTGTGTCATTGAATATTCTACATTTTCTGCCTTATATATACATACATATATATATATATATGTATAGTTGTAAAGCTAATTCATTAAAGAATGAGCTAAAAAATAAATAAATGAGTCTAATACTTTTTAAAAAAAGCCAAATGAAAAAAGAAAAAAGTTGAGCAAAATTGAGGATATTACCATTCCCCTCAAACACCTTTCTCATGAAAGTAAGGAAAATGATGAGGAGGGCAACTCCTGCTAATAATCCAACGATAATTGCAAATGTCTTCTCACCCTCATTGCTTGATTTATCTGCCATTTTATTCAAGCCAAAAAAACAATGTACATTAACAATAAATTTCAACTGCATAAGAAAATGAAAGTAAAACAAAAGATGTACGAGTAGATTAATTTATATTGTCGATTCTGTGTAAATTATTGAGTATAAAAGACACAAAATTTGAGAAAAAAAGAATAATAAAAATAAACTTACCACCATGGGCGTTGGAATAGAAATCATGAGATCCACCCGTTGAGTACCTTGAATAACACTTGGCCAAGAACATATCACCATAATTCGCCGTACCACAATCACTTTTCAGCCGTCCGATGGCCTCCGTTAAACAATCCTGACACTCACCGAAGCTCAAATCACCAACGCACTGGGCCAGACCCTGAACGTTGCCGGACCCGCCCACCCTGTATAGCCCACCAGAGCCGGCCAACGCCCCCAAAACCGCATCTCTTCGAGTCATCCCATCAGAGTCATACCCAATGGACGGTCCACATTTCTTCAACACCACCGTCTTGTCCTCCACACCCAGAAAGGTAGTGTTATCGTACTTGACGTAGCACCCTTGCAGCTGCACCGCACCACCACAGTTCTGCGAGCAAAGCACGCCCACCTGGCTCACTGCACGTGCCACGCAAGTGGCGCAGTCGGGCATGGACAGGTCACCACGGCATTGATAGAGGCCATACACTGCGTCTTGAGGGCTGGAGCCGAGGATGGAGAAGTTGTTGTAGGAGGAGTAGGTGGCTGAGTTGACCAGGGAGGTGATGAGTGAGTTAAGGTTGGACTCGTAGGGGGAGTTGGGTGTGTATTTTTGCTGTGTGCAGCCTCCGAAGACGAAGGAGTTTACGGGAGAGGAAGAGAGTGAGGATGGAATGTGGAGAGAAATTGAGAGAGAAAGGAAGAATATGATGGAGAGAGAGTGGAGAGAAGTTGCTTTTCTTCCCACCATGATGATTTTGAACCTCTTAGAGAGATAGAGAGTTTGTGGAAAACGAAGGCAAGTTTCTATCATTCACTACCAAAACATTAGCTTGGGAGATTAATAAGACTACAACTTTAATTATATATATATATATATATATGTATGTATTTTTTAAATATTATGTTTGAATTTGCCTGGTTTCTTAGGGCTTAGGTATCGTTTATGGGTGTACATATAGTAAGCACGTAAGAAAATCCTAATCCTATGGACATGTCAGCTATACGCTAAAAGAATTAATGGCCCAATCAATCAAGACTGTTTATTTTTAGCAACATATTAACGGTGTTTTTATTTACATATGTTTTACTACAACATTATTTTAAAATTAATGACGTACGTCGTATGTCTATGACATATCTTACGTAAAGGAATAAAAATAATAACAATTATAGATTATAGATAGACCATTTACTTTGTTATATATATTTTTTGTGTGTAAAACTTTATAATATTAAATGTAATACATATAATTTAAACTTCATTAAATCAATGTGTATATATGTATTATTTTACAATACTAATCTTACTAAGAAGTTCTATCAAAACTGACATGGGATTTATGTGGCCAGATTTTTATTTAAGATTCAATTCTTTCTTATTAAAGTGTATTAAATTACAAGCCAATAACACATCATCACATCAATTGATATGTTAATAGTAAATTATCTTGATAAAACTTCTTGTTATGGTAAGCGTAACATTGCTCATTATCTTATTGTCAATAATAAATGAAGTGGATGTAATTTGAATATCTACAGGTTGAATTTTTACCTTGTATAAACTGTAAAGTAAAATGCCAACACTTACTTTTACAATGGAAGAGTGAGCTACATATAGGACATCAAGTCCAGTGATAGATATGACAGAAGAAGTTTTAGGTATGCAATTAATTAACATTTCGTAATACAAAGAAGAAGAAGAATATCTTATCTAACAAATCAAGAGTGTAAATTGATCCATATTAAGGCGCATTCCTTACATATTTCTTTCTTGTTTTGACAGGTTTGTTTATTTATCCATTGGGGACTGTTAAAAGAAGTGTGAAACAATTCACCTTTTTGTGATTGCGAGCAGCCTTTAGTTTGATCCCAAGCTAAGTATAAGAACGTGTCTCTGTCTTCTGCTTGTAGAATATTGCCTAATTGATTAATATTCTAAAATAGGAAAAACTTAATTAAAATATATCAACTTGTTCGATCTTTTCGCTTTAATTTTCGCAGTTTATTAGCTTAAGAATATAAATATGTAAAGCTTAATTTATATGACACAAAATGGGAAGCTTTGCACTTGGTTTTTTAATTAAAATTTGTTGTATAATATAATAGCAGAGGTCTTTTTCAGGTGAGGACATAAAAATACAGCGGTGACCAGAGCACTATTGCTATATATCATCCACCTTATCTTGCTTTATACAAAAACAGAAAGAAATGAAAATGCAATGCCTCTAATTATAATATTGTTTGTTAGTGTTAGATTTATCATTTATGTATGCATATACACACACACACACACACACATCAATAAGCAACGTCTCACAATGGCCTTACATCTGTTTGGCTACTATCCATGCATTTTTTTCTATATATATAGTGAAGTATCATATCTCTTTATCTACACGACATGTGTATAGTACATCTTCAGTCACATGCATGCACTCAGCGGGAGAGGATCTTGCTCAAAAGAAGTAGCAATGTTTTTCCGATTTTTCACTCCAATGTAGAGCCCCTAACCAAATGGTCCCTAGCTCCAGTGCCCTACAATGATTTTTTTTTGTTGTAAATATTCAATAATTATTAGAAAGTCAATGATAGTAACCTTGGTTGGATATAACTGTTAAATTTGCTTGCTAAAATTACTTTGTTTTTAGGTAAGCCCTTAGCTAGGACTACACAAAAATAAGATGGCCGGGCCAGTGTGAATTTAATGCTAGGAGTCATGTAGCCACTCCTTAACAAACACTAGTTTGTGGTCTTCTACCTCATCCTCTGCCACTAGTCTCTATAAAAACAAAAGAAAGAAAGGGGATGGAACAAAGAGCGTCACATTCGTTAATGTCGTATTAATTTTATTGCAATTGTCTTTAGTCTCTACGTACCAGAGCAGCGCGCCCTACACAATACACACTCCCTTGTTTTTGTCAGTTTCCTCCCATGTACTGTCCACACCAACATGCTCCTATCAAGTTCAAACTATTGCGGCCCAATTTTACTTCTATTTTTTCCCTCGAGCATGGTTGCTTGAGCCATTCCCTTCCAAATTTGTGCAGGTTTCGTTTTTAGCGTTTGGCATGCCCATTACTTGAACCCAGGATCAACTTAGACGTTTTCAGGTTACATGACCATTGAGCCACAAGATGATAGGCAAATTTGTGCAGGTTTCACTAGAAAACAAATTGATGAGATTGGAGCAGAACACATATATAAGAAAATAATTGGAGAAAAGTATGTGGATCCATTACAAGCCCATGATTTGGGAACCTTTTATATCTAATTATTTTGGAGTTTGGACTACAGAGGGAAAATCTGTTCCGAAACTAGTTGAGAGATACGTATGGTTATTTTTTGTTCCCAAATTTAATAAGTGTAGAATGTTTGCTCTCTTTTTTCTTATTAGTTTTTGTTAAATTATCAATCATTAATTTGGGGAATAAATTTGATGAAACTATTTGGAGGGCATAGCATATGACTCGTGTAATTGTGGTGCTGCAAATTACATAGCATGAGTTGCACAACTCTTGAACAAACGATAATTGGTCCATTTCAGTTTGATTCTTATATTTCCCAATTTTGAAATGATAAGTAGAAAATGCTGAGCTTATTATATATATGTTGCAGCAATTAAGATCAGAAAATATAGAGTTGCCTAATTTCTTGGCTTATGATATTAATTTTTTTAAGGACCTATCTAACAGAGCTACTGGTAGTCCTCATTGAGAGATCAGTTATAGCAAGAAAGGTAAACTTGGAGCTGATTGATAAACCACAAAAGTCTGGTGGAAAAATAACAAGAAAAAGGTAGAAACAATTAGTGCACCCATTGACCACTCCATTAATTGGTTTTTCCTCATAAATCAGGCAATCAGACCCAGCATTCTCTATTCAAATTTCAAAACATTTCACTGTCCTGATATCATGAAATTTATGTGTCAATTTCATGCTCAAATCCGGCCTTAAATTCATATCAATTTTCAAAGTATACACTAAAAACGTGCGTTTTCCTATCAAACTCATCCATGAAACCAAGTTTATTATTGAAGACAGCTCTCAACCTCCTTTTTTCATTTTTTTTTTCTTTTTTGGAGTTCCAAAAAAACGAAACAGGAGTCAAAATTTCCAAACTCTCTAGTCCCTTCTCGTTACGTCTTCCCTGCCCTTTTTTTTTTTTTCCAAGCCCTCATCTACTTGCAAGTCCCAGCTGATTCCTTTTTCTAGCTTAAAGAACACGGCCCTACTTGTTGTTCATCAAGTTGCGGTCGAGATGCGAGACGTTTAACTAATTTATCCAAGGCTTTTTTCATCCACATATGCTGACAAACTTCTCTTGCTTCTCCAACACTCATCTATAATACACAAATTTAGTCAGCGCAAGTGGTCGCTACTAACTAGGATGAAGAAATTAAACATGACATCAAGACAGAATCATACCCATCGCCTTTGACGGAAATTTTTCTCCGGCCAAAACTCGAATTGCTCTTGAACAAGTAAAGGAAACATGTATCCGTCATATAATGTATGATGGGTTTTGCTCATGAAACTCCATTTACCCAGTTCAAGCTGTAAAAAAAGCAATTTCAATTTCATGATGCAAAATAAGACACAGTAAACAGTGGTGGTGGGGGTAGCTAATTACAACAAAACCAACCTCAACAACTCCTTTAACCCCTGCTTCCTCAATTGTCTCCCTTATAGCTGCCTCTTCCTTGGATTCATCTTTTTCCCAACCACCCTGCAGTCGTTAATTGACAATTAAGCAATTGTGAATTCATACTAATGGGGAGTGGTATTCGATTTGCATTAAGTAATTATTTACTAAAACAAGTACGCGTCAAATCAAATCAATTCATGCATTTATATATATATATATATATATATATATATTTCACTAAGTTACTAAACATAATATACCTTGGGAAAAAGCATGCCTTTACCCTTCTTTGAACTAATTACAAGAACTTGTAATTCTCCAGCTTTGTATTTATATGGAATACATCTGCAAATTTACAGATAGATCTCAGAATATATACACGTAGTTATCATTCAGTAGTAGAGATAGATGAAGAAGCAATTAAGCAAAAGAATAATTAATATTGAATTAGAAATGAAGACACATGAGACATACCCTACAACTTGGCGACGGCCGTTGGAGTACCTCTGCAAATGCCTACCAGTGCGAGACACCAAAGCAATCATGTTTTGTTGAGGTTGAGGTTGAGGAGATACCAAGGCCACCATTTTGAAACAAAATCGAAATTAAAACTAGAAATAAGAAAAGCCAATAATTCAACGATGGTTGTGGTGGTGTTGTGATGGAATTGGAAGCAAGAGACGGTGATCTACTCCTTTTAAATTAAATTTAGACACAGACACAGACAAAGTCAATCAAAGAGATAAAATAAAAGAAAGAGCAACAGCTGAGTTGTGGGTCCCAGTTTCTTCTGGAGAACTGCATGATAGACTGCGTGTCGCTGACGCATTTCTAGCTGTCACTTTCTTTGTCAAACATTAAAACTGCTCTCCAGGTCCAACATTAATAAAAAACCTAGTCATCAAATTTCCAAAAACTCCACACAACCACTACATTCATTCACATCCTAAAAAATTCGGCGTCCACATGATGCAATAGAATCTTCTCTACAGTGTTGTTTCCATGGTTTTTGTTGATTCGGCCAATCCAATGAATCTCCAATCCATGTTCATATAAATATGCATGCGCTGACCACATGATTTTAATCATCTGCTGCCCCTTCAAAGAATTTCTCATTTGAGCGGGGTTGAATTTTTTGTAGCTAACATCGAACCTTCTTCTACCAATATAACTATTCATGGAATACAAGTTAACAAAAATACATTGCATATGCTAGTCAACTATTGACTTCTTTATTTTTTGTTTTGTATTAAAATTTGGCTACCTACACAATCTTAATTTTTAAATACAGAATGTTACAGTTGTAAAGAAGAAATATAATTGAAAAACTAATTTGTATCTCTCAAATTAGAGTGGGCAGATATATTACCATCAGTTTGTCCTTAATTTGTTAGCAACCAGAATCAACCCAACTTCACACTTAAATTTCACAAGTGCAATTCACATGCAACTCTTTTGCTTTCGTAGATATATTTATATATATATATATATATATATATATATAACGTATACGTATAATTTTATTTCTAATATGTCAACTTATAATTTGTTATTTTAAAAGGAATAATAAATTCAACATTTATGAAAGACAAACCTTTCAAATTGGTGTGTGTCTTTAATTTCAAAATCAAATGGAAATGGAAATCTCTAAGTGTGGGTAATTCATGCATTAAAGCTCTTGTCTTTTTCCATTGAAATGGTCGGTTTCACGCATATTGTGGAAAAAGCATGCACCGTTATTAACGCATGCATGATCATGATCATGATCGCGATCGCGATCACGTTCACGCCGACACAATGATTTATAAATACACAACGTGAGTTCCGGCACGCACTCCATCCTTTTGTTTATATGCGCCACAGAATTCCAAAACTTTGTAATGCATGCGACGTGCGAGATTGGTTATAAAATATTCTACACTCGTTTGAATATTTGAACACAAACCTTGTTTTGCCCATGTTTTACGCAAGTACATGTTTCAGTGTATATATATATATATATATATATATACATGGTGAATTTTCCTCTCTTTTTTTTTTATTTCGTTTTTCAGTGAATAAATTAATAAAGAAATACTTGATCCTCATGATACATGATAAGAAGGTCGGCAACGTGTTGGTTGGTTTTTGAATTTTTTTATGTTTTGAAGTTTATGTTTTCCAAGTGGTCGACGATATGGTTGTAATAAAAAGTCTTTACAAAGGTTCATATTGATGATGAGCGTCTTCAGTTGACGTTGAAATAAGCATCCCCTGCCCCCGAGGCACAAATATTTAAATTTTAAAGCAAAAATATTATTACCATGAACAAACAATAAAAGGGTATTATGTTATCAATTGTAACATTTTCAATTATAATTTGAACATTTTATTTTGAACTAGTGGTACTAAATTTTGAGATTTTTTTATTAAAAAGAACTAATTAAAGATGCTAAATATATATATATATATATATATATAATTCTACGTAAGGTTCTAAATCATTCCATTAATTGAAAAAGGACTTTCTAAAAGTATGAATTTGATTAACATGTAAAAGAAAGGGTCTGATACATTTTATTACCCTCTAGTTTGGCCAAAATTCAATTTTGTACGTAACTCACAAATTTTTTCTGTTAAAAACAACCCATGTGCAGAGCACATTATCTAAGTCTTCAGCTCCTCTTCAATCCCTCTCCAACTCAATTTCAAAAAAACTTGAGAAGCAAAAGTGAAATGCAATAGAAAGAGTGGGACCTTATAACTTTCTTTTTCTAACGTATTGTTTTCTTTTTAATTAAACGCTTTTACGTGTATATTATATATATAAAGTCTAGAATTTAGGAAAAGCTTGAGAAATGGTGTCCACAAAGAAATTTGAAATGCCAAGTGGGCAATATGCAATCTCATTTGGCATGCATGCGCGGTTCTACTTTACATCCACTAGTTTGTTTTAAACCAATAATGAATATGTTATGGACTTCATGGATGACTCATATGCCTATTTCTACAATTTATATTTATGGCTTTCCCTTTGAACTATATATTCAATGGGACTATTCAATGGGCCATCTTCATACATGCTGGAAACCCTAATTCAAGATTAGATACTGTTTGTCACTATCAATTATATATAAGGAAAAAAAAAAAAAGAATGGGACTAGTGGCTTATCTACAAATCAGCAAAATAAAATAAAATAGCTTGATGAATGGACTACAAATTTCATCTCTACTTTTTGCAGGGACCACTGCTCAGCAGATGATTGTGGGTTTGGCTCTAATATGTCTCTTGTCCCTACTTGTAAGGTATAGAGTTGTGGGTGGATACGCTGTCACATATATATATATAAATGGTTGGCAATGCCGTATATAATACTGCGTTGGTAATGCAAAATTTACGACAGACCTTAGTTGTTAAAGCCTTTTCAATGCCAAGTTGAGCATATGTGACCACATATATTATGTGAATTTATTATTACAATGTTCAACAATTTACAAAATTTATCTTCACACATTGTCTATTAATTAACATAAATAATAGATCTGAAAATAAAGTATGTTTTTAGATATATTTACAATTACGTACAAGTATATTAATTCATAACTCCCTGTGGTGAGAAAGTTATGTGACAATCCCTAACGAAAAAAAATGGTTGAAAATTAGATACAATTAATCAAGCCAATAGTAGTACGTCTTGAATATTTTGGTGAATCCAATGTCATTATAAGAGTAGTATTATATCTGTACTTGCAGAGGTGCAATAGAGTTTCTTTTCATACTCAACTTTGTTAAATAATTTTCAAATATTGACAAAGTCTTCTAGAATATTATTGACAAAAGTAATGTGTGCGTGTGTATATTTGTTTAAATAATGTGTGTATATATGTACGTAGCGTCTTGAATTGAGAGATGAAGGGGATTTCATCCTACGATATGCTCTTAAGGACTAACATATTTTCTTTTCTTATTTCAGTGGCCAAACAACATTTTAATATGAAAAAATTTACTATAAAACTCTTACAATCTTGTATTTTTCCCTTACCAGAGAGATTCGAGCTATATTTACTTTTGGTCCTCTTTGACACTCTCACTTTGTATTGGGAAACCTGCCATGAGGTTTGAAGAAAATACAACTATAGCTTGCCCACAATAGTTTGGAATTTCAAATCTCTAGTGCATGACATCTGAACCACAATTAAATCATGAAATATAAGTCAAAATATCCAAGCTATCATTGACAATTATTGTAAAGATAATGTTAAATTAGAGATTCACACTGTCGTTTTAACGAACCTAGACTTTTATAGTAAGTAGATTGTCAATGAGGATATTCATGACAAATATGTGCTAAAAATGTCCAATTGAAAGTGGGGTATGCTTAATGTTTGTCTTTTTACAAATTATCAAGTTGGGTCATTTTTAGTCCTAATTCTAATAGTATGAATTTGATAGAGCTTCTAATATGGATTAGGAGGTAAGATCTTATTGGAGAATACTAAGCAAGTTGGCCATGTGGCAATCTTGGATGAAGAGATTGGGCAATGGGATTTGGCAAAGTAGGAAGAGAGATTGGCGTTTTCTTTAATAAGTTGGCAATATATAAGCCGTTGAGTTGTAATAGGTGTTTGGGTATTGATAGTTCTTGGTGTCCTAGCTACGTGGATTGGTGGAACCGTGGTGTATTTTGGTTCATAGCACGGTATATAGGAATTACTTGTGTAATAAGTGTAAAGGGTTGTCACTTCCAGATTTTTAGATTTAGATTCAAATACTATAACAGTAACAATCATATCTGATTGATAAGGTTCTACCTACAAGATTTTACGATATAGAAAATTATCGTACAAATGCAATATTGGTTTTGTAATCTGCTTGAGACCTAGAGTCCATCACATGAACAACAGAACAAGCATGTAGTAACAACTACTACAACTTGTGAAATACTAGATGATGCACACAAAGTCCTCCAAACAACGTATTTTGACATCTTACACTTGCCATTTGCATATATGTACAAGATATGCAGTCCATCCAGACATAAATCATAGGAAAATAGAGATTAATGTTGGAAAAGAAAAGAACAAAAGTATAGATGAGATGTCTACCATGTCAACCCACTTTATTCTGTGAACTGATCAGATGCTTCAGAATTATCATCAGATGTCACCTCTGAGTCCTCATCCTCTCCATCTTCACCTTCACCAATCCTGAGAGTTTTAGTAGCAGTCATCTTAGTCAATGCTGCAGTCTTACTTGCCCTCTGTGATCTGGGGCCTATTGTGCAAGGAATACTAGGAACAACTGAGGTGGGTGAACTTTCTTCATCAGAAGATGACTCTAGTTGCCTCACTCGCCTCCGGGAATGCGTTGGCCGGGTTGAGCGAGGAGCTGGTGTTTGCAATATCTCAGCAGAACCACTGAGATCCAAGTTAAAGTCTAGACCTAACCTCCCTATAAAAGATAGAAGAATTGAATAGATTGTAACCACAGGAATGGACAATATAAACAAGGAGCAAAACTTGAATGTTTCAGGGAAAAAAAAAACGGACAGATTTTGGAAGCCAACAGATCAAGTAAAAAATAATTGTTTACTTGCATAGGTAGAAAGAGACATATACAGCTATAAAGCCATTAAGTCTCTATGTCTAACGTTACTCAACTCCAACACTGTGTACACTGAACATGCAACAAGTTGTCAGAAAATCAGTGTCCGAAACTTGATAGAGTACGGATCCTATAATCACTAGATATTGGAGATAATTAAATAAATCCAGCACCATATTCTCATTAGTATTGGCACTATTCGTGATGCATGAAACAGATCAATGAGGAAACAGACAAAAACCATTCCAAAGAATGCCATATCCCTCCAAACTTTCAGTTATTAGAAACCTTCCCTAACAAGTTTCTATTATTGTTACCATAGTGAACCAAACTATACCAAAGAATTATTCAGTGTTCTCTGAAATTATAAGGATTTTACCAAAAATAAGTTCAGCTTGATCTTGCAACTGTTCCTGATCTGGATGTCTATCTGCTGTCTTAAGATGGTCCACCATCCGCTTTAACTCCTTGACAAGATCCTTCTCTGCTGATATAGATTCAGCGACACGAGTTAAAAGCCGCCTCATCAATTGAATTGCCCCTTGTTCAGATAACTGGAAATGGAGCAAAACAAGCACTCTACATAGTGCTGAGACATACGACCTTTCCGCAGGTGTCTTCTTTGTACCAAAGCTTGTCACCTAAACAAAGCATAAAAACAAAAAAATGAGGGTGAGGTCTGCATTGTTCTTCAGTGCAAAGGACACTCAATTAGAATAGGATGTCAATTGTATAACCAGTACGCATAACTGCTTCATACTAATCCATCTTAAGTGGAGCATGAATCCTTTAAACAAAATTTGGCAGCTGAAATATACTTTTAAAATCTGCTGAACCGATTCTTAAATAACACATGTAATACTCATCAGTAATTGCTTTTTCTTGGAGTCATAACTGATGCATTTCTACTTACCTCGTTACAAAGGGAAACAAGTACTGAGAGTGATGACAGGGAGAACAAATAAAATAACCTTTACTAAGCACAGATAACGTAAAATTTTGAGAGTAGGTAATTGTCTTACTCTTACCACCTTATTCGATGAGTACAGAAACAAGGGGGAAATTCCTAGACTCACTCAAATAGATGACTTGTGCCTCAACTGGTTTGGGCTCACACAATAACAGCACTCAAATCAGTTTTGTAGTAACTAGTAAGCAATGTGTTGTCAATTAATAATTGAGATTAAACAAATAGCCCTTTAGTTATTGAGTATGTTAAATCAATCTTGCTAAGTTCTTTCAAATCAATTTCACAAATAAAAAATAATATTGCATATGCAACCAATTGTTTACAATGTCCCATGCCACTATTTTCAATCAGTTTTCAATGTTGACATACTGATTCGGACAAATTATTTTAGGATTTCTACTAAATATTGTGAGTTTGAGTGATTCAGAATTTTATATTGACTTGGGAAATAATTGTGATTTGAATTGACTTGGATTTGAATGTTGCCCTATTAGTTTAGGTTTTCCTACTATAAATAGAATTCTTGTAACCCTAGAACTGAAGACTTGATTATTGATTGAGTATTGACTTTAGTCCACTTTTTCTCTATTTTCCTCCCTTATCTATCTCAAATCTGTTTCTCTTTCTTGGTCCTGCAGTCACATATTGTATCTAACTAACTTTGATTCAGAATCTTCATTTGCTCCATGAATGAAAAAATAAAAAATAAAAAAAAGATTAATGAACTATTCAAGTAAAGTATAAGTATTATAGAAAGAAAAAACCAACAAAAAGGAAATGGAAAATCAACACACAACACATAAACAAGACTATAGCCCAAAAAATTGGAAAAAGCTACGTTAGTACTTTTTCAAAATGACCTTAACTTTTGTCAATGACCTATTTCTGGTATCAAAGACAGTTGTAATTGCTTTCTTCCACAAACCAAAATATAAAGAATATCCTTTTGGAGGAACAGACAGTTTAAGGATTTTCATGCTATTTAAATCAGATGGATAGATCTTTGAATTCATACTTGTAAAGCTTTAACACCAATGATAAAAATAGAAATCCATGACTGAATGATAACCATAACCATACAATATAAACTCTAATGTGGATGTGGGATGTGGGCACATGTCTAAGCATTGAAGTTTCCTATTAAGGAATTCTAAAGTATGTGTCTCAAATCAAACCCTTGTAATTATTAGTAATATCTTCAAGTAAATGCCATGTAAATTTGTAGCTTCAATATATGGAATGCTGAGGAATATAAAATTTAGAACTTAAAAAATTTATAATTATAGGCTTCTAGCTATGGTTGAATGTCAAGCATTAAACAAATTCTAAGAAAGTCCTAGAGCTGCAAACAATTACCTCTGCGGCTATACGTATCGCAAGACCCCCCTCACCACACTCAAGTGGAGGTACCACAGTACCATCTACAATTTCTGGTAATTCCCTACCACCTTTTTCGTCTTCTCTTTCAGTCTCCTTTTCATATAAAGCAGCCTGCATCATCTGCAGCATAAAGCGTGAGGCTTGGACTGCACGCTTGCGCATTTTAGACACCTCAAATGCAGAACCTCCAGGATTTCCATTAATGCCCGGCCACATAGATCGCATGACTGGAATGAAAGCCTTGGATAAATACTTCTGCAATTTTGGAAGATCAAATTTTCAGGGATTGATTCATTTGATTTTAAACTATAATGGTAATCTCAATTAAGCTGATTTATAAAATGCATCACGAAGCAGACTATGCATTACTTGCCTTGTGGTTAAGTGAGAGAGAAGGATAATGCTCAAAAAATACTGATAAACACTGTTTCAACCTGGTGAAAAGAAAATGGGTATACTGTTCAATGACTATCCATGTAAAATATATAAGATAGAATAATAACAAGAATTAGGAAAAAGTGAATCTACCTTAGCAGGTTTTTTGTTTCATTGCTGAAGTACAAATTAATGAGCTTCGTAAGGAGAACAGGATGTAAAGAAGCAGGTATGCTTGGGTAGTTCTCACTTAAAATAAGAATCTTTGTGAATCCCTCTCCGAGAACAGCTTTAACTGATTCATTATCATCACTTTCTAAAATGCTTCCCCAATCATCTTTATCAAGTCCAGCACATAGTAGATCAAGCAATTTAACACCCATATTTGCATCCATATCTGAAAATGTTATAGGATTATAGGCAACGTCATCTTCTTGTGCTTGTGATGAAAAATCCTGCCCCAAAGCCCTATCGACTCCATGAGGCGTGTGCCACATTCCAAGATCAAATAATGCTTTACAGGCCATCATGCTAATTGGAATGGGACCCTTAACAAATGAAAGCCTTAACTGCTTTACTAGTTCTTCATTGGGTTTCTTCTCTATCAACCCAAAAAGTCCAAGACACCTTATGGCAATCCTCTGCACATCCAAGTGAGCATGTTTCGCCTGCAATTCAGATCCATAGTGGCAGTGTCAACAACTCAAGAAAGAAGATTATTGATCTATGTTACATGGACAATTTTGGAGCATATGACACAACTGTTTTCGCCACAAACAACTTGTATGATAAAAGGTATGGGCTCAGGATCAAATGCCTCCTATTAAGAATGTATCAATATTAAAACAAATTGAGGAACGTACTCTGAATTTCCACAATCTGGAATGTACTCAGAAGCATGATATCACTTATGGAAAACAAGTAGAAGCACGTGTTTAAATTAAATTCACATATTATTACAATGATTTAGCCTAAAAAAATAACAAAATGGTGTGGCCTCTCTCTCTATCTTTAGTTGGAGACTTGGAGGGTAAATGAATCTAAAACCTCTACACAACAACAAAATATCCTATCACAGTCCACGTACCACAAAAACAGAAACAATTTAAAAACAAAAAAGCAAGGAAAATTGGCATGTACTAAATTAATTACCGCCGGAAGCAACAAAGATTGTAGAAGTTCAGTAGGTTCAATAGATTTTCTTTGAAATAAATGCAACGATTTTGCATTTTCTAAGAGGAGGCCAGTCACAGAAAGGCAGTGCATCCACTGGATAAAAGTTGCTGTTCTCTCTCTGCAAGGCTGAGCAAGCTCCCCTATAACCCCAAGAACAACTTCTTCAAATTCACCAATAGATGCATGCACCTTCCGTGCCAACTGAGAAACTGCATTAGCCCAGTCTCCATCGCCACCAAGATTTATTCCATCTCCTATCAGAATCATGTTCCCATCTTCATCCACTTCATGGTCAAAAGGCTTGTGTAACAGTTCCTGCACAAATGCGCTGGCCACCTTCCTGTTTGTAGCGTCAGAAAAATCAAGCATTGAACCAAGCAATAGAAGTTGCCGAGATGCAAAGTGATAATTTGGTCCTGTATATATAAGATCATATTATGAAGTGCAAGTTGGACATTGCACATTTCAACAAAATGGAACTTGAAATTTACACCTACCAGCATTTATATGAGCTTTGACTAAGCTTATATAATCGGAAATTGTTGCAGGAAGAATTCTCTCCAAGAGGTCATTGTCTTTTGAGGCTTCTGCTGCATATACTGCTGCTTCAGTACCCATTCTGGCAGCCGCATCAGTCCCTTTTGCCTGGTCAAGCACAAGAAATGACCATTAAATGATCACTGATCAAAGGAAAGTATAGTTGATTTGACATATGTAAGACTTCAGATGCGTTAATATTATATATAGTAATAATTACGAAAAGTTTGGAAGCTGAAGTCAGATGTAACAATAAGTAATGTGTTTAGAATGATAACTGTAGCATTATTGGTAATGTTGATCAATATGACAAATTTTCTGGACTAATCAATTATGCATAAAAGATAAAGAAAGTGAAAAATGACGGGATTAACAAAAGTCCTAACAAGTCAAGGGAGATTGTTGTAGTTTCTACATTTAAAAAGAAGTCTTTATGTTCTTCCTTCACCTTGAGGTGTATAATTCCCTCTTAATTATGAGTCTCGTAAAACTAGGATGCAACTTAGGTTAGACATTTTAAAATGCAATTTCTCAAACTTGAATTAAACAAAGTTGATAATTCTTTAGCTGACGTCAAATTGCATTGAGCATAAGCTAAGTTGTTAATTAACCAAGCCCAATCCTCTCTGTCACTCTCTTTTCGTCTCTGTCTCTCTTCTAACATACACGCACATCTGTGTTTTTGTATAGAGAAACTCATTTTTGAAGTACTCGCTCGTTCATGAGCTGAAAAACACTGCAAAGCTATTACTTTATTGAGAACTTTCATCTTTCCTTCATTTCACGACTTAGTAAATATTATGATTCAAATATTGGGTAATGATAACTTTGAGAACCCAAGAACCTGCTTCAGTATCTAGAAGTTCAATAGAGTAAAGTACAATGTTCGATGGAAAACAAAGATAATAAAATAAAATAACGCGGAATACATGTGAAAGACAAAATAAAGAGGGAACTCCATTTTACTTTGTAGATTTTAAGTACATAAGCATCATCAACCCGACCATTGTGAACTTCAAGCCAAAATTGAGCTTAGAAAATATATTGGACTAAACATGTTAAGCTGATCTTCTTCCCCTTTTGGAATAAAGGACAGCAAAAAAATCAAGTTAAGTTGAATAGGAAAATAAGATGCAATTGCACCATACCAAGACAAGGTCAACCTTTACCCAAGCCCATAAAGCCTGAAATGTGAACCTACTAATAGTAACAATAACACCCAACATAGCCACCCAAGAAAAACATCATATTATTTAATCCAGTTAGAATGTGCAGAGTGAAATTGGCAAACTTACTTGTGCTCCTTTCTGTAAATGCCTGCATACCATCTTCCAATAAAGAGCAACTTCTGCATCCATGAGCTGAATGCTTGGGATGAAACCAATTGTGTCTGCTAAGATAAAAAATGGAAACCATAATGGTATTTTAATACTAGTCATCCATAGTGATTTTCTATCATAAGACTCAAAATGGGTCATGATTCATTAAGCTGACACAAGCTATTTCA
This sequence comes from Rhamnella rubrinervis, assembly GCA_007844105.2. NCBI lineage: Eukaryota > Viridiplantae > Streptophyta > Magnoliopsida > Rosales > Rhamnaceae > Rhamnella > Rhamnella rubrinervis. The sequence goes on along the minus strand of CM017582.2, from coordinate 11,589,362 downwards.
TCTTTCTAAATTAACTAGTCTATAAGCCAACAAACATCAACATAACCATCCAGGCAACTTTTCCACAGGCAGTTCCCCAACCTTGCAACTTTTCCACATCTAATCTATGTGGGATTATAAACCCTCTAGCTTGTGTGGGATTTTGTTCGCACTCACCCAACAATACCCCCTACGAAGTGCCATAACTCACCACCGCCAGTGATAATTCTTTCATCCCCATCAATCAAGGTCTCCACCGTATTCATTCATCCTCATCCATCAAGGTCTCCACTTCCAGGCTTTTGTGTTACCATGGAGGTACAAACCACAAATCATTGCCATACAATTGCACAATCAAAGGGGACTTCCAACGCCATGATTGGTCCATTACCAAGGTAGGCTTTTGATTCCACCTCAAAAGGTTAACCAAAATAATGGGAATAACTCAAGCCACCTCGCCACTTTTAGCCTATGTGGGACTTTGTTTGCACACACACGACAGTGCTTAATATAATGATCTCAAACCAGGAACCCAAATGTTCCCATCACCCTAATGCAGAATATAGGACCAACAAATAAATTGATATTCCAAATATATAAGCAAAAAAGTCAAAAAGCCAACAAACCTTCAGGTCTCTCACTGGTAGATAATATGTACTGCTGAATACTTGCACCATTGTTTAGTTGAATAGAACCAGCTTCCAATAAAGACCCCATCACAGACTCCCCAACCAATTCATATGTTTCAACATCAAGATACTTGAGAAATTCCACAGGGTCTGCATTGCAGCACTTAGTAAGCCACCCATCCTTCATCAATTTAAGACACTCCTTTGAGACAGCAACAGAACGATCTGCAAGTCCTCTTTGAAGAATAATTGTTCTGAGCTTAATACTGCAAATATTAGAAAATGAAAGGAAATTTCTTTTTAGAAATTTAATAAACACAAAAAATCATTTTATTATCAGTAAGAAACATTAGCTAACTAAAAGCCATCAGCATAATTACAATCATTAGTTGTTAAGTCTCTGTTGTGTAAACTTGACATACATAGTTAACACACTACCCAATAGCTTAATCTTAGGGTTGATGGCAAGTAGGAAACTTAACATTGGATCAAACCCTAATTGCCTAACTGGTTTTGTATTTTAATCCTGTCAATCCTCATATTTGTGTTGTGTTTAACTTTATATAAATAGATGGGGTCCACTTCCTAAATCTTTGGACTGTTAAAATTGATGGTAACTTAACATTAGGGGGCAAAAAACAATTTCATTATGACATAGCTGGAATGCACTCCAATAGATAGGTAAGAAGAGAAGATATATTCTCAATCCCACCACAAAATTACCTAAGGCTTTGAAGAGGAAATTTATCTGCTAGAACATAGTATGCTGCTTTGCGAACTGATTCACTAACATCCATAGTACAATCAATAATTGCTTGTGAAGTTGCATTTGAAGGAGGCATGGCTAACAAAATTGTCTTACGGACTTCCTGCAAGAAGGCCACAGTTTGATATTTAAAGAAGGTCTAAACAGATTTTGGAGCATTAATATATTAGTAAATCAAACCATAATTATAAAAAAATTTCATCTCAAGGAAATGGGAAGAGAAAAATTTAAATTATCTAGAAAGTACCATATGATAACGTAGACCTATGGTGTTGAACACAGCCAGATCAACAATCGTGATTGTGTCTGTGAAGAATTGAGTATAATCTAACACTAGGATGAGGTTGAATTTCCATAAATGTTCACACCTAAGAACATATAAATATTTGAACAAGTAGAAACACTCACCGCATTTTGTTCTAGATGAAGCACCTCAAGAAATAAATCAAGGACATCACTGTTCTCACAATCAGTTGCAAAACGAGAAAGAGCCCTAACTGCATATGTACGGATCAAAGGGGCCTTGTCCCCCACCCGCTGCTTCAGACACTCTATTACCTCATCCCATAGCTCATTGCTTACTTCTGCATTGTCTGGTAACCTCATGATGATCTAGAAAGGAGGGGGGGAAAAGGAAAACACTGGTTTAAGCCTTCAAATGAGCTTCATTAATAAATAAACAAGTCAGAAACTCTTCGATATATAATTGATTCTTCAGATTATACAGAGTACTCATAAGTCTTGAGCTCTTTTTGGTGAATTAGATGCTGACGGAAAAAATGATAACAATAATAAATAAATAAATAAAGTAACTAGCGGCCAAGAATTAACAACATCCTCCCACCCTCTTTGGCAGCCTAGTTCACTGTCAGAAGGAATTTAAACATCAAGAAACATGACTCAGAATTATGTTACCCTTCTAGTTCTCCATTCTTTTGTCAGCCGAACATAGAGTAACTTTTCGGATAATGTATCATAAGTGCCTTTATTCAAATTTTGAATTCCAACGAACAATAAAGCAAGTCTGCTTCTTAGTAGCATTGATTACAGCACTGAAACGACCTCCAAGTAGAACTAATTTACTAACCACAAATCTACCCAATACATCCAAATTCACATAAGGGGAAGAAATTCCAAGCAGAAACGTTCTTCTTCAAATTTTCTCGGCAACCAAGCAAATCCAGATTAAAAGCAATTCCCCATTTGCAAAGAACTTAAACGCAAGGGAAATGCTATTAATATTAAACCCACGGGGGATCCTTTAAACATTATCAAGCCCAATGTCCAAAATATTTCGGTAAAGTTCTCCAACAGAAAGAATAATTCAAAAAATTATATCAAATCATAAACCCATTTATCACTTCACCACTTTAGACCTTCAAAACTTTACCACCTTCGATTTTTATTCATTTTCTCAGCAACCAAACAGAGTAAAATCATGATTTTAAGTATTGATCAAAACAACTGCATTCCTCTACCCCAAAATTCCAAAAATATAAATATAAATACCAAATCAAAAACAGTGAAACTCTTAAATTTCCTCTATTTTCCATCAACCAACCAAGGAAAACCCTACCTCGGAAATAATCTGGCAGGCCCGGAACCTGGCGGTCTTGTTGGCCGCAGCAGTGGCAACCAAGAGAAACCGAAGGAAGTCCTCCAAGAAGACATCGCAATCAGAAGCGTGATGTGGATCATAAATGGTGGCAAAGACGGAGATGAATCGAACGATGCGCTCTGCAGAGGCCACGCGCCTGTGGAAGTCGAAGAGAGGGAGTAGGGTTTTAGAGAAGGCAGAGAAGAACAGGGAAGGGGAAGAGGAAGACGACGATGTCTTGGAGCGGAGGGCGGAGAGCTCCTTGAGCTTGCGGATATGGATAGCGTTCGAGGCCCGAGCTTCGTCTAAGATTTTGACGATTTTCAGCACCAATTGCATCTCTTCCTCTGCGATCTTCGCCATCTTCCTCTCTCTCTCTGTGAAAAATGTTGTGCGTTAATTTCAATTTTATTTGTCTTTTGAATTTGAGCGGGATTTAGAATGGAAATTTTCATGGGCCGGGCCGAAGCCCTAGTCAAAGGTTTACAACAGGCCTTATTGGACCAGGCCCCCAAGTACCAAGTCAAGATCTTTAGCGTGCTTTCATTTGTAATTTGTATCAAAAAGGGAAAAACAAACGAATTAAGAGAAAAAAAAATAAAAATGACACAAAAGGCCCGTAAGGTTAGATAGAAGCAGATAAGGAAAAATGGGACTGCAATAAAACCACAAATTTTGGTTGCAAAGTTTGAAACAATCCTAATTATGGGGGGAGCACCAAAAACTCACAAAAGAAGTGGATGTCGGGGTATGTTTTTTTGGAGCACAAACATGGATGGAGTAGGATTCTTGCGTGGAAAGTGTTAGAATGACCAAATTTATTAGGACCGCCAATGTAACATTCTATTAAAAGAAAAAAACTGCCTCCGAGGTAGTGAAAATTAAGAGAGTATTAATGCTTGTCACAACTCTAAACATTTATTAATGACATGGCAATTACACTCATACTCAGAGACCATCAATCATATAATGCCACGTCACTTATAAAAAAATTTCAGAGTTTTATTGTATCCATTAATCAAATTATAATTATTTCTCTCCTAGGAGACTGATTGAGGTCTGATAACTAGAAACAATTCTCGTTAGAATATATTCTTTATTTGGAACACTGTAGAAATAGACCGCCCTTTTCAACCACATCCACCAATATATTGTAGATAGACTTGTACAATAAGGCCTACGCCTATTACCAAGTTGCATCCTACAGGTCAAGAGAGATACAAAGTTAAATGACTAATCCACAACAAAATTTCTGCCACCTTCTATAATTTCTCGTAAAGTTGTTGGATTCTGTCTAAAAAAATATTGACAGGGATACCACCTAGATTATATCTCAATTCAATATAATTTTGCAATAAATAAGTGAATATTAATGAAAGCCAATAGCAAATGATAATTATCATGTCACTTAATAAATAAAATTTAGTAATCTATTTGGTGGGCCTAGTATTACTGTTTCAAAAATTTTGCATTGGGTGATCGTTATGCCAAAAGTGTTAAAAGGCTCAATCCATTACAAATATCAAAGCAACTTTGTTCGAAAAACAGCTTCAAATGGAACAATGCTTATGGTCCTAGGAAAACTAGATGTGGAATTTGATATACAAGAACAATATTTTTCAGTAGAATATGTTCTTTTGGAATACTGCACGTGCGAGAGTTGTAAACCGCTTAGCCAATCTTCTTGTAACTATCATCCACCAACTCACATAGACAGGACATTTACAACAAGGCCTGCCAATTTGCCAACATAGATGCCAACTCCAATGGACCAAGACACAAGTAGGACATAGAATAGCCTCTATCTTTTTTTCTTTATCCTTTTCATGAATAAAAAAATAAATATCGTCGATGAATTATGAAATAGAATTTATTTATTATTCTATCTGTATAATTATTTAAGAGTTTAGAGATTCTCATATATAATAATTTATTATTCACATTATACTTAATAAATTGAGTACACATATAATAATATATGAACATATAAAAATTCAAAATTCAACCCTCGTTGCAAAAAAATGCGAGAGTCTTATTAGTTTTCTTCCACTACAAAATTTTTATCACTTTTTCAAATTTCAGATAAAGTATGTCCATAAACATATATGGCTTGCTACCATTTTTATTTTTTTTTATCGCTCTCCAAAAATAAGAACTAAGTCAGCTTCGTTATCAACAAAGGCTTGAAAAGCACAATGCGATGTCTAGTTTCTTGGCACAGAATTTGATTCTTCGTAAAAGTTATTGACAATTTTTACGTTGCTTTATTCTCATTTTTAATAAACAATAAAACTTTTTACACATTTGATTTGCTTTGGAAACTCCTTCATATGTTTTTTTACCAAACAAAAAAATGGTCCATATGGACAATTTTTCTAATTATTAAATTTTCTCTTTTTATTTTTTTAATAAAAATTGCATAGCACTGAATATTTTTTTTATCATTTCTAAACAAGTTGTTAGTTAATATATTCTAAAAATTAATATTTCTAGAAAAAAAAAAATTCAAGCGTGCAATACTGTCTATATAGACAGTTGATATTGATGTTAGAAAATCAATTTTGTCAACTAATAATACAAACAGTTGAATAGAACAGTCAAATGGATGTACATGTCATGGTTTTAGGAAAAGGAAGGGAATAAAATTATTGACCAAAAAACAGTGTATCAAAATATGAGTATTTTGTTAATTATTAATTTTTTCTTTAATACATATATGCCTGATAAATTCAATAAATTTTAAAAGGTTGAGAATTATTCGTTAATGCCAACGCTCGGCCTTGTGCAGTTGAAATTGATGGAAGAGAAATTTCGATAATAATAAGTGATCGACGCCAAAGAAGAAACCAATAGATAAAACCAAAATAAATAAATAAAAGAGGAAAAGAAAAAAAGTAACATGGCATCATATGAATCTACAAGTGTCATAAATTTAGAAAGCTACTTGCTGACCATTTGAGTACCTTAGCTTATAATACAATAATTTAGTTTTATAATAAAATTAAATATATATTTTACTGTCATTTAAATTTAATTAGATTTATAATATTTTAAATAAACCACAGCCTCTCATAAAAAAAAAAAAAGAGTAACTTAGCTTAGAAGATAAATCTTAAGCGGCTACCCTGCTAAGGTTAATCCTCTGATAAAATGAGTGGTCAAGGACTTTTTCTTCATCCACCTCTGATTGTACTGTAGGGAATTATTAAAATATAATAAATCAAACTCTATATCCATCAGTCACTGTCAACTCAATTAGTTAAATACATAAAAAAAAATTAAAAAAAATCATGATGCATGTGAATTCATGGATTTTATTAATTAATGTATTGTTTATTTTATTTTTTGCTTGTAAATTAAGCTTGAGCTGTTTATAACCATTGATTCACAAGTATGAAGTAAATATAATTAGTCAACTTATCCTTTCGAGATAACATAATAATATATGGATGAAACTAATCGACCTTTATGGCTTTGAAGTATCATCTAGAAAATGCATTTTTTTTTCCAAGCAATAAAGAAAAAATAATAGTCTACAGCCATTGATCGTCATCATCCTCATAATATGTTGACCAGGTAAAATTTAAATTATTGTGTGAAAATGGTTGCAGCCACCGAAGAAAGAAAGCAACTTGATTTCATTAGTACACCGTGCAAATGTGGACAGTCTAATGTCAAAGCTATTGTTTTTCAAATAATATCTTCGAGTTCAAATCTCTTTCAAAATGACTACTACAAACACATCATGCTAGTAGAATATGCAATTGTTAATTAGTCTTCATACATCTTTTATATTTCTTACGATTATATATAAATGTTCCATTGAGTTTCGTTAATTTTTATATTATTGTTTTTTTTTTTTGCGTATAAATTTACTTTTAATTATTAATTCTCGATTGAAAAACTTCTAAAATTAGATGATTCAAACCTGTTGACAATTTTTATAAACCTTTTTTGATCAAAAGCTTACAATAGAGGGTGCAGGGATAATTCACCCAGGGCTGGACAAATTCTGTACCTACTCTCAATATTACCGCTGGCCAAGCCAACCAATACATAATTATTATAAACTTAAGAATCATTGATAATAAAAGTTAATAATAAATGAGAGATTGATTTAATGTTAAGTTGATATTGAATGAATGCAAAGACATCATCAATACGGAGAGAATCTGAAACAATGTGAAGAAACTGCTGCGCATGCCTCATTACAGCAATTGTGATGCTAAGACTAGACATGGCTGCATACTCACCATTACATTGATCTCTATTTATAAGTATTACATGAAGAAATATTCATCTTATAAATATATATTTTATACAGTACAATACAATGTTTCAATCATTATATATAATTAAATATAATAAGTTGAAAATTTTAGACTTGTCCGCAATGAGAGTGAAAGATTAAAAAAAAAACAAAAGAACATTGTGAACTTGCCCTTTGCGGATAACCTAAATATAAATTTTCATTTATATGACCCTTTGCCGCTATGAAATGTGATGAAACTAAATGGTACTAAATTTTCTATAGCTCATCATCATAATGTGGTCCTCTATCCTATCTATATAATATTGTTTATTACATATAATGGAAAGCTATCGTGCCTAATTTTTTTCATTTTATATCTTTTACCAAAAAATAAAATAAAATATATATATATATATATATAGTAAAGGCTATCATGTCTAATTATTATCATTTTATAAGCGAGTCTATCTTTTCCCGAACACTATCATGCCTAAACAATAACATTTTATAAGTCTATCTTTTCCAAAAATAAAAGAGATAGGAAGGATAAAATTATTTTCATACATCATATTGTTTGTTACGATATTAATAGAAGAAAAATTAAAAACAAAGCTAAATCTAATAAGGATTAAATTTCAAAATAGTCCTTTGTGTTTTGAATTACCCATCTATTTTAGAAAATTGCCCTACACCTAATTTTCAAATTAAAAAAGGGATGAGAGATAATTCAAACCCACAGTTTTAAGAGTGTTGGTAAGAGGGGTATACCAATAGGCTTATTTCCTTTTCAACTTACATATTATAATAAAATTAATTTAAATTCTTATGTGTGAAAAAATAAAAAAGGTTGAGTGTCATTTTCTAAAAATATATAGTTTTTTTTTTATAAGGTAAAAAATATATAGGTTGACGTAGGTGGTTAGCCTAATAGTTTCTACTCTTCATAAGGTGCAGGTTGGTTAAGCCTAGTTGAATTCTCCCTTGTTTGTAATGCATTGACCCCCCAAAAAAGGTAAGAGGTGCTTAAATTGCAGACCATTGAGCTAAAAATAATAATAATAATTTTACAGTTTAATATGCTTTAATATCTTTAAGTTTGAACAGATATCAATTAAGATTCTTTTAAATTTTTTATTTGAATTGACTTCTAATTTATAATTTGATTTAATTATATTCATCTCTCTGAATTTCTTCAAATCCGGAATGATCATCCTAACTGGAATATATATATTTTTTATATTAAAAAATTTAGGTGATGAGAGAATATTTTAATCTAAAGTTAAAATATGTTATAAGTTTTAGTGAGAGTTTATAGTAATATTTATAAACCGTTAACATAAAGAGATTGCTGGTAGTGCAAATTAAAATATATGAATTATAAGCAAAATAAATAATCCTTATCAACTCAATCAACTATTGTTGGCCGATTACAATATTTTTTTCGCCAATAATACTGAATGTGGTAGTTTATACTTTGAATATTGTTATTGGCCAAAACCTGTGAAATTTACACTTCACACAAACAGATAGAAGTGAACAGATGGACTAATGCGATGCTTGTCAAATGAGCAATCCACAATGAATCCTGAATTTCACAGTTTGTGACGAAAAAAATTATTCTTATAGATTTCACTGTAAATTTGCTACTAAACTGAAGTGCTTTATTAGAACCAGAATATTAAAATATCTTGACTTAGTGATTTAGTGCAATATTACGGTATCAGTGTTGCTCTTATAAAAAATAAAATTTTCCATTATAATTTATATTGGAATATAAATAATTTAATGTGTCCTTGTCAATTGATTATATATAATTAATAAAAATAATATATTCATATATTATTTTATTTATATTACAATATAAATTATATTAGACGGCAGTACTTATAATGAAATGAGAGAAATGTTATATTAAATACGCATAATGACATGGCTCTTTGTAAAGAGAGTTAAAATTCACGTCAAATAAAATCATTATGCAGACGTCCATAGAATAGTTTTTTTTTTTTTTTTCTTTGTTCTTTCTATTTTGATGAAATAAGAATTCATTTGCTGCTGGTGACCGCTGACCTGATGAAAGTAATGCGGCGACAAATGCTTTACAATGGCGGTCCCCGGCCTCCTTACGTGGTCAAAAAGTCAAGTAATTCATACACCAATGGGAATTTAGAGTATACTGTAATTTTCATATTTATGCCTTCTTTGGGTCAAAACTTCCTTATTTTTCAATAAATTTTTTAAGAAATAAATAAATAAAGTGTGACTTCCATAATTGTTTAGTTAGGTAAAACACTTATGGTATTTAGAACTAAATTACGCACATTTTCTAAACATGCAAAGGTATTGTTGTTATTTTTAAGAAAATTATCGGACATTTCATACCCAAGTTTGTCTATCACACTATGGTATTCAAAAATTTTTATATCATGAACAAATCAATAATATGAATTATGATTAGCGGTACTACCAACGGTAATGTCGTTGTGATTCTCAAATTTATTTGCCTTTAACATATAAAAATTATTATTTATATTAATATATATATATATATATATTGCTCAATTTTTAATAATATATGACATTATAAGTAATATACAAATTGTTTCAAAAGAAACAGAGAAACTATAAGAAGATTAAAATATTAATCAATTTTAAATTTTATTATTTTTTCGATAATGTGAAATGAAAAATATTAAAATACTCAATCCAACGTGGTGAAGCTAGAAAAAAGAAAAGAGAAGTTTTGTCAATGTTATCAATTATCATGCATTTGTTCCAATTTACCCAAAAAAAAAAAAAAGCATTTGTTCCAAAAAAAATATATATTATCATGCATACGACTAAAATCCACGTAAGCTTAAAATAATTGTCAAAGGTTAAAAAAAAAAAAAAAAAAGAAGAAGAAGAAGAAGAAGAAAGAAGGAAGGGAAAAAAGACAAGGGTCAAGGATTGCAAAAAAAGAAGGAGAAGAGGGACGGCCAAGATCAATGTTCAGTTTAGATCTTCGAGATGCAAGAAATGGAAATCATTTCAAGGGTGAAGTTCACCACACGTGGATAGTACGGAGCGTTTACTCCAACACAGAAATATTACTATTCCAACGCTCGTCACAAGCGCGTTACAGTCAGACTCTTGGTAGGTCTAATTTTTTTTTTTTTTCTTTCTTAACCAGTTCAACTGTTCAAGTGCCAATATTACACGCTTCAATGCAACGCGTGTAAGATGACTTGATTGAATTAAAAAATATAAAAAATACGAAGCTCAAAAGTCTATGTTTTTAATTGGAAAATAAATTTTAGAATTTTAAATACATCCCAATAAATATTTTAGCTTTTATTCGATTTATTATTTCATAATTCCTTGTTGATCTGGGATCCTAAATTAAATGGGACTTTAAGGGAGGGGTGGGCCCTCTTATGTGACTAGGAAACCATATTGAGGTCGGAGCCAACTTATAAAACGACGACATGTGGCGGTGAAACCAATGCGTTCTCGTGCTACGCCGTACGACCACGTGAGTCCAAAGTTTTGCGACCTTTTGTTTACCGGCCCAATCGGTATTTAATTAATTAATTAATTATTTTTCCATAACTTTTTCCTCTCTTCCTTTCTTTTACTAGAAGTGAGAATCCCGTCTTAATGGGTACAAATATCCCAATGGCCACTATTATTGTTCAATTCAAACCTTTAGCCGAGAAAATATACTTTGTATGGATTTAGAATATATGAAAAAAAATCTCACTTGTCATTCTCGACCTCCTATTCTATAGAAAAGTTGCTAGGTCTTATACTGTTTCAATTAATTTTATAGCTTACTTTAACATAGTTTGATTTTATTTTAGTTGCTTCAAAATATTTATTGGTATCATATGACCATTACGACCTATAACATTATGAGTTTTATAAGCAGCTATAATAATAAAATAGATTTTTTTGTGTATTCTTTTCGAATTAAGATCTTTCCTTGACCTTGCTGTAACTTGGTTTTTTTAGATTGTGACATTTTCTAAATTGATAGATTTTTTTTTTAATTATACTATAACTATATTTGAAAAAAGTAAATCTAGGATTAATATATACTAAGTTTCTATATGTCAGCAACATGTTAGCTTGAACTTGATAATTCATGTTTAATAAGGTATCAAAAAATTATAAAAATATTATATAATAATAAAGTTTAGAGAAGAATTTGAATCAGTATTTTTTTAATATTATATACAGAATTATCATTATTAAATAATTAAACTCATATTTGAATATATGCGGTGGATTTTTAGTAGTATTACTTTCACTAAAATTGTATTGGAAATCTGTGGTAAAAGTATTTTCTCTTGAACTTAGACAGGCACTACATACATTACATTAATGATGAGTTTAACATTATTGGAAGTTTTGCTCAGAAGGATGATAAAAGCCACACTAAAAAAAGGCCTTTAAATAACACCAATATATTATTCTAGTGTGTTGGGTTAAATGCATTTTATAAAAAATCTCAATCTAATACATCTAGTTTAAGGTGTTTCAAAAGCTGTTGCAAAATTTAGTACCTCTAGTTTAGGTTTCAATTGGTGCCCTCAATTTATAACCGTTGTCTGCTTGTTTTCAAATTTTCATCCAAATAAAAGCGAGCTAGCTATCTTTTAAAAAATAACTTAAAGTCACCATCTTCGTGTCTAATATTCTGAAAGATATTAATATGATTTAAAAAAAAAAAAAACTGATGCACGTATAAATAATTGTAAACTATGATCAGTTTTTAAATTTATTTAATCTAGTCCTTGTTTATTTTTTAGTTTTTTTCATTTTAACGCTGTCAATTGTAATGATAATATAAAGTCACTTCAATGTTAAGAATTTCGACATAAAAATAACTTGATAGTAAAACTTGCGATGACAAGTGTAAAATGCAATCATATGCAGTGAGAGAAGAAAAATGAGAATAGTGAGAATCCACTGTGATTCATCGTCCACATTTGTATATTTAATAAGCAATTGTTGTTCAAAAAGTGATCGGAAAAAGTTTTTGGTCTCTGCTACGAATTAATGAATTCATATTTACAACTACGCGAAAGGTGAAGATTGTTTAGAAAAATTATGCACTCCACGAAATAAATACGTCTATTATATATAACAACATGATTTAATTTGAAAGATACAGTCAAGTATAATCGTCTCAAACTTTTTTGGCAAACGAAAAATCTTTTTAAAAATGTAAATTTATAATTAATAAAAGTTGTGTTAAAAAAAAAGAAAATATAATAATAGAGTCACCATTTTTATTCTAAGATTGGAGGCAGACTAAAGTAAAATTCACTTATCTAAATGTTTTTAATTTTTTAATGGAGGTTGTTTCATTAGTAATGTTTTCACAGTGATGATTTGTTATTTCTAAAAAGTAATTAATCTAATTATGGAAAAAAAAATTAAAATCAATGGGCTGTTTGAGCTTTAAAGTTAGTTTTGCAAATATAGACAAAAAGGTTATAATATCTATAAGGAAAAAAAAGGCTAACCAACAATTATAACCGGCACAAGCAGTTACCGGGTGCGCACCTAGCCAGAAATCACAAACAAACGTGGACCCCATCCTAACAAGATTCTTTCCACGCGCAATATTAATCAGAATCCAACTATTTCTCAAACGGCCTCCCCTTAAAAAATTAAAATTAAATTAATTTACTCTCATTTTTTAATAGATAAATTAACTTTTAATCATATTTTACTTAAAAATGACGCTTTTATAAATTTCCAACGCAGAGGGGCACTATAAAAGGGACACAGCCTCCTCTGTTTACGTCTCTGTGTATCCGATTATCACAGTGAAAGAGAGAGAGATCCATTGGAAGCATTATTATTTTGGGTTTGTGAGTGTGTTTTGTCTTTCTGAGACTATGTCACTGCTAACAGATCTCCTCAATCTCAACCTCTCAGCAACCACTGAGAAGGTGATCGCCGAGTACATATGGTTAGCCCCTTTTCCCTTCTCTCTCCCGCTCCTGCTCTGTTTTTCTCCACGTATACGTGAAAATATATTCGTGGGTTGTGGTTGTGTGCATGTATTGTTGTGTGTCCTATCATGGATATGCTTGTTTTTGAGTTGTCTTCGTATGTTTCTGTGTGATCTGCCTTTCCATCATCCCTCATTGTCCTTTTGTTTGGTTGCTGAGAAATGAAGAACGAAAACAAGATGTTTGGTGGATTCTGTAATACATATTGTTCGTTCAATGAGATTTTTCTTAGTAAGGCTGTAATCTTTATTTCTTTTGTATTTTTTTTTTTTGTTGTATTGGTTTTCTGCTTTGTTGGAGTTCTTTATGTAAATCTGGACATACTTTTGTGTTTTTATGGTCACCTCTCCTTTGTTTATTGTGATCCAATTCTTGATTGCAAAGTCCTAGTTCTTTTTCTTCCCTTAGTGCTTGGTTTCTAGGTAATGGAGGACACAAGAGTATATATGGTATTTAGCAGAGTCAATCTTCTCTCTGCTTTGGGCTAGTAATGAAACCGCTGATTTGTCAAATTCAATATGCATATTATATTTTTACTTGTATTTTCTCTTGAAGTTCTTGCATGAAAGTTCTATTGTATTTTGGTTTCCCGAAGTTAGTGATTTGATGTGCTTTGAGAGCGAGAAATAGTTCTTGAAATTTTCATATAATGTCTTTTACAAATTCCTTGTTTTATAGCTTTTAGCAAACAATGAATTGTTGCTGTTCTTCTTTAATTCATAATGGGCCAACGCTTAGTTTATAGTTTCCCTTCTTAATATTCTTGAACAGGATTGGTGGATCTGGTATGGACTTAAGAAGCAAAGCAAGGGTAATAACTTTTCTCCGTAACACTTTTGTTTTTCTTACTTTTTTGTTAGTTCCTTTAAACAATGTAATGAAACTTTTTGTGCACATTTAGACTCTTTCAGGACCTGTTAGTGATCCTTCAAAGCTTCCCAAGTGGAATTACGATGGTTCTAGCACAGGTCAAGCTCCTGGAGAAGATAGTGAAGTGATTTTGTAGTAAGTTTATTTTTCTATTTTTCTTATCGTTTTAAGAACAGATCATTTTCTGTTTCCATATTATTGGGGGGTATTAATTTTTTTTTTCTTTTTATTTTTAATGTTAAAAAATAGCCCCCAAGCAATTTTCAGGGATCCATTTAGGAGAGGCAATAATATCCTGGTGAGCAATATTTCTTTCTATGTTTTGTAAAATATTTCTTTGTTGAAATTACAGTCATGTCTTTTTTGCTCTCCATATTTAAATGTTGTGAATCATCTTTATTTTTTAGGTTATGTGTGATACTTATACTCCTGCTGGAGATCCTATTCCAACAAACAAGAGAGCTGCAGCAGCAAAGATATTCAGTCATCCTGATGTGGTTGCTGAAGTACCCTGGTGTGTTCCACGTCACTATGCCATGCTTCTAAGTCTTGTAGTATTCGATTTAATTATTTTTTGTTTCATTATGTGATTTTCATGCATTGTAATATGGAAAACAGGTATGGTATTGAGCAGGAGTACACTTTGTTGCAGAAAGATGTCAAGTGGCCCATTGGATGGCCACTTGGTGGTTTTCCTGGTCCTCAGGTGATGAATCTTGATTTCTTCTTTTAAAAATTCTTAATTATGATTTCTATTTGCTTAATTCTGTTTGCAATTTATTGACCACTTTAGATTGTTTCAAAACCTTTTCGAGTACTGAAGCGGGTGGGAGGAGGGGGATGTGATATTAAATTGGTGTTGTATCTACGTTTTTATGCCGTTTCCTCTCTCCCCGCCCTCTTTGCCCATTCCAAAGGAGGAAAATATTTACATGATGTTTGTTATTGTTAGTTTTTATGTAATTTCTCGAATTCATATTTCTTGTTTTCCCCAGTTAACGATTACTATACATGCGCTGTCTTCCTGGATCTCTTTTAATTGGAATTTTATGTTTTATTTTGCGGCTTTTTTTTTGGTGCTAAATAGCACCTCTATTATTTTCATAGGCTCTGTAGTTAATTTTCTAGTATATTCTTTTTATGCTGACTTAAACTTGATTGTTTACTGAATTCATGTTATGATCTTATGCTAATGATTTTTGCCATTCCTTCTATACTAGTCCTGTTAGATAATTAAAAAAATTTCTATGGTGGTTTCAGTATTTTCTCATGTATTAGTAGGTTCTGTTTGTATGATTTTAATGTTTTTATTTCTAATTTTGGGAAAGTATTACAAGGATATCTATTAATAATTGCTTTAATTACAAATTTTTGTTATTTTTCTACAGGGACCATATTACTGTGCTGCTGGTGCCGACAAAGCCTTTGGGCGTGACATCGTTGATTCTCACTATAAGGCCTGCCTTTATGCAGGCATCAACATCAGTGGCATCAATGGAGAGGTCATGCCAGGACAGGTAAAATCACATTTTGTTTTAATATATTTTTATCTATCATTGCTTGTTGTTTTAAAATGTTCTTTTGCATAATATAAAGTGCAAAACATTAATTTGTCATACAATTTAGTGGGAATTTCAAGTCGGTCCGTCAGTTGGCATATCTGCTGGAGATGAGTTGTGGGCTGCACGTTACATTTTGGAGGTACCTTCACGTACTCATTAAGATAGTTCTTCTACTACTATCTACTGTAATGTGTTCATCCAATGTATAATTCTGTTTGCTAACAGAGGATCACTGAGATTGCTGGAGTGGTGCTTTCCTTTGATCCAAAGCCAATTCAGGTAAAAATCAGGATGTTGTAGCTCCATGTTGTTATTGAAGTTAGTTTGGTCATTTGAATAACCTTCCATTTTCTTGTCCTTCTACTACCAGGGCGACTGGAACGGGGCTGGTGCTCACACAAATTACAGGTATTATTTGCTGTTTTTTTTTCCTTTTGTTGTTGTTGTTGTAGTATACAGTATAATATGAGGATTGCCTATTTCAATTTTGACATATATTATGGTAGTATATTCCTCGTAAGTGATGAAAATATACAATATTCTTTCAGTACCAAGTCCATGAGAAATGACGGAGGGTACGAGGTCATCAAGAAAGCAATCGAAAAGCTGGGGTTGAGGCACAAAGAACATATTTCTGCATATGGAGAAGGCAATGAGCGTCGTCTCACTGGGCGACATGAAACTGCAGATATCAACACTTTCTTATGGGTAAAATTAATAATAAAATTACCAGAGACCTGGATTTGTAGCTTGTGTTATGGTTATAGAAATATTACTAAAGACAAAACTTTTATATAGTTTCTTGTGTGACTCAATCTTAGGGATTGTGACTGCAGTTTTTTGAAGTCGTAACTTTGATTTCATGAAACTGTACAGGGTGTTGCAAATCGTGGTGCGTCTATTCGAGTTGGTCGAGACACAGAGCAAGCGGGCAAAGGCTATTTTGAGGACAGGAGGCCTGCTTCAAACATGGACCCATATGTGGTCACTTCGATGATTGCAGACACTACCATCCTGTGGAAGCCATAAAAAAGCCAACGAGGCACTGCCTTTCGATGGTTTAGGAAAGACTTGTTTTATTACATCTTTTAAGAAGGATCTTTCCATGCTTTTTCCACATTATTAGGTTAGCCTTTTTTTATATTTGATTGCGTTGCATCTCTTGTATTATAAGCAGCAAGGTGAGTTTATTACTTGCTTGGCTCACGATTCCAATCTTGTTAAATAATGGTCTTATGACAGTAAACCAATCTGAAAGCGGGGGCTGATTTCTAGTGTCGGGAGAGAATCATGAAATATGTTTCTTTTGCATTCCCTTTTTACTCTGCTGTAATTCCTGTAGTTTATTTTATAATTCCAATTTGGTAGGTTCCTTGACTATATTCATGATTGTGATGATAAACACACACATATCCTTGCGTTCAAACTTGCACACGAAACCTTTGGTAGTAAGTGAAAACTTGGGTTAATATAAGCAAAGCAATCAGTATTTCTCGTGGTGTAAATGAGGATTTCGGTGTCATTTACAACAAAATACTTGCCCTTCCTCAGCATAGAATTCCTTGGGGGGCATTTTTTCCTTTTATTTGCAAAGTTAATGCTAGAGGGTTCAAATTCAAACAGGCTTTGCAGGGGTTGCCAAATCTCTGCATTATTGGACAGTTGTGTATTCATTAAATGCTGCGCCTAAGTTTTCCGAACCACCAAAAAGGGAATAAGGACACAATCAACTCAAGATGAAAAGATTGAAGTTCCTGTCCAAAGGAATTTTGTAGTATTCGTTTACATCTACACATGCATGCAATGTAATATTGGGGAATCACTTGGTGCATGAAACCACTTGCTGCATTGTTAGTGGCCACTTTTGTGGGATGACGGTGATGAAATTTATGTTGGAAATCATCAATTTAGGAATTGTTCTTGAGTATATAGGCACAAACAGGGCTTGCCAGTACTTGAATTGCGGAATGGAGCCATGATGGGAATAATTTATCAACTATTATCTAATCCTCATGTCAAAGTGTCTTGCCTTGTAAAGCTCGGCGTATGATAAAGCTCGGACCTACAAGCTACAAAAATCCAATTTAGATTGTAATGGTTGTTGCTGGACATTGAAGGAATCTAGCTACTTGGAGAAGAAAACTGTACAATTGAAATAGAATCAAAATGAATAATATTCTCATCTACAATTGACATTCTATTTTACTAATTTTGTTTCTATTATTATTATTATCATCATCATCATCATCATCTCCATTCAAATAACAAACAGTGTACTTTTTAAAACCATCAAATACATTGACTGAAAGAAAATAATATAGATATATTCATAATCACAAATAATACACTCTCTAGATATAGATAACTCTAGCTAAAACATACACACACACACACACACACACACATATATATATAATATTATTATTAATTAGAGGCATACCAAATTTTTATATATACCTGAAAAAGAAACAATTTAATTCACATGCATGCATTCATGCTTGATAGCATGATCTCTCCCTGTTTCTCCAACCACTAAGATATCATCAATTTCCTCCTCATCAAGTGCTCGTATCTTTGCTCGTATCTATGGGTGCTATCACAAATATATAGGCAAGGGATTGATAATGATTTTCTCAACTGAAACTGCATATCACAGTTATCTAAAGGAAGAGGAAATAACAACCTATATATATATATATAGATACATGATCATGAATTCCCATTATTTCCACATCCTTTCGCTAATTGTAAAGGAATTTTTGTAGTTTTAATCAACTCCATCAAATCTTCATGCTCATCGTTGTCATAAAATTATAACTACAACAACACAAACACCGTCAAACAAACCTAGCTAATTTGAAACAGATTAAAGAAAGCTAGACCAAGTTTGAATATATACATATACGCCTTCAACTTCAACACAAGTCTATGCAAGTAAGGGAACGCCTTTATGGAATAAATTAATTGAAGAAGAATATTGAAGCTCCTTGAGTTTTCTTAACATAGGATATATATACATGATCATTTCTTCACATAGCCGCTCATTTGGTGCCCATGCCACTGTTGTCCCGCTTTTGACCTCGTCATGCCAAATAGCTAATTAGTATAAACATAATTTGATTCTCTATTTGATAATAGACAACACAAACCCTGATGATAGATAAACCGACAGTCTTTTGCATAAAAATCCAAGGTCTTCAGGCTTACAATCAATTTTAATATGTGCTGAAAACAATAGAAGAACACGAAAACAAAAATATTTGGTTCCACATCAAATACATTTTTATTATTCATTGTTAAAATCAGAAAAAATGAATAACGCTTTAGGATTCAAATTATGTATGGACTTACATATCCCAAAATGAGAAAATAAATATATCCATGACTATTGTAATATATATGAGACTTTAATACATTACATATTCCTCCACTGAACTAATACATTAATTCAGTCAACCACCAAAATTCAATACCATATATATAAATATCACCAGGCATGGTTGGCCCGTGGCCGGCAGTTTGCCATCCTAACAACTGGAACTGCACTCTTTTCTGGCCGTGGTCGGCCGTCACCCAAAGCTCTCGTCTCCACCACGTCTTCCCTTGTACCACACGCCACTGCATGTCTCAGCCAAAACCCTTTCATCAATTTCTTCTTCTTCTTCTTCATTGTCTCACCCTCTGCGGACACGTCTTTGAGGCCATGATCACCGCCATAACGGACCGGCAAGAACCTCTTGGAAACGCTATGTCTGTCACCACCACTGGACTCTATAAGACCGTCCAACTTCCTCGAAATGCTTTCAATCTCATACGTATCGAGAAGATCAGAAGCAGCCCTGTGTACAGCATTGGGAGTAATCGATCCCACTGAGCTTTCTTTGGCAATTCTTATGGCTTCCAGTTTGTACCGAGAAGGTGTAGAAACGTGATGACTCCTCTTGACATCGCATTCCAGCATTGACTTTGCTTCGGACCCGGATCCATGCTGGTACCATGCCCAAGCTGCGGCTTTTACGACGTCGGATTCGCGGGTTGTGCCGGTTCCGGATCGAGGCTTTGATGTTTTCTCCATGAAGGAGGTGAAAAAGGGTAGTTTAGATGGCATTGAGAGATAGATAGATAGAGATGGATAAAGAGAATGTAATTTATGAGTATGTGGGGAAGTTTGGTTCCACGCAACAAGGTGGACAAGCCGTGTTCCTTCTACTCATTAATCTTGTCTACTTTTTGTTATCATTCTTATGAAAGGTAGGAACAATTCTTGTCAAAACAACGGTGTTGTTTTATCAATGACGTGGTGCAACTAGCCAACGATAGTCCAACACATCAGATTTGTTTTGGAGGACCCTCATTGTTAGCAAAGAAAGATATGTGTATATATATATATATATATATGGTCCTTGATCTTGATTGGGTGCAATTTGGTATTTGAACTGGTGTTAGAATTGAATAGGATCATTCAATCGAAATGGGCATTGGGTCCACTTGAAGCTTAATGTTAGGTGGAAGTTGGGGTCCAAGAAGAAGAAAGTTTTTTCATATGAATATGTGCAAAGAGGATCCAACTTTAGACATCAAAGTGGAGTGGAGGATGTACATATATCCACATATATTTATTACCGTCATTTTCATTATATTTTTCCTCCGACTCAAGTGCTTGAGGCCCTCAGGCTGGCTACGTTTGTGTGTTTAGGTATTAATACTTGACGGCATTTCTTGCCATTAATTGGCCGTTGCAGTCGTGCATTTGTTAGGTCATAACTACCATTTCTTTTATCATACATGACCTAGTAGAAATGAATTCAACTGTTTCATTATGAGAGTTGTGGTTAGATTTTTGACAAACTCTATTATTACCTAAGGTATATTCAGTTTTGTTTGAAATATAGATATACTCAGCAATCTTACTTTGAAATATCATATGAGGAGAATCTATTAAGGAACTGAATCATTCTTGAAGAGATGTATGTCGAAATTTTTTTTATTTCAAAAAAAAAAATAGATAGTGCTCAATTAATATGTGCAGCCAGCTACTACACATGCTGCAAAAATTACAAGGAATGGGTTTCCATCACTACGTTTAAACTTCAATTTTTTAAGAATTGGAGAATTGGGGTGAAGAGAGTACAGAATATCATGGAACAAAATTTCCTTGTTACACTAGTTTAGGACATCTTAAATAGTTTATTATTTATTTATTTATTTTTGTGTTGTACTAAACGAACCGAATCCACGCCCATTTACATTTAAATTTATAAAATGTTTCTAAAATACCCTCCTTTTTCATGTTCGATTGTATATAATCAAACATTTTGAAAATGTTTAAAATACCCTCCCTTTTCTTCACTAGTAGGCATGACCGCTGAAGGTGGCCTTGAGAGATACGAAATGGGGACAGAAAAAAGAAAAACGAAAACAACGAGTTTATAAATTCCATACGTTAACGAAAAATATAGTATCAAAACATTTATTTAAATTAATTATTTTTATATATTAATAAAAATCTAATGCCAACAAAAATGGAACAAATGAACAACGCAAGTAACCACGAATGGTTTTAGTACAGTAAATACATAAAAATAGTGTTAAATATTACAGTAATTAAAACGTGGAATGATTAAATATCATACAAAGCCCTAATTTATTCATCAGAAAAAAAAATAAAAAATACAAAGCCCTAATTGAACCAGAATGCTGCCCCGCGTACGTAGAGGTGGAGAAGGGGTTTAAGAGGAAACACACACAAACCC
The DNA here is from genome assembly GCA_007844105.2 of Rhamnella rubrinervis. NCBI lineage: Eukaryota > Viridiplantae > Streptophyta > Magnoliopsida > Rosales > Rhamnaceae > Rhamnella > Rhamnella rubrinervis. The sequence goes on along the minus strand of CM017582.2, from coordinate 11,567,946 downwards.
ACAAACACACTGCAATCTGCAAACTGCTGTTCCTAAGAGTAACATGTCACTGCGCCAAGCAGCACAACACTTACTGAGGAGGCGAATTCGTTTTCCTTCTCAAAGCATCGCTTCCAGCGGCGGGACAGCCTCCATTGCTCCTCCCGTTTCATTCTCCAGTACGTAACAACTTTTTCATTGCCAATTGTCAATTTCATCCAATCAGCTAGGCCTTCAATGTGGCTATTTTTCTTTTCTTTTCTTTCTATTCTTAAAATTCTATCAGATTAACATTTCTAACGTGTTAGTAAGCATCTCAGCTAATCTTTTTACAGGTTCAGTGAAATTTTGTTCTGGACATGGTTCCAAAGAATATAGTTGGAGGATGCTTCACTGGGACCCTCGTCTTTGGCTTCTTTTATCCGGAAATGCAGGTAATTTTTGTTACTTTTTGCTCTTTCTCTTTATAGATTTTCTACTTTGTTTAATTGCGAAATTTATTATTAATATGTTTTTTTATTGAATCAAAGAGAAATGATATATATATATATATATATATATATATATATATATATATATATATATATATTTTCCTGTAACTTGTTGGACTTTGAAATCGATTTCATAAACGTCTTATGTTCATCAAATATGTGTTTCTCTTTTCCTTTTAATCTTCGTATGATTTTTGGTGTTTGGGTTGTGCTTGTAAGTTCTACACACTAGCTATTCTTGTTATGCTGGTTTCTGCTAACTGAGTTTATGTATTTCTTTGGATGTTACTGAAAGTGAACTAAATCACTGTAAATAATTTGATTTTTAGTATTAGTAGGGCTAGCAGTTGATTGAAAGAAGCTTATGTTGCATACATGGGAAAAAAAAATAAAAAAATACGAAGGTTAGTTCATGGTTGTTTCTTCTTTACACGTATAAAATGTATACACGCATAATCTCAATTGATTTAGAAAACTATAGAGCAATTATTTTATTCTTGTTTTTTCTATTTTTATTTTGGGACAGAAGCAATACAGTACCTTTTTTTGGTAAAAATTAATTGCATTCCAACCAAGACGAAACGCACAAAAGGAGCTCCCGAGGGAGGATTACAAACCAGCAGCAACCTTGTCCATCCTTAAACAATCAACTAAAGAAGAAGGAAGTTCCTCAACAGAATATTCATCAATGAAAAAGGAAACATGATTCGTCAGAGAGAACTTAGCAGTCAGATCTGCAACTGCATTTGTTTCACGAGGCTTCCAAGATAAATTCCACGTATGTTTTGCAAATCTCCTCCGCATAGTCATCAGCGTATCTAAAGAAAACCAGTTCCCTGGCTCTTCGTCCATCAATATAGTTTCCACCACCTCCTTTGCATCCATTTCAAAGTCAATGTTTACCCATCCACACGCCTCTGCATAATCAGAGGCCCAAGCAAAGCTTCAACCTCCACACCAAAGGGCGGCGTCCACTCACCTTCTATAACTTTTGGCGCCAAAAGACTAACTCCCTAGATCACTACGAACCACCATAGAAATAGCACAACCAACATTCTTTGTTGCAGCATCTACATTGATCTTCAGCCAGCCATGAGCTGGAGGTTCCCATTTCAGAACAGTTTCAGCAGGGATGGTTTCCTCTGAGTTATCCGCCTCTCGAGATTGAAAACCTGTAAATTCCTCAACTGCCCAATTAATCTCCATGACTGCCCGACTAAGATTAAAATATCCTTCATGGAGCTTTCGGTTCCTAAAACTCCAAACTTTGTAGAACAAAGTTGCAAAAAAAGTAAATCATTCTTCTCCCATCCGGAGGCACCATCCCTTGAGGAGGACTCAAAACCATATCCACCAGCTGGTTAATAGAAGAACACTCCAGCTCCTCCAACCCCCACAAGCTTCCAAAAGCTACACTGCGTATCAGGGGGCAATTCTTAAAAATATGGAGAGAAGTCTCCTCATCCGCACCACAGCAAATGCATTCCTTATCCCCACCTCCTACACGTTGCCAGATATTTTGCCTTGTCGGAATTACATTCGACCGCATTCGCCACATGTGCAACTTAAGCCTTTCATGTATTGTACTTTTCCAAATTATCTTCCACGAGGGTTCAGCTGCATGGTTTATTCTAGACTGCACCTCCGTTAAATAACATTCCTTAACAGTAAAGAGGCCCCTATTATTTCCAAGCCAGCAAAGCTTATCATCACTGAATTCCCTAGACCAGTCCACCCTTTCAATAGCTTCCACCGAATCCTGACTGCAGATCTCTTGTAAAAGTTGACGATTCCAACCTGAACCATCACTCATCTTTAGTGACGCCACATTAGTCCAAGTCGATCCATCAACACCTTCCTTCAATCTTGGTTTGAAACCTGGGATACTGTATAATGTGCAACCTTGAGATCCAATTTGCTCTTCCTTTCTTCTCTCTCTTTTGGGCCAATTTTAGTTTTTACTGATGCATCTTTTGATGGTAAGACTTTTTATTCTCTTATCTTTAAAAATTGAAAGCAAAGAATTGTAACCTTTTATTTGAATTTATAAATTATAATGATGACTTACTGTGCTTTGTTAAGTAGTTTTAGAGCTTCAATTATTTATTTATTTTTTTGTGACTCAATTGCATTTTGGTACACACTACACGCACAATAGTAGGGATGTTCAAGTAGTTGAACTAGGATGTACAAGAAAAGACATTAGAAGAGTCTAAAGAAGTCCATAGTCTTTTATCAGGAGTACTTGGAATGAATTCTACCCCATCAAGGAAAAGTAAAACAGAAACTAGATTTGAATTTTCATTCAAAGGTTTTATTTAAATCATAAGGTCCAAAGAAAGTTTTAAAACTATCTACTTATTAACTTGATGTATCCCACTTCGTCTAAGTTTAAGCTTTTGAGAACAATGCGACTTGACATGGTATCGATGCTACGATATTTATCTGGACTTGTATTTGAATCTTCTTAATTTTCATTCTGTTAATATATTCTTTTGCATGTGTAATCCCACTTCTTTCCGGTAATTGGTCAGACTTACATGTGAATGGAGCGTTAAAACTATCTATTTGTTAGCTTGATATATGTAGTTAAAACAGATTCCCATCAGCTTAACTTTTTGCAATTGATGGAGACTTAATTGAAAGAATAGAGGCATTTTTTTATTGAGATAATTGACATAGTCTAGGAAACATTGATGCCATCAGTTGATTTCTCATTCAAGCATCCTCTGATAATCTGAGTCTTCTTTTCTAGTACTAATTTTGTTGGAGTTAAAGAATGAGGACAGTCTCCTTTTATAAGATCATTAGTCACCATTAGAAGATCAGTTCTTCATTTCAATACCATACTTTTCAGTCTTTGGCCTTCTTGGGTTATTTAGAAAATGTTGAAAAATTAATACTGTTAACTTACCATGAGAAGAAAACCACAAGCTTACGTTTCTCTGTTTTTATGTGTATAAAGGAGAATCTTTTGAACACCTCACCTATTTTTACATTGTGAAGTCTCAGTTTAGCTCTGATATCACTTGTTGAATGAAGTTTTTCCTGAGTGTTTCCACATTCTTTCATTTTCATTGATGATTGGAATTTCTAAGGGTTTTGTTGCCAGTAGAAAAGGGAAAATTTTCTTTTCTGAAAGTGCACATTGATTTTTTTTTTTTAATAAATTGGGGAAAAAATAAGTTAGGAGACTTTTTGAAGTAGAATCTCAAGATTTATAGTTTTTTTTTCCTATTTCATTTTTGGTAAAGTTTAATTTTATATTTTTAGACCATTGACCTTCAAAGAATTTAAATAAAGATATACCTTTTTATGCTTCAATTAAGATGGAAGAATTCCTCATGTCTTACCTCCTCCTCCTTCTTCTTCTCTCTCTCTCTCTCTCTCTTCTCTAAAGAGATTATTGTTTCTAGGGTTTCCAAGAGTATACAAATCTTCTTTAATTGTTGTACTAAAATTTATTTGAAACACTAAAGGTGGTGCAATTCTTCCACAGAATAAGTGTATGTGAAAAGAATCACATTTGATCTGAAATCATCCCAACCTTTTCTATTGCCTTTCAGAGTCCTACATCACGAGATGATATGCCCTTACAACCTTACTTATGAAAAGACATGTGAAAAGAAAAGAAGTGCAAAATGTATTTCATTTCTAAGGCATATCAACATGCTCTTCCTTTCAAAATAATATCATTTCTTTCAATTCATGGCACCCAAAATAAGGCATTATGAAGTCAATCTAAGTCATAAGGATTTTTTATGTTGTGGATCTGTGGGAATAATTTGAAATGTATGTGCAATGATGCTAGTGGGCATAAGGTATAACTCACAGGATCTAAATTCTTTTCTGGTTCTACTTACAGTATTAGAGGATATATATTTTAGTAACTATCTGCTACACATGCAGCAATGGTTCTTGGGATAAATACAAGCCCTGTGTTAGCGAAAGAGGCTTCGCTTGAGGAAAAATCTGAAAATGAAGCAGAAGAGGCTGACATAGTTGGATTACGCAAAATAGAGGATGGTTCAATAGTATCCAATGTACATACATCTAAATGGAGGGTTTTTACTGATAATGGGAGGGAATTATTTATGCAGGTAGGCATTTATTGCCTTCATGTTTCGTTCTTTTTCCTCTATGTTACATTAGTTTGTTCCTCTTGACTAGTTTTTTTTATCCTCTTTTGCTTTTCTAGGGAAAATTGGAGGAAGCAGAACGGTACTTTTTTTCTGCACTGCAAGAAGCTAAAGAAGGTTTTGGGGAGAGGGATCCGCATGTTGCATCTGCATGCAACAATCTGGTAGATTCTAATGTATTAAAAAGTGTATTAATAGTCATCTCCCAAACTTTTTCTAAATCAGTGCTGTAATAAAATCAAATGAATTCACCGGAACAAATTAGACGTACATTTGTGTTGGTTTATTCACATACTTTTAGTTGTTAGAGCCTTGGATTCATGATGCAAGTATTGCGAGAATGTTTTTCATTGGGGGTTTTTAATTTAATGGAATTTAGTATAAGTTGGTTTCTGAGAGTTGCTGGGTCTATCTGTAAAATAGAGTGTCTCACTAGAGACTCTATTTTTAGCCTGTGCAGATGCCTGGTTTTAGTTAAATTGGGTTGGGAGTTTTGCCTAGCTGTTAAAAGTCCTTAATGATTTTTTTTTTTTTTTTTTGCTTAGAGATAGTGTGTTGCCTAATAGAAAGTTGCAATTTTGGAAAATTTGATTTCAACATAATTTCCATATATTTGTCTTGGAAGGTTGATTGTCAAAGTGAAGTTTTTGAGACTGAATTCCAGGCCAGGGCATAGAAGCCTTGACTTTAGCACTGACTCCTCCCCTTTTATATTCAATTGCTCCTGTTGAGCCTGTGAGAAAACGCTTTGCTGAAAGTGGAGTACTCCCTCGAATTATCATTGACCAGTTCAAAATTTGCTCTCCTTTTTTCTTTTGGCATGAATTACTATCCCAATTGCTTCAGTGAGCGACTTACATATTGTATTATTTGAATTGAGACTGAGCCAGCTCCCTTAGCAGCTTAGCTTGATTATCGATCTCCTTTCCCGATTATCTTATTTTGTTACTGGTTTTCTTCTTTAATTAGTTGCTTCATTTCCCTCCACCTTTTAGATAGAATTACGTTCGGCATGAGGAAGCCTGCTAGAATTGAAATCAGCAACTTTGGGAATTGAAATCGAATTCAAATCTGGTACTTTTTGAATCCAGTGCATGAGTAAAGGATCTTTCTCCCCAACACTCTTCCCAGAAGATGCACTTTCCATCCCCACTAGTTCACTAACTATGGAACCCATTCCCCGAGGAAGATTCTAGCTATTTTATTGGAAGGGATGTATATTTATTGCTTATTTTGATGAGTAGGAATATTTTGTTAAAATTACCAAAAGACAAGAAGGAATATTTTGTTAAAAAGTTGGGCACCTTAAGGAATATTGTATAATAACTTGACTTTTTGCAACCTTATTACTAGTATAAGGTTATTGTTTTCTACTTTTATTGTTTCAGGCAGAGTTATATAGAGTTAATAAAGCATATGATAAAGCAGAGCCTTTGTACTTGGAGGCCATTGACATACTGGAGAAAACGTTTGGCCCTGAAGATATACGGTACGCTATGATTGTTTTGCAGACTAGACAAAGTATCAATGAAATTTTTAACTGAGTGAAAAGTCCTGATTGTGTTTTTATGGTGTCAAGTTAGTCTATTAGGTAAAGTATCAATGAAATGTTTAACTGAGTGAAAAGTCCTGATTGTGTTTTTATGGTGTCAAGTTAGTCTATTAGGTAACTATAGTAACCCACTTTTGGTCTGTCTACCAGATAACTAAAGTGATTTTTTTTAATAAACAATGAAGCTTTGGTTTTGATGGAATTTTGAGTTCTCTAATATTTGATGTGGGTTTCCTAATTTGTTTCCTCCTCTGTCAAATGCCCTTCTTAAAATTATGCAAAATCAGTTTCTTTTTGCATTTACAAAATCTGCATGACGAATCAGTAGAAGTGCCTAAAACCCCTCTTCTGAAGTTCTGATCTGCCTACTCATTCTTGAATTATATATTGTTCCTCATCACTCTGTTTAGCCTGTCATCAACTCCAAATGGCCCTCCAACACCTTTGTTTTGGAAAATAATGAATTGTCTTAGAAGTGGGTAGGGATGTGGGTGACTATTTTTCATAAGAATTATTTTACCGTGATAACTCTTTTAGTCCTTATTCTCTGATAAGTCATGCAATTTCCTTTAAGTTAGTTCTTACAAATTTAAGCTCTCTTTAAGATAGGGAGTCCTTTGATTTATTGTGTAATCTTGCACCCATCAATATTCCAAATCCAGTTGTGCTTTACAAGTGTTTTGATCTATATGTTCAATGCCTAAGAATTATGCTAAAGTGTGCTTAGTTGTGTAGGCTGATATTACAAATCTCACACATATGATTTTGGAATCTAAGCATATTTTACCTATTTGGCTTACCGAGTAAAGCACAATTTCTTAGACTTTATTTATTTATAAGAAACATACTTTTTTAATAAGAAAGCATAACAAAACGGTTTAAGGGAACTTAAGAACCTTAAACCATATATTAAGTTATTAACTGTGAGGCTTACTTCAATAATTTTGAAAAGTTAGGAAATAATGTTCTGTCATGAAAGTTTAAGGTTAGAATAAAGAGAGGCATGGGAAAGAGAGGAAGAGGTTGATGATTAAATATAAGATAAGAAGAATCTTTCATTGGGAAATTCTCAGTTTTCATTGTTATTGGATATGGAGGTGGCATGGATGGATCATCTTTTTGGGAAGAATTGGATAGTCTTCAATGTACTTATGGTCCTAAATGGTGTGTTGGAAGAGATTTTAATGTTGTTAGGGTGGTGAGTGAAATATGAGTTCTAGAGTGAAATTGAGAATGAGGCTGTTCAGTGAGATGCTTAGAGATCTTTAACCTCAAGATCTAAAACTATTCAGTGCTAGGTTTACATGTCCAAATTTAGAGAAAATGATGTCTAATCTTTCTTCGGTTGAGTGATAAGAATTGTTTCATATGTAAGAGAAGAGGTTAAATTTTGGGTGGATATCTGGAAGGGGGATCATCCTTTTTCAGTTCTCTTTCAGTGATATAACGATTTTCTTCTTCACAAAGAGTCTGGATTATTGATCATTCTAAAGGCTTCTCTTGTATATCTCTCTCCTTTTTCTTATTGATAATTCTTGAATTCCAAATTTTGACCCTTAGTTTATTTGGAGTGCATGTGTGTCATCAAAGATTAAGGTGTTTGCTTTGTCAACGGCCCTTGAGAAAGCTAATACCCATTATTTTGTTGCAAATGGGAGACCTCTATTGTGCATTTGTCCAATTTAGTGTGAGAAGTGCAAAAATTATGAAGAAACTGCAAAGAATTGTTTCTTGGATATGATTATCTGAAGAGAGCGTGTGCCTAATGTTTTCTATAAATTATCACTTCTTAATGGTTATCTTGGAGTTTTAGACGACAGGAAAAAGAGGAAAGTTTTAGAGAAATGTTATATATTGGCTCTCTTTTGGGTTATTTGGATGGAAAGGATCCAAAAAATCTTTCAAGGAAGATCTAAAGGATCTGGATTAAGAATAATATCAAGATTTTGGTTTAACTTTTGGGCATCTACAGAAAGAGTTTAATGGGTTATTGTTTTATTTTTTGTTTTTGAGTTGGTATAACACTTTATTTTGTAGATGACATATTATGTTTTGTATTTTTCGATGATTTCTCATCCTCTTCAATACTTTGAATTCCATTTTTGTTTCGATATAACTTTATGTTTCTTAATTTATAAAATAAGAGAATTCTCGTTTATCTTCCTTTTATTTGAAAAAAAAAAATAGTAACAATTTTTTTAAACAAAAAATAAGTTTCCCTAGTGAGATTTTAAAAATATTTCCTATCCTTTGTTTTTATAAATATAATAATAAAAATAAAAATATCAACTTGTCTGAATCTTTACTTTTTTTTTTTATTGCTGTAATTCTATTTATGAGGATTCCTTGTCCATGTATTGATTTCCTATCAATAAAAGATTGTTTTTTATCGGAAAAAAGGGGTAAAAATATCAACTAGCATGCCCTAAGCGTATTTTACAGAATTGATTGAGAATACAATCATACAAGCACTAACACCTTTTATTTTACAGAGTTGGTTCTGCCTTTCACAACCTTGGGCAATTCTATCTTGTGCAACGGAAGCTGGAAGAAGCTCATACTTGCTATGAGGTATTCAAATAAGTCAATTACATACCAGACTTTCAATATATTTCTTATATGTTTTGGTCATGTGTTAAATGTCCTACACTTTTCTTGACACATAACCATGTAATTTTTGTAGCAGTTGTGGATTTAAAGGAACACAGTGCGTAGTAAATTTATGATTGATTCTTTTATGTAACTCTTTAAATATCGTCGAAATTAATTTTTATGTCATAAAATTAAAAGATATTTAGTGATGGGCACTAATCTTATGTGCCGTTTTTTTGAGTTATGTTTTTTCCATAGTGTCTCTAAAATGTATTTTTACGAGTTCACACTGAATGTGTGAATCATAAAATATTCAAAGGATGGTTGAAATTTAACAAAATTGGGATTATGGCATGTGCATCTATAGATAATTATTTATTTCTGTGATTGTATTCCCCCCACATTTCCCCGAATCTTTTTTTAGCCACTACTTTAAAATGCATGGATTATTTTGGATGGGCGAGGGCTATCGATGTTTTTCTTTTAATATGACTAACAAATCATGTTGTTGTTTTCGCTTTCCTATGTGCTATATGGTTCCACGGACAGCGTGCTTTGAAGGTATGTTGTTGAATGTTGCATACTAAAATAAATTAAACTGTCGGCATTTTTGGGCTCTTTCAATATTGAAATCCCTTATGATTATTCAGATAAAGGGCCGTGTTCTTGGACTTAACCATGTAGATTATGCGGACACTATGTATCATCTTGGAACGGTATTATCTTGAATCTTTGCTTTATTTTGCATGTTGAGCTTCCATCTCATATGGCTTTTCTATGCTACTGTTTCATTGCAGAGTTAATAGTGTTTTATATGTGTTGAATGCCACTATCACCAAAAGCTTAATCTGATGTTAAGTGAATCCAATATGTATATCAGGCTATTTTTTATTATTCACAACACTCCCCCTCATGTGGAGGCCATCCATTTTTGGGACTTAATGTGGGCCTTACATGTGTTATTTGTTTAGATGGGGGTAATGGGATTTGAACACAAGACCTCAGGACCTTTAGGCTTTGATACCATATTGAATTATCGTTGTTCCTAAAAGCTTAAGTTGATGGGAAGTGGTCCGATATGTATGTCAATATTTATATATTACTCTCAATGTTATGCTTAAGAGAAAGGAAAGAAAATATCTTATTAACATTTTATTTTGTTTTTGATTCTGTATGTTCTTAGCTTAATCAAATTGCTAATTGTTCTTTTTATTAAAATAAAAAAATTATAATGATAGGAAAACTGCCCTAGTGTTCTTCAACTTATATTAAATTTTGATTAATTACATTTATCACCCCTGCACTTTAGAGGTGTGTTAATGTGGTCCCTACACTATCAATTTAAACAACCTCCCCCTTGGATTTTTCAATAAAAACAAATAAGTCCTGTCAAAATTTTCTCTCAAAATTTTGACAGATTATGCCACATCAATATCCACATAAACGTCCAGCTGATATTTTATATTATATTTTTGTTTTCTAAAAATGCTTTGGCATTTTTGTTTGGGGCATTTTATTGGAAAATGCAAGGGTGAGATTGTTAAAATTGAAAGTGTAAGAAATATATTGACAGGTCTCTCAAAGTGTGAGGGTGAGATTATTTAAATTAAAAGTGCAGAGACTATATTGACACACTTCTCAAAGTGCAAGGGTGAGATTGTTTAAATTGAAAGTGGGGTGACTACATTGATACACATCTCAAAGTGTAGGGGTGATAAATGTAGCTAACCCATTAAATTTTAAGGAAAATTTTCATCCACACCTCCTATAGTTTAGCTTAAATACACTTAAGACCCCACTGGTTTAGAATTTTGTTATCCTCTATAAAACCTATTAAATACAGCTCGACTGGTTGACCCTTGTACTTTTAACAATATTTCCATAACTTTAAGCAGTTAAAATTGAAATAATTATGGAAGGTAATATGATTAAAACTTTAACTGAAATTTCATCAGTTACAAAATTAATAAAAGTATATAGTATTTTAATTGGTTTATAATAATGCAAAAAAAATTATAATACTCAGTGTAGAATTTATAAATTTGATATAACGTTATATGTGTTTCATTTCTAGTTTTATTGAATTATTACGTTTATAAATTACTTTAATTTAATAAAACTTTCATTTCATTATACAATCAATTATTTTATTTTTAATTGACTATTAATTTATTATAAGGGAAAACCGGCAAAGCTATCCATTTAATATATTTAATTGTAATGGGGTATAATTGTCTTCTAGTTAGTCAATAGGGTTGAAAGTAAATTTTTTAAAACCTTAGGGGTGTTAGTGACAAATCTCAGAACCAGTGGAGATGAAATTTTCACTAAATTAATGTTGTTAAGTTACCATCCCAACTATATGTATCAACTCCCCTCATTTGTAGATCTGAAGCTTAAAGATACCTCATCCCCTGGAACATTGATCTTTTAGTCTCATCATTCTTTATGATTTTTGAAGCTACTTTTGGACCTTTGAACAAGGAACCTTTTATGCATCATGAGCTGTGAATTTTCACAGCTCAGTTGAACTTTTCCCATTCATTGCACAGACGTGCTATCTTGAATTCAGGGGCCTATGACAGTGAAATTTTACAACTTGTGATGAAAAAAGTTTTTATTGAACAAGGAAAGGTAGTGGGAACACTTGACAAAAGAAATTGGATCGGCATGAATTTCTCCCTTGGATAAGCAAGTCCTCTTCCAACCATCAAGAATAGGAATGTGTCTGTGTGTATCTTATTTTGTTCTTTTGATAGTTGATTGACATTTACTATATTGGGCAAGGACAGATGGTCTGTTTAAGACTCTTGCTTGAGCTAATGTATTTTCTTCCATTGCTTTTCACTGAATCATATAATGTTTTTGGAAATTAGTTTTTATGTATTGTCACTTGTCAGTATCTTTTAGTGCTAAGGCCAAAGCAAATTTAAAACAGATTTACATTGGTAAATAATTGTGCCTTTGAAAACCTATTTAAAGGATATCATGGCATGTAGATAATAATGTGAATTTGGGTTATTTTAAAAGAAATGGCCGATTGCATTCTCGAGCCGCCTTCCCCCTATTATCTTTTAAGTTGTGTGTCTTTTAAAATGCAATGTGACTTTATGTGTAGGTGTTGTATCTCCAAGGAAAAGAAAAGGATGCTGAGGTCCTTATTCAGGATTCTATCAGAATACTAGAGGTGCAAACCTAGGTTGCCTAACAAGCTCTGCTTTTGGTTCTTCTGTTTCTAATTTATTATTTTTGTACTGAATGCCACGTCTTTGTTCTTACAGGAAGGTGGCCAAGCTGAGTCAATAATGTGTGTCAGGAGACTGCGATATCTTGCACAGGTTTTATGTTCTTTCACTATATTTGACTTGGATATACTTGCATTTTTGGGAATTTTCTTTTGGAGCCAGAAATTCTTGATTCTTTGGTATCACAACTGAAAATGAAAAATTGCAATGCTATATGTGTAATTTTTCATTATCCATGCGCATTCATGCTTAGATAAAGCCTTAGGTTGGGTTAAAGAATGGACTATAAAAAAACAGCTTTGTGAGGAGTTGAGTTCCTCACTGGTTGACCAACTGTAGGTTGAAAGATTGCTATATCTCTAGCAGATGGAACTGTTGGAAGGTTTACTTTTTCCTGCGATGTCATTATGATCCTTTTTTGTGTCCCTTCACAATATATATTCATATTTTGGATCCTCAACTTTCAAGTATACAGATGAAACCTCCAAAGTTAAAAGCTTCTAACTACTTTTCTCCTCTGATTATCAGTGAATTTCCTGTTTTTTCCTTCCCTATTTTGGATATTCTTGAATATTTCTGAAATCTATTTTCTTGTCATGGATTTATTCAAATCTTTATCCTAGAAGCTTCAACTGTTGTGTCTTTGACATCCTCACCTGGTAGGAGTATGGAAATTAGATCCCTCAAAAGAATTCTAGCTTAGGTCGTACTTCAATTTTCTGATTGTTAAAGTAGGGGTATTTTAGATATTATGTAGTTAAATTTTACCTAGGCCTATAAATATAGAAGTTCTACTGATTTTTATATACAAAAGTTACGTTGCCGTTGCCTCTGTTTTGCTCTATCTTTGAGATGGTATGAGAGGCTGGTTCTATGAGGTTTTGTGTTTGAATCTTGTTGACCTCATTTCTTGTAGTTAAATGTTCTGCACGTGTAAGGCAACTTCTGTCATCTTGGGGTGGGCCTACAGTTGAGGAGTATTCAAATATTAAAAATATAATATAAGCTTGATATACATAGTGGACCCACTTCCCATCAGCTTAAGCTTTTGGATTAGTGGCAACTTAACATTTAGTTTTCTATTTAAAAAAACAAAGGTCCTGGCAATGTAGGACGTTGCCTCAAGCATTTGGAATTAGTGATAGATTAACATTTAGTTTTCTATCAAAAAATTGAAGATCCTGGCAGTGTAGGATCTAAAATTGATAACTAGCAATAAGAAATCCTTTTTTTTTATCCTAACATGCTGTTCTTGTAATATAACAGATTCTACAATATTTTATGATGTTATGTTTGTGCATTTGTCCTTATAAGACTACAGTAGTGTAATTTATTATGATTCTCCCATATATTTGGTTATTCAGACTTTTAATTGCATGAGTTTACTCGTTTCTTTCCTAAATCTGTCTCTAGATGTACCTGAGATCTAATCGTCCAGAAGAGGCTGAGAATGTGCAGAGAAAAATCCTGCATATCATGGAATTAATAAAGGTTTAAACTCTATTGTCTCATTCAAATTTCTCAGTTTCGTGTGTGTAGGTGATAATATTGATTTTGTTTCAGCAGAAGTTTTTCATAGTTGTTATTGCTGCACATTCAAAAGTTAGATGGGGAGACTAGAGAAACTAGAGAGAAAAATTATATATATTAGTGGGAGAAGGAAGAGTGCATAGTTATGAGAAAGTGTATGAGGTCAGAATGGAATGGCCATTCCACAGTTTAAAATATGGAATGGTTATTCTTTTGTTTGATGGAATGAGCACTCCTTACGAATGCTGATTTGTTTTAAATTTTTTGTCGTCCAAACAATGAAATAAGCATTTCATTTCATCAACCAAATACGTGCATGTATATGGACACACATGCATACAAAGTTGCTTACTAAATAGCAGCTTAGTGTCTTACTAAAGTAGCTTCTCAAACACCACGCATAGCATCTCAATAGTGATGTTCCTCTATAAGACACAGATAACTTATTGTTACTTCTTTGGTATTTTAGTGTGAGCTTTGATGCGATTAATTTTTGAAGTTTTCTTCACTTATGAACCGTATTATGTATGTATCTTTTCTGTGTCATTGTTGATTATTTTCTCTCCATGAGGTTCCATCTTGTTGTCCATTTTAAATTATAGCAAAATACCTTGGCAACTGCTTGTAAGACAGGGATGGAATTCTTTAGACACCATAATTGCAGCTGAAGGATTAGCCCTAACCCTGCAATCTACTGGGAGCCTAAAGGAAGCACGGGAGCTTCTTGAAAGGTGAAAAGCGTATATGATCAAGATAAATGATATTGCTTCTGTATTCCTTACATTTTTCCTTGCAGGTGTCTTGATGCTCGGAGAACCTTACTTCCTGGTGATCACATTCAGGTTTTGTCTTTTTTTTCCTTTTTCTTTTTTCCGCTCAATCACTTCACAAAAAATAATGCTACCTCTTCATTATTATTATTACTTTTAAAGAATAAGATTATAGTGCACAAAAACGATACTCAGAGATTAATTGCCTATTATCAAAATTACGCAACTTATATTAGTTTGATAGTTATTAGATGGATGCTTAGTAATTATGTATTCTCTCTTCTTGTGAATAAGAACACTTCTGTGATTAATCTTTTAATTAAAGTATAATTGATATTGTAATTAAGAATCTAGCTTGTAATTATAACAACTATATAGAACAGAAGCTTTCGCTGTTTAGTGTTGTTAGCCAATTTGTGCATGCACCAACAGAAGAGCATTTAGAGGCCATATACAGAATTCTTCAATACTTAAAGAGGACTGCTGGAAAGGGTTTGTGTTTCAAGAAAGGAACCACTAATAATTAAAGCCTATGCAGATGCAGATTGAGCTGGTGCTCTTGATGATTGTGGATCTACTTCACGGTATTGCACTTTTGTAGGTGGGAACCTAGTTACTTGGAGGAGCAAAAAACAATCTGTGGTGGTTAGGAGTAGTGCTGAAGCTGAATTTCAAGCAATAGCTTAAGTTATCTGTGAGTTGATGTGGTTAAAGCATTTTCTGGAAGAACTTAAGATAAAATGTGGTTGATAGTAAAGGCAGTCATCAGCATCAAATAATCCAGTACAACATGATAGAACCAAACATATGGAGGTGGATCAACATTTTATCTAAGAGAACTGGAGGATGGAAAAATCTGTATGCCTTTTATCCCCAACAAAACAACAAGTGGCTGATATATTGACAAAGGGTCTTCAAAGACAACAATTTGAGTTCTTTATAGGCAAGCTGGGAATGACTGACATATTCAAACCAGCTTGAGGGGGAGGGTTGAATATTGTGTAATTATGATAGAGATTTTTTCCTTTAATATATAGTCAAAGGTAGTGAGCTGTATAGACTATATTTTAGGAATTAGAGTTAAATAGGTATTAATTAGTTTCCTTTACTGTTTTCTCTTGAAGTGTAGATGTTTGAAATTCTCTCTTTTGAATAATATACAAGAATTATTCAACACATCTGTGTTTTTTCTGATGTCAAGTATAGTCCATATTGACGGGATACGGTAAAAGTGTGTTGTCTATTAGTGGCAAATCTCACCTTGTAGCTGGTTTTTGAGGTTGAGTTAGACCCATAAACTTAACAGTTATCGGATCCTCATGTGAAGCTTGGTTTTCTTATTATAGAAATGAAGAAAGTATTTTAGTACTGTTGTTGTTGATGTTATTTGTTTTCCTATGGGCAGATAGGTGCGAACATGCTTCACATTGCTAGGGTGGCAATGCTCAAATCCAGCAGACTGAGGAAGATTGATACTTCTAAAGCAATTGCTGAGCTCAATAAGGCAAAAGATCTTTTAAAGGATTCTATAAGGTTTGTTTTCTTTCAAATTTCTTAACCTTTTGTATTTCTTTGAATAGGAATCCATTTTCTGAAAGATCCTGGCTTTTGTGCTTTGGTGGGTCTCTGAATTATATTCAAATGATGCTTCATTCAGTGTTTTCATTATTCCATGCAATTTTTAATTCTTCTCTCTCTCTCTCTCTCCCTCTAACTCTACGTGTGTTTTCTGTTGACTTCTGTATGTACTCGTAAAAATAATTTCTACAGCAATGGTTTTAAGTGACATGTAATACGTTTTAAAGAATATTATGGGGTAGTACAGAAGGAGAACAATTCCTTCAATGTTAATGAAGAATAAATTTATGAACTTTGCTTTCCTGATTGGAGTAATTGTTCCATTCTTTGTGCATAAAATGTTTACTTGCTTGTGGATATCTTTTGGCCTAATGTGCTGAATTTGATGAGGGAAATTGAAATATTTTAAGAAACTATGAAACCATTCGTGTATCCATCTCATATATTAAACACCTAAAATACTCATTTCTCGTGTATTCAACAAAATGTTGGTACTTTCTCTGCTCTTGAAGATTGGATGTTATAGTCTGTTCTTATCTTGGACATTCTTTTATCTACAAGAAGTTGAAAATCCCAAAATCTTCTTATATATCATCATTTGGGAAAACTTGTTTGAAGAAATATTTTGTTTCCAAGTTTGAAATGATTTTGCTATCAATATGATTATTGGCATTTATTTTTCTTTTTATAATTTGATACAGTTTTGTAATATGCATTTTTCCTTTTCCGCTCAGGATATCATCACATATATTAAATAAAGTGGTGAAAGAAAATGGAAAAATGTTAAATTCTGGAACTTCTGGAGAAACTAGAAAGGATTTTCATACAGCATTAATTATATTGGTAAGTTCTCTTTGTTTGTGAATGATCTCATAACTATGATAGTTTGGATTCATTTTATGCAAGTTATCTCTCTCTCTCTCACACTTATGAACTTGGACATAATTCATGTAATTGTTGGCTGCAATGTTGTAGAGATTTTAAATGACATTATTCTTTTAATCGCTGATGAAGACTGAAGTTATCTAGTTCCAAAATTGCACTTGAACGTAGTGTTAGTTTAAAACATGCTTAAACTCTTAGATCTGTAATTGTGATTGCGGAAGAATGCTTTGATTGTAAGGTTTATGAGCTCTAGGTAAAGAGGTAAATGTACCAGCATACATGGGATTATGTGATTATATAAAATACAAATTTGATTCGTGTGTGCAACAATTTTGTTATTCCTTTTTATGTTAATGATTCATGTGGACGAAGTTGGTGTCTATAAGGAGTTAAAGCTGCCGGATCAATTCTCTGATTTGACCCCATATACTATGAGTCATTTTGGTTCAGAAGCTGATTTCTTAGGTGATATTGTTATAAATTTGTAACATTTAGTTCCTCAGTTTATTGACTAATTTTAGGGCTTAATGCGTAGTCTTGTTTTTTTTTTTTTTTTTTTATATATAAATCTGCATATATATATATATATTTCTAATTCTAAGTTGTTCACTTAATCAATAAGAAACATAGAAAAAAAAATGTTTCCAATAATTTCTTCGGATATCTAGTTGAAGATGAATTAAATGTAAGGTGGCAGAAAATATTGGTAGATAATCCTAGGGAAATAATTACAACTGTTGATTAAAACTCCTGTAATTTAGGACCTATCTATTTGTACACCCTATTATTTTTAACTAATTGTGGCTTGTGAACACTAATATTTTAGCAAAACAATCCCACTGAATAATGGCTGCACACAATTTTAAAAATCACACATATTGCCTTATAAAATGACACAAATTTCTTTAAGACATTTTCAGGTTTCCTACAGAATTGTCAGGTTTTTGTCTACTATTCCAATTTCTAAACAATATACCCATACTATGATGAAAATAATGCTAAACATTCAACATGCTTCCAATCTTCTAAATCAAATTGATAATGTTAACAAGAGGTACAATTGAATTATAGTTGAATGAGGAAACAATATCAAAACCAGACTGGCAGGGTTGATTTGTTTAGTTTTGTTTCTGGATGAGTGAGTATTTCTTTTCTCACCCCAACACCCGTAAGTTAAAAATTGATACGAACTTAGATGTGCTTCTATTGAAAGAAAAACCATTAAGCAGTCTTCCTAACAAAAGAGTAACATAAACATTTTACTGATAGGAATGAATAGGAAAAGATAATAACAATCAAGAAGTTACTAATGCTGGCACCATTGTGTGTATGAGATTATTAATTGGCATGATTCCCTCTCCTAGAATTGATGGGTCTACATTCTTGCAGTTGCAATCACTTGATGCTCTTGGGCTTTTAGAGATCAAGAAGCAAGGGTTACAGGAGTCAAAGGTTAGTATCCATGTCCTTCAGCACATAATTAAAGGCTTCTTACCTTTGCATGTGTAAAACAATTTTAAGTAGATCCCCCAGCCTCAATGTGGAATGGGTCCTAGGTTGTGGTCAGTTTGGTAAAGATGAGATTTTGGGATAACTTGTAAGCCATTTTTTAAATTTGTTGCAATTTCCCCTGTCACTTTGGTGTTGCAACATATGGTTATCTGTTGCTGACTCTAAAATGTTTAATTTTGATGGCTATTGTCGTGCGGAAAGGAAACAAATCTAATTTTTAAGGTAGAGACTATTGTGCAAGTGCAATTGGATGAGTTAATATCTTGGCCAATGCATTGTTTCCTCAATCACCACACAACTGTTAAGCTGGTTTGTTAATCCAAGTTGAAGACACTATAAAACTATGAAACACATAGTAACTCATGACATTTGCATAAATATTATGAATAGCTTTGATTGAGTGAATTTGATTTATTGCATATTTTTATAGAATAAAGCAAAATCATTTATGTTCTATGAATTGAAATTATGCCTCTACTTTGATTGCCTTTTAAAATCTGTATGCCAAGTATTATGTTCTCCCTGGTTAACCTATTTTTAGTTTTGTACTATAGCAGGATGAGCATTCACCTATTGTTGAGGCTGAAAATGCACTTTTAAGATGCATTTCTGCTTACAAAGAGGTATATTTATTATACATTACTCACTTTGCAAAATTGTGATTGGCATTGGCTGGTGCATTCTTTAGCTTTGATTTTTTTTTTCCTTACGTTTTTCTTTGTTTGTTCTTGTTTGCTTTCTTTTTTTCGGTTGCAATTGAGGGGGTGCATTTTTGTTATAGCGTGTTGTGAGGGCTTTTTATATTAGAGTTATTTCAACCTCACTTTTTTATTAGATTCTTTATATGTATTTGTCATTTGTGTATCTTAATGTTGAGATAGGTTTTGCTATGCCTTTTCCTTTATTTTGTCAGCAAGGTGTTCCATGAGGGACAAAAAAATACATGCTGGTACATATAAAAACTAGCTTCTGGTTGGAGTTAGAATTGGTTTAGCGTTCATAGTTGCATTAAAACATTAAATGAATGAGAATGCTGATGGGCATTTTCATTGTTACAACTCTTTTACCCTTTCAGTTTTTCAATTTCAACTAAGCCTCTTAAAAATAATTATGTACGTACTTGCATGAACCCATCGTTCACGATTCCTTTGGCAAGTTACTTACGTATGAAATATTTAATAGCGTTATTTCCACGTTTCAGCTATGGAAAATAGTTGTTTATAACTCTTAACATCTTCCCGACCTTGATTTAACAATGCTGAGAGTAGCTCATATCTTGGACATTGTTTTGTGATCATTTGCAGTTTGGAACTGAGAGATCAATTTCTGATTCTCGTGAAGTTAAAGCCGAATATCTCTCATGTCTAATGCATCTTTCAAGCTTAATGAGTGATAGCCAAACTGAGAGGACACGTCAATTTCAAGGAGTCAATTTGCAGAATCTTCAAGATGAAATAAAGAACCTCGAAGTTGAAATTGCACGTCGAAAACGAAGAATCTAAGTTGGCTGCTGATTTTCCCTCTCACCCAGCAGTTATCGCAAGAGTATGTTAGATAAGTTGTCAGATGCAGCAGGTCAAGAATTATTCTACATGATGAAGAATTGAATCATCTTATCAATAATTTTTATCTAGTCTCTAAGCTGAGTATTTTCATGGATGAGGCAGCAATCAATTGGCAAGTTGGGAGATAAACATAAATCTTCATGGGCTCATCTGATCAATTAATATAATTAGCAAATATGATGTGTACCCAGTTGTCTTTAATCTTGTTTTATCATTTGATTAAGCACCCCCATATCCAAAGGGCATACATAAATCGTATAAATGTCTTGCAACTCAGTGAGCTTTGTTATTTACATTGTTACTATTTCCTTGTAAATAAATAAGTTTGTAGAATGCTAAAGCGGAATATATTTTTACACTAGAAACTTAATACTCAAGTAATGTGTGTGAAAAATTTCGGCTAGACCATGGCCGCCAGGCCCGCATTGCAATACTGGAAAGTAGAAAGTAGAAAGTAGAAATTAGAGAACATAGGTTGAGTGTAGTAACTACATGGTTAAGAGGATGGATATGTTCCATTGTATTTTAATATTGTTAGAGAAATTATTGAAGCGCCTCATCCCATGTGACATGAGATATCTGTTATAGGGTTTTTAATCAAGTCCATAGCAGGTGACCCTCGTCAGCAGCCCTATTTTTAGGAAGTCTATTTTCTGAAAGCTTACTTTTAGAAAACCTATCTTAGTGACCTATTCAGGTATACTGGGTTCCTAAATGTCTCACTCATATCTGCAGTTTTCTCAGTTATGAGCCAGACAATGGGTGTAACTCCCCTTCTATGTTGAATCAGGTAACGGGTGTAACTTTTTAATTATATTCACAGTAATTATATAACCGATAAAACCGTCCATAAATATCTAAGGGCTATAGAGAGTTTGAGCACACCTTCACTTCTTGTTATTTTTTATATTTTGGTCACTAATTTGAATGTCAGAATGTCTTTGACTAGTATCATATTGGTACTCCAAACTCCTGATCTTCTTTTTTGTCAGAGTACTTTTAGCTAGTACCGGTAGCCTAAGCTCTTGATCCTCTTTTCTGTTTTCAGATTTCCAAGCTACATACTCCAACTACCCCTTCCCTTCAAATGAGTATAAGGCCTTATCCGATTTTGGTTAAAACAATATCTAATGCTTCTGAGATGATCAATTGGCTTTGTCTCCCATGCATTATCTTTTATTCGGCTGCATTTACTGTTTTTTTATATTATTTTAAACAAATAGCACTGCAGTCATGATATGCAATGTGCCAAATATTGATTCCCCAGCATATTAGCTTTTAACTTCTTTGAATAATAATGGTAATAATATTACAATCTTTTTTAAGATCAAAAGGAGATCTGATCTTGGTATAGTGAGGATAGAAATACCCATAACAACTAACAAATCCAATTTAATAAAATTAGCAAATCTAATAATCAACCTCACGCATCGTTAGCAGTAAAAATGAAAGCTCAATGTATCTTTCATTGGTAATCAACACAAAATAATAATAATTAGAAGAAGGTCAGGCACCGACTACTACGTAAGACACATACGCAAACATCGATATGTATATTATTTTATATATTACTGTACCATTTATATATACATATATATATTATTGATGATGCATATTAGATCATTTAACACTTGATCAAGACAAGAAACATAAGGAATCTAAATAAAACTATAATATTCACAAAAAAAAAAAAACAAAACAAAAGGAAATAAAAACTTTAATATATGCCAGGTTCATAATCTCATCGTAATCCTAATTATTGTATGCTTGTAGCAGTTATTTATGCAGTAGATGTTTTCTAAATTATATGCAGCTCTATCTATATAAAAATATATATGCGGCAGCTCAAATTATTTGTTAACGTGATACTTTGCGACAAGTTTAAAATATTTTTATTTTTTAATTTAAAATATGCATATACATTTACTTAGTTATATACTTCTATACAGGGTATATACTAAGGGATTGGACAGATGAGGAGGTTGTGAAAATTTTGGAAAATTGTCAAAAAGCAATATCGATCATACTGAAAAAGTTAGGCGGTCATGTTTTACAAAATTATTATTTTGTAAAATGAAAATAAGAAATTGTTTTTTAAAAACTTGAGAATGAGTTTGGTAAAGATTAAAAGTAGGTCCTCCATTTTTTGTATCGATTTTTTGAATAGCAATGTTATTATTAATATTAAATTTGAAAAAAAAAATGAAAGAAATTAACATTATGATTTTTTAGCATTAAAATAATATTTTAAATCAAGTTTAAAAATTTAACATTGTCAATATCTTTTTTTTTCACCTTGGGGATCTTTATCTCCGACCCCAAAAGAGATAGAAGGAGAGATATGTAATTAACTTAGAATTTGGGTGAAAGAGCAGAACAAGTAGTAGTCACTAAGAAGCCAAGCTGAGGTTTGGAAGCACATCTCCGCCTCTATAACCTTCATGGTACTGACGTGTGCAGTTGAGCTCCGCATTGCCGACATCATACACTCACATGGTGGAGGTCCTATCTCTTTATCTCAAATAGTTTCTGCTATTACTGAAATTTTTATTTTGTAAATTTTTATATTTTTAATTAAAATTTTATTACAATTGTTTGTTTTTAAATTTTATTTAATTAAATTTAAGAGTAAAAAAGCGAATTTAATAGGCAATTAAAATTAACAGTTGATTGTTATATAAATTAAAATTATATAGATAATTTAAAATTAATCTAGATACGGAGGCCAATATAATTAACCCTATCTTTCATTAATATGTCGGATGTATTGGTGCGTGCCCAATTATTGTGTTTGTCTATTTTATAGTAAAAGTTCATAATTTGGCAGGGGCTTATAGGTGAACAAAATTTGATTGTAAACGCACTGCTCTATTTGTAATGTCATGGCTATAAAATAAGACCTTATATTATAAAGTTTTCGCTTCAACAAATAATCCTTGATATTTTTAAAGTAGAAATTGCTTCCAAGGCCATTATAAAGTTGCTATCTGCCAATTTAATTAAGTAATAAGGAGCGAGAGAGCTTCCGTAGAAATTGCACTAGAAACAGGTAAAGGTAGAACCAGGTTAGCATTGATCTAATCAAGAAGACTTCCACAACCCCAAGGACGGTGTCTAATTACTTTGAATACTATAACTTACTTCTGCTCAGCTGCAGCAGTATGAGCAATTGAATTGGACATAAAATAATATAGCCCATTAAGGTTGACTTTCTCCACCTAGAAGTTTAGGTAGATCCATAGCCATGTGCTGAAGGAGTTAGTGGAGAGCTTGCTCCTTTGCATCCATAAACGTGTAGCCTGGTAATAAAAAATCCTTGGTCACTTGCTCTTGATCTGAATCATTTAGAGTCTTCATTTACACTAAAGATGTGATATTCAACTCGTTGTTTACATTGAAAAGTTATATTGACAACTCACTAGTCCACCACACCATCAAACTTCAATATTCAAATCATGAGCACGGATACTGGAAAGCTCCTTCACAACAAGAAGCTGTATGTGTTAGCAATTGCCTTATTTCCAAAACTGGGCAGTCAACTCTTCTGGCGATCCTTTGACGATTTACGAAAATCATTAACAAGTGAAGTATAAGATGCATAATCTGAGACAAGCCCCTTCTCCCTTCTCAATGCATTAAAACCCTCTGGATTTCCATGTTTGCAGTGTCCTTCTAAGAGGATATTGTATGTAATATCATCCGGAACCACTCCCAAATTAAGCATAGCATCTAAGAGCATAGTAGCATTTTTCATCTGTCCTTTCTTACAAAGACCATTCATAAGCACATTATAGGTTACAACACTTGGAACATGGCCATCTTCTTGCATCTCTTTCAGTAACTTAAATCCCATTTTCACATCACCCAATTTACAAAACCCATCAATGATCATAGTATATGTGGCATCATCAGGTTTCATTCCAGCATTCAACATCTCCCTCAATGTTCTTTCTGCATCAGTAATTCTTTCCTCCCTACACAGTCCTGAAATTAGCGCTGTAAAAGCTACATCGTCAAGCTCAATACCTTCTTTTATCATTTCCTTCCTAATCTCCAACGCTGAATCAAGATCTCCCTCTTTGAAACATCCATCAAAAAGTGTAGTGTAAGTGATCTTGTCAGGCTTCACACTTCCAATATTCATCACATCAACAAGTTTTTTGGCTTCATTTAAATTCCCAACCTTGCAAAGGCCGTTTATAAGTGTATTATATGTAACTAAATCAGGTCTAATACCTTTCTTCAGCATTTTCTGGTATGTTTCAATGGCCAAATCAATTCTCCCACATTTGCATTGCCCGCCAATCAAGGCGGTGAACACAACATCATTAGGGACCAAACCCCTGTCACACATTTCATCAAACAGCTTATTTGCATCATGCAACCTGCATTCCTTACACAATCCACTGAGCAAAACACTGTAAGTAAAAACGTCAGCAGATATTCTTCTCTGCTCCATAACTCTCTTCAATTCAAAACCATCTTCTAAATTCCCTGATTTACAGTACCCATTAATCAAAGTATTAAAACTAACGACGGTCGGACGCAAACCCCGCTTTGCAATTTCATCAAACACCAACCGTGCTTCAATAATTTTACCCTCTCTACACAATTTATGCATCAAAACGTTGAAATTAAACACTTTTGGCGGGTAACCGCATTCCAAAATCTCAGAATAGAATAACCAGGTCATTATTGGCGACTTTGATTTCATCAATTTATCCAGCAAATACCCACAAGCATGAAATGGGATACGAAAATTATGCTTCCTTATCAACCTCAAGCATTGAATTGCATCCGAAACAAACCCGGAATCAGTATACGCATTCATCAAAGCACCAAACACGGAACAAGAATGGTGGGTACCCTTGGTTTCAACAATAGTACTGAAGAGAAGGGAGGCTGAATCCTTACCTTTCCGAGAGACGATGAATCGGAGGAGGGATTGGGCTTCTAAGAGCATATGGTTGGCGCAAAGGAAGTGGGTCATGGTACAGTAGGAGTGGATAGAGTGGCGGAAATTGGGCTGCAAAGAGAGCCAGTTGAAGAAGGAGAGGAGAGAGGGAGGAGACAGAGAATGGGGGTTGGAGTTGATGAGGTTGATAAGTTGAGAATCTGTGAGGGAAGGGAGGAGCTTCTTGAGAGAGGAATACAGAGGCTTTTCATGGCTGTTTTTTATGGCTTCTGAGACTGCGGAAAGGATGGGATCGTCATGGTGAGCAGATGGTGGAAGAATGTACCAAGCGTTTGTGGAGAAGAAGACGCAGGAGTTTCTAAGGTGAAGTGGGAGAGGTTGGATTGCGCCCAACACTTTGACGATGACCATTTTCGTAACCTGTAGAACGTTTTTGCTTTTGGTTTTGTTTTGTGAGAGACTTCCTTTGTTTTTGGGGATTCCATAAGAAAATCTACGTGGGATTCCGCCATAATGCTACGAAGCGGCAGCAATTTTTTTATTTTAATTTTGACGATGACACTTTTATTTCTCTTTCTTTCTTTTTTTTATAAATATCATTAATCATATTGATTACTTCCCTTTAAGAATTCAAGATGAAAGATATCAAGATGAAAGATATAACTTATTTACCAGTAGGGGCATTTAAGAAATATAACTTATTTACCACAGTAAATAAATAAATTTAATAAATATAACTTTTACTCTTTCTCCTCCTAAATCTTAATTTTTTTTATTCATCAAATGCCCCATGCTATGACTAATGTGAAAGATTCAACATAGCCTAGTTTAGTTTCTACCTTTTGCAAATTTTCTTTCTAATTTGTAGAGTTACAGTTTAATCCCTCACAATTAATTTTTTTACCCCTTCCTGTTTAGCTTTAATGATTAAATAACAACCAACTGAGTAAAACCTTTTTTTTTTCTTTTCCTTTTAATACCCTTATTCAATTGAGCGCCTTGTTTAAATTCCACAAATTTAATAACAAAAATTGTTCTGATTTAATAATTATTTAACAACTTTTACCTAAATTTAATGAAAATTTTGATAAATTTATGTTACTAATAATACAATCTACAAATCTCATAACCAATCTCACGCATCTTTCTAGCAAAAAAAAAAAAATTACAAAAGTTCAAAATATCCTCCATTGGGGATCAATCCAAAATATTAATAATTAAAGAAGGTGAATCATGCACGTACTACCACGAAAAAGACACATGCGCAAACATCGATATTTATATTATTTATATAAGTGGACCATTCATGTTTTATATGTGGAAATGACGGTGAATCATGCACCGACGACTACGAAAAAGACACATACGCAAAGATCGATATTTATATTATTCATGTAAGTGGACCATTTATATTCTATATCTAGAAATATATATAATATTAGATTATTTAACACCTGATCAAGACAAGAAATATAGAGAATCCAATAAATAAAATTATCATAACGTATGTGTATTAGATATTTTAATACCCGATGAAGACAAGAAACCTAAAGAATCAAATATTATATCATATACGCCCATTTCATAATGTCGTAATCCTAATTATTGTCTGCTCCTAGCAATTATTTTCGCAGTAAAAATGATTTCTTAACCATCGGCAGCTCTGTATATATACAACCATATGCAGCAAGTTCTGAGTAGTAGTTGAAAGCAGGTAATTAAGAAAGACAGAAATTAGAAAGCA
The DNA here is from genome assembly GCA_007844105.2 of Rhamnella rubrinervis. Lineage (NCBI taxonomy): Eukaryota > Viridiplantae > Streptophyta > Magnoliopsida > Rosales > Rhamnaceae > Rhamnella > Rhamnella rubrinervis. Next base: position 11,541,449 of record CM017582.2, on the reverse strand, counting down.
ATGGAGAGACTAAAGAGCTTTACACACCTCAACATAGATTTAGTAGATGAAGAGAATGCAAGTGAGCTTCTTGAGGCTCAAGCCCATGTTTGGAATCACATCTTCAGCTTCATAAACTCCTGGTCCCTCAAATGTGCTATTCAACTTGGTATACCTGATATCATCCACTCCCATGGCCAACCCATGACTCTTTCCCACCTCATATCTTCATTACCAAAAATCCACCAAAACAAATCCTGTCATGTCTACCGCCTTATGCGAATCTTGGTCCATTCCGGCTTCTTTTCCGTCCAAAAAACGGGCGAAAATGAGGAAGCTTATCTCCTTACTCATGCTTCAAAGCTCCTTCTCAAGGACAATCCCTTGAGTGTGACACCCTTCTTGATGGCAATGTTGGATCCCGTTTTAACTCAGCCATGGAACTATCTCAGCACTTGGTTCCAAAATGATGATCCCACTCCCTTTAAAACTGCACATGGAATGGCTTTCTGGGAATATGGAGGCAAGGACTCGAAGCTTGGCAACTTCTTCAACGATGCCATGGCTAGCGATGCTCGGCTGATCACCACGGTTGTGATTGATAAGTGTAAGGATGTGTTTGAGGGATTGGAGTCGTTGGTTGATGTTGGGGGAGGAACAGGTACTGTGGCCAAGGCTATTGCAGCTGCGTTTCCTCTTATGGAATGCACTGTCTTCGATCTACCACATGTGGTTGCTGACTTGAAAGGAACCAATAATTTGAAGTATGCTGGAGGAGACATGTTTCAGGCAGTTCCTTCTGCAGATGCAATCCTACTCAAGGTATACCTAACTTGGACTAATAATTATTCACCAAAAAAAAAAAAAAAAAACTTGGACTAATAATTATATACTGTATATAACCATTAATTAATTGATCTCTAATACGTACTTATTAACATGCACCAGCTTAAATATTTTATACTGTTTCCAAATTAAAGGGATTAGAATTTAATTAGAACGTACATATATACTGATGCTTATAATCAATTTTAAGCAGTGGATATTGCATGACTGGAGTGATGAAGAAAGTGTTAAAATACTGAGACGATGCAAAGAGGCAATTACAAGCAAAGGAAAGAAAGGAAAAGTGATAATCATAGACATGATGATGGAGAACAAGAAAGGGGATGAAGAGTCAGTTGAAACCCAATTCTTCTTTGATATGCTAATGATGGTTTTGGTCACTGGAAAAGAAAGAAATGAGATTGAATGGGCTAAGCTGTTCACTGATGCAGGTTTCAGTAACTATAAGATAACTCCCATCCTGGGGTTAAGGTCTCTTATTGAAGTTTATCCTTAACTTTTTACTAAGCTTTAATTTTATTTGTGTGTTGTCTGCAACATGTCAGTTTGTTAGATTGATATGCGAATATATTAATGGATCTTATATGATCGTAATTATATGTATGTTTGTTTGGATTTATGCGCATGTGATGTAATTCCGTCTTCATCATATATATAATGTATGCGGCTTGGTATGTATAATCGTACGTATGTATTATTGGTTGAGCCCCTTGTGTTTTGACCATAATTTTGTTGAATTACCCCCTTTATTTTGGAAAATTACTCTATTTTAAACTATTTAACTTACCCTTATGTAATAAAAATACATATTAATTTTTTAAAAAAATCATAAACCTAAAAGTGTGTTTGACAATGTTGTTCGGTCACTACAAAAATCTTGTAATAAAATAATTTAAAGTCTTTAATCTTAAAAATAAGAGGATAATTAAAAGTGTTATTTTTGAAAAATTAAATAGGTTGACTAATATTTGCCAAACAAAAGAGGTTAAATTAAAACTAAAAAAATTAAAATACAGGAGCTATTTTGAACTTGCACAGAGGTACTGTCTATATATTATAAGCGTAGAATATTATTTATGGGTAGCTACAAGTTATTTTGGTCAATTTACTCATGCTGAAAGTTTCAAAGTAGAAATAATTTTTGCAAAAATAGTTTAAAAAAAAAATCTTTCAAATAATAAGAAAATCTACAAAAAGTTTTTAAGAAAAAGAAAATATTCTTTCTATAAAAATAATAGGGAAATAGGTACAATTTTGTATGAATTTTAGATAGAAAGATGAGCGAAAATCAATGGAGGGGAAAATCTTGTTGCTTCATATGTGTTTTGTAGGAAAAGATTGCTATCCATTAAAAATTCTAATAAATATATAAATGAGCAAATGCAACAGCAAATTTTTATATTTTTAACCGGCCGTAAATTACCACGTCAACTGAGAAAATTCACAGTTTGGGGAAAAAAAAAAAAAGCGTTATTTTTTTTGGGGAAGGTTCTCATTTATATGCCCTTATTGCAAAAGATAAATTTACATTTTAAAGGGGTTTATTGGTCTTTTAGTATTTCATTTTCCTTGAGTTTCAGTCTCCTCACGGCAAGCAGCGGCTCAACCTTGTACGGTTGTACCCTGGGCAGCTGCTGGGCATCGACGAATTGGAGCATTGGCACTGGTGAGTTCTCTTTTAATTCTTCTTTCATCGAAAACCGAATTTGGTTTCAATTGATTAGGGAGTTCCTTGACCAAAATTACAATTGGTTTTCATGCTCCAAAATGCAAATTAGGGCTTAGGTTTAGGGTCTTTTACACTAATTATCTACGCCATTGATTATGGTATGTCTTCAACCCTTTAGCACGCTTCATAACTGGGTGTAGTACCTAATGAAATAAGATACAATTTCTTTATTTATTTTGTTTTCTCCTCTAAAAGTAGCCTCCAGGGACTGCCAGCTAGTAGATTAAAAAAGGGGCATGACATAATTTTTAATATTTCACCAGTTTATATCATATCTAGGTTGTCTTAATGTCATAGTAAATTTATTTTTCTTGATTACAATTTGCATTCTTGTAATACCTCCAATAAGTACTATGTTTGGATTTGTGTAACGAGAGAATTTTGACTAATTTTTTCTACTGTTTTGACTGACAAATGGCTGAATCCAGCTTGGATGTAATTGTATAAACTGAAACTTGATGGTCTATGTGTAAAGGGAAAAAAAAAAATTGAAAAGAAAAGAATGTTTATGTTACTCAAACTAACAAGTAACAAAATTCTTCCTTTCTGTTCAAATAGAAAAAGAAGAAAAAAAAACTAAGAAATAACAAGCAAAAATGAAAAATTACTTATTTTTTTAAAGGTTTGAAGAAAGACCCTTTCAGTTTCTGAGTAATAAGAAGATGCAGCAGAGAAAATCTGTATTAGGGAGGCCTTCTGGAACAGATGGTTCTGATTTCTCCTATCGAATGGTTGTAGACTCTCGTAAGTTTCATATGCTATTTTGTCACATCTATTGACATATCAGACAAAGCAGTTTCATTTTCTTTCACTTCCTATGTTACCAAACAGTCTTTGATTTTGATGAGGGTGTTCTGAATTTTAGGGTATCAAAAGGTAGCTCAAGGAAAGTCCGTCCTCTATGCTTTGATTATTGCTCAGGTACATTTAAATTGCTGTCCATGCTTTAGTTTTTGCCGTATTACACTTGGTGTTAAAGCTTAGTTATGAATTTTGTTAACGTAATCGTAATTGGGCCCCCTTTTTTTAATGAGTTTTATGTTTTAAGTAATCATATGCAACTGGCTGGCTTTGTAATTTCTGTGATTTATCAGATAAATTCTTGAGTTCTAAATAATAGATCATTCTTTTAGGAAGTTGACCTGACTTGTTGACAGTTGGATGCTAAGTAAACTGGTTCATTTGTGGGTTATCAAGTTGATATTCCTTTATCTGGTATATAGATTTTTGGTTTGTTTCAATTCAAGTCATGATCTGAAATGAAGTTATTGTGCAACAGTCCTCTATGTATGCAGTTATTAACTTCACTTGAATTAAGAACTATTATGTTGAACTCATGAGTTTTAGAATTTTATTTTTATTATTATTCCTTCTTTCTTTTTTTCATTTTTTTCTTTTTTTTTTTTCTTTTTTTGGATAAGAAACTAAACTTCATTTATAAAGAACAGACTACATTCTACTGGTCTTTAAAGAGTTAGAAATCCTCAAGAGATCAAAGAGAAAACAAGATAAAAAAAAAAAAAAAAACTAGCAAATGATTAGATTATAGGACCTCCATTAAACTTAAATTAAGCTTTAACAATGGATAATCTTTTTTTCTTTTTAGAAAACAATTCCCAAAGAGAATGGAAGAACTTAAAACTGTTCTCAAATGTAAGTGATATGATAAAAATGTATCCTTTAACACCCTTCCATTTCTTTTGTACCTTATGATCTGATAAGTAGCCAAAACCTCAGATCCCAACAAATGTTCTCTTTATTTTTTCTCACCATAACTCTTAAAGCATCAAACTAATAAGGAATACAAGACTTAGGATACACCCAACAAACCTCAAGCTTATTTCAACAATCTAAACCAAAAAAAGCAGCCACAACACAAATGTAAAAATAAGTGATCAACTTATCCACAAGCTTTTCAATACATGATGCACCATAAGGGGGATAAAACCATGTGCTCTCCTTTGCAGCAAATCACAGGTATTAATCTTTCCAAAGGGGAGTCTCTGTAATCTCTAAGTAGAGCAATTTATTCTACGTTTCGGTGTTTTCTATGTGGACATCCTTTTACTTTGGGCCTTTTCCCTTGATGGCCTCTTTCCAAGCAACCATGATCTCTAAAACCTTTGCCACAAGAACCTTATGTTCAACCTCTCAATCTTCCCACAAGCCATAAAGATTAAGATTTTGAACAATGAAATACAATAAGTGAAGATGCTAGATAACTAGAATATCAACCCCATTAGATAAAAATGATCTTTTTGTTCCACCCATCAAGTCTCTTGTTCATTCTATCCATTACAAACTCCAACAATCACCTTTATATGAGTCTCCTTCCAATGAATTGCCAAGGTACATGAAAGCAAGTTCTCCCACCATACAACCCACTTAAGAGGTTGTACATGAAAGCAAATTCTCCCACCATACAACCCATTTAAGAGGTTAAGTATCGGAACTTGGAAGTATCATCACGGATCCCCAAAATAATACTCTTAAACAATGACCTTAAGACCTGAACTTGAACAAAATATCTACAATAACATAATCAGATTGTTTTCATAAAGGAAAAATAATAAAATATAAAATAAAAGCAAAACCATATGAGAAAGTTCCTCCACTCCTTTCCCACAACAAAGCCCTCAATCTTCGAAAAGTGATTAGTCTTTTAGTCTACTTTGGATATGAACAACCAAAATGAAAAGAAAAGGTGATGGGCACCCTGCCTCAAACCTCTAGATGCACCAAATTTTGCTCTTGGATTAACCATTAATCATCAGTTGAAAATTTAATGATGTTAAATACCAATGATCCATCTTATCCGCTTGTTAGCAGAACCATTCTCCATTCTGACCTTAAGAATGCCAAGCTAAACTCTACAGTAAGCTTTTTCTAAATCAATTTTAAAGAAATTTCTTCCTCACTGTCTCTCCTATAGGCTTACAATTCTTAATTGGCAGCCAAAGCTACATCCAACATATGTCTTCCTTAACAAAAGCTCCTTGGGAAAAGGAAACTTATCTTCCTGCACTATTTCCAACTTAAGGGACTGAACCTTGGTTAAAATCTTATGCAGAGATGTAATTGATCTATAATTGGCCAATTTTACAGAGTACAACTTCCATTGATGTATCAAACAAATGAAAGTAGAATTAGTTCATGCATCTACTACTCCATTCTCATAAATTCCTGAAAAACCTTACCTCTCTCATAATATGCCATCCTCTTTGAGACAATCCCATGGTTAGTTGGGTTTGGTGTGCATTACTGGCAAGCACGCGTTTGGCAGTTCCAGATGGGAAAGACGGTGCAGACTGCATAACGTCCAGGATAGAAGAAGTTGACTTTAAAAGGGATGGATCATGGTTTATGCTTGGTGTAACCGCTTAATAAAAATTATACTATGGCATAAGAATCAATATCTAAATAAAACATTTAATAAATTATAAAATACAAAATTTAAATATATGTCATAATTATAAATGTAATATACCAAATAGCAAATGATATTTGCTATTTTTTTTTTTAAATTGGACTCCTAAAACCTAAGGCCCTTTAAGTTTTGAACCTTATTCCTAGCTTCATAAAGTTTTACACGCTTTACCATACTCTATCTCAAATATTGGTTCCAATTCTCAATAACAAATTATTCTTCTCAACCCTCCAGTCTCCAAGACATCCTGTTCTACTTCTTAATGTTTGTCCTGACTAATAAAAACTGTGTATTAAAACTTTTATTACGCAATAGGTTTCTGAGGAAATCCTTATTAAAACTTAGAAAGTGTAACATTGAATCCATCAAGTGGCTATATTTACTATCTTCACTATTTACTGCAGGCCTTCATTCAAATGATAGGAGTCCTAGATGCATTTTTGTTGTCACCAGCGGGTGAAGGTCCCAGTAAACTTGTTGTCTCAACTGTTGCTGTTGGTTTAATTTCTCTGATAACTGGGGAGTTAGGTGGTTGTCCAACTCTTCACATTTTTATTTACTTCAATCTACTGCAGAAATCATTTATTCTATATTAAAAATTATAACACCAGTTTCATCATTTTGTTTAAAGGTCGAAGGCACAGCAGAGTAAGTTTGCTGAAAGTTTATATGGTTGCATCTTGTATTGCATTATATATATCAGTTCTCGGTGTTGCTAAGAGTACTCTTACATTAGAGGTAAGGTGATATATTCTTTATTTCTTTTCCACGTTTTGATTGTCATGTAAGAATTTTAGAAAATAGTTGTAAGAGATAATAGAGAGCATGTAAATTCAAGCGAAGTAACATAAGATCCTGACAAAGCTGCACTCAGTTTCTAATAACAAATGAAGCCATTGAATCGACGATTTAAGGCTACAGAGGTATGGGAGCTGCATATGTAACTCTAAAGTCCATACCAACTACAGTATTGAAGGACTAAAGCTATCCAAACTAATTTAGAGCATAACAAAACTACAAGTCTATAACTTGCTTGATTTTGGATAGGAAGGTTTCATTTCATTTTATGTCTCCTCACTTTATGTTAGGTTTACAAGAAAACCAATGACAAGACGAAATATCAAGGTGTAATCATGCAAAAATATTTCATGCCTGTTCTATCATTTGTTTAGGAACGTATTTGTGGTTTCTAAGAATCAAATTTATTGTCCTTCATCTTTTTTTGTATACTTCCTTGATTGTCGTATTATTACTGATTAGGTTATCAAAAATCCAAGTAAAATCTGGGGCACAACAAAGTTTGAACTTGTTGAAATCATTCGCACTTTAGTTGGTGAGTTCTGTATTTACCTATGCTAAGATGATAAGCATATATTGGACAAAAACTTAACCTTATGTTTTCTTTGTCACAGGATTGACGATTCAAGTACTGGCAATTGGGACGACACGTCTTCTCATCCACAATATGTCTCCTCCCAAAAGAACGTCATGAATTGACTACTTCTGACTTTGAATTTACTCTTTAGTGACATTGAGAATCACCGACTTTTTATTTTTTCTCTTGGATTTGACAAAATCTTTTTGTGCTTCACATCTTGTAAGTTAAGCAAGGCAGTTGAAATACAGTGTCTACAATTAATTATATCATTTGATCCAACAGTGTTCCATTAGATAGGAACAACTTCCATAAACTCGTGATAAACTTCAGATATTTGATTAGGTACGTGTTTAGTGATCTTGGTTGCATTTTTCTTTAAATCTTTGTTATTTCCTATGCAACCTCGTTTAGCATTTTAAAAATATTGATCTTTCGGTCTTAATTGAACTGATTGATGGATAAACATTTTTTTTTGTTTCTTTGCAACCATTGTCCCTATATAGTTGCTTATTTAGTTTGTCTCTAGACAGTAATTTTATTGTGATTCAAAAATTTACAATAGCATATCGTCCTTTTAAATTCTTTGCACTGGTTTCTGTTTGGTATGTCAAATGGTTAGTCTATTTATAAATTTTTTTAGAAACATAATTGTATTTTATTTTACGTTAAAAAGAACCACGGCCCTAGGCTGCTCATGGGCAAGGTAGGCCACCAAAAACTCTAGGCGCAGAAAATATTTAAAATTGCTTTATGTTTATTTATTTTCTTAATATAGTTTTAGTCTATTATTAGACGGAATAATTTTTTTTTAAAAAAAATGAAATATTATAATTGAGTATCTTCAATGCACTTTAAATTAGTGGATATTAATTAAACAATTAAAATGTCTTTTGTTTAAAGTTTAATAAAATGGTTTTTTGGATGAATGTGTGAGTTTTGAAGAAAGTGCCCTCTAAAGTCGAAAGTCGAAACTTGTTCTAGGCCTTTTAGTCCGAAGCCCATAACTATGATTCTAGTCTGACATTGTGGTCGGGCGAGGGAGGGAGAAGACAAATCTGCATAGCACCGCCAGACGAGTCCGACGACAACCCCACCACATCCCATGCATATCCCGCACTGTTATCGGTATCGACACCAGTCTGGCGTGTGGTAAACGACGAGTCCGTGGAATACCCTGGTACTGAATCCATCAATTTGTTGTTTAAGTTAGAATTACTATCTTTCTTTCTGCAACTCTTGGCTTTTTTATTTTTATTTTGTTTCACTTCAGTTTGAACGTTTTGATTTGTTAGTTGTTTCTAAATTGATTATGTTGTGCTGCATTTTATGACTGGTTTTCAACTGTTACTTCTCATATTATGGTAACTGTATGCATATAGTCAAGCCACTTTGTTTTCCTTTCTGCTAGATGAATTTGGTTGCTTTAGATTTTTTTCTGTTTGCTTACATGAAAAAAATAATTGGACGACCCATGAATTGTTATGCTCTGTGGTTAAAACCGCGGTTTAGCCACTAACAAATCTAATTTTAGCGATGTTAATTGTGATTAAAAACCTTGTCCTTTGGTAGACTACGATATTAAATAAGTATAATCTATTAAACTAATAACATGTTTATATTCTTTTATATTTTAAAACTTGTTGATTAATATATAAAAAAGAAAAAGTTATCAAACAAAATTTTTGTTCTTGTTGCATTATATTCCTCAATCTCCCTGATTTAATAAATGTCCAAAAAAAAATGCCTGTCATTATTTAAAAATAAATAATATTATTAGAGAATAAGTTTTCTTGGTTATGTATTTGTAATTTTTGTTCTTTTTTTATGAAATCTAAAAACAGCAACCAGAATCGTTTCTCTAGCAGTTGCGCTCAGGACTAGGAATAAAAGGTAGTTCATCCCTCAATCAGCTGTGGGAAGCTAAGAAATACTGTCCAACTTGAAAATATTTCATCCAAAGGAAAGGAGCGTATACTGGGTGTGTTCTTATTTCAATTTTTTTTTTTTTTTAAAAAAAAAGAAGAAGGAAAAAACCAATTTATGTGTTTCTGCTCTAAGTACAAGGTGGGTAAGTATGAACCACTCATTATGTTTGTTTGTTTTTCTTTACTTTTTGAAGTGTTTTCTGTAATTTTTTTTCTTAAAGAATTTTCTATTTAAATCCTTACTTTGTTGTTGGGTCCTGATAGGAATTTCCTATTTAAATGCCTTAGATGCCAGTTCATTTTGTTTTGGCTGGCATATAAACAAAACAAAGAGGACTTTCATAATGTTGGTCATTACTTAGTGTATTTTTAGTTACTAAAAGTCAGGCAGTGCAAAGCAAATTGCAGTCATGTATTTAATGTATGAATTATATTATTCACATATATGCTACCTTGATAACTCGTTAACTCTTAGGGGTATCCCACATCATACTGCTAAAACTGATAAACTGTCGCTTCATTTAACTTAAAATTTCTTCTAGTCTGGTGCATGCTCAATGTCATTGACTTATGATGCCTTTGACAGAGGAATGGAAGGAAAAGATAATCTTGGTGACTTCAAAATTGGATCTCTGCCAACTTTAATATACGTTCCTGAGTTCATTACAGATAGTGAGCAAACTGCTCTCCTAAATAATGTAGCTTTTCCATCTTTATCTTTCACGTACACAAATTACTTGCCCCACTCAAAACGTCTCCAATGTGTTTGTTTGGCTTATAATTCTTACTGTACTGGTTCTTCCTGCATCTTAGATTTATGGAGCTCCTGTTTCTAAGTGGAAATCTGTTACAAATAGAAGGCTACAGAATTGGGGTATGTTTTCATTTTTGTTGATTATTTTGGAGTCTTTTAAACTTTCATTTACATATGAATTGGAATTTGCTTACCATTTGTTTGAATTTGCTTTCCTGTCTGTTCTTCACAGGTGGCGTTGTCCATGAAAAGGGTCTTATATCTCAAGAACGTAAGTTAGAAAATAACTATAACTTATTACACTATTTGTTGAACCTGTATATATCATGTAGGCATATGTTTTATACATAATGCAGAAAATAAACATAATGTGTACGTATGGAACATCTTGTTGAATTAATTACTAGTAAAATAGATCTTCCAGCATCTATTATAATATCTAAATCACTGATGAATTTTTATTTTTTTTGGTTTTTTGATTATTATTTTTTAAGTATGAAGCATTAAAAGAATGGTAGTTTCAAGTATCAAATTGCATAATAAAGAAAGTTATTGGATTCACTCAATTTGAAGGTGATAGAGTTTCTGTGATATGTGATGATTATTACGGGGCAATGTGTGTGAAACTTATAAGCCAGTGTGCATTTTTAATGTCTGCTAATGATGCACATCTAGCAATTTAGAAAATTCCTCTATTGGGAATTATCCGTGCAATGTTCTACTATTGAAACTTGTAATGTTTGATGGGCTAACTGGTAAGATATAGAAATGACTCACTCTCTCTCTCTCTCTCTCTCTCTCTCTCTCTCTCTCTCAGTGCCACCTTGGCTGACAAAGACTACACAGAAGGTGTATGAAGATTCTGGAATATTCCCCTTGCCAATTAATCATGTTCTTGTCAATGAATACCTTCCTAACCAAGGCATAATGGTTTGTTCGATTCCTTTATTTATCATTCTAGTTGAGGTTTAGTGTGCACAAGGACATGTGTTTGTTTTCTTTTCCCGAGAATTTTCATTTTATATTATTTTTAATGACGGAGTGTGGCTGGTTGGGTAGAGTGTGAAGTGAAGGTCCATTGAAAGAGGGAAACATCTGGAGGTATACTTGTCCAAGTAAAACGGATATTAAGACTCCCTGAAAGGGGTGCTGTGTAGCAAATAGCAAGAAATCATATGTAAATTCACCACCCCTGAGGGGAGGTTAGAGTATTTTACTTTTATATGAATAACAATTTTTCTTAAATGCTGTTTTTTGTCAAGATTGGTATCATGTATTTGATGGTTTTACTTAATTTTCTATCTCTCATGCAGCCACACCAGGATGGACCTGCTTATTTTCCAGTTGTAGCAATTATATCTCTTGGCTCGCCTGCTGTTATGGACTTCACTCCTCATTCAAGTTTGAGATTCTTGCCAAGCACATGTACAAACAATGATAAGGAGGAAAGTTGTGATAAAGTAGCACCTGCAGTTGAGAGAGATGAATGGTTGGATAACCACCATCCTTTTTCTGTGCTGTTGATGCCTCGTAGTTTACTGATATTCAAAGATACAGCATATTCAGGTAGGTTCACATTTTTTGTCCTCAAGGTGACAGCTTCATCTAGTTAATGAAGTTCTCCTGTTTTATCCTAGTTAACTGAAAATTTGAGTACCTGATATTTACAGATTACTTACATGGTATAAAAGACACTGAGCTTCAATGTTTTGATGGAGTAAGTAATGTTGATTGGTGAATTTTTCTTAAGCTAAATGAAAGTGATAATTATTGTATATGACTTGGGGACATCCACCGTCAACGTATTTGACTTGAATTGGTACTTCATGCTGCTGAATCCATTTTGACTCAAAATTGTTACATTTCTTTTATTCAGGTTCTAAATGAAGTCGAAGCTCTAAATGAGCAAGTACGAGATTGCACAGTGTCACGAGATATTAAGAGTATTCATAGAACCACCAACAGAATTTCACTGACATGTCGAACAGTAATGAAAGTTCATAAAAATCTGTTCAAGATTTAGAAGCTCTTTAAGGTGGTAGTTCATTTAATCTGTCTAATGTGAAGCACACGCTTCTCCCTTCTATACCAACAGAGTTTCACTGACCTGTCGATTGGTATTCAAAGTTGACGACAATCAGTTACAAGATTTATGGAGGTACTTGGCTTAGTCTATACAATTAGCTCATTTAGAGGGCATTCATTTCAGTCCGAAACAGCTTTAAATGATAGTGGAATTGGGGTTGGATGCAAATTGTCAAGTAGAGAGAAATAATCTTCTTATATTGTAGAAATATTGTATGCAAGTATCTAACAAATTTTTATCGATCATTTGTTTCATTACTATGGATTCCAAGTAGATAATGTTTTTTGGGTAAAGAAAAAGGGCCGCAATATTATGATCAATTTAGAAATCACTTAGAAGATATGATTTATTTGTTGTTCTATTTATATAATCCTAGAAGTCTAGAATAGGCTTTATACGGGACACATTAAGATGAGAATCTCAACTGTGTGAGGATGATGAGAATTCTAGTCTTTTTTCTATTGCACCACACCACTAGATAACACTTACAATAAGTGTTTAGTTTAATTTAACATTGCACTTGGAAAATAAATTGGATGTAATTTGTTAGTGCTACTTAAATTTTTTGTTGATTTTACTTAATAATTTTTTAAAAATATTTTTTTATGTAATATTTTATTGTTAATATTTTTTTTATCAAAAAGAAAGAAAAATACTTGGAAAATGAACAATATTGTGCAACTAGATTTAAATATTTTGTTAATGGCTTCTTACTAATACCTCCTAGCTCGCAAGTACATAGAATTTTATTATAATAGTTTGGAATTTAAATTTCACCGGCAAATAGAATCTTGGTAATTTTACAAGAACAATAATTTTTCTAGTTGTTTCAATATGAAATAATTTTCATGTCAATCAAGGAATCATTGAGATGGTCATTGACTCATTGTCTTGGAGGACACGTTTGCATTCATTTAGCTAATGTTTGGTTGTAAAGGTCTTTGAAGGCGTGGCAATGAAATATGAGATAGAGTTAAAGCCATTTAATATAATTTATATTGATAATTTTATATATTATCTGTGTTCTAATATAAAATATGTTGAATAAATTTATGTAAAATAAATAAAATGTATTTTTTTTTAAACCACTTTTAGTGCTTTTATTATAATTACATGGCATAGAGTCATTAGCTGGGTGAACCCAATTATTACTCAATTGGAAGCTATCCAAAGAGAGAGCAGCATGGTTTGGATTATTTTCAAAGAAGACGGCGCGCGTACAACGTTGACAGGCAATGACGGCTTTGTTCGCGAAATCCATTACATAATTTGTTTATGTAGGAGGGTGAGATTCCTTCGAAGGGCGTGCGAGTGTGCCTTTAGTATCGACTGCTGGAGTGGTTGGGTTTTAATAACTTTGGGTTCGCTTCTCGATAAATGAAGTGGAGTCCACAGTTACTTTCGCTCCGTCGACAGCTGTGCTCCAGTGTTCTCCATCCCATCGCTGGACTTCGGACTTTGGACTATGAACTTTGGATGAAATCAAGTGCCTTTTCATTGTTCCCTCCATAATGCTGCTACGTTGGACAATTTAGCTTTATAAAATCACTTGCTCAAACTGCTGCCTCACCCCTACTTTATTTGATTTTCCTTTTTACCAAACACTTTCTATCTACTTCCATTGTTTTCTTGTGTGATCTCCACGAGAAAAATGAGGGTGTAATTTAATTCCTTACCATACCAAATAAAGTACATGCAATCACAGGGCTAGGTTAATGTGAATTTTTTATTTTTTTTATTTTTGCCCTTTTGGTTCAAAGAAAATTTTATTCAATCCTTAAAGCATAAAATAGTATTAATATCAACTTATGAAATTTATCTATTCCAACTTGAAATCATTATATGAGAAGACACTATAGCTTCTGTGCCTTTGCCAATGGGCTATATCCACGTTGGAAATCATTGAACTCTCTTAAATTTTTAAAGTTAGATTTATGTCACTATGGTACATATTATGCTTACAAGGACGTTAAATACGAGAAACACGTGTCGCAGGATAAGCATTGAATTTTGATGTTAATGTGATGAATCGTACAATGTCTTGTCTTACGATCGTTCGTTGACACTGAACAGCACAGAAAGTTTGCATTAACTAATCTTTTTTAATTATTTTATTTTAACTAATTAAATTTCGTGTCAGCTAATTACTTAATATGTACCCTCGTTGGTTCACTTATGATAAACAACAAAGAAAGTTCGAATTGAAGGTGTTTTTCTTTTTTTTGGTAGAGTGTAAAATTTTTAAATATTTTTCTAAAGAAACTGAAAATTTCATTATACATGCAAACAAGCCACATCATCGAGGATTATCGATAGAAGCGGATTTGATAATAATTTATTAATAATCATATTATATGTATTAACCAAAGTCAGTCAAACAGGGTACGGCAAAGCAGCGTCTTTTGTAGGTACTCGTTGTGTTTACTAAAAAATCCCAGAGAAAATTCCAGCTAAATAATACAGAAAAGGGTAATTCATAAATACGATACATACCTGTATAATCTAATATATCATCAAAAAATACGGTATTAATGAAATGGTAAAATTGATTATTTTATTCATAAAAATAAAATAAATAAATATTATTGAGATAACAATGATCAAATTAATTATTAAAATATGAAAAATAAATAATTAAACAAAAAATTATATAATAAAAAGCATTGAGGTTTTGAAAAACAGCAGTCAAAGTTCAGTAATAATGAACCAATAATCCAATCTGCAAAAAATACAAAAAAGAAAAAGAAAAAAAAAGGTTCTTTAATGATAAAATATGAAAAAACGTAAAATTCATTTATTAAGGGAATGTTTATCTGAATTAAGCCACGCGGATGATAATTGCTGTAATATATGCTTGAATAGAGAACGTTGAGATGGCACATCATAATTTTCGGAACATTTTGTAGTGCTACGTGCAATTGGGATTTCTTTTATCATCTTTTATCATATGCTAAGTGGAAGAATGTTCCCTTTTGTTTCTGTGTTTTTGTTTTTATTTTTTTTTGGTGGTGAACACCTTTGCCTTTTCGTTTTTGATGTTAAATATTTAGTGTATAGAGCACTTCTAATCAGACGAAGATCAAATTAACACTTGAGGTCCATCTTACTGGAAATAAATAGGATATTTTTACTTTCCAAAACAAAATCAAACCTATTTTTTATTCCGAGTCTCACTTCAAACAATGTGATATTTCACTTCAGCAAAGTTTTAAAGTATAATAATAATTGACAAACACCTTATGTGTATCTCCTTGGACCCCACTTTTCCCCTTAATCTCATAGATGCTATGTTACTTTCAATTAGTTAGTAATACAGTCCTCAATTAAAGCCCTTTCTTTATTTGTATGTTAGGTAACTTGATGTGATGGCATTCTATTGTTGGCTAAGGTCCAGCATGGGGCATGATTTGAACTAAAATTCAAGCATGCATCCATTGACATTCAAACAACCTATAATAAGATACGATGAAAAATATTTGAAATTCCAAATGACACGAAAATTTGTAGAATTATCATCTTAATGATTGTGTTTAAATTAAATTTACCATCATTCGCTAAGAACCATCTGTAATCTAAATATGAAAAATCACACCGACACAATCCTCGTCTTGTTTGGTGAGGATAGTTTTTTTTTTTTTTTTTTTTAAATAATCAAAACATCCATTTGAAAAAAACATGTCGTTCGAAAATGTTAGTGTAGTGTTTTATAGTTATGGACATAATGCTACCAAACGCTAACAAAATGTCAAAATGGTTTGGTTGATGAATGAATTGAGAGCCGTCCATTAACGGGACCATATCACAACAACATGTCTCCATTTTGAATTAGATTCTCTTATGATGTTGGCATTATAAAATCAAGAAACCTACATTTTATAATGGTGCTTAATTTAATCCTACATTGTTTTTTTATTCTTGAAGCCAACTTTGGTCTTCTTTCGGTTTCCCAGTCGTCTGATTTTCAGACCCCCCTAAAAACGTCAATATCCTCCATAAATTGTTATCATGACCTTCATCTCTAAAATTTCCTATTCTAGTCATTAATGAAGAAGGAATAGAGACCGCTAACGTATCATCAAACATTTATAAAATTGCAGAAATATATATATATATATATATATATGATGAAAGGAGACACGTGGGGATCAATAATTTGACTGGACATATAAAATACACGCTCTCTGACACACATCCTGATATTTACATTAGTCTCAACGTGTTCTACAAGTTTCCAACCGCACGATCTCCAAGTGTCCCATTAGATCATGCTGAAAGGCTCTCGCTCTGCTGATATTTTGTGCGTTACTAACAGTCTCCGTCTGGCATACCATTAAATCACGTACGTACTCTAGAATGATCTGCTACAATCAGTCTTACCAAAACCAACTCTACGATTGGCCAGATCAAATTCCACCCATAGATTTTGTTGATGGAAGTTCCCAATTATATTGCTTGCAGCACCTAACATGCTGGACCGTCCGATGGCCAAGCACCGGACCCCGCCTCCAACGTCGGCCAAAATCTGCTCCCTTGGCACCACAATCTCTACCCCTCTATCAAACTCGAACGTCATGTCGCCTACCAACCGTCCGATCTCCATCACATTACCATCAAAGCACATGTCTGCTAGTCCTGCGTATTCGTAGCCCTTCTTAATTCTTGGTCCCACCAACCTCACAATCTCCCTCCTCACCTCATTGTAAGCCTCGTCCACCAAAAATGTGAAGTCGGAGCCCGAGTCAATCATCGTTTGACCCGAACCGCTGGCGTCGGGTCGGAACACCGATGCTGGAATGGCTAGCTTTTTACTGCCAATTCTTATACCCTGCATCGCAACAGTAAAGGCCAGAGGATCCAAGTTGGGCATGCGTTGACTTCGAGGAAAAGTCAAGAGGTCGATGTATCTGAACCCACCAGAATTCGGGTTATTACCCAAGTAAAACGACCCGGTTGGCAACAAACCGGGTTTGTTCCGGCGAGTCGGGACGCAGTATGAGAACTTTGTGACTTTCGCTTGGGAAGCGAACGAGAGACGTCCGACGTTCATTCCCAAAATGCCCTTCGTGTCACTGGGATCCTTGGCACATCCAAGGATCAAAGGAGGGGTACTTACGGAAGGAGAAAACGTGAACTTTTCTCTGACGAGATTGCCCTCCGCCAAAGTTCCGTCGGCATAGAAGTAGGAATAGTGGCAGAGACGGTTCTGGTCACAGTCCGTGGGGAGAGTAAAATCGGGAACTCGGGGTTTGCAAATAGGATGAGTGCAAGGCAAAACAGAGAACGTAGAAGAGAGGGAGGGATCAAACGACGCCGTGGGAGGGGGCACCTTGGGGGCTTTCTTGTGACACTGAATCCATGAGAGTTGGCTTCCAGTGTCCAAAACCATCTCTTGTGTCTGCGGCGGAGTCCCTATGGGGAGAGAAACGATCAGAGCCATTGAATACTTGAAAGATAGTTTGTAGTTGTACGACGGCGTTTTGAGTTTTGGGTTTGCCTTGGAATTTGAAATGAGAGAAGAACGGAACGTAGCAGAAGTTTTGGAGGAAACTAGAGACGAGTAAGTGAGAGGAAATGAGAGAGAAAATGAGTTGTTTGGGTGTTTGTTTGCTTGGGCGGAGAAGAGGAAGGGAAGGAAGAGGAAGAGGAAGATGGTGTTGTTGCAGAGAGCCATTGCAGAGGTGCGAGAGTTTGGGTTGGGTACAGTGGCCATGCTTGTTGGATTGATATTTATACCACAAAGTAGAAGCATTGGAACAAATAAAAGCCAAAAGAAGGGAAAGGATGAGGGGAAAAAAAAAGGCAAACGCGTTTTCTTAAATGAGAGGTATAGATGCGAATGACAGAGGACCAGCAAATGCCCATATAAAATTTAACATCGTCATGGCGTGGATTGATCTCCAATAACAACTTTTTTTAAAAAAAATTTTGGTAATATGATCTCCAATAACAAATTTTAACTTTTTTTGGCAATATGATCTCCGATAACAATGTGTGTGCTTTATTTTTTTTTTTGATGAATAATGTGTGTGCTTTATTGGATGCATAATATTTATTCTTTCAATATCTATTTTAGAAAAATTTACATTTAACTTTAATATATTGTGTGTAACATTTTAGGTGTATTCAATTTATAAAAAAAAAATTATTAAAAATATGAATTTTTTATTTTAAAATTTTTATAAAATTAAACAGATGAAATAATAAATATATTTTAATTCTAATCGATATTGATTTTTTTTTTTAAAAAAAAAAATATAAAACCAATATAACAAAGTCACGTTTAATAATGAGCTTTCTAGACAAAGCGGTGACCTTGGCAGCGTAACAAAAATATAAAGGTAGCTTGCAATTATGAATCAAGTTTCTCATCGCAGCTAAAACTCAGTATAATTTTACAATTAACATGACACACTATAATTAATTAAAAATTATATATAATTAACAAAATTGATAATCCTATTATATATGACATATTAAAATATGTCAAATGAATTGTGTCGTAAAATAAATCACGATGATAGTGATTACTTTATAATTAATATGCACGCTGCTATTACATAAATTGACTGAAGTCCTTGTGGAAAATGACCAAGCCAACTCTAATCCAGCCAACTTGACGTGATGGTATTTTATTATTGGCTATAGTCCAGCATGGCATGATTTGAACTGAGATTTTAAACATGCATGCACCCAAAACAGACAGCCTTAAATAAGATAACTATTTGTCTTGGCCATATTACAAATGATGTTTGTTTACAAGACAAAATTAAATTATGAGAAATTTGAATAATAATGTTTAAAAGTAAGACAGGTTTGTTTTCTAAATTGTTTAATTTGATTGATAATTGGTTGGAAAGCCATCCATTTT
The DNA here is from genome assembly GCA_007844105.2 of Rhamnella rubrinervis. Taxonomy (NCBI): domain Eukaryota; kingdom Viridiplantae; phylum Streptophyta; class Magnoliopsida; order Rosales; family Rhamnaceae; genus Rhamnella; species Rhamnella rubrinervis. The sequence goes on along the minus strand of CM017582.2, from coordinate 11,522,457 downwards.
GGACCTATTTCTGATGAAAAGAAAAAAGGGAAGAAAGAATCTAGCTCCCTCTCATTATGGTATTAACTCTAAGATAATATTTATTCAAAATGTTTTTTCCTGAAGCCAAATTTGGTCTAGAGTTTTGCTATTTTGATTTTTGAGGCGTATAATTATGGAAATTACCATAATAATTTGCAATAAGATGAAAATAGAAGAGAGACACATTAGGACATGGGAGACATATCGAAAATAAATTGGTTTAGAGAGAGAAGTGTTAAAAACATTGGTTTAGATTTCATTGAAGAAAAAAGAGAACGAGAAAAATTATTTGGATTTATGAATAAAATAGGGTGAGATGGGGATATATCTGATTTGTTTCTATTTTCTTCCACATTTTACTTTCTCATGAGCTTAGCAGCCCTCCCATGGTCATTAGCGTCTTATGCAGTGTGCAAATTAAAATAAGTTAGAGCTCCAAAATAGTATGAAACTTAGGCTCAATATATTAAAATGGAAAACAAAGGTCTTTGGATTTGATATGGCTGAGAGAAAAAGGAAGATAAATAAGACTTGAAAAGTAAGATTCTGATGCCATAGTTTCACAAGAAATTGCAGAGGATATACATATGATAGAGATAGGTGGGTTTCTCTAGATTCGGAGTGAGAGAGAGGGGATTAAAACAGGTGGCATAGTTGAAGACTTGGCAAGATGTCATTGGTGCCTATTATCTGTCACCATGGTACGACGTCGACGATCTCCACCTCTTTATCGAACTCAAACGCCGTATCCCCTAATAACTGTTCCATCTCCATTGCATTGCCATCAAAATAATTAATGTTGGCTTCCCCCGCAAACACAAAACCCTTCTTAATCCTTGACCCCCACCAACCTCACAATCTCCTCCCTTACCTTAATTAGTTAGTATAAATAAATGATTATTAGTAAATTATAAAAAAAAATACACATAATTTATTAATTATTTATGTAATTGTTAGTTGGGTTTTAGGTAAGCCCAAGTGTATGTTAGGAAGTAGCGTCTGATATATCTGCTTACCTTGTCTGCAAATATGTGATGACCTCACTAAACAAGTGCTTAATTACTGTATATATACTGTTTCTTATCATATACACTAAGCCAAACCACCACCAGTCATTAATGTGCAGACAAAAATGATGTCGGAAGCACAGTTAATTAACAAATTAACATATACATATATTTTTTAATTTCTTTATTTATAATTTGTTGGACGTGGAGAATATACATGTTAAAATTGTAAAACCTGAGCGGCGCACATTTTATTTTATTTTTTTTCCTATTGAGTTAAAAAGAAAACAGTAAGAAAATGGTTTTTTTTTGGTAAATAACAGTATGAAAATGTTGGTCTCTGTTGATACCATTAATATTGAATTCAACTTGATTCGATGTAAGAAAATTGCTGCTCCAGATTGACCTGAATTACTTTGTTATTGTCATAAATTATATATATTATTATTATTATTCAAATACAAATTATTAAAAAATCATTTGTAGAGTAGTTTAAGGGAAAGTTATCGAATGAGAAATTGATCAGTGTTTAGTGTTTAGCTTTGATATCATCTTAATAGAATACTATTAAGCTTATAGAAATAGATGGAAAACTTTAACATTTTGTGAAAATAAAAAGATTCTATATATATATATATATATATGAAAAAAATAATAATTGCGCGTCACATCCCCTTAATCAAAAGAAAAAGAAGATAGAGAGTAGGTGGAAGGTAGAATATCAAATTTAGAATAAGGTGTTAGGTTTAGGTCCAATGCATAATTTGATATTCATATAATCCCCACGTACTTACTAATAAAACAACAATGAGTTGGGACTGCACTACATAAAACCTGCAACGCGAACTTTTGAATTAGTATATTTATTGAGAGAATAGATAGGATGAATACTATACATCGTTAAAAATTCAGAAGTTACCAAACACAGATGCTCAATTTATATACATGTGCCCATGCATGCTTCTTGGACCGCTTCGGTAACCCATCTTATAGGGATGTAGATTTTCTATGCCATTTCTCCATCTCCTCTTTTTTGGTTAATAAAAAATAAATAATTCATCTTTTCAAATTTAATAGATAATGCTCCATTATTTTTCATCTCCCGAATTATTATTATTTTTTGTGTTTTCATTTAGCATCTTTTTTTCTTTATTCTTTCCTTTTTATTTTTTATGCTTCCTTTTAAGTCTTCGATGAATTCTCTGATTCGTAGGATTTTGCTTGAGAAATTAAGTCTATGCAATAAGAGTAAAATGAATATAATCTTTTAACTAAACAGCACAAAAACAAAATATAATTCTAATCCAACTTTAATATAAATTTTAATATTCAAAATAAAAAGGTTTCATTTAAATATAATAAAAGCAATGGAAAAACAAAAATAAATATTCTTATAAAAATAAAAAGAGAAAAATTGGCTAAACTAAATTGGTCGAAGACATATAAAAACATGATTAACATCACTCAATGTCAATATCTTTCTTTGTTATTGTCCCGTTGATTTTATAATTTAGAAAGGTATATTTAATTTTGACTTTTACAAACTTTTATATATATATATTTTTTATAAATGATTGATTTTAATAGAATTGATAAATTTTTATAGAGTTTTGAAAAAAATCTATTGAAATCTGAAGGGTTGAGAAATGATTTCTGATGACTTTTTTCTTAAGAATTTAAAACAAAAGTTATAAAAAGTCTATTAAAATTTGTATTTTAAAATCTATTGACTTCTTGAATATTTGTTAATTTTCATAGAGTTATAAAAAATCTTAACTAAATATCTCATAAGTTTTAAATACTTTTTCAAAATTTATTAAAATGTTAATTGAATATCTTGTAATTTTTATAGAGTCTTTAAAAATTTTAATTAAAATACATTTAAAATTTTAAATTCCATAGGAGTTTTTAAAAATCTAAATTGAATGCACATTTATATGCTTGAAGTTATAAAGTTATTAAATCATAACTTTTACCTATAAGCTGTTTCATTATAAACAGCTCAGTGGCATTATTTCCCTGGAGATTAATTTTAGGTTCAAGCCCCCTTATCTTAAATTTAAATTTTATTTATATGCTTGTCCTATTGATTTTATAACGTCTAATGGTTTTTTTTGTTTTTTTTTCTAAAATGAAATTGAAATTTTAAAAACTCAAATTTATAGAGAAATAAGCTTAAAAAAGAAGAAGAAAAGAATCAACCAGTGTTTAACTAACAAAAAATGCGTCGGGACGCCAAATTTGAGAACAAAATAATTGTGCAAAATATAAAGATATTTTTTAAAAAAGTGTGAAAAATAGATGAGTTTAAAACTGTTGAGTGTAGTTTTTTTAGTTTTGGTTATCTTCTTTAAATGCTGCCGACACGGTATGGATGCCACGGATGCCACCAGGCATGTAATTGCCATTTGGACGAATGTTTTGTTTGTTGCTGGTAGAGTCACCGCAATTTCCACTAATTTTTTTTTTATGTTCTTCCTTCATCTTTTTGGTCGATTGGTCTTTCTCCATCTTCTTAAAAAGAAAGGCCAGCAACGTAGGACCGGCAGAGCAATGTCATTTTTATGATTTTCAATTTGCACACCGTCTACGTCATGCTATGAATAGTATAGAAATTAAATACTACATGTACATATAATAATAGCGATAATTACTAAATACAGAATAAAACACACACAGAAATATTAATATTTGTGAGGTTGAATATAAATTATATTTATATTCTCAAAAACTGTAACCCACTCCATTAATTTTAAAAAAAAAAATTATAAATTTAAATATTTTAATAACATGTCTACAAATAAAAATATATATATATGAGAAAAAAATTTAGTCTTTGGATGAATTTACAAAGTAAAGACTATGAATAAGAGAGCCTCCCCTCTTTTCCTTTATACTGCATAACATTTTTTTTTTTTTTTCATTCAACAATAATTGATTGATAGCCAAATGAATTTTGTTCTTCTTCAATTTACTGCAGCTAGCCTTCAATTTTGACCCCTCACAGTCAAAGTTACAGCATATCAACAATACTTTATTCAACGGATCTTAAAATAATAGTCCATCGTGAGAAATTCGAACCAAACACTGGAGCTCCTTGCCATCCCAGCGCTGTGCCCCGGGGTTTAATTCGAGTTAAGTGGAAGAGAGGAAGGAAACAGTGTGGGTCCACCATCAGTCCATACTTGCTATTTCTCCTCCATCTCCACCAATCCACCATTAGTCCTCGAGCCTCGCTTACAGAGGTAACTTTTGGGGCTTCCCTACTTTGATTTTCCTTTTTGCTTGCGAATGGTCCTTCAATGGCTATCAGCGGTCTCATTTCAACTTTTCATAAAATTCATCACCACCTTTCCATAATAAAGTTGTATTGAGATAGTTTTTTGGGATTTGATAGTACAATAGGTTGAAATTGCACAAAATCCAAGTCGTCATATTCTTTGGTATTAATTTACATGAAAACTTGTGAGAGATACTTTCCACCAAATATAGTGAAGGGAAAGTAATAGTATTTACTTTGTGAAACTACTATGGTCGAATATGTCTCTATTTGTTTCGATGGGCATATTTGGATTTACCCATTTGAGCTTATATGTGTGCGTATGTTTTTATTTTTTTGTTGTTAATTATTATAACTTTGGAGTGAAAAATTGATGTGTTGAGGTTAAATGAATTATTTGTTTCCTTTTGGGCTATTACTTCCATGATAAGTCTCAAGTAGGAGTCACCACTGTGTGTCAGCTTGATGATGGTTCTTTTGGCACAACTATGTAAGAGCAGGGTAAGTTTAGGGTGGTTTCAAACAGGAGATCCTAAGTTGGAGAAAATATATAGGAACATTTGCTTAAAGCTTTCAACTTTTGGCAATACACACATTAGTCCATGGAAACAGCTGATAGATACAAACTGTCTTGCCTGTTATTGTTAAGTTTATAGTTGATTACTGCACTCACTAATCTATCAGTTCATTGCTTACAAATAAGCTCTGTTTTGGTTCTAAGATAATAAAAAGTTATAGCACCTTACTATCAGGAGCAATTGCCATGCTATAATTTGACAGTAAAATAGAAAAGAAGAGGCAATTCTTACGTTTCTATGCTCCATATGCCCTTTCAGGATCCATCATTGCAGAAAACTATAATTGGAAAACTTTCTAAAAAGATCTCAATAAGCTGTTTATGTACGTGAAGAATTGCGGATATAATTATTCAAAAACTGCAGAGTAGTGTACATAATAAAATGAAGAAAATGAAATGTAGGTGGTGCGTTTCATCAATCAGTCATTATGCAAAAGCATGACCATTTTGATATAAAAGTTACTACTCTGGAGTATTCGTATACCATTCTATCAGGGAATATGTGGCTCGAAACATTTGAATTTCTCCTATATGTACCACTACCAGATAGGTATGGGTACATAGTTAATTATCTCCGGTACCATTCATACTACATTGATTTGTTATGCAGAAAAAGGAAAGAAAGAAACAGCATAATTTGATACATAGCATCTTGTTTGTTTTTTGTCTGTATTCTTATTTTTTTTTGGTTTACAAGAAGTTGTTGACTTATACAGATTATTGACAGTCCCAGGAAACTGCATGCATATTCTGGAGATTCAGTCGATCTTTTTACACCTCTGAAGAATAAGAATTCTGTTGAATGGACTCTGAGATTGTAACGCATAATGGTGGTTGCCACTGTCAGAAAGTAAGGTGGCAGGTACATGCACCTACGAGGATTGTAGCTTGGGATTGCAATTGTTCGGACTGTTCTATGAGGAGGAACACCCACTTCATTGTCCCTTCCGAGAGATTCACACTTTCTGAAGATTCCGAACAGTTCCTCACAACTTACACCTTTGGCACTCATACGGCAAAACATACATTTTGTAAGGTTTGTGGCATAACTTCATTTTATCATCCACGCTCAAACCCGGATGGGGTTGCAATTACATACACTTGTGTCGACCCTGGAACTTTAACTCATGTTGAGATTAAGCAAATTGATGGGAAAAATTGGGAAAGGTCTGTAAATCTGTCAGGCATTTCCTCATGTTCAAAGGTGTAGAATCCGCAAATTTAAGGTTAACTTGGGTGAATCGGGTTAAGATGTCCTATTATTAGTTGTTATTGTAACCTAGAAAAGTTTAACAGCAGGTAGCAGTAGTTTGTGTTTCTGCAGTTAGATTGCCAATGGATGGCTTGTTCTGTTTCAAATTAGTGATGGAGATTTGGGGTTCAGTATGTAGGAGCCAACCTTATGCATAAATACATGATTTGAATTGCTTTTGTTTTTGCTTTTAATATAATGGTATGCAACAAGAAGAGCAATGCGTTGAATTTATTTTGACATAGTAGATGATATATGCAACATGAACATCCTCTTGTTCTTGAACCGTACTATCTACTAATCCAAGGTTTTGGTTGGGCTTTTTCTTATGAATATAAAGGAGTCTTACCTTTTGGTGGAGTCTAAGGCCACATTTGGTGTGCAGGACTGTATTGTATTATTAATTAATATCCGGACTGAAATGGTTTGGTCCGAACTGAACTGGACAAATTAATATTGTACTGTGTTTGATGCAGTTCCGGACTAAAAATTTAAATAGTTATCTTATATTTAGGGTCCGTTTGGAACTGCTTATATAAATAGTATTTTTTTAAAAGTGTTTTTTATTTAAGCACTTTAGTTAAAAAACACTTTAATAATAAAAAGCAGTTTGTGTTTTGGTGGAAAACTATAAAAAAGTGCTTTAAAAATATTTCACAGTCTTTGAAAAAGTACTTTTTTAAAAAAGCACCTATCAGGTGCTTCTCAAAAAAAGCACTTAAAGTGCTTTTTTTATAAAAAAAAAGTGCTTTATAATTTTTTTGCCAAATATGTTTCAAACTGTTTTTTTATGAAAAAAACACTTTTTCATTCAAAAAAAACAGTTTCAAACGGACTCTTAATGCACATCATACTAGATTATTTTTTTTATTATTTAATATATATAGTATTGTAATATCATTTAAAATTTATATTATATTTATAAATAAAAGATATTTAAATTTTAATAGTCATTTATATTAATAATTTAAATTTAAATTGTTATAGTAAAATTTAATATATAACATTCAAATTAAATATTGAAAGAATATTGTATTATTTTGATTTGTATATTTGAGTGGATCAGAATAATACGATAAATATCACATTAAAAAGAATTTTGGATAATTTTGACCCAATACGAAGTGCTATATCAAGTATTGTATTAGGACTATATAATATATAATTCAGTATAATACGATGTATCAAACAAGACTTCAATAAATTTAAATTTACTTTTGGTTCTTTTCAATGTAAAATTTAAAATGTTATCTATTTAAATTCTCATTAATTAAACCATATCAATCAAGCCTTCAGCGGAAGGATATTGTGCATTTACAGGGGTGTATTCAATTATGACTTTATAAGATTTTTATAAACTTAAAAGGTCCAGAGGTATTTAATAAAAACTTTTTAAGACTTTTAAAAGTAATGAGGTATTCAATTTTAACTTTTATAGACTTTTAAAAAGTCATTAAAAATTTATAGGTATTTTAATTATAACTTTTTAGAGTTAATAAAAGTTTAGAGTTATTTAATTTAGACTTTACTTTTATAAAAAAATGAATTTATACAGACTTTTAATGACTTTTGGTTAATTTTATGTGTATTCAACCTTATAAATTATCTTTTCTTTTTTTTTTAAATTTTTAAGGATTTTTTAATTTCAATAATATATCATAGCCACGCAGTAATATTACTTCCTTTTTATTTATTTAGCTTTCTTTTTATACTTTTCCTTTTCATTGTCAAATTATTCTATAATCTTGTTATCCTCTACTATTATTTATTGGTATTCTCTTTGAAAAAAAAACTAATAGCGTTCTTATGAAAAAAACAAAAATCATTCATCACTATTTATTTAATAATATTATTATTAAAAAAAGCTATTATCGTTTTGAGGAAAATAAAAAAAGCTTATATAATAAAAAAATTTATAAAAATCTTTTAAAATTTATAAAAATAAAAAATAAAAAATTTTTTAAAAATTACTTGTACTTTTATAAATTTTATAAAAATTTATTAAAATTTTTAAAAATTTTTTACTAAAAAATTTTACTAAAATATTTTAAAATTCAAATTGAATATATTGTTGGTTTTACAACCAAGAAAACCGTGAAATCCCATATAATATTAAAAATATATATATAAATGTGCAAAACAAATACCTAAAAGGATATGGCAAAGAAAGAATGCTTTGATTTGGTAAAATTTCTACGACTTTGGACTCAGTCTTGAATTCCGCTTATGGACGATCACTTAATAAAAATATGAAATGCCAAAATGAAATACTGTGTGCTAGCCCATCTTGCAGGAAAGCCGGCACCATCTAGAATCTACGCTAACTTGGAGAAAAGGTATAGTTTTGAAATCAGGTGAGTCAAGTCGACCAAAATCCCATATCTCTCTCAAAACTTGCTTCGCTCGCTTTGGATTCACAACCGGAAATGGCTGCACTGGAATTTCTGCCCAAAGAGTACGGCTATGTGGCCTTTGTTCTCGTTGCCTACTGCTTCCTCAACTTCTGGATGGCTTTCGAAGTCGGCAAAGCCCGCAAACGGTATCGTTTAGCCATAGATATCCTGGTTTATCTATTTATTTTATTGTAGAAATTGTTGGAACTTGATGAGATAATATTGGACAGGTACAAGGTTTTCTATCCAACAGTATATGCTTCTGAATCTGAAAACAAAGATGCCAAGCTCTTCAACTGTGTTCAGGTTTTTTTTTTTTTTCCTTAATATTTCATTTTTTTTCAATTAGTTTCTGGTAAAGGAAAAAAATTGAACTGGGTTGGAATGCAGAGAGGGCATCAGAACTCATTGGAAATGATGCCGGTATTCTTTATGCTGATGATATTGGGAGGTTTAAGGCATCCCTGCGCCAGCGCTGGCCTCGGCTGTTTCTACATCGTGACTCGCTATTTCTATTTTAAAGGCTATTCCACCGGTGACCCTCAGAAACGCCTCAACATTGGGTTTGTTTCCATTTAATTTAACCTCTTTCTTCCCATTATTTATTTTATCTGTTTATATTTGGTTTTGGTTTATTATTTGTTTTTCTATAGAAAAAGTAGAGGATTTTTTTTTTTTTTGGGCAGCAAATAGAAAAAAGAAATCTTTAATTTTTTGTTGAAAAAAAAAAGAAAAAGAAGAAGAAGAAGAAGTAATAGACTTTGTTTTCAAGTCTTGTTTAAAAAATTAAAATTGGAAATCTTGTTTGATAATTGTTTTATTTAAAATAAAGGGGAAAAGGATTTGTTTTCAAAATTCTTTTATTTATAATTTTTGTTCTAATAAAAAGACATATATAAAGAAAAAATATACTCGCACTCTCTGTTTTGTTACTTAATACACCTTCACTTCTATAAATTAGTTATAAGAAAAACTCCTAAATTTTATTCTTGTTGCAATGTCACCACTTTTGCAAAATTTTACATGTTTGAATATAGAAAATGTGAACTACAGTTTGATTAATCATATTTATATAAAAAAAATATAAAATTCCTTAAAATGGGTTAGATAAAATTTGAATGGGGTTCCTCTAATCTTATAATATAATTTATATGTTTAAAAACTTGTAAAGTACAGAGGTAGTAGTATAATTTACCCATAACAAAAATTATAGATATTATATATGTGGGAGAAAAAAAAAATGGCTCTTTTAATTATCTAATTTTAATCTACCAATTCTGTTATAAAAAAAATAATGAAAGAATTGAACGTTTTATATATAATTTTGAACGTCAATAAATTTTCTATAAAGAAAAAAATAGAAACGGTTATGTCTGCAAAATGTTTAGAAATAAAGACAAAAAACCAAAACGATAACCACATATGTGAAGTGTAGTTTTTCAGTTCTATTATTAATAATTTTTATTTTTATCTTTTTGGTAAAATTGTAGTTTTTCATTGTTTACTAAAAAGATGTAGATTAATGAATTGATTGTTTGATAACAGGAAGTATGGATTCTTAGCGTTGTTTGGGCTCATGGGATGCACTATTTCGTTTGGGGTTGATATTCTGCGACGATGAATTGAAAACAATTTCAGAGGACTTGAACCGTGCCATCCCATTTCGTGCTACTACTTACTAGTTTGTGTTACTGTTTGCTTTTTTATTAAATGGTAATTTGCTGCTTTTTTTTTTGGTTGTTGTAATCATGAATAAAATCAGAAGCATCGTAATAAGGGTTTGTGGGCATCAATGGTGAGATTGTACGAGTGTTTTTTTTTTATGAATGATTGTACGAGTGTTGAATGTCGCATTAGTTGAAGAATTCCATTCTTATAAAGCATAGGGCTACAGGCCTGGGCTTGGTGTAAACCGTGTAATGTTGAATAGACTGAATCCCTAGGTTTTAAATGAAATGAATCAAATAAACCTGCTGCTGCTGCTGTTTGGGTAGAGATCCCAGGTTTCAAATGAATTAGATACATCCATTGCTGTTTGTTTTAACGGTGTGAGGGTATAATGTAGTCACACATGGAAAAATTGTATTATCTTGTAACTGAAAATCAGGAATTTCATGAAATATCTTTAAGATATTCAAATATTTAAGATATTTCATAGGCTTGCGTTTAAATATCTTGTAAATATCTTCTCATCCCATTTACTTGCACGGAGACACTGATCATATTCATACTATTCATTAGCGTTTAACCAAAAAAAAAAAAATGCCATCATGTTCATACCATTCATTAGTTTCGTTTTACTAAACCTAACATTCTTTAGACAGATATATATATACACATACACTTTATGTATATTTTTTTTATAAACAAAAAGGGACTGAATGTGAAAATCATACATACTTTATATATAACATAAGATAAGCGGTTGATTACGCAATGGAGAGGTGACAAGGGGAGAGAGCGTTGATAATGGGGTTTGAGACTTGAGAAGTATCGGAGAGTGAGAGAGGAGATTGAGAAATCTCGAGTCAAGACTCCAAACCATTTGTTTTTTAGGAAAAATAACACTAACCACGCCCTACATTTTCGCACTTTTTTCAGAAATACTCTCATTTATAGTTTAGTTAAAGACTATTTTACCTTTATTTTATATTTAATTTAATTTTTTTTATCCTTTTTTTAACAACTTTAATATTTTTAGAGCAATAAATATCTAAATTAATTTAATTTGTACCTTTTTCTTTTTACAATTTTTATATTTAGTTTTTGTCTAATATTAAATGTTTTTATTAAATGTATTAAAAAATTTATTTTCTAATTTAAAAAAACATAATTAAAATACTTCTTGTTTGATTATATATTAAACAACGGTATAAAAAAAACTAAAATTTGTATATATATATGTGTGTGTATATATATATATATATATATATTAAAAGAAGCTAAAAAAGAAGAAGAGAAAATTACAATTAAAGCGCTAAATTCATATTGTATTTATTTTTCAAAAGTTAAATTAAACATTTATTTTTTAGTTTAACGTAAATAAAGGTAAAATGGTTATCAACAAAATTTTAATTGAGCTGACTAACCAAAAAATAAAAGTTGACTAATGTGCAGCACAATTAAAAATATAAGGGGCGTTAGTGTAATTAGCCAAAATACGGGGGTATTTATGAAAAAGTATATATGTTTTCAAACCGAAATATGATGTCCCCTTACCTATCCCAATATATATGCCATATTGAAAGAATTTTGATACCTCACGTGTTATAATCAATTTGCTTGCCTCCCTTTATATTATTTAATTAATATGTAATGTCCCAAAATCTTTTCAATGAGATATTTTCTATTATGTTTACTTAATTCATTTTAAAGATTTTTTTTTTAAATGCCCACAAAGAAGGATAAAGAAGGAAAATAGTCAACTCTTCAAAAATTTATAATTTTTATTTCAATTGGTATTTAAAAATTTACTAAATAAGGTAGACATGGTAGTTGATCGTATTTCTTAGTTCCTTATTATTCTGCGGTCATCTCTATATTCTACTTTCATGATTTTGTGGTCATCTCTATTCTACTTTCATGTTGTTTTTTTCTCAGGTTCTAAATCAAATCTCTCAAGTAACCTATAACCAGAATATTTGTTGATTGTATTAATTTGAGTAATGTTACAAATTTCAAATTTAAACTTTTCAAATGAATAAGTTTTTATACAAAAATAATAGAAAAATGAAAATTGAATCATAAGTATGGTGGTATGATTAAAAATTAAAACCCTTCAATGGTAAAAATAACGATCCTTAATTTTCACAAATTAAATGCCAGCCACTTTTTTTGTGAAAATTTAGAAATGAAAATTTTAGGATCCTTGGCATTTTCCTGCCAAATTTATTGTTTAGACTCAGAACATTAAATGAACTGGGAAAATCCCAATTTATATACCCAAAAAGTTATACAGCGAAAATTTGTTTACTTGGCCAAACGTATTATACTCACACAAAGCATACAATACTTTTATTGATAGTACTTCCAATGTTCCAGAAGCTCTGGCCAAACCGGGCCTTGCACGGCTTAAATGGAGATTTTAAAATAAAATTTAGAGAAAAAAAAAAATGGTAATCTAAACAGTTCATTAGGCTAATACAAAATTCAGCTCACTTCTTTAGCAGCAACGCACTGCATTGTGCCATTATCTTTGATGCCCTGGTAATGGAATCTGTCATATAAAAGTTCTCAACGGCCGTTGCAAATGGTTCCGAACTCATTTCATGAGTGGACTGTGGCTTCAATGAAGTTGAAAAGGTAGCAGGCTCTCTCTCATCGACGTGCAAGAGGTTTGGTGCCACGGTCTTGATCCGAGACCTGATAGCCCCAATTGTATCATACGGCAACCGGACCCCTGCCACCTCAGATAGAGCTCTGATTATCTTCCAGTCATCCCTGGCATCGCCAACTGTGGGAACTGCAGGCATTGTTTGTTGAGTGCAACCTTCTGTATTTTCATATGTCCCTTCCTTCTCACTGAAGGCTGATGCTGGCAAAATTACATTGGCGCGATACACACTCTGGTCCCCATGGTGCCCTTGATAAACCACAAAGGCATCATCAGGAATCTTCTCCAAGTTTGCATCATCAGAACCCATCAGGTATATGAATTTTGCAGACTCCAAGCACTTTTCAGACTCTGGGACAAGTCCAAGGTCAAGTGCTGCAGCCTGGGCAGCACTGAGCAGCAGTACATTGAGACCATTCCAATCAGACCTAACAACATTAGCCTTTTTTGCAATGGTTTCCACACTAGAAAAAATTGTATCCTTGTCCTTCCTGTTAAAAAGCCCTGCGCCAACAATGATTACAGGGTTTTTGGCATTTAAGAGGGCTGAGCTAAAGAAATGACGACCCTCTGCAATTTCAACCAGTGTTTGAGGGCCTGTGCCGAGATGCTGGTGATCATAGTTGAGATCAGCTGGAGGGCCAACATACCCAACCTTAGCATGGGTAGCTCTAACTGTCTTCCGAATTCTAGCATTTACCATAGCAGCTTCTACTCTTGGCTACCAATTAAACATGTAAGAAAAAGGAATAAATATACAACATACTCAAAACACAGTTTATCCATCCATTTGGCAGGATAAGAAAAGAAGTATGGAAAAGAGGGCGATTGTCACTTTTGATCAAGCTCTTCACAAAGTCGAAATAAGGGATGTCAGGACAATACCTGGGTACCAACCAAAAGGAAAACATCTGCCTTCTCAAGTTCAGCAATGCTGGTATTCATAAGATATCCAGAGCGGAGATCGGCATCAGCAAACATCCCATTTCTTTCACACCATACATTATTTGAACCCAATTTGTTTAAGAAATCTTTCAAAGCCATCATGGATTCTGCATCAGACAGCTGTCCAGCAATCCCAACAATTTCCTCTGGTTTGACTTGATGAGCAATCTCAGCAACGACGGCAAGGGCATCACGCCAACTTACAGGCTTAAAGCGGCCATCAGCACCACGAATCATAGGGTCATTAAGCCTCTGCCTCTTCAAACCATCATAACAAAAACGAGTCTTGTCTGATATCCATTCTTCATTGATGTCCTGAAATAGGTGGTAAACTGAACATAAAAGACGGTAAAAAAACAGTAGTACATGGTCAATGCAGGAAAGCCTTCAAAATGCAAAATCTTTCGAGAAAAAGGCAGGGGTGAAGTTGGTAGAATAAAGGGCAAAAGGCAGGATGATTACAGGAGGTTGGTAGAATAAACAAACAGAAAACGATGGAATAAGAAGAGGGGAGAGGGGAAAGGGTTTGTTTACTAGAGTTTAATCATTGCGGGTGCAAAGTTCATGATTACAGGATGATGTCTTGCAACTTCTTGTAGGTGAAATATCTTTCACATGTTCTTGTGTCTATGTGTCTATCTGGAAACCAATCGAGGAAATTTTTTTAAAAAATAAATTATGAAGCATCGTAAAAGAACAGCAATTTAACCACCAGTCTTACCCGCAGTTATACAAATTTCATAACTGCAGCAAACAGTCAATAAATGTAAAGATCTATTATTTAAATAACATAAGATAATTTTAGAAGATAAAGTTTTCAAGTTATGTGATTAAAGTATACAAACTTTTTAGTAATAATCTTTTCAGATAATAAAACAATTCCAGCTTTGATGGATTTTTAACTAAGATTATATAACCATTGAACTATCATAGATTTTAAGATAATATACGGTCAAACTATGATGGATTTTAAGTATAAAGTTGATAGGCAAGGTGCCACATAACAATAAATCAACTGATTTGTTAGAAGTCTGACTTTATATATCAGAAAAGAGAGGAAAAAGATGAAATAAATCTTAACAAGTGTGGTCTACAAACTAAGTAAAATAAGCAATGCGTTGAAAAACAGACTATGATGTGGCTTTTATAGCCATAATAACTAGACCATGCTTTGGGTGCACTAAGGTTTTAAGAAAACAAAATGCTTTGAACATTGTGATAGTCTAGCAAGGAAAAATTGGCTGAGTTTGTCAATTTGATATAAACAAACATTACCACAAACATATATAGGATAATGTTGTCTGATAAAAGCAAAAATAGGCTGAGATAGAAAATCAATTTTGAAATAAACAAAATTACTGCATACATTTATATGACCAAATGTTGTGAGAACCTAAGAAAAAGAATTCCGCTTGCTGGAAATTCTATAGATCAACTAAATGTAGGATTATGCTAATTGACAGACTTATTGAAGAGCTGCTATCTCAAAGCTTTCAGATTCAAATTCAATATGAAGGGTTATTTAAGAGTGGGTTATCATTAGGCAGTTGGAACTTAAAGCAGAGGAGTAAGAACAAGAAACTAACTGCTTAAGGCAGAGTAGTAAGAACAGGGTTATCTGAAGTGGACTTCCACCATGATAGCTACTTAATAAACATCCAAGCAACTGGTTGTAGGACCTACAAAACTCCTACAACTTAAAACTTCAAAGGATCTTTAAACTCAGCATAGTTAGTAGATGAAGATGAATTTCAGTACATGATTTTTGCATACAGTTCGAAATCTAACCTTGACACCCACATTGTTAAAACCAAAACGCTTCCCATTTCTACTATCCATCATAGTAGTCATTTCCCCTGTCCATCAATGTTACAAAGCATAGCCCCTGTAGCCAACGTTTGATACTAAGAATCTCTAACTCACTCCAGCCTAAAGTTAATTCTCTCCTTACCTATGGCCTCACCACCAACCAAATCAGCACTGTCAATGGCACTTGATAAATACTAAATACCCCTGTCCATCTTTTTCTCTTTTTTGATAAGAAACATACTTCTATTAATAGGAAATCAATACAAGATATTAAATAGAGGGCGAGTACTACAAAACTAATGAAACACTTAAAAAACTTATAAATATGAAACACTCCAAGAACCTATAACATCTTTCCAATACCCCTGTCCATCTTGAAGTAGCCAAACCTAGGATTTTCATATTTTACCAAAATGTAAAGGTATCAATCTCACATAAAGTTTAGAAATGTAGAATTTTAGAACAATACACTAAATTTTGCTTCAGTTTGCTGCTAAAGCTGAACTTGAACCGTGTGATACTTGAGTTTTAATTAGGGTTGAGGACTATAGGATTCTTTGACCTGAGAATCCTGAACAAATCAATTTTGCAACCAATCCAAATTAAATACCAATAAACATATTCAATTATTTTTCAAGCACATTCAGCTTGACTTGGTTCTTGAGAGTCAGTGAGTCGAACATAATATGTTCAGTTTAATGCACGCTTTAAACTATACAAGACCAAATGAGGAGCTGAACTCATTTCAGATACATGATCAGTTGATGTAGTTCAACGAGTTATAGCCAAATGTGTATTAAATAACCTACTGATCTCAACCACAGACAGAGATGAGAACCAAATCACATATGTTACATGCTTCATCGGACGCCCAAGTTTCCCACCTCAGACATAGATCATGCAATACAGAGGTTTGAACTATAAACCAACCATTTATTTGAAGTTTTTTTTAACCTTTATTAACAAATTAGCAGGCTATTTAATTCAATCACTAAGAATTATACTTCATGCAATGCATGTTGAGCTGAACTGTAATAAATCTCAAGCAACACATAGTCCCTGAAACTTATCCTATTTCACAAACTAGAGAAGAAATAAATACGCCTTGATCCAAGTAGTATTACTCATGCAATATTGTATACAAATGCATCTATATGCAGCCTTAGGCCACAACACACAACTTTCTAAAATAAATTCAAATCTTAGAATTTGACATACCTTGGTCAAAGAAAAATAGTCAATAACTTAAAGCTTAACAATGGAATTGGCCTAAATATCAATTAGTAGTAGTCGTATCTTCTCTTTTGTATTTTTTCATGAATAATAATGCAATAATCTTTAATTTCAAGGGAATACTTAACAGTGGAACTGGGCTAAATACGAATTAGCAGTATTCATATATTCTCTTTTGTATTTTAGCATGTTTAATCATACAATAACGTTTTAATTTCAAGAGAACATGATAATGAATAAGCATATGGAAATACACGAAAACAATAGTACAATATCAATTATAATCTCTTTAGGAGATATGTTAGGGGCTCATATAAACTCCTATCCATTTGAGATTTTTTATTCTTTAATTACAACAATAAAAGGCAAAATTCAGAAAATGTTCATTCTTTCCAAGTTTGATCAAGAGTTATATTTGATCAAGTATTTGGAGAGATCTAACAAGCTTAAACTTTCACCAACTCAAACAATATTGATCCTAGGGATTGAAAGCATGGAAAATAGCACAGAGAAATCTACCTCATTTAAACGTGGAACAATACGCATGACCTCTGGACCTCTGCTATCAATTCTAATGTTGGATCCTACAGCATCAGTAACATCAATGCTCTCTGTTCCCTTCAACTCCCAATTTCGGGCTTTAAATGCAAAAGGTTTTGAGGTCAAAGCTCCCACAGGACAGATATCTATAACATTTCCAGAAAGTTCACTTGTCATGAGTTTTTCAACATAAGTCCCGATTTCCTCGCCACTGCCGCGACCTAACATGCCAAGGTCCTCAACTCCCGCTACCTCAGTTGCAAATCTAACACATCTGTTCAACAAAGAGTGTAGATTATGTCAGAAGCTTGCAGAGCGACAACTAAATCATATAAATGTTGTTTGGATTCACAACTCTTATTTACATACATATGTGTTACATATATCATTAGAAAGGGTCAAACAGAAAGCACTGTTTTCCCAAAAGGGCACACAGCCCAAAAATTGTAAAAGCAACAAAGCAATCAACTTGAACTTCCCTATAACAACGGACAACATTCACCTTGGCAGTACAGACGCATACAACAAGAAGAATGGTAACAGAAAAGTTATGTTGGTCAAACAAATATAAAACTTGACATGTCATACACATCCACAAAAGCCAAACTAGATCAACAACATTTTAAAGATCAGCATCATTGAAATTAAACTAATCCCCTTTAGAGAGAGAGAGAGAGAGAGAGAGAGAGAGTCTAATTAAGTAAATTGTGATCCGGTAAGTTAGCTATTTGATAGAATGTAGAGTTATACTTCTATAACAAAGCCTAATTCCTATTAACATTAATTATGCATGTAGAGACTCCAAAAAGAAAACTCAAAACACAAATGATATCTTAAGGGTTATGGCAAGGTATGAATGGTTACAAAAAATGTTCCCTTGAAGAACGGTTAAGAAAAATGTTCCCATGAAGAAGCCCAGTTGAATATTGGTTTTAAGGGAACAATCAAAGTTAAAAATATTACTCTATTAAACCAAAAACTCATGACAGTTTGAATAGTACTCTTCATTACTTCCCAAACACAAGTTACAGACAGTAGAACCACTTCTCAAAAGGAGCTCATGGAGACTACCATGAAGAGTAGGGTGCTTCTCCTATGGAAAAACAGAGATGAAATCCGAAAAATTTTGGATTGTCAAAATTTGTGTGTGTAAGAGCGTACCATAGGTCATGGCATTAGATAGTAGTAAGAAGTGGTGCACTTAAGCCGGATGCTGATGCTAATTGTCATTCAAAGAATTAAAAGTATTTCATCACACTTTCACTCTATGAACAGACAAGAAAAATATAAAATATTATGATTAACCTTGTACATTGAATACACCGAGTCATCACAGTCTTCACCAAAGGACCAAGATTCTTATCCACCACAGATCTCTTCATTTCAGTGAACCGGCCACGATCAGATCCAAAAGCCATGGACTGATCCTGTAGGTCACATTCTCCTCCCTGATCACAAATTGGACAATCTAGTGGATGATTCATCAGCAAAAATTCCATCACCCCTTCTCGAGCCTTCTTTGCTAATGGAGTATCAGTCTTTATTTTCATCCCTAAGAAGAAAATTCCCAAGTCACAACGCTGGCATGAATACAAAATGCATTATGCAGCATTATGCAAACAACCGAAAAAGAAAACCACTGTAGTAGTCGCATTGTATAAATTGTAATTCTTAATCACAGCAACCAGTAAACGGAAAGCTTCAGACAAACTCAACTCAAACAAAATGTGTGAGTATTTGTGATTCGAAAAATCTCAAGTTAGAAAAAAAATGAAAATAAAGAAATAAACCAATCTTAAAAGCAATATACAGAAACTTTCATAGACGACAATGACAAAATCAATAACTTAAGCTATTTCACTAAGAAAGAATATAAGAGTCTAAGGGAAATGATAGGCTCTATCAATACAATCAAGATCCTATAGCTAATTATAAAATGAATGTGAACTAGAAAGCTAACGATGTTACACATTTTGCAATTTAAATGAAGTTAACGAATTTCAATCAAATGAGTAAGAGGTAAATAAATTCACAAATTATTCCCAAATAAACAAATCAGAAGTATAAATATGGACCGCATAAAATCCAAATAGAAGTATAAAACCAGACGGAACCTGGATGATAGGGAACCCAATAAAAGCCAAGTAGGCAACCCAATGAAATAAAGCATCAAGTCTTAAACAATTCTCACAACCATAAGGATAAAATCAACAAAACTCTGACCAGGTAGAGCAGGCATGGCGCAGGAAGCGACGGGCTTGGGCGACTTCTCGACCTCGACGAGGCACATACGACAGTTGCCGGCGATGGAAAGGCGGCTGTGGTAGCAGAAACGAGGGATATCGACGCCAGCAACCTCGCAAGCCTGAAGGACCGTCATCCCCTTGGGGATCTTCACTGGGTATCCGTCCACGAAGACCTCGATGGCGTCCTCAAGTTTGGGGAAGTGGACTCTGGCTCCCGCCACTGGGGTCCGAGGAGGAAGATCCGGCGTGGGTTCCGGCTGGGCCTGTGCAGCAGCAGACTGTTCCGGATTCTGGAGCTCCGGAGTGGACGACACCGCTCTGCCGAGGAAGAAAAGGCTTCTTGGGTTTTGGGAGTTGAGGAGGCTTGAGGCGGTGGGCCTCATAGCCCTGGAGGCTAGCAATCCCATCCCCATTTTTGTGTAGTTGAAGAAACTATTTTGAAGCTCTCAGTAGGAGATCTCTGAGTTCTGCAAGTGAGAACAAACGACTTTGGAAATGATAGGTTGCGTTTCTACTCAAATGCGGGTGTGGAATCCACGCACACATGCACACGAACGAAATGCTGGATGGGCTGCTAGTATTTGGGGCTCTGCCATTGAGGTCTTATGTCGGCTTACGCAGGCATAGGACGATTAAGGCCACTTTCGGTAACAAATTTTTTTTTTCCCGTTTTTTCCATCTGCGTTAATTTGCTTAATTTAAAAATTAATTAATAATATTTAAAATTATTTAGATCTTTTAATTATTTATATATATGGGGAAAAAACACAAACAGCAATTGAAAAATAACAACTTTTTACTCAGAATTATTTTTAAAAAAGCTTAATTGAGAAAATAATTCTCAGTATCTTAGTATGAATTATGTGTTATTTATTTAACTATTTAACTTATATATTGATTGGGCCCTAAGGATTTCTTAAAAATTATTTTCCACATTTGGCGAGTTGTTTTACTACAAAGAACCCTGTTGAGACCGGAAGATTTTATTATTTAACCGGAATTTATTGTATATAAGTAGAATTTTACGACATCGTTATACCTAGATTACTCTACACTTTAAATATTATATTAATATAATCATTACATTTTTTATTTTAATTTGAGCCGTTTCAACTTTTACACTTTCTAATAAAATTAAATAAAATTTTTTATTAAAATTTTCTATCAATAGATCAACACATAGAGTCCAAATAAATATCAAATAACTTTTTTTTATTTTCTAAAAAACCATCCTACTAAATAAAATGCTCCACGAATAATTACTTACTTGACTTCTGATATGACATAAATGGTAAATTTTAACAGAAAATTTTAACACAAAAACTTATTTTATAAAAATTATAATTATTTAAATTAAAAATATAAAAACCATATTAACACAACACCCAAAATCTAAATAAAAAAATACTATAAAAAAATATAACTTGTAATGTTTTTGGTAAAAATAAAAATAAAAAAGCATAAATAAAAGCACTTTTTTATTTTTTACAACAGCAATTAATGCTTTAATATAATTTTTAAAAAATCAAAAATATCTCATTTAATTTCAAAGCACTTCTAAACCAAAGCACCAAAAAGCATTTTCTGAAAAACATACCCAAACGTTTCCTAAGTCAATGGATGGTATTGAGCATCTTCAAATGAGATGTGGATTCCTAAAAAGTAAATATTGACTAGGGGGTATCGTTTAGTCAATTTTGCATCCCCAATTTTGTTGAAATTCTAGTATTTGCCACCAAGTGGCCAGCAGGCCAGGAAACCACACGAATTGATAAGCTTGGAACTGGACTGAACTGAACCGAGAAATGTTCTATACATACCACAAACTACAGTGACATCCATCGCCTATAAAAATGAAAAGCACATGGATGCAAGATGCAGATTAAACAATGCAGTATACCTTCAGGTATTCCAAAATGCTAATAAGTTAAATCAATTAATTGATTCTTGTATTCTGATATTTCCCTTATGGGAATTCGTCAAAAACGAGTTAAGAGTGAGTCAATCTTGCTTCATGGTCTTAGTGATGATGGATCTGGTAATTACTATTGCAAGATAAGCCAAAACTGTAATGGCAATACCCCCAAGTAAAACAAGACGATCATATGAAACACTCTGTACGGTGTAGACCCGAAGGCCAATAGCATTCCAGTTGCTTTCTGTCCAGATGGGATCCAACATCCCCATAGGATCAGAGGAATCCGAAGGCAAGACAATCCAAGTCCCAGATTGAAATTTTAACCGCGTAGAGTATGCTGGAACATATCTGTATGATCAACAAAATACTTTCTGTAATTCAAGGAAATAGATAAGAAATTTTAACATAAAAAGTATCATTAAAAAGACAATACAATGAAAAATCAACTAGCCAACTGTAATGAAACCTATAATAAATGTACTGCTTCAATAAGGACAACCTGTGCATCAGAAAAGCTGAGGACAGCAAGCCCTCCTAGCACAGAGACATACCATGGAACCCACCCCTTTAAAATTTATTGATCAAATGGAATAAAGAACAAATAACCATATTAGTAATTCCACCCAGCATACATCAGTTATACATATCCAAAGATTGATGTCCAATATGAAGACAACTTGAACTAGAGATGAAAACAATGAAGTATCATCTACACATCCAACTTGGTAGTCACCAGCCATACCAAAAATTTCTATTACTAGAAGTATATGATAGGCAGAAACAACATTCTGACCAGACTTTGGGTTATATTTCCATTAAACTTTATTGTTGTCTATTTTCATACATACTGTTGAGTAAGCTTGATATATATATATTGAATCCACTTCCTAACAGTTTAAGCTTTTGGGAACCATGGTAATTCAACATGGTATCAAAGTCGAAGCCCAAAATCCTAGACACCTAGGTTGAAGTGACACTATCATGCATTCAAAAGAATTAAAACTTGTAAAGAACAAAGAGGCCTACAAGTGAGGGGGAGTGTTGAGTAAGCTTGATATTATATGTTGAATCCTCTTCCTAACAGCTTCGGCTTTTGGGAACACTGATAATTCAACTCATACTGACTAACAAACAGGAAGGACCTATAGAGATGAAGTTGGTGCATAGTGATCGTGTTCCATGGAATTCTCCACCATTGACTTCTAGTTGGGCAAAGATAAGATTGCACAACTAGGAGCAGGATAAAGTTCTCAAAACTTAATTTGATCAAACATGCGCATCAAAAGTATGCAGCACAACGATAATAATTCTAATTCCCTGATAATGACTAATAAGGTACCTAGTTGTGGAGACAACACAAACTCCTTTTCCATCTGTTTCTGCACTAATGCACACTCCACCTTTGCTGCGGCAATCTTGTGAGCATTCAGAACTAGTATTCTCCTTCTGAATAGATGTTCTATCAGCTAGAAAATTCCACACAAACCTTGAAACATCACTAACATATCCAGGATAAGGTGTGGAGTTTGGTTCATCAATCATAACACCAACATAATGGCTTGGGCAGGTATTGGAGGGTGAAATGTATTTTTTCACCAGCTCACAAGAGAGACCAGGCTCACAGCCCAATAAGCAACCCATAAGTTCTTCGACCAGTGAAACATTCACTTTAACCATATTAAGAGATGAACTGCTTATATCTTTAGTGTCACTTGCAAGGATGTAAAGGGTCCGGGCTAGAAGGGAAGCAGCTGCCACAATGGATGAAGAGTTTATATTTGCTGTACCGGAAAGATGAGAAAGGGAGTTCTTAGAATAGCTCTAATAACATTCCAAATAAAATCAACTATGAAAGAAAAGCCCAAAATCAACTCACATAAACCATCAAGGTGACTATGATAGAACTTGTTGGAGAAAACAGTATCAAAATCTTCTAATACAACCCCGGAGGTTAGAGAGTTCTGTTAAGAGCAGAGGAAGAGGAGAAACATCTAATCACTTTACAGTTTCAGGTATCAATAATGAAGAGAAACTTCCACTAATAAATTGTGCAAGGATTCAAGAACTGTTAAGAAAACCTTTTTCAGGAATGCCATCAAGGAAGATGGAGGAATTCCGGGATTTGAAGTATTTGCTGATGAAACTGAAATGTTTTCAGATTTGAGGGTATCTTGAGCACGCTTCAATGCATCCAATGTCTCGCTTGCAGCAGATGAAACCTACATGAATAATATTTATAGATAACATGAACAACATCTTAAGCAAGATATCCATTGCTAAAGCCTAAATGGACAAAGACTGGAATGTAATAAGGAATTCTTTTGATGTGCAAGCCATTTTATGTATACACAGCATAGACTCCTGGACACAGCCATGCAGCAGATCATAATACAAAAATCCCCAGAAACTAGAACAACAAAACTGAAAGCACTTTAATTTAATGAAAGTGATTGTTCCCAATATTAAGTAGTTAGCATTTAAGAGAGCAGGTTAATTTATCATAAAACAACAACAACAATAATAATTAAAATAAAAACAGAGAGAGAGAGAGAGAGAGCTAATTAATTGAGTCACTTCTATTCTAGGAAAGTGGTCACTACCAACACTTTGTACATAAAATACGACATGTGTCATAGAATACAAATTCAGTAAAAATAATTACGTTGGTATGGTAATCATACTTGGTGAAGTTTTGGGTGATTAGATGATAAGGCACAATCTAATCCTCGTAATCTCTCTATAATAAGCTAAAACAACAAATTTCAAAACATCAATTTCCCTTGAAAAAAATCCCTATTGGACAGAGTTCTTACTACCCACCACTGTTACAAGTACAACTGCTCAACCATCACCATTCCCCTTAAACAATTCTGATCACCATCATCACTCCACTTCTATCCTCAAAAGATTATAAGGAGAGAGGTACCATGGTAACCACCAGGGAAAAGATGATTAGAACTTTACATTAGATATACCTTCGCTTTATGCACCACATGCTCATGAAATGTATTCAAAGTTTTTGACTGCTGCCAGCCCAGAACACCACATTAAAGTAAACCGATATTTTATGTGCAAGAGATAAACAAGTTAGATAATCATCTAGTTATTAACTCTTGCTCTCACCATTTGGTGTTCAGTGCAAGAGATTCTCTGTTCTCGAATCAGTCTAAGAATTAGCTTGAAGGGTCACTCCTACATGTATTTTGTGCAGTTTGTGGAAAAAAAAAAGGGGATAAGTTTTGAGGGGGTAGAATTATTTAAATAAAATATAAAGACCAGAAACTTACACCCTTAGTTTCAGGTCACTGCCATTTTTTCCTTGATAAAAAAAAAAAAAAAAAAAAATTCTAGGATGGATTATACAGAATGGCAGGGAAAGTTGTGGAGCCATTTTGTTTGATTCTGCAAATCCAACCGCTAGTTTAATTCCCTTCATAACTGTCCCCATTTTTAATTTTCTTATCAGAAAAAAAAGAAAGAGGGGTGCTACTTTTGTTATGGTAATATACAACAGCAACAAAAAAAATTTATTCTAGAGTTTTGGATGAATGAAATATAAAATTACAGAGAAAAAATATCTCACCCCTGTATTGTGAGCATAAAAGTTGTGAACTCCTTGGTTGAAGCCCTTCCCAACAGATCCAACTTCAACGACCTATACAACAACGTCCAACCAACATGAGGTAAGCTGTCATATATTTATTGATGGATAATGTGAAAAGTCAAAAATGAATTTCAAGAAAACAGAAAACCAGAGCACACACAACATATAAGAGACATTTAAAATGCCAAATTAATTACATCAATTTTTTTCAGAACGCATGATTATCCAAAAACAACAGACAAGTTACAGAGATCTCCTAGAAAGGAGAGACTAATAACAGATTTGGAATCAATAAAATAAATGAAAAACAGCAAACTTCGATATTCTTCCAAAAAAATTATATTCTACTGTCATCTGTGAGAGATTTTCAGGGATTTGGTGGACTGTTTATAACATTTTAGACCGGCAGAATTACATAAGACAGCAACATTATTCCAGAAGACTACAGAAAACTGATTCAGAAAGCAGAAAAGAAGTTTACCATCTCAAGCAATGAGTAATTCAGGCCCCTAACAGCATCAGACTGCACATCAAGTTCAAGCAAAAATCTCCTGCTACCAAGGTAACCCCAGGCCTCTCCAGTGAAAACAAGAAAAACAAGCTGCATTAAAAGTGATTACACCTATCAGTAATAAAACAATATGCCGTTACACTGGAAGAAAATCAAGTCTCTGGAAAAACCAAAATACATTACCAAAACAATAAAAGCAAAAAAAAAAAAAAAAACAATAGACAAAGAATATATGGTCCACACCAAGAATATAACATACCATCTAGAGGAGTACTCATCATAACTCATAAGCATTGCTCTTCTTATAAGTAATTTAGTGTTTAAAATATAGCAAAAGTTCAAACACATAAACAAACACAATTAGTTCAAAGTGCATAAAAGAATCAGATAAACAATAAAAGTGCAAACCATATATTCCAATAATAAAAAAGTGATGAATGGCACAAAAACAACCTTTCACATCAATAATATATAGAAAATTTAGCCATCAACTAGAAAAAAGTTATTTCTACTACTAGTTCAACAGCTAACAAAAAATAATTAAAGCATTTTGCTAACAACATAAATTAAGTTTGAGGTAGAGATTCTGACAAAAATGATGGAACCTTCATGCATAGAGAAGAAAAAAAACCTTTGAAATTTATAGAGATGCAAAATTGAGCAAAAAGGTAAAGCTTTAAAAAAAAAGATTACACTAGGCCAACCCATAATGATCATTAGGATGGACATTTAAACCAACAGGAGTCCCAATATAGTCATGAAAAACCCCAATATGGCTACAATCTTCACGGGAAACACTGTAGTCATTACAATTACAAATATTAAAGCCGAACCCCTGACAAACCTAAAAATAATCCCTGCCTATTACTTCCACACAGGTTTAGAAATTTAGGAAAGAAAAACAGTAGGCATTATAATTTAGGAGAAGAAAGCTCCTGTAATTATTGTTTATATAATAAACAAAAGGAACAAGAAGCAAAAACAAACATAACCAAAATCTTGACCCATCTAAAATCATAAGCTCCGGCATGCCTTGTTTAGTTCCTTATAGTTTCCTTTTCTTGTATATGAGTTACTCCCTCTATTCCCTTGAACATAAATGAAAGAATTGTTTCTTCCAACATGAATGAAAAAAGTAGAACTGTTTCTTCCAACATGAATGAAAAGTAAAATTGAGAAGGGAAAAAAAAAATAGAAGAAGAAGAAAGAAAGAAAGAAAAAAGAACGCCTTTACATGTGAAGTCATCAATATAAGCATACTGCTACAGAAGTTTTACGTAAGAAATTTGATCACACACAAACCTGTTTACTAAGATCATCTAAATCATCCACAAGTGAAAGTGCATCAACTGCAGCCATCAATGCAATCAGCCCCTAACATTCATCCCACATGTTATTTCACATGCTCATTATAAAGGAATAAATCATATTTCAAGACAAAGACATGCATTTGGAAGGCTTAAACGTACTGATATTGGGGATTCTGCACCGAGGCTTTTATCACGGAAGAATGAAGCCGAATCCATGGATGCCATAGTCAATATAATGGGCTTGGATTGATCTAAGGATGAATTACTAATTGGTCGAAGTGATGACCATACACTGCCCTTCATAATTAGGATGTAAAAGTCAAATTCAAAAAGAAACAATAAGATTAATGAAAAAATCTTATATATGGTTTCTTTGTAAATTTTTTACATTAAATGTTTATCAAGGTAATATTAAAACCAAAAAACAGTTTGGCCAATAACTAAATTGTCACACAACATTAATCTTTCCTATTTTCATTCTTTTCACCTTATTTTTGGTGGTAAATAATATCATACTCACAAGCAAGCATATAATTATTTCTAAAGATTCATTGCGACCTTGAATACCTTACAGTAACAAAGTACTAAAATTATCAGAAGCATGGATTCTTTAGAATATCTTGCTTTGTGAAAAAACTGTAATATCCAGGCTTATAGTATACTATTGTTATTATTAATTAACTTGTTTATATTTATTTACATATACCTCTTACTGTTAACAACTTGATTTAGAAATTACATGTCTTATGAGATTACAAAATTTAATTTTTTTAAAAAAAGAATATCAGAATAGGAATAGGAAGCTATATCTATAATACTGTTCCTATTAAGAATTTATGACACCTATACCCAGAAACTCTTACAAATTGTGGAACAAATTGTGGCTGGGTGTCCTTTTTATTTAAAAGGAGATAATTTTAAGGTTAGGTTTGAGACTGAATTTATAGATTGTTTATCACATAAAGATTATGAATAAGAGTGCAAACAAAAAGTCTAACTAAAATCATAAAGATATAATTTCTCAAATTATATATATAAATATATATATATTTGAAAAAAAAAGAAAAGTAACAGAGAACGTCTACTGGTGGAATGATTAAGCAAAAAGAACTAAAGGACTGAGATATAACATTACAAAAGTCTGGACATCTTCAAAGGGTGTTACAATTATCTCAAACCTTAAACACCACATAATGAAAAGGAATCGTTCTCCAATGAACTGTGTTCAAATGTCTTCACAAGTACCCGTTTAAGCAATTTGGCAATTTACTTTTCTCAATTCATAATGCCAAGGACAGATTCATACTGCTTAAGAAATCTCTCTAATTCTGTTCTCCTTTATTTATTTATTTATTTTTCATTCAACATCTTTTAATTCATTCTCCCAGTCACCACAACTATGCAAGTTCCATTCAGAAAAGGACCCTCCTGTACTTAACATTTTTCAAATCTCCTTCTCTCATAAAGGGCTAAGACACCCATTATTTTGACCTTTTAGATCCTCTATTTGATCTTTATAACTCAATATATCAGGGATGTTTCTCTCTTCTTGACCTTGTTTGATTAACCTTTGGAGTTGGCATTGTTTTATTTTCAGCAAAACGAAACAAACAAAATTAATCAATACTCTGCTCTCTGGTTTTTCCCCTTCTCTGAATTAATAGAAGCATTAACTAATTTTCCATTCAAGGTTTCCTTTTGCTTCAGAAGCATGGAATAATTCAATGTGATCTCTGAAACTTGCCTTCCATTCTTTTTATTGTCCTATCTGTTTGTGCCCAACATCAGAGCTGGACTTTTCATTGATATCTCCTTCAGCAGTAAATAGCCTATCAATTTCGTTCAAAATTTGTACATACTCATCAACCTTTCATTCTCCATTTTGTACTTCAATTAAAAAACAACGAGAGTTCACCTAAGAAAAATAACAAATTGACCCAGAAGAACAACTACTTCAGCAGTACATTTGTCTTCCTTTCTACTCGGCATCCTTCATTTCCTTGACTGTAGTTTTGCCTATCCCTGAAAGTTCCTTTTCTCTATCAGGAACTTATTTATTTGATAAAAATTAGGACCCTTTAAAAAATGCTTTCGTGGCAACTTCTTGGAAGTGTTTCTACTAAAAAGCACTTTCTAATAAGCATCTTTTACATACTCCACCTAGAAAGACTTCAACTCCTTTCATATCATTAAAAAAAAAAACAGTTTAACATTTACAAGTTAAACCATCAAAAAAGGATTTTTTTTTTTTTTTCTTTTCCTCTCAAAAGTGTTTTAGCCAGTTCTAGAAGGCTACATTTGTCACCTATGCAACATTTTATGAAATCTATGGATTTAATAATTGCATTATCGATTAGCATAGCAATTCCTACAGTTCTATTCAAGAAAGTTTCAAATATTGAAGCAAGTATACCTCCTTCCCATTGATCTTTTACCACTATTGCTTTCATTATCATCCAGTGGTATTTCATGACAGAATCCACTCCTAGATATATCCTTTGATATAAGTATTCATAGTTATGTTGCCCAAGTCCAGGAAAAAAACATTTCAGAGCAATTACACCAAAACCAACATTTTAGAACAATAAGAGAGCATTTACTCCACTGCTAATGACTACTATAACTCACCTTTTACCAAAAAGCTTTTCAACTTTGTTCACTTTCTAATTTGATGATCTTATCGGGATCATTGCCTTCTTGACAACATTATTTATTCTACAACTTTG
Organism: Rhamnella rubrinervis; assembly: GCA_007844105.2. Classification (NCBI taxonomy): domain Eukaryota; kingdom Viridiplantae; phylum Streptophyta; class Magnoliopsida; order Rosales; family Rhamnaceae; genus Rhamnella; species Rhamnella rubrinervis. The sequence goes on along the minus strand of CM017582.2, from coordinate 11,492,752 downwards.
CTGTCAACCTACCTAACACTAAAGACCCAAAAAAAGATTGCAAGACACATGAAAAACCAACAAAATGTAGGAAAGATCATTACAGATCATTATTTTGCATAGATTTAAAACAAAACAAAATAGCAATAATAGTAATAGTAATAATAGTAACAATATTACAACTTTGCTACAAATTCAGATTCCCCATGATTATGACAAAAGGAATTGTCCACCATAAGGTACCCTTGAAACCATATACCCTTTTAAATATTGGTTGCAGAACTAAATGGTCTGCTCCAATGAAACTCCAATATCAATGTTAACTGTTTTAATACCAATAACTTTATGAAAAAAGTAAAAATTTAAATTATCCTACACATAAAGCAGATACAAGAACATTTCAGCATAACTATACATAAGGGCTGTCAATGACTTTCAACTTTCCATAAAAGCTGCATAGATTACTATGACTGTTGCACTAGTAAACAACTTTACAAATTGCAAACCAACTTCGACGTTAATAAGTTGTTAAAGTGCACCGACAATAGAAAATCCCATGAAGACTTACCTGTATCCACCTAATGGAAGACAAGTCTCTTCTTTCAAGCACGATTCTGAACTATGAGTACCAGCTTTCATCGTCTAATCCAATCCAAATGTATTGCAGGGCACTCAATAAAATCATTAAGTGGGGAGCCAATATTCACTAAATAAAATAATTTGAGTGTCACAGATAAATAATATAAATGCAGCAGAACCAGATACCTGCATCACCAGATCAAACTCAGCCACAACAGCAGTATAAGGTTTCTCGCTCTTCCCATTTCTAACAACCTGCTAATATGAGATTTCAAAATCAAAAGTAATTACACACTCATGAAATCAAGACCAATGTCCCCTATAACAGTACACCACACTCTCCGTACATCCCTTCCGTTACAGGACTCAATTACAAATGAAGAAGTTCAGTCATCGTAGAGTTGTCTAATAAATTTACAAAGCACTGGTAGGTTATAGTCATTGGGAGGATTAGTAAAAGGATTGATCATGGAAAGCTTGCTCTTACAAGGAGAAAAGTTGACTGGTAAAAGATGTTCTTGGAAGCGTTCTCCAAATTTTTTTGTTTATTATGAAAATAAAGGTTATATACATTTCAAAATATTCCTATAATCTAAGTGTTTTGGCTTCAAGTCAAAGAAAGTGGTGAATTGACTTAAACATGTAAAAATAAATAATAAAAATTGAAAGAAACTTGGTAATCTTTTATAAGAAACTTGGAAAAATAAATAAATAATAAACATTTTATATGAAGAAATTAGGGGATGCAAAAAAGGATCACTCGGTAATCAGAATATTGTTCCTCCAAATTAAACTTAAAGGGAAAACCTTAGACAATCTTCATGTAGGGACTATGTCCAATAGAATTGGTTTTCGAGATTTCCTTCACGTCCTAGTTGGTCAAAGTCATTCATGATAGAAATATGTATTTGGTTCATCTTGGTCTCTTGGAAATTTATGACATATTTTCTTTATGTGTTTTTAATCATAGAGACTTATTTGTAAACGTTTCTCTCCCCCAAAGAGTTAAGTTTTTTCTTGGACTTGGCTCATATAAAATTTAATGATTTACTCCAAAGGAGAAAACCAAAGCTTTATTTCACTATCAATGGTGCATGTTACTAAAATCCAAAGCTTTATTTGTCTAATCAATAGTGCATGCTTTCTAAAAAGAATTTGAATGATTTGTTTGTGGAATGTGAAGCTTATGAATTACTGAGTCAATTGTTGTACTTATATGTAATCGAGGAGTCTGGGATTCTTCCAAAACAGCTCTTCATACCTTTAGATTTTACTTTGGAGTATTAAGGAAGGTGAAGATGCATAAAATTATATGTAGACATGCAGTGGAACCATTTCTTTGAGTCATTAAGAATAAAAGAAATGGTAGAAATTTTGATGAAATGAAAACTTTTTTCTGTAGGAAAATAAAGTATTTTGCTTCATTATGTGATATGATTTTAAATCCTTTTCATTCAATTCCTAGAAGCCCTAATTTCAGAGAGTGGAATAATATTGTTCAAAATGATACTTGTATTTTATCATATTGTTTTCTCTAATATTGTATGCCTGAATAATATTACAGAAATCAAAGAATTCCTAAAGAAATTGTATTACCTCCTCCTGCACTGCTAATGTGCTACTATCCGAGAGTAAGAATACAGGAAAATTATATGCGTTCCACATTATACCAGATCCCTGCAAATGTGAAAGGTTGATGCTTCAGCTTGTTGAAACAATACTTGAACAATGGAAGTACAATAATCTAAACCATACAGATTCTAAATAAAAGTATAAATATTCATATTTCCCATTTAAACAGCATATTCAAAGAAACTGTAGTGTTATATTAGCATACTGGCTGTCAACTAGATTCTACTTGACAAACAAGATGTTGAAAACTATTGGCTCATTAATCTTGACTACCCACCAAATGACTGGCATACAAGCTATAGTTACTAAACAAGAACAACTGAACCACTTCCACTTCCTTTGATAAAAGGTTGCACTTATCACACTAGTAAATCGTTTCCATAATACAAGCAGGCTTAAAACTAAAATCTAAAGCAGTGGGCAAAGAAAATTAGCATACAATTGGATTCCACTTGTAGTTAATGCTTCTGTAAGGAGAAAATTCAGCTTGTGGGAACTTCTCAGCTGGAGAAAATCCTAAGAATGAGAGGAGTCACCATCAGCTATTAGAATGGCTTGCAAACACTTCAGGTTTGTAAACATAAAGATGGTAAGTAGATTACAGCAGTTTACCTTTTAAAATATTTTGGAGTTCAGAACCTGATTCAATTAAAACACCACCAACATTTCTAGCAAAAGTGGAATCACTTGATATTCTGCAACAGGAGAAGATATCTGTTGTATGAGCACATAAGATAAACTAACACTGGTTTTCTTTTCTTTCTTTTTTTTTTTTTTTTGTTTCCTTTTTTGTTTCTTTATTTTCCAGTAATATTTGATGCTAAGAGTCACACTGATCACATCCTGATCAAAAATAAAATATGATAATTGATAAGCATGCTTTATTTTAGGATTATTTAGTAATTGTAGTTTTTATTAAATTAGGATTTCACAAACAATTTATCTTCCACTAGAGGCTTTATTTTAATTTCCTCAATAGATTAGGATTTTCCATTTTCTAAGTAGGTCTAATAGGAACCCTCAGAAAGGAGATACTTCTGATCATTGATTATTTCAGATATTTCCCCACTCTAGGTTTTTCTCCCTCTTTCTTCCTTATTTTCCCTTTCCTCTCATCTTCTCCTCTCTCTTTTCTGGATTCCACATCTCATCCCTTTCCTCAAGCTCCAAAGGAATCCCACTAACCAGGTTATGTTCTGTGATGTCAGTAAGCTGTTAACTGAAACCTTTTAATCTAATTAATTAACTAGCAAATTCTCACCACAGAGTAAAGTATGTTGAACCATTGACAACTTAAAACCCTACCAGAGTATTAAGCAAGTCATAGAACCACCAATCTATCAATTATTAGTTATCACCAGTTTCTTCTAAAATTTTACCATTTAGATAGAAACATAATGTAATCTCCTTTTCATATGTAATGCAAAGAAACTCAGATGGAGAAACCAAAAAAATTTACAAATAATAATTTTTCATGTGTAGAAACCAAACCCTATATAAAGTCATGTTTTCTAATCCTATTAACCCCTAAATTCTATTAAACAATTGTTATACATGTGCAAGGCCTAACTGTGTCACCTTATCAGATGGTTCTACACCTTAAAGGGAGTGTTGAAACTATCTACTGTGTAAACTCTATATACATAGTTGGACTCACTTCCTATCAACTGAGTCTGCTTAAATAGAGCAAATGAAAGGAGAGGTGTTGCTCGATAACCCTTTCATTTTATTTTTATTTTTGGTGAATAGGATAACCCCTTCATTTGTTGATCTAACATAATTCTCTAAAAAATAGCTCCATAGAAATAGAAATAATTCTTTTCTATTTTTGGCTAACATGTAAACTTAGAATTTAGAACCTCCTAGAATAATACATTTTCAAACGAAGCAGTTATTCCCATGCTCCATAAAAGTTTGACACATATACCAGCAGACAACAGTTTACAAGGATATAACATACCCTAATAAGAAAATACTTGATTGTGTGTATATTCACCCAAATTCTAGTTTATGAATTCGTACAAACACACTGACCAGCCAAGGAAATTGCCTTTCAGATCAAGGAAATCTTCCTTAGGCTATGTCCAAAAGAACCATAAGCATACTCATTTATATTTTCTATTCCTTACTATGTGGAAACTATTAGTCCTAGACTTGTTTATTCAATTAAATCAAGAGAAAAAACATCCTTCACAATTTCAGATCATGATCTTGACAAACATACTTATTAGTCCAAGACCTGTTTATTCAATTAAATCAAGAAAAAACATCCTTCACAATTTCAGATCATGATCTTGACAAACATACTGTAGTTTGTTAATATCTTGTATAGAACCTTTTAAGAAAAAATTAACAATATCCAAAAGTTTACTTATGAATCTGACTACGAATCTTAAAGAGGACGTGAAGTTCATAAATTTATGGGTTATTTTGCACCAATGCCCCCTGAACTATGCACAAAGTTGCAAATTGCCCCCTCAACTATGGAATTGACACCAATACACATGAACTTTAGAAACAATAGCAAATTGCCCTTGACTCGTAAACACAGTGTATTTTTACTTTAAAAACAATATTTTTTAAATTGTTCCAAAAAAATTTTTTTGCATGAACGATTCAAACTAATTTACTTTTTTCACCTACTACCGGATACCTCAACCTTTAACATTAAAAAAAAAAAAATTTAAAGAAATATTTGAACAGCTAAAAATATATTGTGCTTATGAGTCGGGTGAAATTGCAACAGTTTTTAAAGTTGTTGCCAATTCCATAGTTTAGGGGCCACTTGCAACTTTGTGCATAGATCAAGGGGCATTGGTGCCAAAACCCTAAAATCCCCTAGAAAAGGGCAATCGTCATTGACCAAATAAATTTTGAATAAACCCACAAGAAACCAGTTTCATTTACCAGCCCCTACCAAAGATGAGTTGCCACCTCAAAAGGAAGAATTAAATGATTGATGGTTTCTCTACTTCTTCTGTGCATGGCAGACCATGAAGGAGAATAACAAGTTCTCAGCTTCTTTCTTGAATCAAGTCACGTCTTAATTCTAACAAATTAGAAGCAATGTAAACCCATGTACTTTTGTTGCGACAAATTCTTTCCATACTATCCAAGAAGACTCAAGCACCATAGAATGAGGATTATCAATCAAAAGACTTAGGAAAGATTTACAAGAGAAACTTTGGAGGAAACTAAGGTCCACCTTTATCCAGGACATTTATGCAAAGAATCGCAGAAGTCTACAAAACATTATAGACGACAATTGTCCTTCTCTTCAGACATCCTCCCAAAAATCCAATAGAAATTCCCAACTGCAAAATTATTCCTTTCATTTCAAAAACAAGGATAACCTGTGTAAATAAAGTTCCAACAACTCCAAAAGGATCCCTTAGTCACAGTAATGGAATCCAAACTATTTAGGTAAGGATCATGAATGTATTTGATAAATCTACACCATAATTACTTCTGCAACCACATCCCAAAGCAAAGCAATGTTTTCTCTTCTATATATTACCACCTCTCAATATATCAAATGGTCTTTAAAAATTAACCCTTCTTTGGTTTATACCACTTCCAAGATATCACAAATGGCCTTTAAAACCAATTCCACAACTTTCCAATAAAAATCTATCATCAATTTATCTAACGCTCAACTTACCAACCTTGGAACAAACAATGCAGATAATATATTGGAATACTTGATAATATTAACCATTGCAAATACCCAAAAATGCAGTAAAGAAGGTATTACAAACTCTGATAAAAGAATAGTGATCTTTTGCAAAAGCATGTTTTCATTTTAAAATAGTACATTCTCTTTAGAGTAATTAATTACAAGAGACATAAATGAGATGTGAAGAAGTAAATGGAAATACAAAACTTGTTTTCATCGAAAAATACCTTTCAAAGAAATTTTGAATTTCATCCATTGACAGCAAAATTGCAGATAACTGAGATAACTTATAAGCATTTTTTAATCTTATGATTGGAGCCACAACCTTATCTCGTCCAGGATCTACAAACAAGCAAAAGATGAATAAAAAAATGCACCAATGTTCATTAAAACAGTATCTTCATCATATGTAAAATCATAGAGATGAACTATGATGACATAATGAATACACGGTTGCCTATTTAAGAACTTACTTGAGCATTCACAAAAATAAATAAATAAATAAATTGAACTTACTTGAGCAACCAATCTCCCCAGAAAGATTGAGTAACCTTACACAAGGATATCCATCAACAACCTTGTACATAGAATTCTGCAGATCAGGAACTGACTCCATCAAGTTTGTCTGTCCTAAATTTTTTCAACAGCAAAGAAGTTTACAAAATAGTGATCAGAAGAGAAAAGAAACAAAAGAAAAGAAAGTTAGGAGGAAAATATTCTCAGAAAACCAAAGTATTTCTGTTCCAAGAAAGAATGAAGCAAATCAAAATAGGCATAATTAAGGATCACCTACAAAAATAAGTTTATCCATATGACATAGTCTAAGTATTAACAATTCTTACAAAGTACTAAGTAAAATCTGTGTACACCATTTTTTTCCAAATAAAATATTTGCACTCTATTTTGAAAAATTCATTCCCATATAAAATGGATCTATGCAAATTACTACTTGTTAAGAACCATTAACCCCAAAAACTTATACTTTTAAGAAGAACTCAGCCACAATGTAGATCAAACCAACCCGCAATAAAAACTAAATACTAGATTACTTCTACCTCAGGAACTGGGATAGATACCCTAACCTCTTGTTTTCCTAGAGCATGTCATCCAAAGAATATATTAGTCTTCCATGATAATTGGGTAACCAATACCAGAAAAATAGAGTAAATTAAACTTAAGCAATCACATTTGTAATGGCACATGAATGCTCAGACCATGGGCACATTAAGGCACAGTCATCAAATGTCTCAACTCAGATAGCCACAAAAAATAAGATACGGATCAAAAACAGATTAAAATCGTGCTATATTTACATGATTGGCAATTAGAATACACTAGATTATTTCCCAATACAGGAGGCAAAGGCAGTTTATATGGTCAGAAAATAACTAAGTTACATATGCATAGCACAGTCTTCTGCTTTGGTAAACTGAAACACCATCTTTTGGACTCCTTGCCTTTTGGGGTCATATTCTTAGACTTTTCGTCCTTTGATCGAACTTTTATAGAATATCATACTATTGACTGTTTATTCATCTGATTATCTCATAGTATGTACATATATATATATATATATATATATATAGATGTGTGGTGAGTGTTGGTGTATACCAGTATGGGCATAGTATCTTTTCAAGTATAATTGCTAACTTAACTTGGTGCAACTATCAAGCCTGATTGGGTAAGTTAGCTTGTAATTGAATGGCATTACACGATGCAGGAGGTAAATTTTCTTTGCACGAGGTTTGCATTCGATTCGAGTTTTCGGGAGAGGCAACATAGAGTAGTGTTCGTATACTAAATCATATATCATCTAAATACTGCTTTATCTGTCTCGCACTAACATAAGGTCTTTTGAGCATTGATAACATAACAATTTAAAAACAAAGAAAATTCCACACTCAAAATGTCCTCTTTTCTTCGCCTTCAACAGCAGATAGCAATTTATTTCCTTCATTTTCTTAGTAACCAGCCAGAGGAATATCCAAAATCATTTGTTCACACTTCACGCAGATGAAATTCCAAGAGAAAAATCAAATAAATGAGCTGATTTACAAAAGTAATTGTATTAATTAAAGATAAATTACATTTAAATTAAATTAAGAGAAAGCCTACCTGCGAGGCTGAGGCGGAGATGGAAAATGAATAAAGAAACAAAGTAGAGGAACTTCAAGGCCATAGTGCTTTGGCACTAAACAACGCTCGCTGATCAGAAACCCTAGACCATGGCCGCGCGCAATGCAGGTAAACCAAGCAAGAGAGAGAGAATGTCTTTGGGCTACGAAATTTGGACGGACTTGATCCTTTCGTCAGATTTTGGACTTTTTTTTCTCTTTTGGACATCTTGACGCGCTAAATTTTACCTTGCTATCTTCTTCTTCTTTTTTTTCTTTTTAATTTTTTTGATAAATAAAGAAGGGGTCACAGTATCTCACCCTCTCACATTGCTAATCGATTCTCTATCATTAAATACCTAAGATAACAGTGTTTTTTAACGATAGAATATATCTAAAATAATAATATAATATAATAATATAGTGTATTAAAATTGAGTATATTTAAAACCGTAATAATATTTATTAAAATTTAAATTATAACTCGCAAATAAATATAATAGAACGATTGGCTTTTTTTTTTATTAAATCACACCCCTATGTGTTTTACCTTCTTATATCTGATAAAGGAGAGTAGAGTTGTTTTTCTTGTAATTTTAAGAAAACTCACAACATATTCTGTAACAAAATTACATATATCAATTTAAATTGAAAATAAATATTGAGGGTTTAAATAATATTTAATTTAGAAATCAGTGGAGAAAATATAACATGTAAAATTCTTACTTAATTTAGGTAGTCGTTTAACATTTTGGAAAAGTAAATAAATTATTCAAGTAGCATATATCCCATAGGTGATTTTAAAATACTAAGGTAGTTTTATAAATTTACATGCACTTAAAAGTTGGTACACTTAGCTAAGGGATCGATCCATTGCAAATGATAAAGTATAATTCACTAAGGATACGATATAAGATCTACATATCTACTTGTTCGATTATTTGTGTATTTATATTATATACGACTTGTTTTGTTATTAATTACTTATAAATATTAGTGTGTCATATTTAATTATGACATTAGTGTGCAAACATTACATAGCTTGAAGTTTTCGTAAAAGAGAGTTTTCAAAATATTTATATTAATGGTGCTTTTTACCCAATTTATTTTATGAATATCTATTTTAAAGTGTATGTTTAAGTTATGAAATTATAGTCGACACTTTGTTTGACCGACAGTTTTATGATGATGATATGATATTACAGTTTTTTTTTTTTTATATATGATATAAGTTTTTTTTTATATAAATAAAAAGTAGGGTTTGATAATCATAAGCCTATAATTGATTTAAATATATGATGTATTTGTTATTTCATTTTACAACCTGTGCGAAAAATAGAGATATGTTCCCCTAATGATATAAGTTTTTTTTTTTTTCTGATAAAAATGGTTCAAGGCCAATTTTATGGTTCTTCCTCATTGAGTAGTTTCGCCACTTGCATTTCAACTTTTGCATTCAGGGCATAGGTTTTTTTTAGCGTTGGAGCACAGTAGTCGCGCTAATTTTCTGGTTACATATTCGTCTTATTAGTTTTGTTCCGTTCTCGCATTGGCATGTTCAATTAAAATTAAAAAGATTAGATATTAGAATGCTCTAATTATGGGTAGAGAAGTCGTATTCACCGATTATAAGGAAGTTGGCTATAAGTGTTTATAATTCGTAAAAAAATCCGTACTAATAATAATTATCTTCCATACTTTAGTAAAATTGATTATACTTAATCATTACACAGATAATATCAAAACACAAAACTCTACCTCTAACTCCCACGAGCATGTGTGACGACTTTATAAAAAGACCACCGAGTTTACAGTGACCACATTAAGATGTTTTTACGATGAAAGATTCAAGATGAATGAAATTTTTTTACTTTTATTATTTAAATGATGCACAGTCATGCAGCCATCCACATAACTTAATGTGTTTATTTTAATAATTTTTTTCTATCAAATAAACTTTTAAAATATTTTTCTTAAAATTATGTATTTAGAATTTTGATAGGGTTTATTTATCGTTATAATCATGTATTCTTTGTATCATTTATTATTTGTGTTGATCTAAACAAAGACTCAGTATCTATTTATAAATAATAATAATAACAAGAATTGCTAGTTTAATATTTCTAGATTTAAATTGTTGGTAACCTTCTATAAAATTAAATTTGGATATTATTCTTTTATTCTTCTTCAATAGAAAATAATGGCGCGAGTCATTAGTCTAAAATTTTATGGTCTCTTTACTAATTAAGTCTTTTTAATCCTGTAAGAGTTTTGATTAGTAAATCCACATTCTCTTGCCGCTTCACTCTCCATATGTTGGTAGCAGGTTGAAATTCAATTTGTCAATACTCAATCTTACGATACCATAAGGTAATAGAATCTCAGATTTCCTATATACTGAAATAAACTAGAGATATTAAATTCAGAAGTACGTTATCTGCTACGTACTTTCATATGAAAATAAGCATCCTGTGAGGAATGGGTACTCCATGTGAAGCGTGCACCAAACTTCCGGCACTTTCAACAGCCAAGGGGAGAAAATGTTTTCAATTGCGGCCTTTTTTGTGGTGCAGGTACTTGCCACGTGTCCCATAATTTTTGGTTCTCCAATGCTGACCCTCCTTCAATTAACACCGTTGGTTCATATTCCGCACCAAACCAATTTAGAGAGGACGCATGTACGCAGCTTTCAATATCATTCAAAACTTAGAATTCTGACTTTGCCACCGACTGAACGGTCTGCAGAGTTTCCAAATGCGGACAAAATATTATGCAGACCATTTATACACATATGACCGTCTCTTTGGAAGTTGTAACTATTTAGTGCATGGGCGACGATTTCATATGGAATAATTAGATTTACTGGTGACAATTGACTAATAGCAACGTTACTCTTTCATATATTCACCAAAAAAACGTTACTCTTTCATATGCCGTCCGTTAACAATTCCTGTGCGCATCCGCGCATCTCTTATTTACCTTCTCTGTTATTTTTCCTTTTGTAAAAAAAAACCGTAGATAATAATATTATTATCACAATCTATTTGTTTATGGAAGTGTATTTATTTTCTCACAGTGTATGACTTAAATAAAAATAAAAAGTAAAAAAGTAGTTTTAAATGAGGTGGCGCTCGTTTATTGAAGTGATAAAGAATAAAATCGGCGATCCCGTTTTATATTTTATACGGGTGATTTGAGTTATATAGACAATGAGAACCAATTTCCTCGTGAAAAGCTCTCAAAAGATACGGAATTACACGTGTCCGACTTTAATGACAATCTGACATCATCACCAAATATCAGCTCAGAATCCTTTTATCGTGTGTCCATAACAACCTTCAATAAAGTACTTACTTTCTATACCAAATCTCCCTAATTACTTTATTTGTTAAATCAATTTGAATTTTAAAAGTCTTTTTGACTGCGACGACATGCTATTATTTAACAAATTTAAGAGTCGTTTAGTGCAACAACTTAAACGTGAGAAATGAAAAAAAATAAAAAAATTAAAAATTAAAACTCAAAAATCTCTAAGAAAAATGCCAAATGCTCATCTACGTCCGGACAAGCCGAACTAATATCCCGCGAATCTTCTCCTAACTTTCGCAGCGGTTTGCTATAAAAACCAAACCAACCAAACACAAACCTAGAAAGTTCAGACTCGGACTCACGGGAAAAGCAATGGCAACCACTAGATTGCTACGCGCGTCTAAACCTTTGAATTTTCTTGGCTCTTCTTCTTCTTCTTCTTCTCCTGCAGCGACGACATTCAGATGTCTGAGCAAGGGAGGGTTGAACGGAGAGAAGAGACTTAGTTGGACTGGCCGTGGGGAAGAGAGGAAACCAACAGCTACGGCTGTTAAGGCGTCAATGGCCTCCTCGGAGAGCGTAATAACGTCAGAGCCACAGGTTCGGATGATGAGAGGAATCTTAGATTTGGTTTGTGTAGTGAGAAATGCTAACCATGCTGCGCTCCTTCTATTAAGAAAGATTTTCAAAAAGAAAAGTTTGAGGCAACGGCTTCAGATGATCATCGAAAGGGTATGCTCGCTCTTTATAAGTGTGTACTTTCTCTCTGTACAGCATCTTCAAATCCTATATGCTAGTTTTTTAAAAAGAATAATGAAATGAATCTCATTGATGCAGATTATCATTGACTGTCGATTCTTTACATTATTTGCTGTTGGGGGTTCTTTGATTGGTTCAGTATTATGTTTCGTTGAGGTATGCATACTTGTTATTTAAATTGCTCTTTTTTTCCTTTTAAATTTTTTTTTTCAGATTTTGTTTTATATATAGAATTTATTTATATTTTAAACTTTGCTTTTTGGCATTCATATTCACATGCACATTTTGCATTTGCTTATAGGGATGCTTCACGATTTTAGAGTCATATTTCCAGTACTTCCATGCGTTATCGCAAAAGTCAGATCAAGGGCATCATGTAGTGCAGCTACTTATTGAAGCAATAGGTGATATGTCTCTCTCACTCCTTGTTCGGTTCGATTAGTATGGGCCCTTTTCTCTCCATGTTTTATAAGACGAATGTTGACGTACGGTTAACATAGTATATATAATATGTATATATTTTAAATCTTTTACAGACATGTTCCTAGTAGGAACTGCCATGCTTATGTTCGGGTTTGGCTTGTATGCTATGTTTGTGGGATCCAGGACTATGAAAGAAAAAGGCCCATGGCTTTCCAGATCAAACTTGAAGGTATATATGTTGTAACAAGAGCTACAATCAAGCTTCTTCTTTTTTTTTTTTAGTTTTGGTGGACTAAAACTGTGTGTACGCACACACATATATATAATATTAATACTCCAAGTAACTTGTTTTCAGACACTTCCTGCATGGGTTGAAATGCAATCAGTTTCACAAGCAAAATCCAAACTGGGGCATGCTGTGATGATGACAATGCAAGTAGGAGTGCTAGAGAAGTTCAAAAACATACCTTTGGTTACTGGGCTAGACCTTGCCTGTTTTGCTGGAGCCTTGTTTATTTCCTCAGCTTGTATTTTTGTTCTCTCGAGACTTTCTGTCACTACTAGGGACAGATAGATTGCATAATTACCATAAGCACACGGCCTTAATTATAACACACCCAGACATAATATACTTTATTTATTAGTTCAATCGGTCAAATTCTATATGTAATGTCAACTTTATATACGTGTTGCTAGACCTTCAAAAGTAAACGCTTCTACCTACATAACAATTACAGCTATAATATATTCACCTTCAGAAGTGTTGTTTAATTGTTGTTCCTTTTATGAGTACACCAGAATATATGCTCCTGAAAGAGCCTGTTAATTTCTCTTCATTTATCTATAAGAAGAAAACATACATTAAAATATATTACTTTAAAAAAAGAAAGAATATATTTAAAAGAATATGAATATGAATATGAATATGAATATTACTTTCAAAAAAATATGAATATTAATATATTCACCAAAAAGAAAAAGAAAAAGAAAACATTCATTACTTTCAATAAATTACATAAAATATATTTAAAACTAAAATATGAATATAAGAAAATTTGTTTTTATCAATACATGCATGCAAAACTTAACAAGCATGTATACATGATATTGCAAAAATAAGTAGACTATGATAGGCATATAACAATTTGTATACATTGCCAAGTATATACAAAAATTAAAGCTTATACATGGAAGGAGGCCTAGGCCTATACCTCAACCAAGAAGAAAAATGGAAACATGACAAACTTGTTCCTTCGGGATCTATCGAGGTGTATGACGATTTTTAATATATAGTTATAAACGGCCTGTGGTTTGTCAGTGTGGCTCTGCATTACTAAATAATTGATGTATTAGAAAGTGGTCCACCGAAACAACCCACTAATGGTATGGCCTAATTTTTACTTTTGGGGATCGACCAATATTCATAGTCTTAGAAATGTATAACAAATATAAAGTATGCGGTACGCCCACTTCCAGTGCCAAGTTGCAAACAACCGTCCAAAACATAGTTTGGAACTATTCTCATGTAGAATATTCCCTAAACCTTATTTAGTTGTTTTAATGCGCTGGGATTATTAATTAATCTTGGAAGACAACACTCTTTGAAGAATTCTCAGTCGCACTCTGTACTTAATTTTAAGATATATCGGCAACAATACTATCTAAACTATACTCTAATTTGCACTTTATTATTTAAACTTTTATTTTAGGCATTTTGGTATCTAAACTATCATTTATTTGCACAATTACTATCTTTTAATTTTCTGCCTATTTTTTATTAGAAAATTGCATGTGCAAAGACCGTGAGTAAAAAAAATAAGGATGGTTTTTGTTACTTACTCATGGAAATAGCAAAAAAAATACAACATTTTATATTTATGTAGCAATAGTTCAATAGTAGGTCAAAAACTAAATAGAAAAATATAAATACCTGAGCCTCTAATTGTCGGTAATACAATCTAAACTGTATAAATATTATATTTTAATTCTCCATGAGTGAAATGATCACCAAAATTACTCTTATTTATTTCATTTTTGTTAATATATATATATATATAAATAAAAAGCAATAATATAGTGCAACTAAAGAATAATGTAGATAACAAAATGATATATATATATATATATATATATATATATATAGTTTAAATAATAAAGTGGTTAATTTAAGTAGAATTAGTGCCAATATGTACGTACGCCAACTAGAACTACAAGAAAATCACAAAAATATTTTTAACTTTCATATAGTTGAAATCGGTAGGAGTTTAAAGTAACAGACCCACACCTCTAATTCAATAAGAGTTCAGAGCAGCTAGCCCTTATAGATTGCTCTCCACACTTGAGATAATAGTAAAGTAAAATTGAGTATACCTGAGATAATAGGAAAGGTTTATTAAGACTCAAACTATAATTTTCAAAAGCGAATGTGATAAAACAACCTACTATTTTTTCGCTAGGTTACACCCTCTAAGGGTAATATATTAAAACTTAAATTACAACTCTCGCAAACGAATATAATGAAATGACTGTTTTTTTTTATTAGGTTACACCTCAGGTGCAATAT
The DNA here is from genome assembly GCA_007844105.2 of Rhamnella rubrinervis. Classification (NCBI taxonomy): domain Eukaryota; kingdom Viridiplantae; phylum Streptophyta; class Magnoliopsida; order Rosales; family Rhamnaceae; genus Rhamnella; species Rhamnella rubrinervis. The sequence continues at coordinate 11,477,718 of CM017582.2, read as the reverse complement.
ACCAATATACATGGATGAACTAAAGTAATTATTACATTTGCATTATTATTTTTTTTTATAGTAGAAGAGGAGGGATTTAAAAGGAAATAATAGAATTTAGCACTTTGCTTTCTCTATGGAACTATTATATCCGTAGAATTGGTGGACAGAAAATGTTATATATAGCTTTTCTGTTTTTTTAGTTGGGGATCTTGGTTTATTTAAAATACCACATATCTAATTAAATTCAATCTGATGCACAATTTAACTAACAGACTAAGCTATCGTGTATAAAGTGTTATATATAGTTGTCAATTAGCGGGCTATTAAAATTAAATATCTATTAATGAGAGAACAGAGAGTTCAACAAAAAAAAGTTGAAGAGCTTTTTGGCATCCCCATCTTAAAAAGAAAAAAAAATGCATACAGATAAGTGATAGCCCGTCAGCATCCAACATCATTCGTGAACACTATATTATTTGTTAATTGCATTCTTTCAATTTTTTATTTGTGGTTGTATAAATTCAAACGCCTTCTCCCTCTCCCAAACACGTCTCGTCGTTCTCGGAATTGCTTTTATTTTATTGGATTTGCTAACCAACCTTGACTGTATCTCCGTGAAAACCTGCATCTCCTCGAGCACCCGTTTCCCTCGTGATTCTTATCTTCCAAATGTAGCATTTTCCCCTATTCCCCTTCTCCAGGATCTTTTCCATGCCCTCGTGATCGAAGCTTACAACTAATTAACAGTGTGTTGTCACGGTTAGTTCGGAAACTTTTTCCTTTTTCTTCCATTTTTTTTTTTCTTTCGTCCTCCTTTTTCAGGTAGAAAAAGGGGAAAAATAAAACAGATTTTTTTTTATGCCTTCATATCCAAATGGAAAAGAGAAATTAATTTTTATAAGTAACGATGTAGGCTTTCAATGCGAAGTCTTCTGTGCTGCTGCGTGGAGTAGCTTCTAACGTGCGCATGCAGCGTAGGAGATAGAAATCTAACCGACATCATCGATAAGAGAAGATGAGTGGAAATACATCTCGTAGGAGAAAAGAGGAGGATGACGATGAGAAAGAGCTTTCCGAAGGCGACGACGTCGAAGGAGAGTATGAATTGCAGGATCTTAACGATCGGATTAAATCATCGCGTGGAAGCCGATTCAATCTGATCATCAACGAGTTTAGACTTGAGCCGTTCAGGAGATTCAGCCGCCGGAGCGTCGTCAACGGCATTAGAGGGCTTTCCAAAGGTTTTGTTATCCATCCTGATAGCAGGTACGTATATGTTAATTAAGCTTTTCAAACGGTGTGGTTTTAGTTTTGAAATAACAAGAATTATTAAGTCCGTTAAACGGGGAAGGCATGTTCCGGCCGAAAAGCCGTTGATCGTTCTGTCCCTAAAATTACGGTGGATTTTTTTATTATGGCTGCGCAACCGGTCAAAATTTTAGATTTTTAACACGTGGCATTTTGACGTTAGATTACTATTTTTTTTTTATAATAGCACTATATTATTATTTGGTGGTCCTTACTTATAAACACAATATAATTTTAGTTGTTTAGGTCTACTTTTCCCTTTAAAAAGAAAAAGAAAAAAAGATTTGGGTGATTGACAAAAATGTAAAAAAATAAATTAAATTGAATTACTCAAATAAACTTTTTTTTTGAACAATTTAAAAAATTTGTTCAAGGTAAAAATATACATTTATAAATTAATTTGTAATTTTGTGTATAATTTAGGGGTAATTTGCAAGATTGTGCGTAATTTAAGGGGACCAATTTACAACTTCATGCACATTTAAGAGGCATTGGTATTAAAATTTTAAAAGAGAATATAAATTTTTTATAAATTTCATTTCTACTCTCATCCACATGGCAAAAAATTGTCAAAATTTTTACGATAGAGGATGTTGGTGCACCAAATTAAAAGTTCAGGAATTATTCTACCAAGATCAAAGTTTAGAAGCAATTTACAAAAAAGTTGTAAATTCATGTTGTTTTACTACCAAAAACCCTATTCGTTATACTTAAATACTAAATAGTGCTTCTCATGTTTTGGCAAACAAATTTTTCTTTAATAAATAAAATAAATTCTTATATGATTATTTCTGGAAATCATTTATTTTTAGTGATTTTAGAAGTACTATGGCGACAATAATAATATATATTATTTGAACTTAAGGTGGGGGGATTGAAATCGAGAAACAGTAGCAGCTTTGCTGTCCATACTGGAACAATAATAAGTTCCATGCTATTTAGGAGGGATTTGTGAATCTCCCATATACATTTTTCTTTAAAGTTGCTAATGCTTTTATTTTATTTGGTGAAGTTCTCTTGCTATTGCTTGTTTCTCAAGTCTAAATGAATTATGCCATCTAATTGTATTTCTGTATACCACCAGGGTTCTTACATTATTATTTATTTCACAATTCAATATAAAGCTATTTACTTTTTTAAAATTTTATTTTGAAAAGAAGATTAATTTATAATATCTGTAAAATTGAAAAATGCTTGATATAAAAATTTGAAAATAAATTTTCAGTTTAAAATTGTAAAATATGTATATAAGGGTTAGTTAAATAAATAAAAATACATATTTAATGAAAACATCTTTGTGCTAACTGCCAAGCAGAATGTATTTTACTGCTTTTTTTTTTTTTTTTCCCTCCAATATCTGTATTGATGAGCAATGAAAACTAAAATATTTGTGCAACATGCAGGTGGTATCGAGTATGGACTAAATTCATATTGATATGGGCAGTCTACTCGTCCTTCTTCACGCCGATGGAGTTTGGATTTTTCAGGGGACTGCCTGAGAATCTGTTTATACTGGACATTGTAGGACAAATTGCATTCTTAGTGGACATTATTTTGCAGTTCTTCCTCGCATACAGAGATACTCAAACCTACCGCATGGTCTACAAGCGCACCCCTATCGCTCTTCGGTAAATTTTCCTTTACCCTACGGTTTTTATCCACATAATTATAAGGTGTCAGCAACACATATTTTCTTAACTGTTGCATTTTTTTTTTTATTCTTTTTGGGTTTCAATACATTTAGTACCTCTAGTTTGGTCAGATTTCAGTTAGGTTCTTTCTCCAAAAATTACCAAATCTTTGATAGAAACATGACTGCCTCCAAATTAGACAGGAAGAAGACATATTTTTGTTGTTTGCTAAACAATTTGGACTCTGAATATAACTGGACTGTCCAAATTAGAAGAGACATTTTTTGCTGTTTGCCAAAGAATTTGGACTGTGCATATGAAATTTTCCCAAAGCTTGAGGTGCTTCACATACAGTGGTACTTTGACTTTGGCATGTGCAGTTGTGTTTGCTGTAAAAAATTTGGGAAATTTGGAGATTTTAGGAGAGACAACCTTAATTGCAACAAATTAAATGGAAACTAGAAGGCCTTAATTGAAAAAACAAAAATTAAGAGGGTTCGAATTGAAGTCAAAGCAAACTAGAGGGTACTAAAGTGTATTAAACTACTACTTCTTCTTTCTTTTTCTTTTTTTTTCTTTTTCTTTTTTTTGTTTTCTGGTTTATGTACAATAAGAAAACTGCATTACATCACAACTTCTAAATTTTTAGGAGTGAAGTGGCATGTCCTAATGGGTCGACTAAAACAGAATGACCAATTGTGAAGATTAACGAGTTGTAATACATAGCAGTTTTCTGATAACGAGGGGATTACATTGACATTGTGAATAAGCTCCAATACTTATCAATTGTAAAAATAAATATAAATAAAGTAAAAGAAAATGCATATGCTGATTTAAACATTTTGATTTTAAGTTGCCAAAGTTTTTTAGATAAGCCTTTATATTTTTGAAAATTAGAATAAATTCAAAATGAATAGACCTTATTGCTTTGTCCATCTTATTTTCTATATATTTTATCTCTTTTATTACATCTTATTTTCTATATATTTTATCTCTTTTATTATAATTTTAACATTTTTCAAATATAATTGATTGCTTGCAAGGGAGAAAATTGGAACAAAAACAGAGACAAAATCATTTCTTTGTAATATTTGAAACTACAAATGTATTTGGAAAACTTAAAAATAGTTGTGATGTTAATGTAATTTGTTTAAAAATTAAATGGAGCCTACATACAAAAGTTAGTGAGACCAGATACAAAGATATAAAAAAGTGTCCAACAACTTTAAAATCCAAAATTGGTAAATTAAATTTGTAATTTCAATGTTGATGTTTGTTATGAAATGCATTCTTCAATGCCAATACTCACTTTATACCTTTATTACATTATTCTCTAATCAATTCAAGTTATCATTTTTTTTTGTGGCCCAGGTATTTGAAATCCAGTTTTGTTGTTGATTTGCTTGGTTGTATGCCTTGGGATATTATATACAAGGTATTGATACATTTCCATAGCCATTTCCAAAGTTTGTGACTCCATTTAATCATTTCTCTCTCTTAATGCATTGATGAAGTCTATTTAACTCTTATGAGTATTTATCTTTTCCTTTGTTTCTAGCTGCTTTGTTTATGTACGTATATATCGTATTGTTTAAATAGGTTATAAGATTGACAAAGCGATTTATTATGATTATGACCTCGAATCTGTACTATTGAAGTAATTTATCAGGTCCCTACTTATGTAGAATTGGAATGTTTTATTTATTGTGTTAAACATTATGATAAATACATAATTACCATATTGTTCGATGTCATGTATCTTTGATCTGAACAAAACATATATGGGTTCCATTTAGTTTGCAATTATAAATGGTTTCTTTTATGCTTATTTGTAGGGTACATGAATTCCAATGGATTAAATTATGGTAATAGGAGTTTGGTTGTTTTGAGCTGTGACATTTCTAAGTAATGTGCATTTATTTATGTAGACATGAATTGTCCTTCTTTTTTTTGATGAACAGACATGAATTGTCCTTGGTAGAAGCAAAATTAACTTTTTATATATAATAAGAGGTTGTGTGGCACGACTAGAAATTTGCAACATGTATCTCAATTTTCAGTATTTTCCTCTTGATTTAATCACTTAGAGAAATTTATTTTGAATAGGCATGTGGAAGAAGAGAGGAAGTGAGATATCTTCTATGGATAAGGTTAAGTCGTGTTCGTAAAGTCCAGGTTTCCTTTCAAAACCTGGAAAAGGATATACGAATTAATTACATGTTCACCAGGATTGTAAAGCTTATTGTTGTTGAGCTTTATTGTACACATACAGCAGCTTGCATATTTTATTATTTAGCTACCACTCTACCTGCTTCTAAAGAGGGATACACGTGGATAGGAAGTCTGAAATTAGGTGACTACAGCTATTCACACTTCAGAGAGATTGATTTATGGAAGCGCTACATGACTTCGTTGTATTTTGCCATTGTCACCATGGCTACCGTAGGTAATTGACTTTCTGAACTTTAACCTTGAAGTGTGTTACTGTCATGCACTTATTGTGTGTTTTGAAAAAAAAGTTAACAAATGTTAAAGTTTTGAAAATCAAAATTGATCTCAAGCTCAAATTAACTTGATCTAAGAGAATGCAAGGCAACTAAGAATTGTCTTATAATACGTTTACATTCCATCATTTATTTCATCATGTCAACTATGAATATGAAAAATTGTAAATTACATTCTCACTTCAAGTTTATAAAGGGACACGAGTGATTGCTTTTTTTTCTCATTGCTTCTACTTTTGTCTCTGTCATTTAAATTTTTAAGTAGGTCAAACCTTTTTCATTGTAAAGAAGAGAGTTACTGTTAACCTATCATGCTCTGGTAGATCCATTTGAGATCAACTTGCACTACTCTGTATAAACTATTTGTGAGGATTACATATCTAAGAACAACAAACAATCTTATAAAAATTTCTCCAAAACAATAAAAATCAGGATAAATGTTATACTCGCTCAAATATTCCCAATTTAGGAATCTAGGTCCATGGTTGCTAATGATGCAGCTTTAATCCACTAAGAATGAGTAAACAATTACAAGAACTTCACATTTCAAAAACATGAATTCTCTGTCCTTTTCCCATTACAAACCATTTTGCTCTGAAAGTGCTTCTTGTGATAAGGAACTCATAGAATTGTAACAAAAAATCTCTTGTTCTCTCAATTTCATCGACCTCAATAGCCAATTCGATTAATCAAACTCTTAAAACCTTAGTGACCATTCAATGGATCCATGTGTCTCTTTCTATTAACAACCTCTTATAACCTTGAAATCTACGACGCTGATGACGTCTAAACATTTTTTAAATTGACTGCAGTCACTGGCTTTATGATAATATCAACTTGATTCCCATGTGTCTGAATCTTATCAACTTAACCTTTCCAGAACAGATTATATCGCTAAAAGATGTAGCTTTATCTCTATGTTCTTTATTTTCTCCTGAAACATTTGGTTCTTAGTCAAATATATTGCACTTTCAGTGTTGGAAAGCACAACAACCTACTCCTCTACTTGTTAACTCCAAATTCTTCAACTAGTTAATTAAAGCTTTTCAACAGTAAAGCTTTCCTTATTAGCTTCAGTAAATCCACATACTACTGCCTTTGTTGATGAGATTGCGATTGCAGGTTGTAAAGAACTTTCCAACTTACAATGTTACCAAACAAACTAAACAGATATCCAGTGAATGATATTTTTTTGTTGAGATCTCTCAAGAAATCTACATTTGATCCTCACTATGCTATGATGTACAAAATACATATTGTTCATTTTGTGTTTTTTCCCTTTGTCTTGGCTGGCATGTTATATATGTAAGTGTATTCAAATTATCTTCCTTAAGGCCCATTGTTTTACTGTAATTTAGTGGTAGAGTATCCATTTTCTTACTCATTGTTATTGGTATTCAACATCGGAATTATAGTTTTCATGTCCAATTTGATTTCAAAATTAGGAAAGCCTGTTCTTAATTACTTTGCACTTATGTTTTTCGATCAGTTATGAAAATGCGCAAGTCTGCTTTTTGTTACAGGTTATGGAGATATACATGCGGTCAACCTGAGGGAAATGATATTCATAATGATATATGTATCTTTTGATATGATTCTTGGTGCTTATTTAATTGGTAATATGACAGCATTAATAGTGAAAGGATCAAAGACAGAAAAATTCAGAGACAAAATGACAGATCTCATCAAATATATGAATAGAAATAGACTTGGAAGGGATATCCGTAATCAGATCAAGGGCCATGTGCGTTTACAATATGAAAGTAGTTACACAGAGGCTACAGTTCTCCAGGACATTCCCATCTCAATTCGTGCGAAGGTAAGCATTGCTCATTTAATTGCATAAGAAATCTTTTAGATACTAAGACATATATATAAATTTGGTTGGAAGACATGTTTACTTACTGACTTAATTTAATTGTGCCAACAATTTTGGTCATCATGAGTATTTCTTCATTGCAGATTTCCCAGAGTTTGTACATGTCTCTTATTGAAAATGTTTCTCTCTTCAAGGGATGCTCTACGGAATTCATTAATCAAATTGTGAGTCATTTAATTTTCCTTTTATTTTGGGGAAAAATAATTATTATTATTTTTTTACTCTTTTTTTTTTTACGATACAAAATTACGCATATGTTCGAATGAAGTACTCTTATTTTTCATTGTTTACCAAAAAAGAAAAAACTAGTTATGAAATTGATCGTGCGCTATGCAATTTCATGAATTTATTTATTTATTTTATTTTATTTTTTCAATTGACAGGTTATTAAACTACATGAGGAGTTTTTTCTCCCAGGAGAAGTGATAATGGAACAAGGAAATGTGGTTGACCAACTGTATTTTGTCTGTCATGGTGTGCTGGTATGATTATGTAGCCCAAAGGCGCCTATGTTAATCCCTTAATTATAGAACTTAAATTTCTTCACCGTTCACTTTCTATTATTTGGTTTTTGCATGCACATATACAATTACAAGTTCGCAAGTATACACATACATGTTATGTTATGTTTTTGGCAAGTTAACGTACCATCTTATGCAGTTTATTTGAGAGTATCGCTTTTTCTTCATCTTTGATCTGACCATTAGATAAATTCATTTCATTTCATTTCTTTTTGGTTTTTCATATTTTCTGATAAATTGTTGTAATAAAAGTTGTTCCCTAACAAGCACGGACAATAATAAAATTTAGTGTTCGCAAAACTAATTTATACAAGTAACAAAAATAACCCATTATGCAGGAGGAAGTGGGCATAGGGGAAGATGGATCAGAAGAAACTGTTTCCCATTTGGAACCTAATAGCTCATTTGGTGAAATTTCTATTCTATGCAACATTCCCCAGCCTTACACTGTTCGAGTGTGTGAACTATGTAGGCTTCTACGACTTGACAAACAATCATTTACAAATATACTTGACATCTATTTTTATGATGGGAGGAAAATTTTGAACAACCTTCTAGAGGTAAGTTTATTTTTTTACCTACTCTTGTTCTTATTTGAGTTATTGCAACTCTAAGTTATACAAATAAAGTACAGAAATAAATTTAAGTCAATCTCCGGAGTTCTATAAGATATTTTTCTATAATTCGCTAAAATATGTCGCAGGGGAAACAGTCCAACCTGCGTGTTAAGCAATTGGAGTCGGACATAACGTTTCATATAGGAAAACAAGAAGCTGAACTTGCTTTGAAGGTTAATAGTGCAGCTTATTATGGTGATCTGTATCAACTAAAAGGTTTGATTCGAGCTGGAGCTGATCCAAACAAGACAGATTATGATGGAAGGTCACCCTTGGTATTAATATATCTATCGATTAATGAGATTTTATTTTTGATGATTTTTTTAGGGATGGGGATACACTATATGGGGTATATAAGATTTGCAAAATATGTTATACAATTTTTGAACTAGGGTTGGTAATTTACTTATAGCATTGCTTGGGATACTACTAAGTTTATTTGCACTTGTTTATAAAAAAGTTAGGCTGAATACATTTGGTTTTATCTAACTTGAGCTTGAAAATATTGGAAACATTATTTGTGATGAGGTTTGTGCTTAGAAATATTTTTATGTCTTGGCTTCTTGGGCACAATATATGTTTAGCCTAGTGTGATGAATTATGTTTTGTTGGTATTGTTGCTTATGTCTTAAGAAGTTAATCAGCTTCTTCTTGTAGTTTATTCTTGAATATGTTATGAAAATATGTAAATTTTTTCCTTGAAATAATACGTTTGAATACTTTTGTTTCAAACAGCACCTTGCTGCATCAAGAGGGTATGAGGATATATCCTATTTTCTAATTCAGGAAGGAGTAGATATCAATGTTAAAGGTAATTGAACTTATGATATATATATATAACAAATTATTACATTTGCAGTATCTAAAGCTTAATTCTGCCTTTTGTTTGTCATAGTTTCAACAATGGGATTTTGTTTATTTTGCATAGATAATTTTGGGAACACTCCTCTACTTGAAGCCATAAAAAATGGACATGATCGAGTCTGTTCATTACTTGTTCGAGAAGGGGCTTCATTGAAGATAGACAATGCTGGTAGTTTTTTATGTACAGCCGTTTCAAGGGGGGATTCAGATTTTCTTAAAAGGATATTGTCATATGGAATTGATCCAAACTCAAAAGATTATGACCACCGAACAGCACTTCATGTGGCTGCATCTGAAGGACTATATATAATGGCAAAGTTGCTCTTAGAATCTGGAGCCAGTGTCTTCTCAAAGGACAGGTAGTGTTTCGATATTTATAAAAACAGGTTTTTATTTATTTATTTTTTAATTTAGATTGAGGATGTTAATCATTATTCCATTATTTCACTTTCATTCAGTGTTGGCTTGTTTGGAGCTAGCTCAGAATAATTCAAATCTCACTAAAAAAATATAGAAAGTTAGAGTATTTTATTCAAATGTGAATATTAGTATGGGCTTTGCATCGTTTTTCCATTTCATAATTTTGTTTGCCTTTTCATAGAAATCCATTTGGTAAACTTGAAAGGACGCCTTATGGACTCGCATATAAATACAAACACAGGCAGCTATCACACATATGTTTGATTTCAATAGGAAATGGTTTTCTAGTTATACATCATTGAATCAAGCAATACAGTTAAAAAGTATAGTCTACTGGACTAATGTGGACCCTCAAACTTTGACTCTAAATAGAACCCAAAGTTCGTTAAGAATTAGAAATTTATGATCCTTGTTAAATTATCAGAATTATCTTAATAGAAATTTATTAATGGAGCTCTAAAATAAACTAATCTACTTTATATGACCTGCATATACCTGATTTCATTTGAATGCATTCTCAGTTATATATGATGACCTTTCTCTACAAATTAAAGACTATATTATCTATCTATTTTTTATTTTGTATTCATAATAAATTAGTTTCGAACTTTGATAAAGGCATTGATGCTGTTGATCTGTTATATTATGTCTATTCTGAATGGTTAGTTTTACTATCTGTTCCATTTTCATATAGTTAAATCTACAACATGGACCCTCTATAAGTCTTACGTTGAAAAGTTGCAATTCTTTGAAAGAAAGTTGAAAATGTCATAAATAGTATGTCTAGAAGAATTGAACATTACTTGGGGATCAAACTTTCTTTTCTTGATTTCATTTCACATTAACCTTTTCCAAACCTAAAAGGAGATGTTGGTGCACCAATTTGATGTAAATCGGTCCATTGTTTCTCCAGTATGTAACTTCTCTAGTGGTTTCATAAATAAAAACTGACATGACATCTTGACACTTACATTTCTTAGGAAATCCAATCTAAAATGTTCATAGCTCTAAAGCTTCTTATAGTTTTACCCTGCTGATATTGTCAACTAATATGTAGTAGTTTTCTTCCCATAGCAATTTATATGCACTATGTTCTCTTTGATTTTTGTTTCTATGAATTAGAGAAGACAAAAAGAGAATTAATAACATTTTTTATCTACTTCAACTTTGCAGATGGGGAAACACCCCGCTTGATGACGGTCATATGTGTGGTAACAAGAATTTAATTAAGCTACTGGAAGATGAGAAGGCTGCTCAGTTGTCAACATTATCGTGTTGTGCTCATGAAATTACAGGTATTAAAAAAAAAAAAATTTCGATTGTTTCTCAGATGAATATAAATTTTATTAATATCTTAACAAAAAATTAAGCAGAATTAACTAGTTAAAGATTTACATTTTCTTAGAGGATAGACAACAAATGTTGAAACTGAATCCTACATGAGTATTAGTTTACTGTTGAGATTGATGTCTAAACATGTTTAAGATCTCAATATGTTACAATAATTGAGGAAGGGCTTGGGGTAGAAAATTTTAGGTTTGGTTTGATAAAGGACAAATTACACCCAATCGTAGGTACTTATCTAAACAAAATGTGGATATGGATTTTGAATTGGTAAATTTCTCTGTGCATCTCTTATTGAATTGAGCAAACAAATTGGTTGGAAGCTAACCAGGGTAAAAGGTTTAATACACTTTAGTATCCTGAAGATTGGCCAAATTTCAGTTAGGGCCCTCTTAAATATTTTCTTTCGCCCTCTAGTTTCCAATTTGATTCAATTAGTGCCCTCTCCCAAAATTTCTCCAAATATTATCAAATTCTTAACAGAAACATAACTCTGTCATCCAAAATACTAGTTCGTGCGAGACACATGACATGGAGTTCTGCCATTTGAAAACAAGAACACTGTTTCTTCTTCTTATCTAGTTTGAATAGTGCAATTATGTTTTTGTCAAAAATTTGGTGACAGAATCCTAATTGAATCAAATAGGAAACTAGAGGATCTCAATTCATAGAAAAAATTTAGAAGGCCCTGATCAAGATTTGGTCAAACTAGACTGAAACTTTCTAACCAAAATAACAAAATAAAATAATTATGGATATTTCTTCTTATATTTTGGTCCATGGAAATGCGCATATTTTCCAAGATTGATTCAAATATTTTTTTATTTATTGTTTATTGGCCAGAAATTGCAAAGGAGTAGCCAAGTGTGAAAAAGATAGATTGTTCAATTCATTTAATAAAATGAAAACTTACCTCTACAAGTGCCAATATGGTAACGTTCTTTGTTTTGGTTGTTTGGTGTTTCAAGCTTTTCTCTTGAGTTCAAAGGTTAATTAGAGTCTAATCTTATTACTATAAATGTGAAGCAAAACGAAAATTAATTTCAAATTATTTATCATTTGGAGTTTGTGTTTTTTTTTTTCTCTTTATATTTATATTTAATTTAGTGGTCTAACTAATAATAACAAATTCTAACCTTTAAATTAAGCAACTCATGAGAAAAAAATCAAAAACCAAAAACATTATCAAACAGCCACTAAGTTATTTCGTTTCTGTATCAGCTTATTTCGGTAAATGAGTAGTATCTTTCTACTAACTACTTTTAGTCTGGCAAACTTAACATCAAATTGGCTATATTTCTGTTTCCATACTTGCAGATAGAATGTACCGAAGAAAATGCACAGTGTTCCCTTTCCATCCTTGGAGTCCCAAAGAACATGGAAGATCTGGTATAGTGTCATGGGTCCCCCACAGCATTGAAGAGCTTATTAAAATAGCGGCAGATCAACTTCAGATTTCAAATGCTTCTTGCATTTTATCAGAAGATGCAGGTAAAATTCTTGACATAGATTTGATTAGTGATGGTCAGAAGCTGTATTTAGTTTGTGAAACAGATTCCAAATAGACATTGATGTTGTTTAACTAATTGTATTTGTCGTATAATCTTTTGCCATCTTAGTATAGACTAGCCATATTCGTACATAAATTTGCGTACCATTTTTTCTTTCTTTCTTCTTCTTCTTCATTTTTTTTTTTTTTCTGGTGAATGCATTTGCATACTTTAAATTACTGTTGTTAAAAACTGTGTCAAAATGCATTTGTTGTAATAATAGCATCTGTACTTTAGGTTTGAGTATTACTATTGTATATAGTCAGATTTGGATCTATTTGTATTAAATGAGGACAAAATTTGTTTTATTTTATTATTGAATATTAAGTTAATTGAATTGTAACAACTTGAATGTAATAATCTTCATATGATATCTTTTTGTAGATTTTTGGAATCTCTGTTTCTGCAAAAAAAAAAAAAAAAAAAATTAAAGAAGAGATTGGTTTTCTTCATGGTCGAAGAAAAGGTGTTGTGTGGATGCGCTAAATAATGGTTAAATTATCTTTTATATTTATTATTTTATAAAAATTTAATAGAAGGGTTAGGTGTAAATTGGATTAATTTAAAAGGATTTTTTTTTTTTGGATTATCAAAATTTAAAAGAGTTCAAAACACCCTTTATTATATTTTTTATTTTATTAATTTTAATAAATAATTTATGATTTTACTTTCTTTTTTAAATGAAGTAAATATAAATATTATATTGGTTGTTGCAAATCTAAATGAGAGTGCTTATTGAAAGTTATGTAACAATTATTTATCATATTAGCTTCTTAAATTTGGTAGCGTAACAACGAAAGACAAATAAGTCATTTTTAATCAAAATAAATAAAAAATATTAAATTTTATAAATTAAAGGGTAATTTAATAAAATACCCACCACATCATTAATTCTTTTAAAATACCCATGTCTTATAATTTTTATAAAAATATTCATTTTCCTTTCAAAATATCATGTTATTTATAATATCTACACATCCTTCATCTCTCATCTCTTATAGCAAATTTAGTCATTAAATAACGATTTTAGCCATGAGATGGTTATTTTAGTCATAAAAGGCGATTTTAGTCATCAGATGGCGAATCTAACCATCAGATAAAAATTTTAACCATCAAATGAAAAATCTCGCCATCAGATAGCTAATCTAGTCATCAGATAGAGAGTCTCACCTTCGGATGATGCATTTTGCCGTCAGATGGAGTCTAGCCATCAAATAGTGACTTTAGCTATCATAAATCTAACCATCATATCGTAATTTTAACTATCAGATCGCGAATCTAGCCATTAAAATTTAAGAGTATTTAAAAAAATGAATAAGTATTTCTACAAAAAATTATAAAATATTAATATTTTTAGAAAAATTAGTAACGCGCGGACATTTAATCAAATTACCCTAAATTAAATTAATTTTTAAAGATATTTTGTCTCGTCTCTTCTCTCTTCCTCCTCCCTCTTTCTCTTCCTGGGATTTTCTCGCCGGAAACTCATGAAAGAGCAGAAGCGGTGCGATGTTGATGTACGAAGCTATTTGAGAATGATTTAGAGTGCTCGCTTAAGCATAGTCGTCGTCGTCGTTGATGGGATCATCAAACCTCACCTAGTCGTATGAGTATCGAGACTGTGAAAAGTCATTGTAATGTAGATCTTCTTGTGGGGTTTTGCATGTGTGTATAGTGGATCTGTCCATGGTGGATCTTCTTCTTCCGCTAGTCATTTTGTAAAACAAAAAAGAAATACTAAAATTTTAAAGGAAAATAATTGAATTTTGGAAATTAGGTTTGGATTTTTTGGGAAGATAGTAATTGTCCGGTTCTACTATGGAGGTGCCAATGAAAACGCAAATGGTCAAGGAAAAAAGGCGATTGGTGGGGGTGCCAATAGTGATGCTTAAGAAAAAAAAAATTTATTTTTCCTCCTCCAAAGGGCGGCCATTGGTGAGGGTAAGAGAGAGAAAGTAAAGGGGCGGTGAGGTTAAGGCGAGAGGGAGATGAGAGAAGAGAGGAGGAAACAGAAGAAAAAGACAAAAAAAAATTAATTTTTTTAAAAATATTAATATTTTATTTTAATTTTTTTTAAAATATTAATATTTTATTTTAATTTTATGATTAAAAATTTTATATAAATAATTATTAATATATTTTACAAGTAAAGATTTTATTTTTGCAGACTAGAAGTAAAGTTTTTTTGATCTATATTAATTTTAAAGAGTGGGATGATATTTTAAATAATAATAATAATAAAATTTGATATAATTTTTTAAATTTGTATGGATCTGTTGATATTGGAACGTTTAAATAAAAGTTGATAAAGCAAAAGTTAATTTGGTATTTTACAATTGCAGAATCAAATTATATTCTTTATTTTAAATTAATAAATTAAAAAATTATTTAGAGCTTTTAGCCCTTTACTCTTTTTTTTTTTTTTTAAATGGAGAGTACGTAACACATCAAGAGCCTTTTCGACCAAAAAAAAAACATATCAAGAGCCTTTTGGAAGTTGGCTAATAAGCATCTTCCACGTTACCAAAAACACAGCTTCCTGTTTCAAGGTAGCACCAGAGGGTTGATTTCTTATCCCTTAACTACCCCCACATAAGGTCGGTTGTTGGCGCATAAAACTCTCCGCACGTCTCATTAGTATCTCAAAGACTTGGTATTTCATCATCTCCTCGAAATCAGTTACAGTTATTATTTTTGCAAGTCTTCTTCAACTTCGCCAATAAAATCCAGATTTAAAATTTTCTCTTTTTCCTTTTTCCTACGACCATTAAAAGATATTTTCATTGTTTTTAACTATTTGTGGAATTAAATTCCTGGTCCTGGAATTCAACCTTTCTTTCATTATGGTATTCTTTAAATTCTGTATTCCTTTCTAGGTTTGAAAACTTTTTTTTAATATTTCTAGTTGTTTCTTCCCAACAATAATACCAAAAAAAAAAAAAAAAAGCCGACATTTTGGTTATATTTTTCTTCTTCAAGAGGGCATGTTCTCTGCAAATCTTGCTAATCCAGACTCGGTGAGATTTTTTGTTGATAGATTTCTTGTGAACCTTAGGTATGGCCATTGAACTCTGTTCAGAAAAGTCTGCAGGCATGGGGGTAAGTCCTAGAATTTCATTTTCATTTGACTTTTGCCAAGCTGATGTTGTCCCTGCAGAACATGTGCAACACCACCCACTTAGATCGAACTCCTCAGGTTTGAATTCAAGCATCGACTTTGATTTCTGCGTTCGAGAGAGTTTTGATCACGAATCCTCATCAGCAGACGAGCTTTTCTGTGATGGGAAGATTCTTCCTACTCAAATCAAGAAAAAGAGTACTGCTCCACCTCCATTGCCACCGCCTCGAGCTCTTCCTGATGACAATAAAAGCTCAAATAAAGAGTCCTCCACCGATGATTATAAGCAAACTTCCAAATCATTTTGGAGGTTCAAGAGGAGTAGTAGTTGTGGAAATGGTGGCTACGGAAGAAGTTTATGTCCTTTGCCACTGTTATCACGAAGCAATTCGACAGGTTCCGCACCAAGTGTTAAGCGATCGCCGCCATTGTCCAAGGATGGTTCTAGCAGCAGCAAGCAAAATTCCCACAAAAATTCACCCATGAAGCTTTCACAATCTGCTGTTTCAATGAGTTACCAAAAGCCACCATTATTGAAGAAGGGCCATGGTGTCTCAATCAATCCTGTTTTGAATGTTCCTTCCGCTAACCTTTTTGGTATAGGTTCAATCTTCTCCAATGGCAAAGATAAAGATAAGAGCAAGAAAAAGTGATCTTGCAGTACATAAATCAGATTGTCTAATCTGCAAAGTTGTGTTCCTTTATTAATTTCCATGTCATAATTAGTAATTTATATAATTCATTTTGTTTAAGATACCAAAGAGTAAAGGAGGGTTTTCCATTAAGATATGACAAGGAGATAAAAGTGCCCCAGACCAGAGAGGAAGGGACAACGAAAGGTATAATCCAAGCCACATGCTTTGGCGCACAAAATGACAGGTAACCATTATTTTCATGGCTGTCCCATGCTGTTTTGCTTATTCTGCTTTTAGGTTTTGTGTACCCATGGTGTATATATGTACAAGGTGTTTTTAAATTTTGATTTTCAATTACTTTTGTAGGTGAATGATTTTTATGAAATTGATAGATTTTGTTTGAATTTTATATATTTTCTTGAAAAGTATATATAAATCTTTCGGGTAGGATGACTTTTTTTCTTGAAGGATCTACAATAAAAATTTTCCAAAATCTTTGAATATCACATGACTTTGGATTAATTGAATATCAATACTTTTATAATCTTTAAACATCTTACTCATAATTTAAGAGAAATTTTAATTGAATATTATTCATGAGCAGTCACAAATAGCTTTCAAGAGAAAGCCATACACAAGAGAATTGTTTGGTTGAAACTCCCTGATACAAATCATCATGGTTCTCTTATGAAATTTTCCTTGCCATAGGATTTATGGTGAAATTCATCATTAGTTGGCAAGAATATTGAGTAGCCATAAGATAGCTATTAGATAGGGAAAATAGTTTCATATATTTTCTTCAACACTTATTATAATGATTTAAATGAAAAAAATCAAAAAAGTAGATAAGATAGACAAAAGTAAGTTAAAAAATAATAAAATTTGGATAGTTTAAGTACTTATAAAAATTATATTTCATTCAATATTTAATAAAATTATTTGATTCAAAAATTAAAATGTTTATAAATTGATATAGTTTTATAAAAAAATATGTTATAAAATAAATAAAAATTATGTAAGTAGAGAATAAAGAAATAAAAAGGTGAAAATTAAAGAAAATAATGATTAAGTTGTTAATAATAGAGTTTAGGGGTATTTTTTATAGTAATGAATATTTTTTAAATTATTATAAGCATATAAATATTTTTATAATAATTATTAATAAAATAGATATTTTATTAAATTACCCTTAATAATATTAAAAAATCTTAAAGTTATTACTTTTTTTTTTTTTGTTATTACAAACTTAAATCTGCACCCAAATTAGTGAAAGAGGTGACAAGTCCATTTAGGATTAAAAAGCAGGTTTTAATTGAAAAATTAATGTGGGAACAATCTTTTTCCATAATGAATTGCCATGTGACTCTGAATTTCATATAGGGAGCGGCCTCTGCTCCGGAAGAGCATAAATAGACAGTTCGCTAAAAGGATAAGTAAGTGGGGGCAGAGCAAGGGCTAGGGCTCCATGCTAATCGACCCGCTCCTCTACTTATTTTTGCCTGCTTATCTTTTTTTGATAATTAAATCCCCTTACGGAAATAGTAGACAAATGCTACTAGAATGTATGGCGGGCTACTTGAATCCGGGACCTCTTACGAGAGGAGAGTGGATAATACCACTAGGCTGTCCCCTAAGGGACTTTGCCTGCTTATCTTTGTTTCACTTTTAACCACTGTTTTTATTTAATATCTATTGACACCAACAGTGTGATAAGATTGAATTTAGATTGAACAAGGAAAAGAGGGGAATAGAAAGAATACGCGGAGAGAAATCTGAGTTTTAATATTTTTTATTCTTTTGGCTACTATCAATAAATTAGGATTTACAGCTAAGCCACGGATAATACCAACATTAAGGAAACAAAATTAACTATCAAATACTAACAAAATCAAGTCATCCATAAAGCCTTACTTACCTCCTAGGTGGAGGAGAATCTATTAGGGGTGTGAGCTAACTGCTTTAAATTTTAAAAAAGTTATAAAACTGGAGCAGTAAAGTTTTATTCACTACCAGAATTTTAAACCGATGAAATCCATATCAAAATTTTTTTTTATTCATAAAAAAAAAAGTCACCCATATATTACCCAAGCACATGGACTATGATACACCTATAGTACAGCACATATACATAACACAGGCGGTGTGCAATAAAATTAAAAACCATTCCACCCATTGAAAATTAATCAAAATTAATCGGTTGGTTAATTCATTTTAATTTTGAAATTATAAAACCAACACTTAATCACAATCGATTTTTATATGCCAATAGAAAACCGGATTATATTTTTTAATATGTTATATGACATAATTATATGTTAATTTTTAATTAGAATTATTTAACAAATTAATATTTTATTTTATTATTAATAAAATAATAAAGTTAACAAAAAACCGATCAAAATCAACGATCGATTCTCAATTGGTTTTTAGGTTAAAAATTACATTTCAATTAAAAAACTGACTAACCGATGCACTCGGTTAAAAAATCGAAAACATAAAAACCGACAAACCCAAACCCTTGGATATAAACGTATTGCCTCATTTTATCATTTGATTTAATTTTTTTTCTAATTAAATTAAAATTTTTATGCCACATCGCCGTTCAACTTATTAAATATATATAATTAATCCACATTTGCTTAAAAATAAAAATAAAAAGCACATACAACAACTCTAGGTCCACAACTCAAATTAATTTTTTTGCTCACATGAAATTAACTCTTTTACTCTAAACAACCAGATTAACAAATTAAATTAAATTGAAAATAAACTTTTTCTTATCGATTTTAACTCTAACATTCACCAAGAAATTGCTTCGGCATCTTATTTCACAAATTATTTAATTAACTAATAAAAATTATTAAACAAAAGGAGATACTGTTATGAATAAATAATGACTATGAGGATGAAATTTACTTTTCCTGTATAAAAAATTATTTTTGTACAGGAAGCTTTTAAAATAAATAATTTGTATGAATTTTGCTATTATTTTATAAGCGTAGAACTTTATAACTGAAGAATATACAGAGTTCTATCATCTTTCTCTTGTTTAAATTATTATTGCTTTGCATTGTATTAGTTTTTTAAAAGCTATTTGTCACTTCTGGCAGTGGTGATGAACATAAGACCCATTATTTATTTACATGGTAATTAGTAATTTTTTTTTATTTTTTTTAATAATAGATAATTCATGATTGGTTGTTAATTAAATTTTTATATCAAAATGTAATACGGAAAAGTGAACTCTTCGCATCAGTACAAAGGCACATATCATTTTTCTTTTAAGGAAAGAGAGGTAGTTGCAGCATACTATGCTAAAACTATGTTTGGATTTATAGAGAAAAAGGGAAAGAAAAATAAATTATTTGATTTACCTGTTTGAATTGTAAAAATGAGTGAAGGAAAGGAGAATGAAGAAAAATAAAAGAACTAATGAAAGAATTAGTTTGGAGTATTTCAAACAATTTGGTTTTCCTTCCAAATTGAGAGGAAATGAATGGAAAATAAAAGATTTTAATGAAATCTTCTAAGAAAATCTCTAAGATGCTTTCTAATTTGAGGAGCATATTTTTAATAATAAAAATTATTTTCATTAATTTTTAAAATAAAAAGTAAAAAATTTTAGTTTAAATATTTTTTTAATAATTTTTTTTTACTTTAAGTCCGATATATTGTTCTTTAATTTTTCTTTTTTACCATAAACATTTACTTATAATTTAGAATTTTACAAAAAAGAAAGGAAGAGAAAAAGAAGTTATAAATTTAGAATGGAGTGTTATTTTAGCTCTTTAAATGTAAAAAATCAAACACACTATTTATTTTAATTTTTAACTATAAAGAGTGTATTGGATTTTAATTTTATGGATTGACTATTTATAATGTAAGAGTATGATATATATATATATATATATATATATATATATATATATGTATATATGTCTATAAAGTATTTTGTAGATGCTTCTAAAACTACCTTTTGCAAACAACATAATTTTTCTTTCATTTAATTTCTACTAATAATCATCTAAATAACAATTATTATAAGTTCTATTTTTTTTTCTTTCATTTCTTTTCCACTTATTCCTTTTTCTTTTCTTTTACCTTGTTCAATCCAAACATAATTCTTCTTGATAAAATAAAAAAATAAAAAAGGATAAAAAACTTACCTTACCAACCATTAGTTTTTTTTTTTTGGTTAAATTTAACAGTTAAATGATAATATTGTCTTTTAATATATATATTTTTAGACAAATATAATAAAACTTTTTCAGATTTGCCCTAATTATATTATCTTTTAATATATATTTTTTGACAAATATCACAAAACTTATCAGGTTTGCCCTAATTATATTATCTTTTAATATATAATTTTGGATAAATATCATAAAATTTATCAGATTTGCCCTAATTACATTTCTTACCATTGGTTTTTAAAATTATAAAAATTCACAATTTATTAACTCATTTCCATTAAATTTAGTAGTCAATGGCTACTATTATCTTTAAATAAATATTTTTATTTATATTAGAAAACATATATAACTTCAATAGTAAATTGATATGTTGCATTTATTTTATTTGTAAATTACAAAACAATAAATACACATTTTTATTTTTGTTTGTTATTTTATTATTATTATTTTTAGTTCTACTGTAACTTATGTAGCCGTTTTTCAATTTTAGATTTTTATATCTACTGTAATTTATATAACTGATGTATATTTTTTTTATTTAATAAAATTTATTGTTTGCTCGGTTTGTATTTGAAGGGGTGCCAATCTAGTTGGATGTCTCCGTCCGGAGATAAAAAAGTGCTAATCTAATTGGTATGCCTTTACCTATTTATCCAACAAGTAACTTCTCTTATAATAATTATTATTATTTTTTTAAAATGCCGCTCCCTCTTTTCTTCCAGCAACCATCAATTCCCCTCCTACCTTTGATGCCCCTCTCTCACTTATCTCTTGTTTTTCAGTTGTTATCTTTAATAATCATTGAGTTGCCTGCACATGTTAGAAGATATATAAATGAAATTTATCAAAAAAAAAATATAAATGAAATTATATATTCACATAGAATATTACCTATTTATTGGTAAATCTAATGAGAATAAGTAAAAGGATGATACGTTTTTGATAATTTTAAAAAAGAAAATAATTGTAATTAGGCAAACTTGTGAGAGACTTATAATATTTGCGCCAAAAATATATGTTCAAAAATAGTAATACCCTTTACTGTTAAAGCTAATATAAATAAGTGAAGAGTTTTAGATAAGAAAGTATAAATTAAGTAAAAGTGACTGGAAATTTTCTAGTCGTATTGAGTACTACTGCCTATGTTTTCACGCCACAGAGAAAAATTGTTATAATGTTAGCAATTAATCCAACTTAGGAAACCTACATAAACTTAAAAGACACTCATTAAAAATTGAAGCTTGTATCATGACGAAAACAGGGAAGAGCAGGTTTTGGAGATAGAGAGGGAGAGATTGAAGCGTCAAAGCCAGATCTTTTTCCCAAGTTAGATTAATTGCTAGGATGGATAAAGTTTCCACATGGCGTCAAAACATAGGCAATGGTACTGAGTAGCTAGGTGCAATGGGTGCCCTATAAAATTTTCCCCTAGCTACGAAACCAACAGAGGTCGGTCGTCAGCCAATTATCGTCAGGTCTACCCGTTGTACCCACTCCTCGATATCACCCGCATGTCAGATAACTTGAAGTTAATTAATCAACTTTATCAATTATATATAATTCATCAGTTAATTAAAATATATTATGTTATTTACATTGAAAGACAAATTATAAATAAAAATTTTATTTTAAAAAATATAAATATAGTTATTTGATATAATTGTGTTGGAATATAAATAATATGTTAAAATTTCATCCATTATTATTTTTTAATTAATCATTTCACCTGTGATACCAATATAAATTTTGTATAAAAGCTTTTTTCTTTTAATATGATTTTGTTGAAAAGCTTTTTCTTTTAATATGTGGGGAAATATAAATATATCTATTTGGCACAATTATATTAAAATATACATAATAAGTTAAGTTTTTATTCGTCATTAATTCTTAATCGATATAAATATATTATTTTATTTGTGTCATCGATATAAATTTTGTAAAAGTTATTTTTCTTTTAATATGATTTTGCTTAATTTTCATGTCAATATATAATTGTATCGGAATACAAATAATATATTAAATTTTTATTAATCATCAATTTTTAACTAATAAAAATATATTACTTTATTTGTATTGCCAATACAAATTTTGTAAATTTTTTTTTTATATAAGCAGAAAGGCATATTTTTATGGCATATTTTTTTGATAAATTCCGAAGGAAACCACAGGGGATGACGGAATCGTTTGATGGACTAATGATGTGGAAAAATATCCATGTGGCAGTGTATTATAGGGAGTAGTACTGAGTCCGTGCAGCGGGACTGAGTTTTATCCCATTCGACGCATCCTTAAAAATTGATTCAGTTTACTCGCAAAATTAGGCCTTTTTTGAAATTTCAACACGGACCCATATCGACACAAGAGGAGACCGCAGACGGAGAAAGATATCCAAAAGAAGACCAACAACCTTTCTTCTTCACTTTCTTGCAATTTTCTGAGTTTTTTTACCAACTCCGTAATCAACCCCTTTACCAGAAAGCACAGAAGAATTAGATTTAATTCTAGGCAATGCCGAATTGGGAGCTGAAAAACTGTTGCAAGCACGACCAGGTTGTCTTCCTGACTACAATTGGAGTCTTCACCGTCGTAATCCTTGCGGTACTCCTCTCTCTCTTTCTATCCCTTAAACTTCTTTTGGCTATGGGACTGGGAGGGTAAAGAAAGTTTAATTTGTGAACATGAAACTTTCTTTACCTTCCCATTTGATGTTCAAATCGGGAATGGGAGTGGTTCAATTTGTTGTTCTTCATGGTTGCTTCATGTGTGAACAGGTCGAGTGAATAATGCCAAATGCTTCGGTTGGGCTTAACCGAAACACTCTTTTCATTCCCTTTTTTCTATTTCTGATATTTTGTTAGCTACTTCTAATGGTTGATTTTTTTCTATTCAAGCTAATTTAGTTATTAAATAATGAACTAAGAAGAGTTAAATTTAGGAAGAGGATTAGATCATCTGAACATTTGCTATATCAAATCAAGATCCTTTTTTTTTTTTGGTGGTACTTACGCTATGTGTGGAGTAAGGGTTCTTGTATGAATGAGGGAAATTTATTTATTTATTATTATTATTATTTTTAAATTCTTCACTTGTTTCTATGGAAAAATACAATTCCTAAATTGTATACAATTTTATTATAAAGTCATATTGCCGTTCTTTTTATTATAAGAAATTTCTCAAAACTGAGCTTTGGAAACAGAAATGCTTCATGTTCTTCCCTATTTAATTTCCACTATCAGACCTAACATTAGTATATTCAGCATTGTATTGGGTTATTGTTGTAAAGCTATTTGCAGAGACTTGTTATTCGCATAATAAGCATTATAGGAGAGTCAATATATATCCTTTTCAAGATATAAGTGATTTTGTTTTTGTGTTTTTGTTTTCTACTAACCAAAAGCAAGAGGTTCTCAATTTTTCATTTGAATTAGTAAAGCAAGTGATTGAACGATCAGGTTGCATAAATATAATATCCGAAGCGAGTTCTATATGCTTTTATCAGTCTCATTAACAATTTTGCATTTATTTGATCCAACTACCCTTGTTGATATAAAAGTTTTTTCTGATTGTTAAAGCTGTGGAGGACAGTGCTGCTTACACCATTTAAGCTCATCACAGTGTTCCTCCATGAAGCAAGTCACGCAATTGCTTGCAAACTCACATGTGGTCACGTAAGAAGCTCTTCTCCCCCTCCCAAAAAAAGAAAAAAGAAAACAAAAAAGAAAACGGAAAACCGTCGTCTCCTCACTTTAAATAAGCATTCTACTTAAAATCTCAATTGTATAGGTTGTGATGCTCCTTTGATAATTTTGATTCCACACTTTAAATAATCCTTCCACATAAAATCTCAGTTGGTTATGTTTGATGCTCCTTTGATAATTTTTAATTTGACATTTTACCTTTAAAATTTTGGAAATCTGACCTCAAAAGAAATTTGGAAATGCATTTTAGTTAGTTGGCTATTGAGCTGTTTTTTTGGGAGTTTATAGCCTTTCAAAGAGTAGAGGTTATCATGTTTAGTCAAACTTAATAGCATCCATCTTTAGACTTGTCTGCATCTAGTAGAGACATATCATTGATATCCAAATAATTTGTCCTGGTTCTATGAAAGAACAATTTAAATGTCAAAGTTAGTTCACTATTCCAGAAGTACGTAATTGATGGAATAATGTATATTTTTATCCTGGTCATGTTAAAAAACAATTTAAATTGCAAAGTTGGTTTGCTATTCCAGAAGTCCAAGTATAATTTGAGATGATTAAGAGTTCAAACAACTCATGGAACCCAACTTAACCCAAAATCTCAAGTTAATGGGTCTTATGCCATCTAGTCTATTTTTCCTTTGGTTTTCTCATGTGGGAAATCTACTTTACTCTTGTTTCTTGATAATTTTCCTCTTAAGTGTGGATTTTCTATATTGTCATATTTCACTACTCCTTTATCTCAGTTTTTCTTCTATTTGAAGTATCGTTACCTGATTAGAAAACAGAGAATGGTTAACCTGGGCTTGCTAATGATGCTCTTTCTCATTATCATTAAGAACTAGGTTAATAGCAAAGTCGTCAACCCTTTACATGGCATTTTGCATAATCAACTATTTAATACATTGCAGAAATACTAAAAGACTTTTTATTTTATTTATTTAATTTTATCAGTAGTGTTAAGCTGTGTGCATGCTAGGACGTAATTTATATAAACTAATTTTATAAAGATTGAGCAAAAAAAATTAACTTGATACCAGAGATACAAGTCCTAGTTTCAAGGGTTAAAGAAAAAGAGATAAACTTAAATTTTTTTAATAGTAAGATAGCTGTTCTTTATAATCCCCAAAGCTGAATATATATTGGCAACCTAACTAAACCCTAAACGCATGATAAATGAATTCTAAAATTAATAAAATGGAGACTAAAATTAAATTCTTTAGTTCGGGGTTAACAAATTGCTCTTAATTATAGAATTTCCTTATTAAAGTTTACCATAGTTTACCATTAAACTTAAATACTAATAGATAATACTAGAAATTAAAAGAAATAAATTAATCATATTAATTTTTGTGGTACATCAGGTTAGGAGGCTGATTCTAGTTCCAAGTCGAGCACTCTTTAATGTGGAGGCCAGTCTTACACTATATTTGGATTGAAGGAATAGGAGGGAAAGGAAAGGAAAGGATTTGATTCCATTCCCTTGTTTGGATTGTTAAAATGAGTGGAAAGGAAATGAAAGGAAAGGATTAAATGGTGGGCCTTTTCCCCATTTCAATTACATCCAAAATTAAGAGGAAAAGGAGGGAAAGGAAAATGGTTTAATGAAACTTTTTGATATTCCAATGTTACCCTTATTAACATTGTATGAGAAATTTTTTATTGATTTTTATATGAGGGTGTTTTTGTAACAACATAAATTGCATTAACTGATTTTCGCTTTTGTTTCCTTTCCTTTCCTTTCCATTAAATAATCATCCAAACAATAATTATTATTAATACTATCATTTCCTTTCCTTTCCTTCCCTTTCTTTTCTTATCTTTTTTTCCTTTCCCTAGTTCAATCCAAACACACTCTAAGAGTATTTTGCAGTGTACTTGCAGCATACTTGAGTTGGTATTTTTTTCCCTTTCCCTTTTTGTTTTTCTTGTTTTTTCTTTTCTTGGGACATATATCAAATTGGGTATTAGAGATATTAAATAGATTCTCATCAAATCCAGGCCCTATACCAAAGAGTAAAGATAGGTCGCTTTAGCCACCTCCCCAGTACTGGTACCAGAGAATTCATTATGTTAGCCTCACTATATTTCTGTCATTTCTTCTACCAACAAGTTGTGATTCATGCAAACTGAACCTTTGTTATAAAAGAAAATAGTATTACCCTGTATATACAAAAACCATTATGTCTTCAAGTGGGAAAGGCAACAGTGCCCAACTATCTCTGGATGTTACTATTTTAATGGTCATCATTCATGTTGCTATCTGCGCCTGTTTGTATGCTGATTATGCCCTTTTTACTTAGATTTTGCATTATATCTGTTGTTCGAAGTAATTGAATTAGCTGTTCTAATATCAAAGGATTATTAACTGTCATACTTAGATAATGGACATACATTTCGTAATACCCTAAAACATAGGTACAAAAAAGTATGTTTTTGTATATAATTTCATTTTGATTCTAACTTTTGAGGTCTTTAAGGAAAATTGTTCACATTTGTAGATGTTTGCTAATAGAATTATTTTAATGATTATCTTTGGTTCTATGACAAGTATTGGCTGCTTCTGAACCTAGAGTCAGTGCTAAATGGTCCTAAATGACTTGTTCCATCTAGCCCGAAATCAACCCAAAACAAGTAGCCCCGTGAACTGCCTGTGGAAGATCTCCAGTCAGGGTGCCTAATCACTAAAGGTTTTTGAAAATTTTAACTACTAGTGGATTTTGGGGCTAAAAAGTGTTTATGGTTTTCCAGAGCCAATTAATGTAAAAACTTGTCAAGCTATCTCAAGCCACTTCATTTTCATATTCTCTGCATGTCGTGGTATGTCTGATCTTATATATTCTAATTTAATTTAATATGCAGGTAGAAGGGATCCAAGTTCACGCAAATGAAGGTGGAGTCACCCAAACACGTGGTGGTGTGTATTGGTTGATCTTGCCTGCAGGATGTAATATATTTTTCTCCCTCTGAACTTTATTTCTCCAGTGCAATGTGCCCTTACTTTCATGCAAACAGCTTGGACATGACCATGAGACATTAGTAAGACACAACTTTGACATGACCAAGCAACTTTGTAATTGATTGAAAGAAAGGCGTGGTGTTCGTTGTTCATTTGATGAAATAGACAGTTCCTTTTATTAGGTTCCCCAATTCATCATGCAGTCTGGATAGTGCTGTTTATCTTTTCTCAATAACACTTTTAAATTAGACTATATTGAATGTGCACTTGTTTACGGCATGTTTTCCATTAAATTAGTATATGTTGGCACCTAACATGAAATCTGACACTTGAAAAGCACCCTTTAATCATGGTACAGTGTTTTCATGTTCAGCGATTATAGAGGCTAAAGAATTTGGTCTTGCCGACCAATCCATTCCACTTCTGAAATTGTATTGTGTCTTTTTTTGATCATGTGCTATGAACTGCTTAATGACATTGACAACTTGTATGGTTGCTTTTAAATCCAGATCTTGGTTCATCATTTTGGGGAATGGCTTTGATACTCGCATCCACAAATCTCCTGACTGCAAGAATTGCTGCTGGTTGTTTGGTTGTTGCTCTGCTTGTTGTTCTCTTTGTTGCTAAAAATGTAAGATAGATTAAATTGCAGAATTACCATAAAGGAAGTGAGTGCTGGTTTTGCTCCATAGATTTATGCTTTTCTAATAATGCACTCATACTTTTTTTTTAGTGGACACTCCGGGGTCTTTGTATTGGTGAGTACTTTTATGATTTTGTTCGAAATTACAAGTTTGATAACTATCCACAAGCTTCTATGCTTCCATTCTGATGTTTGCACTGATAAACTTTCCAGGTTTCATTATATTCCTTGCTGTAATTTGGGTTTTGCAAGAAAAGACAACAGTGCGTATTTTACGATATGTCATCCTCTTTATTGGTATATTGCTATCCATTTTTATACCTCACGAGGCAAAATGTTCTTCTAATTTTCTTTAAAAATTAATCCTCTTGGGTGGGAATAAAATTTATATGTTTGATTTGATAAATTGCAGGTGTGATGAACAGTTTGTTTTCAGTTTACGGTATATGCATTTATTTTTAGCTTTTTGGTCTATGCTATTTTAATTTCAAATAGCAGTTAACTTCTAAAATTTTCATTTTATGTCAAGTTAATCTAATTTGCACAGATATCTATGATGATTTAATATCCCGAAGAGTCAACTCCAGTGATGCTGAGAAGTTTGCAGAAGTTTGCCCCTGCCCTTGTAATGGTGTTGGATGGGGAGTCATATGGTGAGGTTTTCAGCTTTGGCAAGAACAATTTGGTCCAAATCTAAGAAAGAGGTGCAAAAAGCATGGAAGTTTTTGTTTAGGAAATTAACTCAAATCCGAGAAAGGAAACTCCAAAATCCTACGGACAATAGGTCGTTGGAAAATGGAGTGCAATTAGCTTGTGTGAGATAGTGGAAAGGAGCATGTGTCTATTTCTCTATCTCTGTGCTTGTCCAAGAATGGAACCTAGGATCTCATAATTAATCAATGCAAACTTAATTCGCTGGACTGTCTTGTTTGATCCCTAATGCTATAATTTTTATCACTATATTATGGAAGTTTTTCTCACTTATTGTAACGAACTGTACTTTCAGGGGAATGATATCATTTGTCTTTCTTTGTGGATCCATGTATCTCGGTCTTGTCATCCTATCCTGAGGTATGGCCTGCTTAGTCATGCAACAGTTTTACAATGTGTATGCTTGAGCCTAAACATTTTGCATTTATAGGCATAATTTTGTCATTGAGAATTTGAACGTTAGAAATAAATTTAATCCTTCTGAAAAATAAAAGAAAAAAAAAATGTGAAAGGAATGAAAGTAAGCCTGAAAAAAGGTGCATCAATTGTTTTGTTCCTAAAACCTTTTCTTTTATATAGTGTTTCCAACATTGGAATTCCTATCTAAGTACATGATCTATGGTACTAACATTGGGTTCTTTTGAAGTAATAATGCATGTATGAATTTAATAAAATTGTAGATACTCTAAGGTGTGCTGGAGTTCAATTTTTATTTTGCATTGTGTTTTGTTCTTATACTCCATGTTCAAATTGATGTTTAAATATATGATTAGAAGTATTGAAATATTGGAATAAATATAATGTTGCAAGTCCAGCATTGGATGCTCTTTTGCTCCATAAAAGCCTATGTGCTAAGCATAATTTTTAAAATTTTTGATAAACTGTATTTAAATTTTTGTAAATACGTGAAAAAAAAATTTTAACCACAACTTAGAACTTAAAAGTAAACCTTCTATTATATAATTCTCTTTTGTTGTCCTTGCACTTTCAGGACTATAGACTTTTGTTCAACTCTCCTTGGTATTGCAGAAATGTGGGCTTTTATGTTTTCTACTAGTGTATGTGTGTATAGTTTCGAAACTTTGTAGTATGATTCAATTTGGTACAGGTAATATATTCCTTCAATCTTTTACCCAGGTTGCATTTCTTATGTTGCAAGTATTATGCTCTTATTAGGGGTTGAACAACTACTTGCCCTTTTTATCTAGGGTTGCAATTCTTGTGCTGTAACATTTGCACTGATTTATTATGTTCTTATTAAAGATTGAACAATGAGAGGAACAACTACTTGCTTTTCACTTTTTTCCTGTTAGACATAAAAACTTTAGCAATTAGCTATATATGAAGTGCACGAGGACTGATAAGGTAATTCAATCACTATATTCATCATTAAATCTACGAAAGTGTGTACAGCGAATATTGAAATACTATCTTCTCCCTATCTGCTACGTCATCTCCCGCTTCCAATCTTTAGCCATGTACAATGACGACCTAGCCACCAATTGGTGAAAATGGTACATCTCGGCTGAAAATATAATCTCTTAGGTGGTGCACCTCACCTCAAAATTACCCACTTGGCACCATCATTGATTGTGAGCATTACAAAATATCACCAGCATGTACATAATTAGAGAATTAGAAGTCCGACTGTGGTCTAATTCACTGAGCCCCTTATATTTCAAAGTTACCGGAAAATGCCACGCTTATACCCATCACTACACTCAAGTCTCAAACCCCGTTGTTGCTACATTTTCTTGGCGTTAGAGGCCTCCTGCTGTTATGTCTATCTTTGAGTGTGTTTGCCAAGGTAAGCTTTGCTTCCTTTGCTTACTGTTTTACCACCTTCCCTTTGGACTCAAACCTTGGTGCAAGTCTTGATTCTGTAAAGGATTTACTATGAGATTCTCCAAGAGTCGGATTCTATTCTCAACATTGTTTCACAACTATTATAGCCTCCCAAAACTATTGCAACTATGAGTGTATGTTTATTATGTGGTAATCCAGTCTATATTTATGTAGTCTAACAAGTAACAAGTTCACTATTTGAATTTGACATTCCAATGATTTTTGATTTATTTATGTTACTTTTCTTTCATTTTATTTGTTTAAAACAGAATTGATTTGAATAAATAATAATAATTGACATTCCAATTTTGATAAAAATTGGTAAGGGCACCTGGAACTTGGTGACTTTGATAAACGAATTAAGACTTTATCGGTTTCAAACTGGGCATTCAAACGATTTTGATGGGCTTTGATGCATTTTGATTAAAAAGGGCGTGGAGCACGAGTCGGCTTCATCCACGGTGCAAGACTTCATCAGGGTTTGGTCGAACTTTGTCTCGCTTGGTCGGAGCTTAATCACGTACAGTCCGATTTCAGCTTTGTCCGACTTCACATCCGGGCTAATGCGACTTCTCCGGGCTTGTGCGACTTCGTCCGGCCCGGTCCAACTTCGCCGGACGTGGTCGACGAGGTCGGGTTTGGTCGAAATTCATCCGGCGGGTGGGCTTCATGCGGGCTTTGTCAGGAAGCGTTACGGCAGTGCGACTTCGTGGGGCTGGTCGACTTCGTCTGGCGGTCAGCTTCTCGCGGCGTGGGCTTCATGCGGGTTTGGTGGGCTTAGATCGTGGTGGAGCTTAATCCGGCGTGCGACTTCCTCCAGGGCTTCAGACTTCATCACGGCTTTGTCGACTTCATGCTTGGCGGTCAGGCTTCATGGCATGTTCAGGGCTTATAGGGCTTGGTAGGCTTAGTCTGGCGGGTGGAGCTTCGCTTGAGGCGTCGTCCGGAGCTTGGTCGGGTTTGGTTGAATTAATCACGGCTTGGTTGGGCTTCATCGGGCAGTGGGCCGTCTGGCTTGGTCGGACTTACGTCACGGCAGGTCGGGCTTCATCAGGGCTTGGTGGGACTTCGTCTGGCGGTAGACTTCCTAAGCTTGGTCGAATCGTCACGGCGGTCGACCTCATCGGACTTGGTCGATTTCCGATCGGCTAGGTCAGACTTCATCAGGGCTTAGTCGGAGCCGTCTGGCTTGGTTGGGCTTCATCACGGCTTGGTCAAGGTCTTGAGCTTGGTCGGCCGTCTGGCTTGGTCAGGCTTCATCCGGCTTGGTGGGCTTCCTCAGGGCTTGGTCGGCTTCGTCTGGCGGTCCGACTTCATTCGGGCTTCGTTCGACCATTTTAAGCAGGTCGGGCTTAATTCAGGGCTTGGTAGACTTCGTTACGGCTTGGTCAGACTTGATGGTTCTTGGTGGAGCCGTAGTAGCTTGAGTCAGACTTCCTCAGGGCTTGGTCCGACTTCAGCCGAGGCGTGGTTGCGACTTCGCCGGTGGTGGGACTTTATGAGGGCTTGGTGGGCTTACGTCTTGGCTTGGTCCCACTTCCTCCGGCGGTGGGCTTATACGGGCTTGGTCGGGCCCGTCACGCGGGTGGGCCGTCACGGCTTGTGGAAGGCTGCTTGGAGTTAGTCCGACTTGAGTTAGGTTTGGTCGGACCGTCACGGCAGCTGACTTCATCCGGGCTTGGTCCGACTTCATCCTGGTTTGGTCCGATTTCATCCGGGCTTGGTGGACTTCAGATCACGGCTTGGTGGGCTTCCTGCTTGGCGGGTGGGCTTCATTCGGGTTTGGTCGGCTCAGATCACGACGGTCGATTTCATCCGGGCTTGCTCGGAGCCTTATCGGCTTGGTGGGCTTCGTCACGGCTTGGTGGAGCTTCGTCACGGCTTGGTGGGCTTCGTCACGGCAGGTGGGCTTACGTCACGGCCGGGCTTCATCAGGGTTGGTGGGCTTCGTCTGGCTTGGTGAACTTCGTCCGGTGCTTGAGTGCGACCGTTGGGCTTGGTCAGGCTTCTCCGACTTGGTCGACTTCATCCTCACTTGATTGACTTCAGGGGTGTGGTCAGACCTCCCCCCGCTTAGGTTTGACCTCCTCCGTGTTTGGTCCAAACTCTCGTGGGGCTTGAGTGGCCTCATCAGCGGTCAGACTTCATCGTAGGCTTAGTGCCCGATCCGGGTTTGGTCCGACTTCGTCCTGGCTTGGTCCGAATTCATCCTGGCTTAGTCCGACTTCATCCGGGCGTGGTTCGACTTCATCCTGACTTGGTCCGACTTCCTTTGGTTGTGGTCCGACTTGGTCTTGGTTTGGTCCGAATTCATCCTGCTTGGTCCAACTTCATTAGGGCACGTCAGCTTCATCGGCAGTCAGGCTTCATCGGACTTGGTCCGGCCAGCCCGTGGCTTGGTCGGAGCTTCGTCCGGGCTTGGTGGCCGTCTTTGCTTGGCTCGACTTCAAACCGGCGGTCAGGCTTCCTCTTGCCTTGGTGGGCTTCATCCGGGCTTGGTCGGGCTACGTCTTGGCTTGGTGTGGAGCTTTCGCCGGGCAGGCTTAGTGCAGGTTTGGTTAAAATTCAACAGGGTTGGTCAGGACTTCATTGAACGGTCCGACTTCATTCGGGCTTGGTCCGACTTCATGCGGGTTTGGTACGACTTCGTCCGGGCTTGGTCGGACTTCATCCGGGCTTGGTTCGACTTCCTCCGGGCTTGGTCCGACTTCATCTGGCCTGTTCCGACTTCATCCTGGTTTGGTCCGACTTCATCCGGGCTTGTTCAGACTTCATCCGGGCTTGGTCCGACTTCGTCTTGGGTTGGTCCGACTTCCTTCGGGCGTGGTCTAACTTGGTCCGGGTTTGGTCCGAATTCATCTTCACTTGGTCGGACTTCATCCGGGCTTGGTCCGACATCGTCCTGGCATGGTCCGACTTCCTCCGAGCTTGGTTTGACTTCATCCGGGCTAGGTCAGACTTCGTCCTGGCTTGGTCGGACTTCATCCTGGCTTGGTCCGAATTTCTAGGGCTTGAGTCCGGCTTAGTCGCCGTCAGACTTCATCAGGCTTAATTAAGTGATGGCTTGGTGGAGCTTCATCGGGGCTTGGTCAGGCGGTGTAGGGCTTGGTCCGGGCACCGTCACGGCGGCGGACTTCCTCGGGCTTGGTCGGGCTTAGTCCGGCTTGGTCGGGCTTCATCAGGGCTTGGTCGGGCTTCGTCATGGCTTGGTGGAGCATCCTCCGGAGCTTGGTGGGCTTCATTCGAGTTTTGTCAGGCTTAGTCGGCTTGGTCGGGCTTCATCCGGGGCTTGGTGGACATCGTCCTCGCTTGGTCCGGGCTTCCTCAGGGCTTGGTCAGGCATCGTCTGGCTTGGTCAGCTTCCTCAGGCGGTGGGCCGTCCTGGCTTGGTCCAGGCTTCATGGGACTTGGTCAGGCCGTCTGGCTTGGTAGAATTCATCACGGCTTGGTCCGACTTCTCGGGCTTGGTGGGCATGCGTCACGGCTTGGTGGGCTTACGTCTGGGTTGGTTCGACTTCATCAGGGCTTGGTCAGCCGTCACAGCTTGTCAGAGCTTCATCTGGTTTGGTCAGGCTTCATTTGGTGCTGCTTGGTCGAAACGTCACGGCTTGGTCGATTTCATCAGGGATTGGTCAGGCTTTAGATCTGGCGGTCAGGAGTTCATCCCTAGCTTAGTGGGCTCATCAGGGCTTTGTCGGGCCGTCTTAGCAGTCAGGACTTCTCCGGCCTTGGTGGAAACCGTCGGGCTTAGTGGAGCTTCATCCGGGCTTGGTCCGACGTCTGGCGATCCGACCTTATCAGGGCTTGGTCGACTTCGTCTGGCAGTCCGAGCTTCCTCGAGGGCTTAGTCCGACTTCCTCACGGCTTGGCGGACTTAATCTGGCGGTTCGACTTCCTCTTGGCTTGAGTGGAGCTTCATCGGGTTTGGTCCAAGCGCATCAGAGCTTGGTCAGAGTTCATCTGGCTTGGTCCGGAGCTTTCTTGGGGCGTGGAGCTTTCTTGGGCGTGGTCCGGGCTTGGTCCGGGTTTGGTGCGAATTATCCAGCTTGGTCAGGCTTCATTCCGGGCTTGAGTGGAGCCGTCCTAGCTTGGGCCAGGCTTCATGCGGGTTTTGACCGTCCGGCTTGGAGTCGGACTGTCTTGTTTGGTCCGACTTCATCGGTCTATTCGGACTTAATTAGGGCTTGGTCCGTTAATCTTGGGTTGGACTTCGCCCGGGCGTGGTCTAGCAGTCAGAATTCATGCGGCGATGCGACTTCATCCAGGGCTTGGTCAGGCATTGTCACTGGCTTGGTCAGCTTCCTCCAGAGCTTGGTTCGACTTCATAGGGCTTGGAGTTAGTCACTGCGGCCGGGAGTCCAGGACTTAATGCGGCTTGGTCAGAATTTCTCGGGCTTGGTCGGCTTAGTCCTTGCGGTCAGGCTTCATCGGGCTTGGAGTCGGCTTAGATCTGGCTTTGGACTATCCAGGGCTTGGTCAGGCGTCATTGGGACTAGTCGAACTTAGATCTGGCTTGGCGGAACCCTCAGGGCTTGGTCAGAGCTTTGTCGCAGGCGTGGGCGCCATTAGGACACGATTAGAGCTTACCGTCATGGCCAGTGGAGCTTCCTCGGGCTTGGTCGGGCTTCATTCGAGTTTGTCCGACTTCGTCACGGCGGTGGGCTTCATCAGGGCGGTCAGGAACTTCGTCTGCCAGGCGGGTCAGACTTCGTCATCTGCTAACTGGGTCGAACTTCCCTGGGCGAGTTGGGCTGCGCGTCGGCTGGTCGGGCTTCCTCCAGTTTGTCGACATCGTCACGGCTTTGTCCGGGCTTCATCAGGGCTTAGTGGGTCAGGCTTCGTCACAGCTTGGTTTGATTTCATCCGGCATGGTCAGGCTTCCTCGGGCGGTCCGACATCGTCAGGCTTGGTCAGGGCTTCCTCAGAGCTTGGAAGTAGCCGTCTGGGTTGGTCCGGAGCTTCATCAGGGCTTGGTCGGGCTTAAGTCTGGCAGTGGGCTTCATCTGGTTTGGTCAGGCTTATTCTCGGCAGTCAGGCTTCCTCAGGGCTTGGTCAGACATCCCGTACTTGCTTAGGCATCCACCTCAGGGCTTGATCAGACATCGTCTGGCGGTCAGAACATTAGAGCGAGGTCAGACACGTTGGCTTGAGTCAGGCTTCATCTGGGTTGGTGGGCTTCTCAGGGCTTGGTGGGCATAGTCTGGTGGTGGGCTTCCTCCATTTGGGTCGGAGCTTCGTCATGGGTTGGTCAGACTTCATCCAGGGCTTGGTCGGAGAAACCCGTCTGGCAGTGGAGACTTCATCCAGTTTGGTCGGGCTTCATCAGGTGCTTGAGTGGGCTTAGGTCACGGCTTGGTCGATTTCATCAGGGCTTGGTCGACCGTCTGGCCAGTGCTTCCTTGGGGTGCTCGGGCTCAGGGATTCCGGGGTTTGGTCCGACTTATTCAGCGTTGGGCTTCATCAGGACTTTGTCGGGCCGTCTTAAGCTTGTCGGACTTCCTCAGGGCCTTGAGTCAGGTTTGTCGGGCTTGGTCCGACCGTGGGGCACAGGTCCGACTTCATTAGAATTCGCGAAGGTCCGTCACGGCAGTCAGGACTTTATCAGGACTTGGTCCGACTTAGATCCGGCTTGGTCCGACATCCTTAGAGCGAATTAAAACTTTCTCGCTTGGCACGACCTCCTCAGGTGTTTGGTCGAATCTTCGAGCTTGGTCCGAGCTCATCAGGGCTTGGTTGGACTTCATCCTCGCTTGAGTCAGGCTTCATTCCGGAGCTGGCTTTCGCTGCGTCTGGCTTGAGTGCGACTTCCTTAGGCGTGGTCGGAGCTTTGTTCGAGGTTTTGGTTGAATTAGCCACGGCTTGACGGCTTCTAAATTCCGAACTTGGTCGAGGCCGTTCAGGGCTTGGACCGACTTCCCTCTGGCGTGAGTCGCGGGCTTCATTCGGGTTTGGTCAAACCGTCCTGCGCCTTGATCAGGCCGTCGGGCTTGGTCGGAGCATCATCAGGGCATGGTCCGACCGTCTGGCTTGATCAGGCTTCCCTTACGGCTGAGCAGGCTTCGCCGGGCTTAGTCGGAACCGTCACGGCTTGGTCGGACTTATCTTGGTTTGGTCGGGCTTCCTCAGGGCTTGGTCGGCTTAGATCACGGCAGTGGGCTTCCTCGACTTGGTCGGAGCTTCATCCGGGTTTGGTCCGACTTCGTCTTGGCTTGGTCCGACTTCATCCGGGATTGGTCCGACTTCATCCGGGCTTGGTCGGCTTTGTGCGTCTTGGCTTGGTCGGACTTAATTAGGTCTTGGTTGGAGGAGGCTTCTCAGGGCTTGGTTGGGCTCCGTCTGGTTTGGTCCAACTTCCTCGCGACTTGGTCGGGCTTAGATCTGGCGGTAGGAGCTTCATGGGGGCTTGCTCAGGCTTCTTCTGGCGAGTTGGGCTTCATCAGGGCTTGGTCGGCTTAGTCCGGCGAGTCAGACTTCATCCGGGCTTGGTGCGACTTCGTCCTAGCTTGGTCCAACTTCATCATCTGGCTTGTCAGACTTCATTAGGGTTTGGTCAGGGCTTACCGTGCGGCGTCGGACATCGCCCGGGTTGGTCGGGCTTCGTCCAGGGCTTGGTCGCGACTTCATTGGTGGTCGGGCTTAGTCAGACCCGTCAGGCTCCATCGGGGCTTGGTCCGACCGTTACTGCTTGGTCCTGCTTCCTCCAGGCAGTGGGACTTCATCCTCCTTGAGTGCGACTTCCTCGGGGTGTCAGTGCGATCTCCCCAGCTTAGGTTGACCTCCTCAGGTGTTTGGTTCGAGACTCATCAGGGCTTGGTCAGATACTCGTCGGCTTGGTCCGACTTCATCCTTACTTGGTCCGACCGATGCGGAGGCTTGGAGCACCCGTCACGGCGGGTCGAAGCTTCATTTTGGCTTATTACGACTCCAGGTGCGTGGTGGGCTTCCCAGGGTGTGGTCCAACTTGGTGGAGTTTGGTCGAATTCATCACACTTGGTCCAGCTTCATCGGGCTTGGTTGGACACGTCTGGCTTGGTCAGACTTCATCCAGACTTAGTGGGACCGTCACGGCTGGTGAGCTTGCCGTGATGGGCTCCCATTAGTTTTAGTCCGGTTTCTCGAGGGTTTGGTTCGACCTACGCTTTGGGTGGAGCCACCTCATCCAGGGCTTGATCAGGCTTTATCACAGCTTGGTCCAACTTCATCCGGGTTGGTCAGGCTTGGATCTGAGCAGGTCAGACTTCATCCGGACTTGGTCAAGACTTCATCAGAACTTGGTGGACTTCCTCCAGGCAGTGGAGCTTCATCCTAGCTTGGTCGACCCACCGGGGTATGGTGGACCTCCCAAGCTTGGGTTTGACCTCTCAGGTATTTGGTCCAAACTAAATTAGTGCTTGGGGTTTGGCCACCGTCCTCGCTTGGTGGAGCTTAGGTCTTGGTTCGACTTCCTCCTGGTTTGGTCCAACTTCCCGGGCGGGTGGGCTTCGTCTGGCAGTGGGCTTCATCAGGGCTTGCTCAGACTTACCTGCGGCAGTGGAGCTTCAGCTAGGGCTTGGTTGGACTTCGTCACGGCTTGGTTTAGACTTCTTAGGGCAGTAAGGCTTGGTGGCATTGGGCTGTCTGGCACAGTCTGGTCAACTTCATCTAAGGCTTGTGGGGCTTCGTCGGCTTGATCAGACTTCCTCCGGGATTGGTCCGACTTCGTCCGGGCTTGGTCCGACTTTATTAGGGGCGGTGACTTGATCTGGCAGGTGGGCTCATCAGTGGTGGGTCGATGCGACTTAGTTACGGCGGGTCCACTTCGGCAGCGGTACACGCTACGTCCAAGCGAGGGTGCGATTTCCTCGGGGTGTGGTCCGATCTCCCCCCGCTTAGGTTTGACCTCCTCCGTGTTTGGTTCGAACTCATCCGGGCTTGGTCCGACCTCATCCTGGCTTGGTCCGGCTTCATCCTTGCTTGGTCGGGCTGATCCCAGGCTGGATTGCGACTTAGTCTGGCTTGAGTGGAACTTCGTCACGGTTTGGTATGATTATTAGGTTAGGTGGTCCGACTTCCTTTGGGTGTGGTCCGACTTGAGTGCGAGTTTTAGGGTCATCTTGCTTGGTCAAGCTTCGGGCTTGGTTCGGACTCTTTGGCTTGGTCAGGCATGTCGTCCTGGCGGTCCGACTTCATCCGGGCTTGGTCTACTTAGTCGGCTTGGTGGGCTTCGGCGGGTTAGTGGGCTGTGCAGGGTTTAGTCGGACTTTCTCGGGTTTGGTTCCCCACCTCTCGGCCGGGCTTGGTGAAACTTTATCACGGCTGGTCAGGCTTCAGGGGTTGGTCGACCGATCTCACTGGCTTGGTGGGCTTAAATGGGACTTGGTGGGCTTCATCAGGGCTTGGTGGAGCTTCCTCAGGACTTGGTGGGGCTTAACTACTAGCTTGGTGGGCTTCACTGGGGTGTGTTGGGACACCACTGGTATTTGGTCCAAACTATTAGGACGGCTGGGGTGGCCTCATCGCTTGGTCTAACTTCATCCAGGGCTTGGTGGGCTTAGTCTGGGCTTGGTCCGACTTCCTCCTAGCTTGGTGTGACTTCATCCGGGCTTGGTCAGACTTCTTCCTGGCTTGGTCGGACTTTATCACAGCTTGGTCAGGAGCTTCCTCAGGGGCTTGGGGTGCGACTTCGTCTGGCATGGTGGGCTTCATCAGGGCATGGTTAGATTAGGGCTTAGTCGACTTAATCCTAGGGCAGTGGAGCTTAGGCAGGCTTGTCAGGCTTCATCTGGTGGGTCAGTGTCAGGTGCTTGGTCAGGCATGTTGGGACCGATGGGTGTGGGGTTTGGTCAGGCTTCCTCCGGGGCTTAGTCGGCTTATTCACGTAGCTTGGATTCGACTTCCAGGGTGTGGTCCGCCTGCAACTACGTTTGACCGCCATGTGTTTGGTGGAACTCATCACGGCTTGGTCAACCTCGTCAAACTGAATTGGACTTATTACGGATTTGGTCAGAGCACATAAGGGCTTGGTCAGGCCAGATCTGCTTGGTTGCGACCCTCTTTGCGTGTCGGCTTCATGCGGGTTTGGTCGACTTCGTCACGGCTTGTTACGACTTAAATCAGGGCTGGTGGGCATCCTCCCGGGAGGGTTACTTCATCACAGCTTGGTCAGGGCTTCAATGGGGCTTGGTGGGCTTTCACGGCAGGTCGAGCTTCATGGGCGGTGGGCTTTACGATCTGGCTTGGTCCCAGAAGCTCTAGGCGGTCAGACTTCATGCGGTTGGTCGACTTAAATGCGGGCTTGGTGGGCTTCGTCTGGCTTGGTCGACTTCCTCACAGCAGTCCGACTTCATGGGTTTGATCAGGCCCGTCGGCTTGGTGAACCATGCAGTAGCTTAGTTCGACTTCGCCAGGGCCGTCCACTTCAACCTAACGGGTGGAAGCTTAATCTGGCACGATTGAGCTTCCTCTGGCTGTCAGACTTCATCAGGGCTTGATGCGACTTCAAATGGGACTTGGGTGTTCACGGCTTGGTCGGGCTTCCTTGGGTGGTCCAGGCTTAGTCGGGTTGGTCCCAGATTCATCGGCGGGTGGGCTTGATGCGGCGACTTGGGCTTTATCAGGGCTTGGTTGAACTTAGATCTGGCTTGGTCCAGACTTCCTCTTGGCGGTGGGCTTCATGCGGTTTGGTCCGACTTCATTGGGACTTGGATTCGCGACTTCGATCTTGGCGTTAGACTTCCCTCCACGGGTCGACTTCAATGCGGGTTTGAATTAGGCACCGTCACGGCCGTGGACTTCATGGGCTTTCATTCTCGGGCTTGGTCCCACTTCATGTCTGGCTTGGTCCGACTTGTGGCTTGAGTGGGCTTTATCTAGCTTGGTCAGGGCTTCCTCTGGCTGTTCCGGCTTCAGGGCTTGGTCAGAACTTCTGGGCTTGCTCCAGGCTTGATGTCTGGCAGGTTTGGCTTCATCAGGGCTTGGGGTTTGACCCCAGGGCTTGGTCCAGCCTCTGGCAGTGCGACTTTATCGCGGTGGTCCGCTTCCTCGGCTTAGTCAGGCTTCATGGGGCTTGATAGGGCTGTGGGACTTGGTCAGGCTTACGTCCTTGCGTCAGAGCTTCTTGGGTGTGGGCAGACTTGGTCCGGGTTTGGTCCCAATTCATCCACAGTTGAGTGTCTACATCCGGGCCAGGTCCGACTGTGCAGCTTGGTCGGACCCGTCTTGGCTTGGTCAAGGCTTTATGGGTGAGTCGACTTAGTAAAGCTTCCAGAGCTTCCCGGCACGGAGAACTTGGTCGGATTTGGTGGACTGTCAGGGCTTTAAATACGGCAGGTGGGCTTCATGCGGGTTTGGTGGGCTTAAATCTAACGGCTGGTTTGACTTCATCGGGTTAGTTAGACTTCGCCAGACTTGGTCCCAATCCAACTTGAGTTAGACTTTATCTTGGCTTGGTCGGCTTCCTCACGGTTTAAGTCCAGACTTCATCCAGGGCTTAGATACGATGTATTCAGGACTTGGTCAGGCTTCGTCCTAACTTGAGTGGAGCTTCCTTGGTGATGGGCTTGATAGGGTTTGGTCCACGATTCATCGGCGAGTCGGGCTTCATAGGGCTTGAGTGGGACTCGTCGGCTTGGTCCACTTCATCAGGGCTTGGTCGGACTTCCTCTTGGCCCGTCAGGCGTCATGCCAGGGCTTGAAGTCTAACCGTCCTGGTTTGGTTCGACTTCCCTCACAGGTTGGTCAGGTATCGTTAGGGCTTGGTCAAACTTAAGTCTGGCGTCGAGCGTCTTTGGCTTAGTCAGGCGTCCCGAGAACTTGGTCGAGCTTTGTCACGGCCCAGTCAAAATTCCCTCCCAGGGCTTGGATTCGACTTCGTCTTTGTGTTGGTCAGGAGCTTCATCCAGGGCTTGGTGGAGCTTTGTCTGGCTTGGTCCGACTTCCTCGGGGGCTTGATTGACTTCATTGGGTTTGGTGGGCTTAGCCTGGCACGGTCGGACTTCATCCGTGTGGTTTGTTAGAGCTTCCTCAGGGCTTGTTCAGGCTGTCCGGGCTTGGGTGACCCGTCACGGCTTGATGCGACTTTCTATCACAGGCACAGTCAGGCCGTCACGGCGGAGTGGGACTTCCTCCACAGCGAAGTTGCCTTCATCAGGGCTTGGTTGGACTAAATCACGGCAGTGGGCT